>CM055073.1:28905873-29458715 GCA_029204045.2 Tillandsia leiboldiana
CCCATTGGAGTTGGAAAATCTTTACAATTTTCTAGATCAAACTTTTTGACCAACTCCAGTGCATACTTGGATTGACTCAAGTGAATACCTTCATCATTTTGTTAATTTGCAATCCAAGAAAATAAGACAGTTCGCCCATCATGGACATCTCAAATTCGCTTTCCATGGTCTCCGCGAATTTAGAAGCATCATTATCTTTTGTTGCACCAAATACAATGTCATCGACATAGATTTGTGCTACAATGAAATTATTTTGATAATGCTTCACAAAGAGAGTCCTGTCAGCTCCCCCTCGAGTATAGCCCTTCTCCAAAAGGTGCTTTGTTAACCTTTCGTACCATGCTCGCGGTGCTTGTTTCAGACCGTAAAGAGCCTTTTTCAAACGAAAAACATGGTTAGGTTGTTTATGATCTACAAAAACCTTTCGGTTGAGCTACATAAACTTCCTCATTTAAAACCCATTTAGAAATGCGCTCTTGACGTCCATTTGGAATAATTTGATTTTAAAATGACAAGCAATAGCAAACAATATACGAATGGACTCGAGTCTAGCTACAGGGGCGAAAGTTTCGTCAAAGTCTATACCTTCTACTTGAGAGTAGCCTTGAGCAACTAGTCGTGCCTTGTTCCTGATGATAGTACCATCTTCATCTTTCTTGTTCTTGAAGATCCATTTGGTACCTATCACATTATGTTGCTTTGGAGGCTTCGTTAATTCCCAGACTTTGTTTCGCTCAAATTGATGGAGCTCTTCCTGCATTGCTTTAATCCAGTAGTCATCCTGAAGAGCTTCATCTATTGTCTTTGGTTCGATTAAAGATACGTAGCAAGCAAATCCGCAAACCAACTGCCTTCGAGTTCTAACTCCTTCTTGTGGATCTCCAATGATGTTCGATTCCGGATGATCCTTGGAGATTCGTAGCGTTTGTTGAAACGGAGTACTCGGAGGTACACGAGATGATTCCTGCACATCAGATAAACTAGAAGAACCATTAGATGCATCATTAATATTGGAAGTATTATTATGAGAAGATGCACTAGCAGGAGAATCATCATCTAGAGAGATATCGAGGGTAGATTTTTCAGATTCAAAATGAGAAGCTTCATCTACTTTAACATTTATAGATTCTACGATCGTCTTAGATTCAATGTTAAATACTCGATATGCTCTGCTATTCGTAGAATAACCCAAAAAGATCCCTTCATCACTTCGAGAGTCGAACTTTCCAAGATTTTCACGGTCACGTAAGATGTAACATCGACTCCCGAAGATACGAAAGTACTTGATATCCGGTTTTCTACTAAACCACAGCTCATATGGTGTATTCAAGGTTCCTGGGCGCAAATACACTCTGTTAATGACATAGACAGCGGTGTTCACAGCTTCAGCCCAAAAATGTAGCGGTAATTTCCGGCTATGAAGCATCACACGCGCCATCTCTTGAACAACCCTGTTTTTGCGCTCAACAACACCATTCTGCTGAGGTGTATAGGGTGCCGAGAATTCATGTTTAATGCCATTTGAAGTACAAAAGTCAATGAATTTTGAATTTATGAATTCTCCACCCCTATCACTTCTAACACGAATGATCTTTTCATTCTTTTCAATCATAATACGATGGCAAATCTCATGAAAAGAATCAAACGTATCAGCTTTCTCTCTCAGAAATGCTACCCAAGAAAACCGAGAGAAATCATCAACCAATAAGAAAATATACCATTTACCTCCCAAAGATGGTTGACGAGTTGGCCCCATTAAATCCATGTGCAAAAGTTCCAAAGGCCGTTTTGTACCGATGTGGTTCAAGCTCTTGTGTGCAGTCCTGGACTGTTTTCCCTTTTGACAGCCACCACACACAATGTTTTGTTTAAATAAAAGTTTTGGAATCCCCTTGACCACGTCCTTGTTTGAAATTCTAGTAAGTTCCTTAAAATTTAAGTGACCTAGCCTTTCATGCCAAAGAGTTTCATTATTCAAAGCAGCTAAGTTACAATTTTCAGAAAATTTATTAGGAACAACATAACAATTGTTTTCCGATCTAACCCCTTTTAAAAAGAAGACATGGTCCTTATCAGTTACAACGCATTCAACAGATGAAAAGTTAACTGAAAAACCATTGTCGCAAAGTTGACTTATGCTTATGAGGTTAGTCTTAAGGCCATCAACAAATAAGACGTTTTTCAAAATCGGGCCATCTGGAATAGCTACCGTCCCTTTTCCAACAATTTTGGAAGATCGACCGTCTCCGAAAACAACGTGTCCTCCGGAGATTTTCTCAAGATTTTGAAAACTATTTTTGTCACCGGTCATGTGACGGGAACACCCGCTATCCAGATACCAAGACGAGCTATCATATGCATGCAAGGAAATATTGGAAACAAGACAAGGGAAAATTTCACCTTTGCGCACCCAAACCTTTTTGGAATGCGTCTGTAATGGTCGTGAAGTTTTGTGCCTAGGTGAAAGCGTCTTGTTAAAACGATTGTTGCTCCTTGATGAAGTCGTCTTGCGCGGTGAACTACCAAGTCTCTTTTCATTTGAAAAGTTTTGCTTTGATTTCCGGAAAGGAGCCTTTTTGGTAGTTGATGCAAGAGGTGCTTGAGATGAGCGTTCGACTCCCGTCTTGCAATATCTTCTTATGTGCCCTGAAACACCACAACGAAAACATACCTTAGATCTTGACGATCCCAAAGAGGATGAAGTAGGTTTGTTGTCGTTGTTTGTCTTGAATTCCGGTGTCGGAGGAGGAGATACCGACTGAGGCACAAAGACTGTTCCACTCGAACTTGGACTGTTTCCAGTTTGAGTGTACCCGAGGCCGAACCGATTTGTTTGACCAAGACCAAGGAGTTTATCCAACTTACTCCTTCCTAAAGAGAATTGCTGTAAGTCATCCTTGAGTTGGAGAATGGTCTCTGTCATTTCCCGTCTTTCCTGTCGGCCCTCGCCATAGAGCTTCAAGAAGTAGTTTGCTTTGTTCACCATATCTATATAGTTCTTCTCGAGCTGCTCATTGGACTCTTGAAGGGAAAACATTTGCTTTTATCAAACTATCCCTTTCCACTTCAAGATCGGTCGAGAGAGAAGTTACCCTTTTTACTTCTTCTTCGAGATCCTGCAATCTCCCTCTCAACCCCTTGTTTTGCTTAGCCGGTTTCTTTAAATCCTGTAAAGATCTGTGGTAGGCTAGAGCAAACTCTTCACCTTCCGAATCATCCGATTCATTGTCCATTGCATTCTTTTCAACAGTGGAGTTGGACAATGATTCAGACGTACTTGCCATAAAGCACATGAATGGTGAAGATGTGGACGCGTGGAATGCCGTGGAGCCCTTTTCTTCATCACTTGAAGACGACTCATTTGACGTTGAGTTGTCATCCCAAGTGACGACTTGCATCGCCTTCTTCTTTGCCGGATACTTGTTAGGACACTCCGTTGCAATGTGGCCGTAGCCTCGACATTTGAAGCATTGCAGTTGTCCTTCTGAACTTTTCTTATCCTTTGAGAAGTTCTCCTGCTTTCTTGACTTGTGACTTGGAGTACCCTTGCCTTTGTTCCACTTTCCGAAGGATGGAGATTTGCTTGAATTACCCCTTCGAAAGTTGCGGCGAAAATTCCTTGTCAAGAGAGCGAGCTGCTTCTCAAATTCCTCCATAGAAAGGTTCTCGTCATCGTCCGAGGAGGATGTATCCGCGTCTTCTTCCTTAGTTGTTTTCAACGCATAACCTGAAGACTTAGAAGTGGATGCTTTTCCAGAAGAATTGTTAGTATTAAAAGTCATTTCATAAGTTTGTAATGAACCAACTAATTCTTCTACACGTATTTCGTCCGGGTGTTTAATAGTTTCAATGGCAGTAACCTTTGGGCGAAATCGTTCAGGAAGAGTTCTTAAGATTTTTCTTACAATCTTAAATTCTGGAATCTTCTCTCCCAGATTAGCACATGAGTTTACGATGTCTTGCAATCGTGTATAGTAGTCCGTGAAAGATTCATTTTCTGCCATCAAGATAGAGTCAAACTTGCTCGTAAGCATCTGCAGTTTCTGAATCTTCACGAGGTTAGTTCCCTCATGTGTAACCTGGAGAACATCCCAGATTTCTTTCGCAGTCTCACATGCCGAGACGCGAGAGAATTCAGTTTGAGATAAGGCATTAAAAATAGCATTAATTCCCTTGCCATTGTAAGAAGATAACTCAAACTCTTCCTTGGTCCATTTCGACCTAGGTTTTAAGGTGTGAACATCAGAGATAAGTTCAGTTGGATTAGTCCATCCTGATTCAATTGAATGCCACACCCTTTCGTCGATGGAAGATAAAAAGGCTTTCATCCGTACTTTCCAGTACGCATAATTTGTTCCATCAAAGAAAGGGGGTCGATTGATGTTTCCACCTTCAACCATTGTTCACAACCCTATTCCCGCTCTGATACCACTTGTTGGGTCGTATATAATACGGATCTAAATAGGGGAAGAAACACCTAGAGGGGGGTGAATAGGTGTAAACGTATAAACACTCAAAAATCGTTGCGATAAAAAACCCAATGCGGAAATGAAAATAACTCGCAAGATTTTTACGTGGAAAACTCCATCACCGGAGTAAAAAACCACGGGACCGATAACACGGCAGAAATCCACTAGAATTAAAACACGTACAAGGTGATTTACCGTACACACTTACGACTCAACCTTTTCCATACGCTCCTAGAGGATCTTCTCCGCTCGCTCCAGACGCTTCTCGAATCCACGATCTGCGCCCAACGCCGAATCCACGGCGTCCAACGTCGAATCCACGACGTCCGACCGAATCCACGGTCTTCACCCAATAGCACCCTTCGAATCCACGAACGTGCCTCGCTCTGAATCCACGAGAGCGAATGAACCTTGAATCCACAAGGACACGCGAATCCACGCGCCGATTTTGGGGTAATCGTTGTTTTTTTGGGTGGTGATGATCCGCCGAATACTTAGATCAAAGATAGATCGGAAATACCATCTAAGTATTCATTAGTTTGATTCAACTCAAGATGTGAGTATGAAAACCTAGAATCAAACTAATCAATATAGATGAAGAAACATAGAGTATTCTCTAATGATTTCCTTTCTTCTCTATATGTGGATCTATAGCCGTATAAGATGATATATGAAAATGACGGCTATGTGGATTGACCCTAGAAAGAAAGACATAGGGTCTATTTATAGGTTAGAAACCCTAGGAAGGAGATAAGAATCAAAAACCTGCCATTTCTGGAATTTTACGGACGGCGATCCGGATCGTGATAACTGAGATCCGGATCGTCATAACGAAACAGCCAATTCCAGAAAAACGAAGGTTCGGGATCCGGATCATGTGACTACGATCCGGATCGTTCATACAGTTCACCAAACATCAACGTTCGGGATCCGGATTGCGAAGCAAGATCCGGATCGTTCAAGGTAGATGGTAAACTCAACGTTCGGGATCCGGATCAAGAGACTACGATCCGGATTGCGACGATGTATGAACGAACCACCTTCGGGATCCGGATCGAACAGCCTGATCCGGATCCTGAACATGTCCCAAGTCCAGTTTTTGATTTTTATGCAATGAAAGATTCTTCCAAGTGTTTCTACACTACAAGAAGTATTCGGATCACACAAATTCTTTAGTTAAACATACCTGATCCTTTTGAATTCTTCTTTCTTGAGATTGAGTTAAATGATCCAACTTTCTTCACCTTCAATCTTCAGGACTTGAAACTTTCACGAAACTACGCCAACTCAAATTCCGTAACATTAGTTATTTTATTTTCCTCCTTTGAGAGACTGTTGTAGTGAGGATTGTTATGTATTGAGAGCCTGTACACTGATGTATTTATTGGAGATACCTCCCGGTTGAGTTCTGAGTTGTATATGAGGATATTGTATGATTATCTTTTTGGGAGACGGACATTGTTGTATTATTTCCAGTTGTACAGTGATTGATTTAGTTATACAGCAGACTTTTTATTTTTAGCTCTGATATCTGTTTAGCTGTAGTACTTTTCTTGCAGGTAGGACGCTTCGCCTATGCTGGTTTGGCATAGGTGGCGGATCTGTTGGCGAGCCGGGTCGCAGTTTCGACCCCGGGGCGTGACAGATTAGAGTGGTATCAGAGCCTAGGTTGTAGGTCATTGAGGACTTAGACACCCTAGGCTTGTGGTTGGACATTAGGATGACTACGTGAGAGTCGTGACTTTTAGCGAGAGTCCTGATCGAGTTTTGTACCTCTCCCATGAGACGGGATGAGTGATTGGCATGTTTATGCTCCTAAGCGATTATGTTGGCTGCAGACAACATAATGCTGTGGAATTGATAACATGTCTTAGACTTTCGCTGGATTGGGTCGTATGGTTGTTGTGTCCTGATGTTTGTTATTGTGCAGTGGTCTACGATGCTTGTGAGACGTCGTGCTGTGAGGAATGCGCTTTCCGCATCTGATTAGTAACCCGAGCAGCGGGAGGCAGAGCTATCAGAGCAGAGCGAGACCCAAGAGTTATGGATCCAGATGGCACAGACGTCGGAGGCTGTCCGATGCCAGGAGGAGGCCATGGAATGTTTGATGCGCTTGTTGGAGCAGAGAGCACAGTTAATTACAGTACCGCTTGAGTGTCCTCCAGTACTCTCTTCCTATGCAGTGGTATCTTCAGTTGTACCAGTGGCGCCGATGGAGCGAGCAGCCCCCTCCGTGCCGACGAGCAGTGCCGAGGCACCGAGGCAGGGTGGATAGTGGATAGTAGCTGAGCTTAGGGACATCATTGATCGATGGAGCCAGTCCCGGCAGTCTGAACCATCCCGATTCATAGGTTTGAGTTGGAGCCTTTGTAGGCAGAATTGGGGTTGGTGGTGATGGAGAGACTCTCGGAGAGCCTCCATGTGCTAGGGAGTTTATACAGTTGTCGAACTGCACGCTCCAGGTTTCGAGGGACGAGGCGCATAGGATATGTTTGACGGGGAATGGTTTGCGCCAGGATACCTTTCAGTTTAGTTGGTCCCTCCGTTTTGGATTATTGACGCTTCGATGGGTAGGCATTGTGTGTGGAGCATGACGCTGCAGTTTCTTTGGATAGGGATCGGCCGCCAGAGGCGAGTTCTGGATATCGGTGCTTGGCGTCGGGTGATGGAGGACAGACTGACCGGCAGAGGCATTTCTCATCTCCGTACCTGGATGGCGAATTTTCGAGATGCCAGAGATCGGGTGGACCCCGATGGCAGCATCAGCATCTATATCAGAGTAGCGCAACGGTAGCGTGGATTTGTTATCTGCGGATGACTTTATTCGTCGCCTCAATGTGAGCAGAGACAGAGGACGTGCTCCCTTGTGGATAGTCCTGATTTTCAGGCAGATTGGGCGACAACCACTTGCTTTGAGCGGATGAATCTGTGCCGCCCGGTTGGAGGGCGCCACGGTAGTGGATCGAGTTGTCGCAGGTGTGATTTCATCACAGCAGTCGGAGTAGGAGCATGTTGCATTCCTGCATGGACTAGAGGCAGATTTGTTACCACATGCACTTGAGGTACAGGTTCCTGTTAGTGTTGTGTATGTGGGGGAGGCTTGTGGTCTATGCCCTATGCAGTTGAGGCCGCGAGTTATACGGGTAGACTTATTGGTAATTTTGGCAGTTCGGCGTTTCGACCTAGTGCATGGGTTTTGGTTGGCACAGGGCCACAGGATGTTAGACTGCGGAAGGAGAGGACTTTGACCTTCTGAGAGGCAGACGAGAGGAGATTTGGTTGTTGAGGTCGTTAGAGCACACTGGTTATAGCGACAGGGTGAGAGGTGCTTACGGCGGCACCGGGACCCAAAGATATCTCTGTTGCCACGAGATTCCGGGTGTGATTTCATCTGAGCTGTTGATAATGCCGCCGGTTAGGGAGATAGAGATTGAGTTGGCGTGGTTCGGGGAAACGCGCCACCCTCGACAGCACCTCATTGGATATTGCCAGTAGAGCTGTGAGAGCTGATGGCGCCGTTGCAGGATCTGATGGATCGAGGGGTCTGTTTGACCTAGTGCCACGCCGTTGATATACGGTGGTGATGCCACATCGTTGATACACGACTGTGAGGGCCCTTTTATGGGTCGAGTGTAGACTGGTCCAAGTATTATTCTGGACCTTTTGATGGAATTATACTCCGGCAGTTGTACGATTGATGCAGGTACAGATTTTGGAATCATACGGCTGAGTATTTCGCCAAGATGGTGTTCAGGACACGGTAGGGGCATTATGTTTTAGTAAGGCCTATTGGATTGATTAGCGCCCTGCCACTCTTTTGGTTTGAGGAATTGTGCTCCAGCTGTACTTGATTGCTTTGGTAACTAGATCCTCCAGGGATATTATGATCTACTCCCTGAGCAGCTGGGAGCATGAGGAGCACTGGTGGATGTGTTACCATGCTGTGTGGATGAAGCTGTATGCCAGATTATTGAGATACAAGTTTTAGCTTTAGAAGCTTACCTTCTTGGGTCACATTGTGTTAGCCATAGGAGCGGCGGTGGAATTCTGGCCAATGTGGATGCTATTTGAGTTTGGCTGAGATCAACATTTATTGCTGAGGTGAGGAGTTTTTTTTGGATTTGGCAGTGCCAGGAGAGCATGGCGAATGGATGATGTGACTGGTACTAGCGCCGATTGCAGCTTTGCCAGAGATGGAGGATGGATCTTGTGTCAGTGATGCCTCCCATAGTGGCTGTGGAGTTACCATTGGGTTATTCTTGAGCATTTTGTATCACCCCGCTAGGGCCACTGTGGTGGCGGATACCTGGAACCGGAGAGCTATTTGGGGTTGAGTTTGATGATTCCGTTGCTGGCGCTGGGTGGGACCGTTGCGGAACAGGGCTCGAGGTTGTGTCCCTGAGGGTCCCTTTTGACGGTAGACTGTGGTGAAGCAGTCCATGCGATTGGTCAGGATCCGAGAGTGTTTGAGCGAGGACCCTAGCCGATTAGGGCTTCTTTTCTCTGGACGACCGTATGGGGTATGTTTCGGATCGCCTGGTTGAGCTGGCACTAGGGAGCGGTTTTGGTGCGTGCTACATTGGTTGTTCTCTCTTTTCCCCCAGCCTTTTTCCTTCCACGTCTCAGCTCAGGAGTGTTAGGCTTATGGATTCCTCGCCCGTGATGGACTCGTTTCCTTTGAGATCTGCGAGTACTTGTGGTACGAGGGATGCCGTTGCAAATTCTGGCTCATGAGATGAGAGAATTATGCAATTGGGGCCATGCCGTACCGGTTGTTGTTGTTGTTGTGGAGTAATCACGGGGAGTGACAGGTGACTTGAGAGCTGGAGATGGCAGTGTTATGTACCTACCCTTGTTTTTGTGGCACCTTTTGGGTTGAGCTAGTTTCGAGGACGAAACTTTCTTTTAGTGGGGGAGGATGTGGTGACCCAGATCTCCGCAGGGCTTCTACAGTGCGATTAGCAGCTTCTGGAGGCCTCTGTGGCATGTCGGCCGTGTTTCTGCACCAATTTGGACTTAAGTGATGGACTTCGGGTGTGTAATGGATCACGTGAGTGATCGGAGGACCCCGTCGGATGTTTAGATGTGGTTTCGCGCGAAATGGATATCAAAATTGGACTCAGCGCAGAATTTGAGTAAAGAACACTTCTCCGAGAATTTTCGGCAAATTTTAGAAGAGGAATTTGGCAAATCGGACTTCGGATTTGGATTCAGCGCGCGAAAACGGTCAAGATGGACTATTTATTTGTATTTTTTCGGAGTCCGGATGCGAAAACACGGATTTCGAGGTGTTTGGTACTGTTCCGGCCGCCGGAGGGGCGCCGGCGGTGGCGGCGGGCGGCGGAGCGCGGCGGCTGGCGGCGGCGGAGGCGCGCGGTCCACCGCGGAGGCGTGCACCCGGGGGGCTGGCCACGTGGCGGCTCCCAGTTGGCGGGCGCAGCAGGCGCGGTCCACGGGATCGTCGCGGGTGCACGGTGGACCGGGTGCGGACACGTGGCTGTTTTTGGTTGGCGGGTTCTGGTGCGCGCGGTCCACGCGACGGGAGGCAGGTGCCTCGGGGCGCGTGCCCGACGTGCGGCAGCGGGAGGCGCGGTCGCGCACGTGGGCGCGGCGTGGGCGCGGTCGGGGGCGACGTGGGGGCGCCACGTGGCACCACGTGGTTGGTCGGGCGCGGCGGAGCACAGCACAGTGCTTGGACACGTGGCGCTGCGTGGTTCGCTGGCTCAGGTGCGCCGGGCGCGGGGAGCAGTGCTGGGCCACGTGGCGGCCCGTGAGCGTTCCGGGCGAACACAGTAACGGGCCCGGCCCGTTACTGTAGCAGCCCGAAAGTGCCAAGCGCCCGAAACTTTGGGCCAAAAGTCCAAAATTCGGATTTTCGGGCTGGGCCTATAAATAACTGTCTTGTGGGGGAGTTTTGCCCCCTTTCCCGAGCTCCCCTGCCCATGGCCCCTTTAGCAAAGTTGGAGATCTTCATCTTGCGCATCTTCTGGCAGAGGCCCGGATTTTTTGGAAGCCGCGGCGTCGACGACTTCGGCATCGGAGCGCAGTGTGGCGATTTTTCATCGGAGGCCCGTTATCGTCGCAGTTTGATCTGAGAGGTCTACCGAGCTACTCCGTCAGTATTTTTGGACGATTTCTGCGGCGTTGGAATCACGAGAGGTACGTCTTCGACTTTCGTGTTGATCATCTTGCTGGATTCAGAGTTTATGACACGGTTTTCGAGGCATTTCTAAGCCGCTGTTTTCTGGTGGAGTTTTTGGACAGCGGCCCCTTGCCGGAATTTTATCTCCGCACCCGAGTGTCGGATCGAGATGAGCCTATACACTTTTTGGATCTACTCGTCGCAAGGATTATCATTGTATTTTTCCGGGATTTTTCTGAGGCTTTCCCGAAGGTATACTATTCCCCTTTTATCTGTGTTTGAGTTTACAGTTGTGTGGTTGTGAGTGTTTGCGCACCTGTACTGTGGAATTTGTAACTCGGCCTACGGGGCTCGGATTTGGGCGTGCAGGTACCCGTTTCGAAGGTCTCGACGAGACGCTCGCTGTGATATTTTTATTGGAATTTTTGGAGTTCGTTTTACAGGTGAAAATTTCGCATTAAGGGGACTGTTCCCAGCAGATTTGTGATGCTTGGATTTTATGGAATTAAGTGTAACTTTGGGTCGTGTTTTTGTACCCAGGAGGTATTGATCACTGTTCCTGTATTGTTGGATTGGTGGGTGTTTAGAGATATCTGTTTCTGGACTTTCTCAGCTGTGCGACTCCGGACAGTTAGCATTTTCAGGTGGGTGGCCTTGTCTCCAAGATTGATGGACTGTGCTTTAAATCTGCTATAGTAGGACTATGCATGATAGTGAAATGCTTGTGCAGCATGTTAGAATGTAGGAATTGCTATTCCTTGTATTATCTGATGGTATTGTCATCTCCTTGCTTTCTACCATCTGTAAATTATTGTTATTGGAACTTGACCTAGCACCCCGTCATATGTTGCATGTGTAACCAGACTAGTAGAAAACCCTCACTTGGGCTAGGGTTATTTCTGCTTTAGACATCCACACTTCTACTTTCCTGGACATAGTGTTCTTCCTCGCCCGGGTAGTGGGCCGAGTGGTCAGGTGTTATCTTTTAGTGTGGGATGCATGTTACACTCGTGCTTGGGAGCAGAGTGGCGTCTGGTAGATGTAGTTGGTTGTTCTTCTGTAGCGGGAGCCGTTGGGTAGACGGCGGTCCCGAGATGTTTTATTTTTCTTGTTTTATCTGTCGCCGCTGTGTTAGTGGCAGCGGTAGATCAGTGTTAGCAGGACCTTAAACCCAGAACCTTTTTGGACACTCATATGATTTTTATCAACCAAATGGTTTCTTCCAAGCATCGTAGGGTCGCCGGAGTCGGTTCATGTTTTATTGGACGAAGGCATTAGCCCTTCGAGGCTTGGATATAAAACTTGGTTTCAACTGTTTTCCTAAAAAGAACTAAAAATCATGAAATATGGATTTCTTACAGATCAAAGGGCTTCAGTAAGAAATGTCACCTTTTCCTATAAATTAACCACCCGAGATGATTCGAGTGGTCTGGGTTCTAAGGTCTGCATTCTTCTTGGGACGAGAACAACGAGAGGCTATGCCTAAAGCCTGTTCTTGTTTGATTTGGATTGTAGGTTCTAGTCTTTCGGGGTTCCCGGACCCTTCCTCGGGTCAGTGGATGCGATGTTGGCCTGTAGAGGCAGTTGTTCGCAGTGGATGCGACTTTGTGCTATGAGTTGGTAGAGTGTGATCTAGAGGTTGTTTCTCTGATTTAGTGGTGGAGATGGTTCTCCCACTTAGCTTTGAGGATCTTGGGGTTCTGGCAGATCGAGTCGTGGAGGTTTCCCGACTCAGCCATGGTCGTGCATTATCAGATTGAGTCGTTGAGGGTTCTCCGACTTAGCTGTTTGAGTCGAGGTTCTTTTTCCGACTGAGTTGTGTTTGAGCTTGGAGCTACCGATCTGTTTGATCGTGGATCATAGCCTGCATGAGCCGCATTTGGCTTGACAGAGATACTTTACAGAGATACTTTACAGAGATGGGTTACTTTGACTCGAGCGGGTCGCTCCTCTCGAGGGCCACTCCGGAGTAGGCGAGGCCGGGTTGTGTACCGGCGTGAGATTGAGCTTTTCTTTCGCGACTTGTCGTTGCATTTGTCCCTCTGGCTGTGCTGGTGTTGGCAGTCATGGACGTCCTACGTAAGTCCGCTCCTCCGGGACGTAACGGCAGTAGGTTGGCGCATGTTGGCAGTCATGGACGTCCTACGTAAGTCCGCTCCTCCGGGACGTAACGGCAGTAGGTTGGCGCAGGCTTGACTGGACCTGATGAGGCAGTCAGTTCAGATTGGGGTGATCAGAGATGAGAGTTAGTTGTGGCATCATGTTCTTTCTGTTCCACTCCTTGAGCATCTAGGTAGAGGCATAGTAGCTGTAGAGTTTACTTTTCCAGCTTTCCTTACAGCATTGCTTTTGTTACTTTATGCCTCTAGTGGACTTAGTGGGCAGACCGTCGGGCTTGTTGGCGGCACCCACTGAGAACTACTTGGGACGTAGTTCTCACACCCGTCGTGGTGTCTTTTCCCACAGGAACTTCTACTCTGGTTCCTGTTGTTCCTGTTGCTGATCCTTCTGACCGAGCGAGGGAGTCGCGAGCTAGTTTCCTACCCGTCGTTGGAGTGTAGCGGTACCCCTTCTGAGGAGAGCTTCAGGAGATTAGTTATTTTATTTTCCTCCTTTGAGAGACTGTTGTAGTGAGGATTGTTATGTATTGAGAGCCTGTACACTGATGTATTTATTGGAGATACCTCCCGGTTGAGTTCTGAGTTGTATATGAGGATATTGTATGATTATCTTTTTGGGAGACGGACATTGTTGTATTATTTCCAGTTGTACAGTGATTGATTTAGTTATACAGCAGACTTTTTATTTTTAGCTCTGATATCTGTTTAGCTGTAGTACTTTTCTTGCAGGTAGGACGCTTCGCCTATGCTGGTTTGGCATAGGTGGCGGATCTGTTGGCGAGCCGGGTCGCAGTTTCGACCCCGGGGCGTGACAGTTCTCGTCCCAAGAAGAAGGCAGACCTTAGAACCCAGACCATTCGAATCATCTCGGGTGGTTAATTATAGGAAAAAGGTGACATTTCTTACTGAAGCCATCTGATCTGTAAGAAATCCATATTTAATGATTTTTAGTTCTTTTTAGGAAAACAGTTGAAACCAAGTTTTACATCTAAGCCTCGAAGAGCTAATGCCTTCGTCCAATCAAACAGGAACAGACTCAGGCGACCCTACGATGCTTGGAAGAAAATATTTGGTTGACAAAAATCATATGTGTGTCCAAAAAGGTTCTGGGTTTAAGGTCCTGCTAACACTGATCTACCGCTGCCACTAACACAGCGGCGACAGATAAAACAAGAAAAATAATACATCTCGGGACCGCCGTCTACCCAAACAGCTCCCGCTACAAATGAACAACCAATTACATCTACCAGACTCCACTCTGCTCCCAAGCACGAGTGTAACATGCATCCCACACTAAAGATAACTCCTGACCACTCGGCCCACTACCCGGGCGAGGAAGAACACTATGTCCAGGAAAGTAGAAGTGTGGATGTCTAAAGCAGAAATAACCCTAGCCCAAGTGAGGGTTTTCTACTAGTCTGGTTACACATGCAACATATGACGGGGTGCTAGGTCAAGTTCCAATAACTATAACTTACAGATGGTAGAAAGCAAGGAGATGACAATACCATCAGATAATACAAGGAATAGCAATTCCTACATTCTAACGTGCTGTACAAGCATTTCACTATCATGCATAGTCCTACTATAGCAGATTTAAAGCACAGTCCATCAATCTTGGAGACAAGGCCACCCACCTGAAAATGCTAACTGTCCGGAGTCGCACAGCTGAGAAAGTCCAGAAACAGATATCTCTACACACCCACCAATCCAACAATATAGGAACAGTGATCAATACCTCCTGGGTACAAAAACACGACCCAAAGTTACACTTAATTCCATAAAATCCAAGCATCACAAATCTGCTGGGAAAAGTCCCCTTAATGCGAAATTTTCACCTGTAAAACGAACTCCAAAAATTCCAATAAAAATATCACAGCGAGCGTCTCGTCGAGACCTTCGAAACGGGTACCTGCACGCCCAAATCCGAGCCCCGTAGGCCGAGTTACAAATTCCACAGTACAGGTGCGCAAACACTCACAACCACACAACTGTAAACTCAAACACAGATAAAAGGGGAATAGTATACCTTCGGGCAACCCTCAGAAAAATCCCGAAAAAATACAATGATAATCCTTGCGACGAGTAGATCCAAAAAGTGTATAGGCTCGTCTCGATCCGACACTCGGGTGCGGAGATAAAATTCCGGCAAGGGGCCGCTGTCCAAAAACTCCACCAGAAAACAGCGGCTTAGAAATGCCTCGAAAACCGTGTCATAAACTCTGAATCCAGCAAGATGATCAACACGAAAGTCGAAGACGTACCTCTCGTGATTCCAACGCCGCAGAAATCGTCCAAAAATACTGACGGAGTAGCTCTGTAGACCTCTCAGATCAAACTGTGACGATAACGGGCCTCCGATGAAAAATCGCCACACTGCGCTCCGATGCCGAAGTCGTCGACGCCGCGGCTTCCAAAAAATCCGGGCCTCTGCCAAAAGATGCGCAAGATGAAGATCTCCAACTTTGCTAAAGGGGCCATGGGCAGGGGAGCTCGGGAAAGGGGGCAAAACTCCCCCACAAGACAGCTATTTATAGGCCCAGCCCGAAAATCCGAATTTTGGACTTTTGGCCCAAAGTTTCGGGCGCTTGGCACTTCCGGGCTGCTACAGTAACGGGCCGGGCCCGTTACTGTTCACGCCCGAAAGCCCCTAGGCCCGCCACGCGTCCACCGACACTCCCCGCGCCCGGCGTACGCGCGCCCGCGAATCGCGGAGCGACGTGTGGCCGACACGCGGGCGTGGGGTGGCTGCGCCCGGCCAATCGCGGGGGCGCCACGTGGCGCCCCCACGTTGCCTCCCAACCGCCCCGCCGTACGACCACCTGCTCCAGCCGCAGTGTGGACCGCGCGCACCAGGACCCGCCAACCACGCTCGGCCACGTGTCCGCACCCGGTCCACCGTGCACCCGCGCCTCTTCCGTGGACCGCGCCCGCTGCGCCGGCCAACCAGAAGGCGCCACGCGTCCTCCGCCCGGTGCACGACCTCCGCGGTGGACCGCGCGCCTCCGCCGCCGCCAACCGCCGCGCTCCGCCGCCCGCCGCCGCCGCCGGCGCCCTTCCGGCGGCCGGAACAGTACCAAAAACCTCGAAATGCGTGTTTTCGCAATCGGACTCCGAAAAATACAAATAAATAGCCCGTTTCGATCGTTTTCGCGCGCTGAATCCAAATCCGAAGTCCAATTTGCCAAATTCCACTTCTAAAATTTGCCGAAAATTCTCGGAGAAGTGTTCTTTACTCAAATTCCGCGCTGAGTCCAATTTTAATATCCATTTCGCGCGAAACCACATCTAAACATCCGACGGGGTCCTCCGATCACTCACGTGATCCATTATACACCCGAAGTCCATCACTTGAGTCCAAATTGGTGCAGAAACACCGCCGACAGGCCACACAGGCCTCCAGAAGCTGCTAATCGCACTGTAGAAGCCCTGCGGAGATCTGGGTCACCACAGATCCACTATGACCCAATCTGTGCTGAACAATAACCAAAACTCGTGAAACTTCACGTACTGCCCAAGAATGTCTAACTTAAGACATTTAGGTCCTAACATCAGACTCTGGGTAATCCTGTGCACCGGCAAAGCCGTAACCACTAAAACACTCCCGGGAAGCCCATTTTGGCTCCGGAAGTTGCAAACTAAAAACTAAAATCACCGGGCTCTTTAGAATAGCACTGGGAACAGCCACTGATACCTGGCCACACAGTTTAACCACTAAAATTTCTTGAATTGCGTGATTAACGCCGAATCGCCGTTAAACCGGCGATTTTGCCGATTTACGGTTCGGGATCCAATTCCCGCTCAACGAAAAGCATCGGACCTCCAACAAAAGTTTTAGAGATCATGTGAACACTGTACAAAGCAGCTAGTATGGTCACAATTTCATTTAGGCCCCCGGAATTTTACCAAATTGCATAAAAGCATGCAATTTCATGCTATTTTTGCTTGTATTTAATTTCGGAATGCTATTTTAATGAACCGACACCACCAGCAGGTGGCTCTCGACTTGCTGGACACCGTGCTCACCTTTTGGAAGCAACGTGAAACTCGCGTAAAACTTCAGGCCAACTATTCTTATATTTAAAGGCTCAAATCACTACTTTTAATACCTACACTCGACCAAACCCAATTTAGACGCAAGCATCATGTTCAGCAGACCAAAAGAACTCAGAGGCTCACCAACTTGGTGCTGCTGGGTAACCAGAGACATTGCCGGAGCAACAAGGCTCCAAAACTCAAGCTTTTAGAGCTCGACTTACGAAGAACATTTAACTAAGCATTCAAGTTGGAAAGGAAGATGGCTATCATCCTCAGTGGTTCAAGAGGACATAAGGGCTTGCTCTAACCAAGCTACAAAGGTGCTAGAAACAATGCAAAGGTCACATAGCTTAGGCTAAGGCTTGGCATGTGGGATTCAACAATCCACTTCATCATTTTTTTAAAACAACTTGAGCAGAAAGCTCCTGGGTTCATGTGGAGTCTTTTGATCCATTGCTGGCTGCTTAGTATTGGTTAGAATGGACTTCGGGTTCTCTGAGGCATTTCCCCAAACACCCGGTGTGCAACAAGCTTAAACACAAGATAGAAGACAACAATGGTGGAACTTTAAACAAGGGTTCTGAGTCTCAAGCACATGCACCTGTAGGTGCTACTAGCCTCCACGAACCTCGCCAGATGCATGGCCGACGGCGAGGAGTACCAGCAACGGCGGCGGCGCAAGCTCGGCCGGAGCAACACCATTAATGGTGGAATCCCAGCAGGACAGCATGGGCTGCATGCAAGGGTACCCATGGCTTTGTCTCGACCTGCTGAAGCAAACTGGGCAGGTGGCCGGCGGCAGCAAGCGGCGGCGGCGGCGGCGGCGGAGCACTCTTGGCCGGAGCAAAGTTAATGCAAACCTAGGGCTTCAATCTGCGAAGCACACACTACACCATATGCCATGAAACTTCATGGGAAGGCTCTACACGCCCTACAGAACATTTCCATGCTTTTAGATCTGATCCTAAGTCCCCGGGTGCAGCACTTGCCCGAGGCGGAGCAAGAATGGACTCCGGCGGGTGCAACTCCCCCGCCGGCGGCCGGAAGCAAACCCAATGCTGGGGTTCGGCAGGGATGATCTCAAGGAGGTAAGAAACATGCTCCAAGGGTCTAGGTAGTAAAATAATTAACGAAAAGCTTGGACTCACCTTGGCCGGAAATGAGGAAGATGAAGATGGTGGCTGCGGCGACGCGCGGCCACGGTAGTGCACCAGCCCACCTCGACTTGCCTTCTGGATGAAGATCACACCCACAGAGAGGTTCAGGCACAAGTTTAAAGGTTTTGATGCTCTCCCTCACTTACAACCCAAGAATCAAGGTTGCCTTTGTTTTAACCTTGCTTTTCCGGCGACCCTGGGGCGGCGGCCGGTGGTGCAGATGCTCGGGAACCCTCGCAGAGAAGTCGTGGGGTCGTGGGAGAGGAGGCTACGGTTACACCAAGGCTGCGGCTAGGGTTTCAAAGAAATAACCCTATGTGCTATGATATAGTTTGCAATAAAATGCAATTAAGTCCCCGAACTTAATGTATTTTCACTTAAGTCCTCTGCTGTAGAACAAACTCACAAGGAAGTCCCTCCTGTACAAGTTTGGAGCAATTCGACACATAAAATATAGGGCTTTTTCGCAAAATACTGTGATTTTTCCCACATTTCACGCTTTTTGAGGCAACCGAGTCGTCAAACTGAAAAATGGACACCGCCACGACGTCCGGCTCGACGAAACCTATCAGGTAGCGATTTTGGTTCGCTAAAATTCAGCTCCAAGAATTTTAAAATCCATCTTATACTGTAAATTATACAGTTCGGCACGCTTTACGAGGCTTTAGGCTCGTCAAATGCAAATTTCGTCAGCGCCACTGCGCTCAGAACGTCGAAAACAGCTAAGATTGACTACTCATACTCTTATGTTCAGGGTCTAGACAAAGAAACGGCCGACGTCGATCGACGGGGGATTTAAAACAGGGGTTACTATTCACAACTTAAGTTGTGGGACCCGCTTTTCCTTTGCTGATTTTCGGACAATCCGACCGTTGGATCGAAAACACATGTATATGAATTTTTCATGTTTCGACGAGACGGTCGCAATGGTGATCTCGGATTTTCGAGATCAGGCCCCGATCAAAAGTCGATATTTTAGGGCCACTATTGCACCACTAATAGTTCAATTTTACTATTTAATAACCCAGGCAATTATTTTAAACTAAATTTTCAGATTTTAAAATCACGGTTACTACAGGTATTTTAAAGAAGCGGTTCAAGATCTTGACTGTTGCAACACCGTTTCCATATAAAGTCCAATGTCAGATTGCGATGGCATGTTGCGTTATACACAATTTCATTCGACGACACCAAGGTGCAGATGCTATCTTTAACGAAGAGTTAGAAGAACAACCTACGGAATTCGGTGACGAGGAAACGGGTGATTACGTTGGTACTACAGAATCACGGAGAGGCGACGAGTTGCGCACATTTATAACTAACCAGTTATGGAGTAGTCGAAGTTAGATGCATAATGGATTGTATTATATTGAATTTTATGCTTACAATGGGGTTGTAAAATTATATATTATATGTGATTGCATGTAAGAAATGTGAATGTAAAAGACCGTCTAATGTGTGATCGTATGAACCTAATGGACTGAATTTTATGTGATTGAATTTGCTAATTATTATGTTGGACCTATAATTGGAGAACTTTTCGATTGGTTGTAGTAATATTGCCATCTTGTTTGAGAGGATTGTGTGCTGGTTGAACTAATATTGCCATCTTGTTTGAGAGAATGTGTGCTGGTTGCACTCTAGTTGCCATCTTGGTGCCATAATGTATGCTGGTTGTAGTAATATTGTCATCTTGTTTGAGAGGAATGTGTGCTGGTTGAACTAATATTGCCATCCTGTTTGAGAGAAGTGTGTGCTGGTTGCACTCTAGTTGCCATCTTGGTGCCATAATGTGTGCTGGTTGTAGTAATATTGCCATCTTGTTTGAGAGGAATGTGTGCTGGTTGAACTAATATTGTCATCTTGTTTGAGAGAAATGTGTGCTGGTTGCACTCTAGTTGCCATCTTGGTGCCATAATGTATGCTGGTTGTAGTAATATTGCCATCTTGTTTGAGATGAATGTGTGCTGGTTGAACTAATATTGTCATCTTGTTTGAGAGAAATGTGTGCTGGTTGAACTAATAGTGCCATCTTGGAGGGATAATGTGTGCTGGTTGTAGTAATATTGCCATCTTTGTTTTGAGAAAATGTGTGCTGGTTGCATTCTAGTTGCCATCTTGGAGGGATAATGTGTGCCGGTTGTAGTAATATTGTCATATTGTTTTAGAGAGAAATGGGTGCTGGTTGAACTCCTATGCCATCTTTTTGCGAGAAATTAGTTTGGTTGCACTCCTGTTATCATCTCCTTACCATAAAATTTTCTATCATTTATAAATATTTTTAAATATTTAATATTTAATTGTAAATATTATTTGAATTTTTTAATATTAATCTAAATTAATTATAAGTTTGATTAATACCATAAATTTATTTAATTTTAAATTATATCATAAAGGGCAAAATAGTAAATAAAAATATTTATCTCCTCAATTCTTCTTATTACTCTATACTCAACCAAACATAATTTTCTTTTATTCCTCTTATTCTTCTTATTCCTATATAATTTACCAAACACAATTTTCTTTATACCCGGTATAACTCTTAAATCCAACCAAACAGAAATTTACACTAGTTCCTGCTAATACCATAACTTATACCTATCTTCGGTATAACTAAATTTTTTTTATCCCCGAACCAAACGCAGCCTAAGAGTATTCTAACAAATCCTTATGTCTTCAATGACTTGTCCATATTCGGGAAATAGAAGGAAGGCGTGAGCTTGCAGCTTGTCAAGGATTTTTTTTCAAAATAATTTTTTAAAAAATTATAATTAGCGAAATTATTCTGTAAAAATTTTATTTTAAAAAAATAACCTGATTTTCACCAAGTTAGCATCAGATAGGATATTTTTTAAAAAAATGGTGAATCGTTCACCGTCTTTCTAAAGATGGTGGATCATTCACCGCCTTCGCTTTCTAAAGACGGTGTATCGTTTATCATATTTTAAAGACGGTGAACGATTCATCGCTTTTACCTATAATTTTTTCACTTAAGTGGTACAGATGATTAAGAAATTTAGATTGTTAGGGTAGAAATATAAGATAAAATAAAAATTTAAGTAACGATCAGATTTTTAAAAGATTTACATCATTATTATTCATTAAAGAGAGAAAAAAAAAATTACGCTTTAAATTATAAAACCTAAATATTTAAAAAATTTAAGTTGTTATTAGTTAGAAAATAATAACTTAAATTTTCTAAAGATCTCATCTATATCCACATTCTCATTTTATCTTATCTCTCTTTCTTCTTATATTAGTTAATAAATAATAATAATCTAAATTTTTTAAAAATATTTATATTTACTAACAATCTAAATTAATTAGTGAACAATAATAATTTAAAATTTTTAAAAATTTGACTTATATTCACATTTTTATTTTATTTATGTTAAAGACGGTGAATCATTTGTCGTCTTCGGGTGAATGATTTACCATTTTCGTAGGATTTTAACGAAGGCAAAATTATTTACGGCTTTCACAAAAGCGGTGAATGATTCACTAGCTTCAAAAAAAAAAAAAAAAAAATTAACGGATAAAAGTAAAATTATTTTTTCAAATAAATTGTTCACAATATTATTTCGCTAATTATAATCATTTTAAAAATTATTTTGAAAATAAAGTCCGTTGTTAAAAGCAGGACACTTATTACTTTCCACAAAGAATCATTCGTTACGGAGACTTTGAATAAGTCAACGAATGTCTGAAAACGCGTATGGAAAGCGAAATTTCCACAAGCAGATTTTTTTTTTTTTTTTTTTTTTTTTAGAGAAAGCATGCTACATGTTTTTTTTTTTAAAAAAAAAATTTAAATCTTTTGTAAAATTAAATTTAGCTAAAATATAAAATAATTAGATTTCAAATTTAAAATTTCAAATATCAACTATTATATTCTTTGTCTTATCTACCATCCTAGCTACCATACTCTTTGTATTTCTAGCACTACCTGAAGTCTTGAAGCTTAATTGCTTCATAATTTCTAAGTAAGACAAAAATAAAGTTAGTGTTTGGTTAAGGGGAATTTTACTTTTAGAGTAGATTAATTGTAGTTCTTTCTTATTAGGAAAGAAGGAGGAATAAGGGTAAAATTTTGTTTCCAAGTCGGAAAAAAATTAATTAATGTTTAAATTTAATTTTAATTATTGTATTAATTTATTAATTAATCTAATTAATATTTTTAAGTTATTATTTATTGATTAAATAGTTAAATAATTAATTAATTTATTATTTATATTTAATTAGCTTATTAAAAATTAATTATTTAATGTGTTTATCTAATAACTAATATTTAAATGGATAAACTAATTAATATTTTGACTAATTAAATTTATTTCTTAACTAATCATCTAACTAATTAAATAATTTACTAATTAATTAAAAAGTTAAGTTATATTTTATAATTAATTAATTAATATAATTTTTCATTATCTTATAGAATATTCATAGATAATTAATTTGTTAATTTATTAAATTATTTTTAATTAATATTTTTATATTAATTAATTATATAAAATATTTTTATTTTAAAATTGTAACTATTCTTGTTTAATTCCACTATTCTAATCTAATTATCAAACTCTATTTAAACAATGCAATTTCGTCCAAACAAAAAATTAGTTTTGTTTCTACTTATTTTCAAAATTGTATGAATAAGTAATTTATACTTATTCCTAAACCAAACAGTTCATCGCATCATTGATTCCAATCTGTGCGTAATTTTTCAGTTTAACTTTTATTCTTTTTATTTTTGGAATCAAAATGTTCACAAATCTTATATTTTATTTTGACTAATTTTATGTCGTTAAGAAGTTCACTAACTTTTATATATTACTAGTGTAGTATCCGCGCGATGCAGCGGGCAAATATTAGCAAACAATTTTTTTCTATCATCCTTGATCATAAATAATAATATGAAGAAATAAGTCTGAAATATGCAACTTATCAAAAATATAAAAAAATGTGCTCTTACTATCAAATAAAGAATATTAGTTTAAATAGTTTGTAAGAGTTGTGAAAAATTACTTGTTAACTCAACAAAAAATGAGAATATTAAGAAATGATAAATATAAATACGAAAGGACTCAATTTTTTAAAATTAAACTGCAAGAAAAGATAAAGATTATAACTAAAATATAAATTAAACCTATAAAAAAAAAAAAGAAGAGATAAATACAAACCTACAAAAATAAATAAATAAAGACTATAATTGAAATTTTCATATTGTCTGATATATAAGTGTACATTGCTCAAAATTCTTATACATACAATAAATGTTTTGTGGTTCACTCTGCAATGCTACACTTAATGGACAAAACTATTTCTGCATGTGTTTTAGTTTAGTTAACAGACACATAATCTATCAAATGACACATATTTAGAAAAATACTTGTAGACAATAAAATTATAATAAAAAAGATCCAAAGCAAGCACTGTAATAATAAACAATATGATAATTTTTTTCATGAGTATAAAATTGTATTTAGATTTACAGTAGTACGGAAGTAAGACAATAACAGACAAACATAGAAAAACAAATCCAAATCGTCTTTACTTTTCTAAAAAAGAAAAATTGTGTTAATTAAATAAAAAAAAAAAAATTAGTTAAACTAACGAACAGATAAAATTGAAAAATATAATAAATCTAACACTTCAAAAGCATGAAGGCAAGCAACAGCAACATCAATATCACTAACAGCAGATTAAGGAGAAGCAGTAGAACTAACATGCAATAGTTTTTTCTTCTTTTTTTATTTGATTCTGTT
Source organism: Tillandsia leiboldiana (assembly GCA_029204045.2). Taxonomy (NCBI): domain Eukaryota; kingdom Viridiplantae; phylum Streptophyta; class Magnoliopsida; order Poales; family Bromeliaceae; genus Tillandsia; species Tillandsia leiboldiana. Next base: position 28,929,562 of record CM055073.1, read on the forward strand.
TTTAATTTTTTTTTTCTTAATATACTAAGTATAATAATATAATTTACAGGCTCAAATTCATGAATCATCAATTATCAGAATTTAACATATAAAACCAACCCCTCAAACTCACGAAGAAAAGCAACAAAACTAAAATGCAATAGTTTTTTTTTTTTTATTTGATTCTATCTTTTCTTTTTTTTTTAATATTTCAAGTATAATAATATTATTTACGAGTAGAAATTCATGAATCTTTAATTATCAATAATGAATTATAAATCTAATATATAAATGCAACTCTTCAAACTCAAGAAGGAAAGCAACAATATCAATTTCACCGACAACAAATTAATTAGAAGTAGCAGAATTGAGACGCAATAGTCTTTTTTGGTAATTTTTTTTGTCTTATTTGATTTTTAAATTTTTTTTTTAATTTTATTTTAATATTTCAAGTATAATAATATAATTTTTTTTATTATGTAGTAGATGAAGCATATCAGCAGTTTGAATAGAATATGTTAGATCCGTATGCAAATTAATGCGAAATAACCCAAGAAACACATGTAAATTATTAGATAATCGTTCATCTATTTGAAAATATTATAAATGCTTACCGGAATCCATGCTTGATGAAACACGTTCTCAGATCTTATCGTTTCTCAAACACCAACAATAAAATCGCTTGGATTGAGTGTTTCCAAGTCTAGATTCGTCGTCTAATTAATTTGCCTAAATGGGGCAGGGCAAAATGACGGCAGAAATCCGACTCGGGACCACAACCCTTTTATATTCCTTATATACTAGTTTAATTAGTGTCCCATAAACCCTAATTAGACTTGTATTGGGTTTCTACACATTAATAGCCCATACCCAATAGATGTTTCCAGAGCCCATATTAAATCACGCAAGAAACACATGTAAATTAATGCGAAATAACCCAAGAAACACATGTAAATTATTAGATAATCGTTCATCTATTTGAAAATATTATAAATGCTTACCGGAATCCATGCTTGATGAAACACGTTCTCAGATCTTATCGTTTCTCAAACACCAACAATAAAATCGCTTGGATTGAGTGTTTCCAAGTCTAGATTCGTCGTCTAATTAATTTGCCTAAATGGGGCAGGGCAAAATGACGGCATAAATCCGACTTGGGACCACAACCCTTTTATATTCCTTATATACTAGTTTAATTAGTGTCCCATAAACCCTAATTAGACTTGTATTGAGTTTCTACACATTAATAACCCATACCCAATAGATATTTCCAGAGCCCATATTAAATCACTTAATGACCATATTAAATTAGATAGCCCATAATATAATTGTAAATTTATATGTTAGCCCACATATAGGAAAAATTAAATCCAACAATCTCCCACTTGGGCTACATATTATATCTTGAAACAATTATATTATGATATGTGCGTACCAAAATAGCTATCTTTTCCTAGAACATCTCCTTAATTACAATCTGGTCCATCTACTATATTAGTATGAGATCGAAGCGGTCTTTGTTATACAAATTCATAACTCGACCTATCAATGGTCACCATACCAACATATTCAATGACATAGATCGAGTATGGATGTGTAGCATGAAAATTACATGCAATGTGATCTTAACATGCCTATTTCCAACTGGTCCTAATTTATTCTTGAATGAGATCATATTAAGTCATAACAGACAAAACACATTCAGAATATGAAATAACTGTATACTTTATTCTGCAGAAAATGACGAACAAATGTGCATGAAATTAAAGAACATCAAAATACAAACTCCCACTAAAACTGCACATCATCAAACAATTTAACACCCATATGAGCAGTATGCTCATAAAACACTTTGGGCGGTAAACCTTTGGTGAGCGGATCCGCAACCATAGAGTTTGTTCCAATATGTTCTATACACACATAACCATTCTGAACTCTCTCTTTAACAACAAGAAACTTAATGTCTATGTGCTTTGACTTTGATGAGCTCCTGTTGTTATTGGAATACAGTACAGCCGATTTATTGTCACAGAATATCTTTAATGGCCTTTGAATGCCATTTAAAATTCGCAGCCCAGTGACAAAGTTTCGCAGCCATATCCCATGATTTGATGCCTCATAACAGGCTATGAACTCAGCCGCCATAGTGGAAGAAGCTACAAGTGTCTGCTTAGCACTTTTCCAGGAAATAGCTCATCCAGCTAAAAGATAAACATAGCCCGATGTAGATCTTCTATTGTCTTGGCATCCCGCAAAATCTGAATCAGAATATCCGATGATCTCCAAATGTTCTGGTCTCCTATATGTGAGCATGTAGTCTTTTGTTCTCTGTAAATAACGCATAACCCGTTTGGCTGCTCTCCAATGATCCATTCCAGGGTTATTCAAATATCTGCCTAATATCCCAACAATGTACGCTATATCCGGACGCGTACACACTTGAGCATACATTAGACTCCCTACTGCCGACGCATAAGGAATCTTTTGCATGTCATTCACCTCAAACTCATTCTTGGGGCATTGACTGAGACTGAATTTGTCTCCTTTAGCAATAGGGGTATCTCCTGGTTTGCATTCATTCATTCCAAACCTGCTAAGAACCTTATCGATATAGCTCTTTTGTGATAACCCAAGGATACCCCGAGAGCGATCTCGGTGTATCTGTATACCTAATACAAAAGATGTGTCACTAAGATCTTTCATTTCAAAATTCTTTGTCAGAAATCTCATAGTTTCGTGCAATAAGCCTATATCGCTACTAGCAAGTAATATGTCATCAACATATAGTACCAAGAAAATAAATTTACTCCCACTGAACTTATGGTATACACAATCATCAACTGCATTTATCTCAAATCCAAACGAGATAATTACTTGATGAAATTTATGATACCATTGACGGGAAGCTTGCTTGAGCCCATAGATAGATTTCTTCAATTTGCAAACCATTTTCTTTGGATCGCCTGACACAAAATTTTTGGTTGCACCATATAAATTGTCTCGTCAATGTCACCATTGAGAAACACAGTCTTTACATCCATCTGATGTAGCTCAAGGTCAAAATGAGTCACAAATGCCATTATAATCCTGAAAGAGTCTTTCGATGAAACCGGAGAAAAAGTCTCTTTATAATCAATACCTTCCTTTTGAGTAAAACCCTTCGCAACAAGACGAGCCTTATATCTCTCGACATTGCCTTTTGAATCCCTTTTAGTTTTAAATATCCATTTAGAACCAACAGGTTTCACACCTTCAGGCAATTCAACGAAATCCCAAACATTATTGTCTTTCATGGACTTTATCTCATCATTCATGGCATCAATCCACTTTTGAGAATTAGAACTCTGTATGACTTGGCGAAAGTTGATTGGATCATCTTCTTTCAATCCTATGTCTTCCTCATGTTCTTGAAGAAAGATGATATAATCATCTGAAATGGCTTTTCTTCTTTCTCTAGTGGATTTTCTTAATGGCATTTGCTCTTGAGGTTGTTGAGTTTGCTCTTCATGAGCAATTTCTTGATTTTGGACGGGGAATTCATTAGCATTGTCTTGATTGTCCGGATTTGCTTCTTGAATAATGTCAGTGATAGAAACCTGATCATTGTCAATAGCTACTGTAAGAAGAGAAACGAATTCCTCTTCAAAAACAATGTTCCTTATCTTATCTTCCCCCCCAAACTCAACTTCCTCAAAAAATCTAGCATTTCCCGTCTCAAAAAATGATCGAGTCGTGGGATCATAAAACTTGTAACCCCTTGATCGTTCAGAGTATCCAACGAAATAGCAGCTAATAGTTCTTGAGTCCAGTTTCTTTTCATTTGGCCTGTATGGCCTTGCCTCAGCTGGGCAACCCCAAATGTGTAAGTGCCTAATACTAGTCTTCTTTCCTGTCCAGAGTTCATAAGGGGTTTTAGCTACTGCTTTGCTTGGAACCCTGTTGAGAATGTAAACTGCAGTTTTTAGCGCTTCTCCCCAGAGGGATTCTGGTAAGGTAGAATGACTAATCATACTCCTTACCATATCTTTAAGCGTTCTGTTACGTCTCTCAGCAACAACATTCATGCTAGGTTTTCCTGACATCGTGTATTGCGGGACAATTCCGCATTCCTCTAGGAATTTAGCAAAAGGCCCTGGACGTTGTTCACCTGATCCGTCATATCTGCCATAGTACTCGCCACCACGATCAGATTTAACGGCTTTAATTCTTTTGCCAAGTTGGTTCTCAACTTCAGCTTTGAAGACCTTAAAAACGTCCAATGATTGAGACTTCTCATGAATCAAATATAAATAGCCATAACGGGAATAGTCGTCTATGAACGTAATAAAATACTGTTGACCATTCCAGGAAGCCGTAGGGAATGGTCCGCAAATATCAGTATGAATTAGTTCTAAGACGCCAGAACTTCTAGTGGCATTTAATTTTCTTATATTTGTTTGCTTCCCCTTAATGCACTCAACACAGACTTGAAAGTCTATTAAATCAAGGGGATCAAGAATTCCATCTAACACAAGTTTCTCAATTCTCTGTTTAGAAATATGACCCAGGCGCTTGTGCCATAACATAGCGGAATTCTCATTAATTAATTTTCGTTTTGTACCACGAGAACTAGTATACATGGATTCATTATATGAAGCGATTGTATCCAACAAATATAGGTTGTTATTCACATATAAAGAACCAGTTCCAACAAGATTTGAATTTTGAAAAAGACTAAATTTATTATTTCCAAATGAACAAGAGTAACCATATTTGTCCAAAATAGAAATAGAAACCAAATTCCGTCTAAACGGCGGTACAATAAATGTCTCTTCTAAATCCAAATAAAAACCAGTCTTTAATAACAACCTAAAAGTTCCTATGGCTTCAACCGCAACTGATTTGCCGTCGCCCACAAAGATGAATCTTTCAGCATCATTTGGTTGCCGGCTCGTCAGACAGCCCTGCACAGACATACTTATATGAGTAGTAGCACCAGAATCTATCCTCCAAGTGTGTCTAAGTACAGAAGTCAAATTAACTTCAGAACAAACCAAAGTGAGAAGTTTACCTTTCTTAACACGCCAAACGACGTATTTAGCACATTCTTTCTTCATATGTCCACCCTTCGTGCAAAAGTAACAGGTGAATTTCGAATCCTGTTTCTTTTGCCCTTTCTTTTGTGGTGTCCCAACCGCAGATTCCTTTCCCCTTTTTCTCTTTTTATCTTTAGAGGAGGTTGCCAAGTGAGCACTTTCTGGTTGATCTTTCTTTAGTCTTTCTTCTTCTTGCACACAATGAGAAATGAGCTCGTTAAGAGACCATTTCACCTTTTGAGTATTGTTGCTCACCTTAAATTGGCTATATTGTGCAGAAAGAGAAATGAAAACCAAATGCACGAGCAAGTCCTCAGACAGCTCTAACTTTAGTGCCTTTAATTTTGAAGCAACATGAGACATCTCCATGATGTACTCCCTTATGTTGCCCTTTCCTTTATACCTCATTGAAACAAGTTTAGATAATAATGTACTTGTTTCAGCCTTTATGCTCTTGGCAAAGCGCTTTTCCAGTTCCTCAAGGAACTTCTTGGCATCATCCTCATCAGATATAACGCCCCTGAAAGTTTATGGAATTACACGTTTCATAATCATGAGACTCATGCGATTAGAACGTTCCCATTTCTCAAAGTCCCTTTTATTCTCAGCGGAACTTTTATTTGTAAGAGAAGGGGGTTGTTCTGTCCGTAGCGCAAAGTCCAGATCCATGCAACCGAGAACAATCATAACGTTCTCTATCCAATCCTTGAAATTTGTGTCATTCAGCACTGGGATTGAATTGATATTTGCAGATATTGAAGAAGCAGAAATATTAGTTGGACATAGAATAAAATAACAAACATTAAGCTCACAATTTTATCCATAACAAAAATATTGTCACGCCCCGGGACCGAAACTGCGACCCGGCTCGCCAACAGATCCGCCACCTATGCCAAACCCGCATAGGCGAAGCGTCCTACCTGCAAGAAAAGTACTACAGCTAAACAGATATCAGAGCTATAAATAAAAATCTGCTGTATAACTAAATCAATCACTGTACAACTGGAAATAAAACAACAATGTCCGTCTCCCAAAAAAGATAATCATACAGTATCCCCATATACAAACTCAGAACTCAACCGGGAGGTATCTCCAATAAATACATCAGTGTACAGGCTCTCAATACATAACAATCCTCACTACAACAGTCTCTCAAAGGAGGAAAATAAAATAACTAATCTACTGAAGCTCTCCTCTGAAGGGGTACCGCTACACACCAACGACGGGTAGGGAACTAGCACGCGACTCCCTCGCCTCGGTCAGAAGGATCAGCAACAGGAACAACAGGAACCGGAGTAGAGTCCCTGGGGAAAGACACCACGACGGGTGTGAGAACTACATCCCACAGTAGTTCTCAGTGGGTGCCGCCAACAAGCCCGACGGTCTGCCCACTAAGTCTACTAGAGGCATAAAGTAACAAAAGCAGTGCTGTAAGGAAAGCTGGGAAAAGTAAACTCTACAGCTGCTATGCCTCTATCTAGATGCTCAAAGAGTGGGACAGAAAGAACATGATGCCACAACTAACACTCATCTCTGATCACTCAATCTGAACTGACTGCCTCCTCGGGTCCAGTCAAGCCTGCGCCAACCTACTGCCGTTACGTCCCGGAGGAGCGGACTTACGTAGGACGTCCATGACTGCCAACACCAGCACCGCCAGAGGGACAAATGCAACGACAAGTCGCGATAGAAAAGCTCAATCTCACGCCGGTATAACAACCCGGTCTCGCCTACTCCGGAGTGGCACTCGAGGGGAGCGACCCGCTCGAGTAAAAAGTAACCCATCTCAAGTATCTCTGTAAAGTATCTCTGTCAAGCTCAAATGTGGCTCATGCAGGCTATGATCCACGATCAAACAGATCGGTAACTCCAAGCTCAAAGCACAACTCAGTCGGAAAAAGAACCTCGACTCGAACAGGAATAGCCCAAAACACTCTCACAGCTATGTCGGAGAACCCTCAACGACTCAATCTGATAAATGCACGACCATGGCTGAGTCGGGAAACCTCCACGACTCGATCTGCCAGAACCCCAAGATCCTCAAAGCTAAGTGGGAGAACCACCTCCACCACTAAATCAGAAAAATAACCTCTAGATCACACTCTACCAACTCATAGCACAAAGTCGCATCCACTGCGAGAAACTGCCTCAACAGGCCAACACCGCATCCACTGCGAACAACTGCCTCAACAGGCCAGCATCGCAACCACTGACACGAGGAAGGGTCCGGGAACCCCGAAAGACTAGAACCTACAATCCAAATCAAACAAGAACAGGCTCTAGGCATAGCCTCTCGTTGTTCTCGTCCCAAGAAGAAGGCAGACCTTAGAACCCAGACCACTCGAATCATCTCGGGTGGTTAATTTATAGGAAAAATGTGACATTTCTTACTGAAGCCATCTGATCTGTAAGAAATCCATATTTAATGATTTTTAGTTCTTTTTAGGAAAACAGTTGAAACCAAATTTTATATCCAAGCCTCGAAGTGCTAATGCCTTCGTCCAATCAAACAAGAACAGACTCCGGCGACCCTACGATGCTTGGAAGAAACCATTTGGTTGACAAAAATCATATGTGTGTCCAAAAAGGTTCTGGGTTTAAGGTCCTGCTAACACTGATATACCGCTGCCACTAACACAGCGGCGACAGATAAAATAAGAGAATAAAACATCTCGGGACCGCCGACTACCCAAACAGCTCCCGCTACAGATGAACAACCAACTACATCTACCAGACTCCACTCTGCTCCCAAGCACGAGTGTAACATGCATCCCGCACTAAAAGATAACTCCTGACCACTCGGCCCACTACCCGGGCGAGGAAGAACACTAAGTCCAGGAAAGTAGAAGTGTGGATGTCTAAAGCAGAAATAACCCTAGCCCAAGTGAGGGTTTTCTACTAGTCTGGTTACACATGCAACATATGACGGGGTGCTAGGTCAAGTTCCAAGATAACAATAATCAACAGCTTGTAGGGAAGGACAATAAACACATGATCATTTAACAGCATTAGGAACATCAATTCCTATAATCTAGCATGCTATATAGAACACATCTATAACATGCAAGTCCCTACACAGATAGAATTAATGCACAGTCCATAGGTCATGAAGACAAGGCCACCCACCTGAAAATGCTAACAGTCCGGAGTTCCACAGCTGAAAACACCAGAAGCAACAACCTCCACTAATCCTCAACACCAACGGGTTCACAAACATCCGCAACTACTCCTGGGTACAACAAAAGGTCCAAGGTTACACTTTATTCCACAAAATAACCAAGTACAAAAATCTGCAGAAGACAGTCCTGAAGATCTGAAATTTCCACCTGCAGAAAGTGCCCTAAAAATTCCGATAAAAATATCACAGCGAGCGTCTCGTCGAGACCTTCGAAACGGGTACCTGAACGCCCAAATCCGAGCCCCGTAGGCCAAGTTACAAATTCCACAGTACAGGTGCGCAAACACTCACAACCACACAACTGTAAACTCAAACACAGATAAAAGGGGAATAGTATACCTTCGGGCAAGTCTCAGAAAAATCCCGAAAAAATACAATGATAATCCTTGCGACGAGTAAATCCAAAAAGTGTATAGGCTCGTCTCGATCCGACACTCGGTTGCGGAGATAAAATTCCGGCAAGTGGCCGCTGTCCAAAAACTCCACCAGAAAACAGCGGCTTAGAAATGCCTCAAAAACCGTGCCATAAACTCTGAATCCAGCAAGATGATCAACACGAAAGTCGAAGACGTACCTCTCGTGATTCCAACGCCACAGAAATCGTCCAAAAATACTGACGGAGTAGCTCTATAGACCTCTCAGATCAAACTGCGACGATAACGGGCCTCCGATGAAAAATCGCCACACTGCGCTCCGATGCCGAAGTTGTCGACGCCGCGGCTTCCAAAAAATCCGGGCCTCTGCCAGAAGATGCGCAAGATGAAGATCTCCAACTTTGCTAAAGGGGCCACGGGCAGGGGAGCTCGGGAAAGGGGGCAAAACTCCCTCACAAGACAGCTATATAAAGGCCCAGCCCGAAAATCCAACTGTTTTGGAATTTTGGCCCAAAACTGAGCGCCCGAATCTTCCGGGCTGCTACAGTAACGGGCCCAGCCCGTTACTGTTCACGCCCGGAAATCCCCCAGGCTGCCACGTAGCCTCCCAAACAGCAAACAGCTGTTTGGGCCAACCGCGCTGCGCCACGCGGCCGAAGCGGGTGCCGACACGTGCCGCCCCCGAGCGGGAAGCGCGGGTCAGCGCGCCCACGTCGCGCCCCACGTGCGCCCACGCGCGCCTGTCGGGCACGCATCCCGAGGCACCTGCTACCAGATGCGTGGACCGCGCGCTCGTGCACCAGCCAATGCCATCACGCCACGTGGCATGACCACGGTCCACCGTGCACCCCGCCAAGGTCCATGGACCGCGCCTGCTGCGCCGGCCAACCGGAGCTCGCCACGTGGCCCGCGCCCGGTGCACGACTCTCGCGGTGGACCGACCGGCCTCTCCTCGGCCCGCCGCCGCGCTCCGCCGTCCGCCGCCGCCGCCGGCGCAACTCCGGCCGCCGAAACAGTAACCCCACGCCTCGAAATCCGTGCCGGGTCATCCGAGCTCCGAAAAATACAAGTAAATAGTCCATTTTGAGCGTTTTCGCGCGCTGAATCCAAATCCGCTGTCCGATTTGCCAAATTCCACTTCTAAAATTTCTCAAAAATTCCCGGGAAAGCAAACTTGATCCGTTTTTCATGCCGAGTCCAAATCTTGGGTCCAATATGCGCGCAAACACCTCAAACACCCAACATGGGTCTCCAGAAGCCGCAGATCCAACAGTAATCAAAACGTGGGAATTTTCGGGTCCTCACATCCTCCCCCACTAAAAGAAAGTTTCGTCCTCGAAACAAACACGGCTCAAAAAGGGAGTTCAAAGCCAAGGGTAAGCACCCAACAACACAGTCTCCAACTCCCCAGTCGCTACTCACTCCCCGTGATTACTCCTCCACATAAAAATAATCAGTACGGCATGGCCCAGTTGCGTAATTCTCTCATCTCACGAGCCAGAATTCGCAACGGGCACCCCTCGTACCACAAGCACTCGCAGATCTCAAAGGAAACGAGTCCATCACGGGCGAGGAAACCACAAGCCTAACACTCCTGCTGAGACGTGGAAGGACCATCACGAACGCCAACAAAAGGCTGGGGGAAAAGAGAGAACATCCAATGAAGCACGCACCAACACCGCTCCCTGGTGCCAGCTCAACCAGGCGATCCGAGACATACCCATACGGTCATCCAAAGAAAAGAAGCCCTAATCGGCTAGGGTCCTCGCTCAATCACTATCGGATCCTGACCATCCGTAGGTACTGCTTCACTGCAGTCTACCGTCAAAAGGGACCCTCAGGGACACAACCTCGAGCCTTGTTCCTCAACAATAAATGTTGATCTCAGCCAAACTCAAATAGCATCCACATTGGCCGGAAATCCACCGCCGCTCCTATGGCTAACACAATGTGACCCAAGAAGGTAAGCTTCTAAAGCTAAAACTTGTATCTCAATAACCTGGCATACAGCTTTATCCACACAGCATGGTAACACATCCACCAGTGCTCCCCATGCTCCAAGTCGCTCTGGGAGTAGATCATAATATCCCTGGAGGATCTTGTTACCAAAGCAATCAAGTACAGCTGGAGCACAATTCCTCAAACCAAAAGAGTGGCAGGGCGTTAATCAATCCAATTGGCCTCACTATAACATAATGCCCCTACCGTGTCCTGAACACCATCTTGACGAAATACTCAGCCGTATGATTCCAAAATCTGTACCTGCATCAGTCGTACAACTGCCGGAGTATAACTCCATCAAAAGGTCCAGAATAATACTCGGACCTGTCTACACACAAACCATAAAAGGCCCCTCACAGTCGTGTATCAACGATGTGGCATCACCACCGTATATCAACGGCGTGGCACTAGGTCAAACAGACCCCTCGATCCATCAGATCCTGCAACCGCGCCATCAGCTCTCACAGCTCTACTGGCAATATCCAATGAGGTGCTATCGAGGGTGGCGCGGTTCCCCGAACCACGCCAACTCAATCTCTTCTCCCTAACCGGCGGCATTATCAACAGCTCAGGTGAAATCACACCCGGAATCTCGTGGCAACAGAGATATCTTTGGGTCCCGGTGCCGCCGTAAGCACCTCTCACACTGTCGCTATAACCAGTGTGCTCTAACGACCTCAACAACCAAATCTCCTCTCGTCTGCCTCGCAGAAGGTCAAAGTCCTCTCCTTTCGCAGTCTAACATCCTGTGGCACTGTGCCAACCAACCCAAGCACTAGGTCGAAACGTCGAACTGCCATAATTACCAATAAGTCTACCCGTATATCTCGCGGCCTCAACTGCATAGGACATAGACCACAAGCCTCCCCCACATACACAACACAACACTAACAGGAACCTGTACCTCAAGTGCATGTGGTAACAATCTGCCTCTAGTCCATGCAGGAATGCAACATGCTCCTACTCCGACTGCTGTGATGAAATCACACCTGCGACAACTCGATCCACTACCGTGACGCCCTCCAACCGGGCGGCACAGATTCATCCGCTCAAAGCAAGTGGTTGTCGCCCAAACTGCCTGAAAGTCAGGACTATCCACAGGGGAGCACGACCTCTGTCTCTGCTCACATTGAGGAGACGTATAAAGTCCTCCGCAGATAACAAATCCACGCTACCGCTGCGCTACTCTGATATAGATGTTGATGCTACCATCGGGGTCCACCCGATCTCTGGCATCACGGGAACCCGTTATCCAGGAAAATAAAATCAGAAATATCTCTGCCGGCCGATCTGTCCTCCATCACCCGGCGCCAAGCGCCAATATCCAGAACTCACCTCTGGCGGCAGATCTCTATCCAACGGAACTGCAGCGCCCCGCTCCAAACCCAACGCCTACTCCAACGAGGCGTCAGAACCTGTAACGGAGGAACTGAGTAAACTGAAACGTATCCTGGCGCAATCCACTCTCAGCCACACATATCCTATGCGCCTCGTCCCTCGAAACCTGGAGCGCGTAGTTCAACGACTGTATAAACTCCCTAGCACAGGGAGGCTCTCCGAGAGTCTCTCCATCACCACCAACCCCAATTCTGCCTACAAAGGCTCCAACTCAAACCTATGAATCGGGATGGTTCAGACTGCCGGGACTGGCTCCATCGATCAATGATGTCCCTAAGCTCAGCTACTATCCACTATCCACCCTGCCTCGGTGCCTCGGCACTGCTCGTCGGCACGGAGGGGGCTGCTCGCTCCATCGGCGCCACTGGTACAACTGAAGATACCACTGCATAGGAAGAAAGTACTGGATGACACTCAAGCGGTACTGCAATTAACTGTGCTCTCTGCTCCAACAAGCGCATCAAACATTCCATGGCCTCCTCCTGGCATCGGACAGCCTCCGACATCTGTGCCATCTGGATCCATAACTCTTGGGTCTCGCTCTACTCTGATAGCTCTGCCTCCCGCTGCTCGGGTTACTAAGCAGATGCGGAAAGCGCATTCCTCACTGCACGATGTCTCATAAGCATCGTAGACCACTGCACAATAACAAACATTAGGACACAACAACCATACGACCCAATCCAGCGAAAGTCTAAGACATGTTATCAATTCCACAGCATTATGTTGTCTGCAGCCAACATAATCGCTTAGGAGCATAAACATGCCAATCACTCATCCCGTCTCTTGGGAGAGGTACAAAACTCGATCAGGACTCTCGCTAAAAGTCACGACTCTCACGTAGTCATCCTAATGTCCAACCACAAGCCTAGGGTGTCTAAGTCCTCAATGACCTACAACCTAGGCTCTGATACCACTCTAATCTGTCACGCCCCGGGACCGAAACTGCGACCCGGCTCGCCAACAGATCCGCCACCTATGCCAAACCCGCATAGGCGAAGCGTCCTACCTGCAAGAAAAGTACTACAGCTAAACAGATATCAGAGCTATAAATAAAAATCTGCTGTATAACTAAATCAATCACTGTACAACTGGAAATAAAACAACAATGTCCGTCTCCCAAAAAAGATAATCATACAGTATCCCCATATACAAACTCAGAACTCAACCGGGAGGTATCTCCAATAAATACATCAGTGTACAGGCTCTCAATACATAACAATCCTCACTACAACAGTCTCTCAAAGGAGGAAAATAAAATAACTAATCTACTGAAGCTCTCCTCTGAAGGGGTACCGCTACACACCAACGACGGGTAGGGAACTAGCACGCGACTCCCTCGCCTCGGTCAGAAGGATCAGCAACAGGAACAACAGGAACCGGAGTAGAGTCCCTGGGGAAAGACACCACGACGGGTGTGAGAACTACATCCCACAGTAGTTCTCAGTGGGTGCCGCCAACAAGCCCGACGGTCTGCCCACTAAGTCTACTAGAGGCATAAAGTAACAAAAGCAGTGCTGTAAGGAAAGCTGGAAAAAGTAAACTCTACAGCTACTATGCCTCTATCTAGATGCTCAAAGAGTGGGACAGAAAGAACATGATGCCACAACTAACACTCATCTCTGATCACTCAATCTGAACTGACTGCCTCCTCGGGTCCAGTCAAGCCTGCGCCAACCTACTGCCGTTACGTCCCGGAGGAGCGGACTTACGTAGGACGTCCATGACTGCCAACACCAGCACCGCCAGAGGGACAAATGCAACGACAAGTCGCGATAGAAAAGCTCAATCTCACGCCGGTATAACAACCCGGTCTCGCCTACTCCGGAGTGGCACTCGAGGGGAGCGACCCGCTCGAGTAAAAAGTAACCCATCTCAAGTATCTCTGTAAAGTATCTCTGTCAAGCTCAAATGTGGCTCATGCAGGCTATGATCCACGATCAAACAGATCGGTAACTCCAAGCTCAAAGCACAACTCAGTCGGAAAAAGAACCTCGACTCGAACAGGAATAGCCCAAAACACTCTCACAGCTATGTCGGAGAACCCTCAACGACTCAATCTGATAAATGCACGACCATGGCTGAGTCGGGAAACCTCCACGACTCGATCAGCCAGAACCCCAAGATCCTCAAAGCTAAGTGGGAGAACCTGTCACGCCCCGGGGTCGAAACTGCGACCCGGCTCGCCAACAGATCCGCCACCTATGCCAAACCCGCATAGGTGAAGCGTCCTACCTGCAAGAAAAGTACTACAGCTAAACAGATATCAGAGCTATAAATAAAAATCTGCTGTATAACTAAATCAATCACTGTACAACTGGAAATAACACAACAATGTCCGTCTCCCAAAAATGATAATTATGCAGAATCCTCATATACAAACTCAGAACTCAACCGGGAGGTATCTCCAATAAATACATCAGTGTACAGGCTCTCAATACATAACAATCCTCACTACAACAGTCTCTCAAAGGAGGAAAATAAAATAACTAATCTACTGAAGCTCTCCTCTGAAGGGGTACCGCTACACTCCAACGACGGGTAGTGAACTAGCTCGCGACTCCCTCGCCTCGGTCAGAAGGATCAGCAACAGGAACAACAGGAACTGGAGTAGAAGTTCCTGTGGGAAAAGACACCACGACGGGTGTGAGAACTACGTCCCAAGTAGTTCTCAGTGGGTGCCGCCAACAAGCCCGACGGTCTGCCCACTAAGTCTACTAGAGGCATAAAGTAACAAAAGCAGTGCTGTAAGGAAAGCTGGGAAAAGTAAACTCTACAGCTACTATGCCTCTATCTAGATGCTCAAAGAGTGGGACAGAAAGAACATGATGCCACAACTAACTCTCATCTCTGATCACTCAATCTGAACTGACTGCCTCCTCGGGTCCAGTCAAGCCTGCGCCAACCTACTGCCGTTACGTCCCTGAGGAGCGGACTTACGTAGGATCTACTGCCGTTACGTCCCGGAGGAGCGGACTTACGTAGGATCTACTGCCGTTACGTCCCGGAGGAGCGGACTTACGTAGGATCTACTGCCGTTACGTCCCGGAGGAGCGGACTTACGTAGGGCGTCCATGACTGCCAACACCAGCACAGCCAGAGGGACAAATGCAACGACAAGTCGCGATAGAAAAGCTCAATCTCACGCCGGTATAACAACCCGGTCTCGCCTACTCCGGAGTGGCACTCGAGGGGAGCGACCCGCTCGAGTAAAAAGTAACCCATCTCAAGTATCTCTGTAAAGTATCTCTGTCAAGCTCAAATGTGGCTCATGCAGGCTATGATCCACGATCAAACAGATCGGTAACTCCAAGCTCAAAGCACAACTCAGCCGAAAAAAGAACCTCGACTCGAACAGGAATAGCCCAACACACTCTCACAGCTATGTCGGAGAACCCTCAACGACTCAATCTGATAAATGCACGACCATGGCTGAGTCGGGAAACCTCCACGACTCGATCTGCCAGAACCCCAAGATCCTCAAGGCTAAGTGGGAGAACCACCTCCACCACTAAATCAGAGAAACAACCTCTAGATCACACTCTGCCAACTCATGGCACCAAGTCGCATCCACTGCGAGAAACTGTCTCAACAGGCCAAACAGGCCAAACGTCGCATCTACTGCGAACAACTGCCTCAACAGGCCGACATCGCATCCACTGCGAACAGCTGACTCAACAGGCCAAACAGGCCGAACATCTCAACCACTGACCCAATGAAGGGTCCGGGAACACCGAAAGACTAGAACCTACAACCCAAATCAAACAAGAACAGGCTCTAGGCATAGCCTCTCGTTGTTCTCGTCCCAAGAAAAGGCAGACCTTAGAACCCAGACCACTCGAATCATCTCGGTGGTTAATTTATAGGAAAAACTGTGACATTTCTTACTGAAGCCATCTGATCTGTAAGAAATCCATATTTAATGATTTTTAGTTCTGCTTAGGAAAACAGTTGAAACCAAGTTTTATATCTAAGCCTCGAAGGGCTAATGCCTTCGTCCAATCAAACAGGAACAGACTCAGGCGACCCTACGATGCTTGGAAGAAAATATTTGGTTGACAAAAATCATATGTGTGTTCAAAAAGGTTCTGGGTTTAAGGTTCTGCTAACACTGATCTACCGCTGCCACTAGCACAGCGACGACAGATAAAACAAGAAAAATAAAACATCTCGGGACCGCCGTCTACCCAAACGGCTCCCGCTACAGATGAACAACCAACTACATCTACCAGACGCCACTCTTGTCACGCCCCGGCGTCGAAACTGCGACCCGGGCTCGCCAACATGTAGATCCGGTGAGACTCGTCCCTGGCCACGTGAGGCATACTAGCCAACAGCTGATTGAATTCGGCTATGTATGCATTCACGGGCCGATCTCCCTGGCGGAGATTTCTCAGCTGCTCCTCCAATCTCTGACGAACACTCTCAGGAAAGAAGGCCCCTAACAGAAGTCTGCGGAACTCCGCCCAGGGAAGAATCCGCGTCCCAGGCGGACCAGCAGGCCGCACACGCCGCCACCAAGCCTCGGCGTTGCCCTCCAAGTAGTGTGTAGCCAAAAAGACTCGAAATCGATCCTCAACGAACAAACTCTCAAAATGACGCTCCATGGCCGTGATCCAAGACTCTGCCTCCCACGGCTCAGCACTCATACCAGAAAAACGGGGTGGATCAAACCGGCGGAACCTCATCAACAGATCCACCACCGCACTCTGCTCAGCCAAAGTCAAAGGTCCCATCGATCCAGGCGGTGGTATGCTAGAAACCGGCTCGACAGGAATAGCCGGCGCTGACGGGACCACAGGGGGCGCCACAGCTGGCGAAGAAGGCACAGGCGAACACACAGGGGGTGCTACCACAGGCTGCGTCCTCTGCTCTAAAAGAAGCATCATCCGACCAAAGGCCTCCTCCTGGCGCCGAGAAGCCTCCTCCTGGCGCTGAGAAGCCTCCTCCTGGCGCTGCACCGCCTCAGACAACTGGGCCAACTGAGCCCGAAGCTCCTGCACCTCACTCTGCTGACCCTGTGCTGGCTCCTCCTGCCCAGGCTCATCGGAGGGAAAAGGCTGAGAACGCGTCTGCACCCCGCGTCGGGGAGGCATCGTGCCCACCTACAACACACAAGGAAACATCAGGACAGTACCAACAATACACGACCCAATCCAGCGAAAGTCTAAGACATGTCATCCATTCCCTAGCATTATGTTGTCTGCAGCCAACATAATCGCTTAGGAGAATAAACATGCCAATCACTCATCCCACCCCTTGGGAGAGGTATCAAACTCAATCAGGACTCTCGCTAACAGTCACGACTCTCACGTAGTCATCCTAATGTCCAACCACAAGCCTAGGGTTTCTAAGTCCACAATGACCTACAACCTAGGCTCTGATACCACCTAATCTGTCACGCCCCGGCGTCGAAACTGCGACCCGGGCTCGCCAACAGATCCGCCGCCCATACGGGAAGCCCGTATAGACGAAGCGACTAACCTGCAAAAGAGCATCTATACTATGCAGATATCAGAGCTGAAAGTAAAACTGCTAGAAATAAAAACTATATACAACACAAGTCCTCACCAAAAGTACAAAAGTCACTCGAGCAGAAGAAAATAAATACAACTCTATACCTCACTACAAAGTTCTCTCAACAGGAACTCTCAAAAGTAATAAGGGTACATCTACTCTCTGGACGACGACTGGTGGGGAACTATCTCGCGACTCCCTTACCTCGATCAGAAGAAGCGGCAACAGGAGCAGCAGGAACCGGAGTAGAAGTCCCTGTGGGAAAAATACACCACGACGGGTGTGAGAACTACGTCCCAAGTAGTTCTCAGTGGGTGCCGCCAACAAGCCCGACGGTCTGCCCACTAAGTCTACTAGAGGCATAAAGTAACAATATAAAACTGAAATGAAAGGCTGGAAAAGTAACTCAACAGCTACTATGCCTCTATCTAGATGCTCAAGAAAAGGAACAGATGAAACATGATGCATCTACTAACACACACAGTAAACTCACCAAATCTAAACTGACTGCCTCAAAGGGTCCAGTCAAACCTGCGCCCACCTACTGCCGCATATCCTCAACAGGACGGGTCTACCGTAGGGTGTCCGTGACTGCCGCCAACCGGGCCAGTCAGAGGGACGGCGTCGACAAGTCGCGATAGCAAGTAACAGGCCCAACTCCGGAGTGGCTCTCGAGGGGAGCGACCCCACCGAGGAAAGTATCCGCGTATCTCTGTCGAGCTCAAATATGGCTCATGCAGGCTATAGTCCAAACCACGATCAACAAGATCGACCAACAACACCAACTCTCAACCACAAGCTGGAAGTCACACAGCTGGGGCCACCGTCCACCAGACGGCTCCCACAACAGAACACTAAACTCTCCAGAAAGACCGACACCATAAGGGTTCGGAAACCCGATAGACCGGCGCTAAGAACCCTATCAAACAAGAACAGACTCTAGGCTCCGACTATCGAAGTTCCCGATCCCTTATAGTTCGGGAAAGCAATAATCACAGTACCACTCGCAGAAGACACCAACAGGGCCCGAAAGTCCCGGGAGACCTACCCCTACAACCCTATCAAACAAGAACAGGTTCCAGGCTCGGCCCCCGTGGCTTTCGTCCCGACAGAGGAACGACCCCTAGAGCCCAGACCACTCGAATCCTTTCGAGTGGGGAGATTTACGGGAAAAGGTGACATTTGTTATTGAAAA
The DNA here is from genome assembly GCA_029204045.2 of Tillandsia leiboldiana. Lineage (NCBI taxonomy): Eukaryota > Viridiplantae > Streptophyta > Magnoliopsida > Poales > Bromeliaceae > Tillandsia > Tillandsia leiboldiana. Next base: position 28,948,279 of record CM055073.1, read on the forward strand.
CTAATTTGATCTGGAAGAAATCCATATTTAATGATTTTAGTTCTTTTTAGAAAAACAGTTAGAAAACAAGTGTTTTACCCAAACCCCGAAGGGCTGATGCCTTTGTCCAATCAAACAAGAACAGACTCCATCGGCCCTTCGATGTTTGGAAGAAAACATTGGTAGACTAAAATCATGTATATGTCGAAAAGGGTTCTGGGTTCTAGGTCCGGCTAACACTAGTAAACTACTGCCACTAACACAGTGGCGACGACCCAAACAGGGGAAAACAAGATCTCTCGGGTCCACCGTTTACCCCAAACGGTTCCCGATACAGACAAGCGAACCACTACATCTACCAGACTCCACTCTGCTCCCAAGCACGAGTGCAATGCATCCCACACTATAGAGAAGTCCCGACCGCTCGGCCCACTACCCGGGCGAGGATAACACTAAGTCCAGGAATGCGACATAAAGTGTGGATGTCTAAACATAAATAACCCTAGCCCAAGTGAGGGTTTTCTACTGGTCTGGTTACACATGCAACATATGACGGGGGTGCTAGGTCAGGTTCCAATATAACAATTATTTAACATGATAGTAGGAAGCAAGAGATCACAAGATCGACAGATAAAACAAGGATCAACAATTCCTACGCTCTAGCATGCTACCCAAGTCCAATCACTATCATGCATGATTCTATATCAATAGAATTAGAGTACAGTCCATAGATCTTGAAAGCAAGCCACCCACCTGAAGACGCTAACTGTCCGGAGTCGTACAGCTGAGAAAACCAGGAAAATAACCACTCTAGGTCCAACAGGTCCAGCACAGTCCACAATCCCTCCTGGGTACAACATAAGGCTACAGTTACACTTTAAATCCATTAAAATCCAGGTTTTACCAATCTGCTGGGAACAGTCCACTTACTGCGAAATTTTCACCTGTAAAACAAACTCCAAAAATTCTGATAAAAATACCACAGCGATCCTCGCGTTGATAGCTTCGAAACGGGTACCTGCACGTCCAATTCCGAGCACCGTAGGCCAAGTTACAAATTCTACAGTATCGGTGCGCACAATCCCAAAACCATTCAACTGTAACCTCTTGTACAGATAAAAGGAAAAGTGTATACCTTCGGGGAGGTCTCCAAAAATTCCAAGAAAAATCCACGATGATCCTCGCGTCGAGTAGATGAAAAAAGTCTACAAGCACGTCTTGATCCGAGACTCGTGCGCGAAGATCTCCTCAAGAGAAGGTGCTGCCCTCACCAAAATCTCACAGCAAGAAGGGTCCCAGTGAGCACGAGAAAACTCCTCGAAAAACGCGAAATCTGAAAATGTTCAAGAAACCCAAAATCGTAGCCTCACCTGTTACGAATCCAGCAGCAAAGAAATCGCTCGAAAAGATCGTCGGAGTAGACCAGGGGAGCTAAAACACTGCTGCTGCGCCGAAGAAGAACACAGGAACCACCACGTCGCGCCGCGCCGTAAAATAGAGAACCTCGGGATGCGTGCCCATAAAATCCCAAAACTTTGCAGGTGGATCCAGAGCTTGAAGATGAAGAAATCTTCTTAAGGTTGCTCGGGCAGAGGAGGCTCGAAAAGAGGAGAAAAGGGGAGAAGAAAGAGGCTCGGGCTGCTATTTAAAGGCCCCAAAAAAACAATTGGAGAAATACCGAAATTGTCCCAAGATTCGGGCGGCTACAGTGCAGCCCAGCCCAAATTCGGGCGGCTACAGTGCGGCCCAGCCCGAATTCGGGCGGCTACAGTGCAGCCCGGCCCGGCCGGTTTCGGGCGCGCACAGTGCGGCCCGGCCCGGCCCAGCCCGCACACGGGATCCAGCCGGACGCTTGCTTGGTCCGACCCGCGCCGGCGCCCGCCACGTGTCCCCCGAACACGCCGCAGCCGTGCAAGCCGCCACGGGGAGCGCCACGTGTCCCTGCCCGCGTCAACGCGGTAGGTGGCGCCCGCGAATCAGCGGGCGCCACGTGGCACGCCCACGTCGCCCGCGCCTGCCCCGCGTACGGCCACCTGCCCCGCGCGCTGCGTGGACCGCGCGTGCATGCGCCCGCCAACCGGGTGCCGCCACGTGGCGCACCCCGGTCCACGCCACCCCGCACGCTCCCGCGGACCGAGCGCACCTGAGCCGCCCAATCAGGCGCTGCCACGTGGCACGCCCCCGGTCCACGCGCCCCGCGGTGCACCCCGGTCCTAACCCTTGCGCTCCGTGGACCCGGCCGCGTGCGCCGGCCAATCCGGGCCTGCCACGTGGCACCCCCGCCGGTCCACGGCTCCCCCATGCACCAGAAATCCAGTAAATTTTCCGGGAGTCCGTTTTTGGGCATCCGGACTCAGAATTTGGCAAACAAAAAGCCATTTCCAAGCGTTTTTCCGTGCTGAATCCATTTCCGCCGTCTATTTGGCCTAATTCTTTTTCAAAATTTCGGCAAACCCAGCCGAAAGCCAACACAGCTAAAAAAAACCTTACAGGGTCCATCTGTGGCATCCCATTGATGCACCATGGGCCAGATACACCAACAACAGGTGTTCTAACAGTGGATCCATCGGAAAAATGCTGCATGGGGTTCGGGGGTCCTACATCCTCCCCCACTAAAAGGAAGTTTCGTCCCCGAAACAAAAACACGCCACAACAAAAACAAAACAATCAAAACAACCAAGAACGCAACACTAAACTAACAAGAAAGATACGGCTCCACCAGCAGGAAAGTCATCAACTCCAACCCTCGATTTAGAAAACAGCTGAAATTAGCGAAAAGTCCGAAAATTTCGAAAAATCAGTGCCTTCGCCCCAATCAAACAAGAACAGGTTCGGGCACTGTCTCCATTTCTGGAGCAATCTTTCGAAGTTTCCGTCCTGTTCGTAAATTTCAGTACAAGGTGAGAAAAGGGGGAGAAGTGTTGGTGTCGTTCCTACTGTGGCCACAAAAGAAAGCTATCACTAACCGAGACTCCTAAGGACATAACCACTAGTCCTAACATCACGTCTGCTCCCGAGGTGGCGTCTGTCCACAGTCGCTGAAGCCCATGCTGTTGGAAGGATACGCCGACAATCCGAGAAAACGAACTCCTCCAGTCCAACTCGCAGAAGGATAACTGCTTTCATTCCATCATCAGTCGTAGCACAGCACCGCATCAATCAGCCCAACCTGGGTGCTCAATCCAAGTCCTGGAGCTGCCTTGAATCGTCACAACAGCAAGTGAAGTCCCAAGTCTCAACTGCACTGATCATACACTGCGACCCTCCTCTACTCGTAGGGTACAGGGAAGAATCCAATCGCTAAAACATGTAGCAGAAATTCCTAACCCAAACCCATGCAAGGACGCCGATGCAGATACTCAACTAATAAAGCAGAAGAATGCAGCGGTAACAAAATGCTCAACTCGGCTAACTGAAATAAAATCATACCTGCCGCAGCACGATCCGCTGCCGGGGTGTCCTCCAACAGGGCTGCATAAACCCGTCCACTGGGTGCTGCAGGTCGCCGTCCCGTCTGTCCCGACGTCGTGGCCCACTCTGTCCGCTGGTGTGCCGGAGGGGTTCCCGCTGCATGGATGGGCAAGGGGGGTGCTGTCGCAATCGGCCGCACTGACAAAATGGCCTGGGGGCAAGCTGCGCGGAAATGTCCCAACTCTCCACAGAGGAAACACCGCCCCTGTCTCTGATCACACTGCGACGGTGGATGAGGCCCGCCACAGATGACACACCGCTCCTGCCGCTGCTGCCGATACCGCTGATGCTGCTGCTGCTGGGGCTCACCAGATCTCCGGCGCCTACGAAACCCACGACCCTCAGGATGAGATCGTGGAGGTCTCGGAGGTCCCTGCCCGCTCGTCTGACCCTCATCACCCGGTGCTGGGCGCTTCGCCCTAGGAATCACTACGGGGGCTAGAGCCACCTCTGACATCACTGCCTCTCCAGACTCAACATATAACGCCTGCTCCATTGATGCCTCCAAAGTCTGTAATCTGCGGGAGCGAACAAGCTGATAAATATCCCGGCGCAGCCCCCGCTCAAACATGTAGATCCGGTGAGACTCGTCCCTGGCCACGTGAGGCATACTAGCCAACAGCTGATTGAATTCGGCTATGTATGCATTCACGGGCCGATCTCCCTGGCGGAGATTTCTCAGCTGCTCCTCCAATCTCTGACGAACACTCTCAGGAAAGAAGGCCCCTAACAGAAGTCTGCGGAACTCCGCCCAGGGAAGAATCCGCGTCCCAGGCGGACCAGCAGGCCGCACACGCCGCCACCAAGCCTCGGCGTTGCCCTCCAAGTAGTGTGTAGCCAAAAAGACTCGAAATCGATCCTCAACGAACAAACTCTCAAAATGACGCTCCATGGCCGTGATCCAAGACTCTGCCTCCCACGGCTCAGCACTCATACCAGAAAAACGGGGTGGATCAAACCGGCGGAACCTCATCAACAGATCCACCACCGCACTCTGCTCAGCCAAAGTCAAAGGTCCCATCGATCCAGGCGGTGGTATGCTAGAAACCGGCTCGACAGGAATAGCCGGCGCTGACGGGACCACAGGGGGCGCCACAGCTGGCGAAGAAGGCACAGGCGAACACACAGGGGGTGCTACCACAGGCTGCGTCCTCTGCTCTAAAAGAAGCATCATCCGACCAAAGGCCTCCTCCTGGCGCCGAGAAGCCTCCTCCTGGCGCTGAGAAGCCTCCTCCTGGCGCTGCACCGCCTCAGACAACTGGGCCAACTGAGCCCGAAGCTCCTGCACCTCACTCTGCTGACCCTGTGCTGGCTCCTCCTGCCCAGGCTCATCGGAGGGAAAAGGCTGAGAACGCGTCTGCACCCCGCGTCGGGGAGGCATCGTGCCCACCTACAACACACAAGGAAACATCAGGACAGTACCAAACAATACACGACCCAATCCAGCGAAAGTCTAAGACATGTCATCCATTCCCTAGCATTATGTTGTCTGCAGCCAACATAATCGCTTAGGAGAATAAACATGCCAATCACTCATCCCACCCCTTGGGAGAGGTATCAAACTCAATCAGGACTCTCGCTAACAGTCACGACTCTCACGTAGTCATCCTAATGTCCAACCACAAGCCTAGGGTTTCTAAGTCCACAATGACCTACAACCTAGGCTCTGATACCACCTAATCTGTCACGCCCCGGCGTCGAAACTGCGACCCGGGCTCGCCAACAGATCCGCCGCCCATACGGGAAGCCCGTATAGACGAAGCGACTAACCTGCAAAAGAGCATCTATACTATGCAGATATCAGAGCTGAAAGTAAAACTGCTAGAAATAAAAACTATATACAACACAAGTCCTCACCAAAAGTACAAAAGTCACTCGAGCAGAAGAAAATAAATACAACTCTATACCTCACTACAAAGTTCTCTCAACAGGAACTCTCAAAAGTAATAAGGGTACATCTACTCTCTGGACGACGACTGGTGGGGAACTATCTCGCGACTCCCTTACCTCGATCAGAAGAAGCGGCAACAGGAGCAGCAGGAACCGGAGTAGAAGTCCCTGTGGGAAAAATACACCACGACGGGTGTGAGAACTACGTCCCAAGTAGTTCTCAGTGGGTGCCGCCAACAAGCCCGACGGTCTGCCCACTAAGTCTACTAGAGGCATAAAGTAACAATATAAAACTGAAATGAAAGGCTGGAAAAGTAACTCAACAGCTACTATGCCTCTATCTAGATGCTCAAGAAAAGGAACAGATGAAACATGATGCATCTACTAACACACACAGTAAACTCACCAAATCTAAACTGACTGCCTCAAAGGGTCCAGTCAAACCTGCGCCCACCTACTGCCGCATATCCTCAACAGGACGGGTCTACCGTAGGGTGTCCGTGACTGCCGCCAATCGGGCCAGTCAGAGGGACGGCGTCGACAAGTCGCGATAGCAAGTAACAGGCCCAACTCCGGAGTGGCTCTCGAGGGGAGCGACCCCACCGAGGAAAGTATCCGCGTATCTCTGTCGGGCTCAAATATGGCTCATGCAGGCTATAGTCCAAACCACGATCAACAAGATCGACCAACAACACCAACTCTCAACCACAAGCTGGAAGTCACACAGCTGGGGCCACCGTCCACCAGACGGCTCCCACAACAGAACACTAAACTCTCCAGAAAGACCGACACCATAAGGGTTCGGAAACCCGATAGACCGGCGCTAAGAACCCTATCAAACAAGAACAGACTCTAGGCTCCGACTATCGAAGTTCCCGATCCCTTATAGTTCGGGAAAGCAATAATCACAGTACCACTCGCAGAAGACACCAACAGGGCCCGAAAGTCCCGGGAGACCTACCCCTACAACCCTATCAAACAAGAACAGGTTCCAGGCTCGGCCCCCGTGGCTTTCGTCCCGACAGAGGAACGACCCCTAGAGCCCAGACCACTCGAATCCTTTCGAGTGGGGAGATTTACGGGAAAAGGTGACATTTGTTATTGAAAACTAATTTGATCTGGAAGAAATCCATATTTAATGATTTTAGTTCTTTTTAGAAAAACAGTTAGAAAACAAGTGTTTTACCCAAACCCCGAAGGGCTGATGCCTTTGTCCAATCAAACAAGAACAGACTCCAGCGGCCCTTCGATGTTTGGAAGAAAACATTGGTAGACTAAAATCATGTATATGTCGAAAAGGGTTCTGGGTTCTAGGTTCGGCTAACACTAGTAAACTACTGCCACTAACACAGTGGCGACGACCCAAACAGGGGAAAACAAGATCTCTCGGGTCCACCGTTTACCCCAAACGGTTCCCGATACAGACAAGCGAACCACTACATCTACCAGACTCCACTCTGCTCCCAAGCACGAGTGCAATGCATCCCACACTATAGAGAAGTCCCGACCGCTCGGCCCACTACCCGGGCGAGGATAACACTAAGTCCAGGAATGCGACATAAAGTGTGGATGTCTAAACATAAATAACCCTAGCCCAAGTGAGGGTTTTCTACTGGTCTGGTTACACATGCAACATATGACGGGGGTGCTAGGTCAGGTTCCAATATAACAATTATTTAACATGATAGTAGGAAGCAAGAGATCACAAGATCGACAGATAAAACAAGGATCAACAATTCCTACGCTCTAGCATGCTACCCAAGTCCAATCACTATCATGCATGATTCTATATCAATAGAATTAGAGTACAGTCCATAGATCTTGAAAGCAAGCCACCCACCTGAAGACGCTAACTGTCCGGAGTCGTACAGCTGAGAAAACCAGGAAAATAACCACTCTAGGTCCAACAGGTCCAGCACAGTCCACAATCCCTCCTGGGTACAACATAAGGCTACAGTTACACTTTAAATCCATTAAAATCCAGGTTTTACCAATCTGCTGGGAACAGTCCACTTACTGCGAAATTTTCACCTGTAAAACAAACTCCAAAAATTCTGATAAAAATACCACAGCGATCCTCGCGTTGATAGCTTCGAAACGGGTACCTGCACGTCCAATTCCGAGCACCGTAGGCCAAGTTACAAATTCTACAGTATCGGTGCGCACAATCCCAAAACCATTCAACTGTAACCTCTTGTACAGATAAAAGGAAAAGTGTATACCTTCGGGGAGGTCTCCAAAAATTCCAAGAAAAATCCACGATGATCCTCGCGTCGAGTAGATGAAAAAAGTCTACAAGCACGTCTTGATCCGAGACTCGTGCGCGAAGATCTCCTCAAGAGAAGGTGCTGCCCTCACCAAAATCTCACAGCAAGAAGGGTCCCAGTGAGCACGAGAAAACTCCTCGAAAAAAGCGAAATCTGAAAATGTACAAGAAACCCAAAATCGTAGCCTCACCTGTTACGAATCCAGCAGCGAAGAAATCGCTCGAAAAGATCGTCGGAGTAGACCAGGGGAGCTAAAACACTGCTGCTGCGCCGAAGAAGAACACAGGAACCACCACGTCGCGCCGCGCTGTAAAATAGAGAACCTCGGGATGCGTGCCCATAAAATCCCAAAACTTTGCAGGTGGATCCAGAGCTTGAAGATGAAGAAATCTTCTTAAGGTTGCTCGGGCAGAGGAGGCTCGAAAAGAGGAGAAAAGGGGAGAAGAAAGAGGCTCGGGCTGCTATTTAAAGGCCCCAAAAAAACAATTGGAGAAATACCGAAATTGTCCCAAGATTCGGGCGGCTACAGTGCAGCCCAGCCCAGATTCGGGCGGCTACAGTGCGGCCCAGCCCGAATTCGGGCGGCTACAGTGCAGCCCGGCCCGGCCGGTTTCGGGCGCGCACAGTGCGGCCCGGCCCGGCCCAGCCCGCACACGGGATCCAGCCGGACGCTTGCTTGGTCCGACCCGCGCCGGCGCCCGCCACGTGTCCCCCGAACACGCCGCAGCCGTGCAAGCCGCCACGGGGAGCGCCACGTGTCCCTGCCCGCGTCAACGCGGTAGGTGGCGCCCGCGAATCAGCGGGCGCCACGTGGCACGCCCACGTCGCCCGCTCCTGCCCCGCGTACGGCCACCTGCCCCGCGCGCTGCGTGGACCGCGCGCGCATGCGCCCGCCAACCGGGTGCCGCCACGTGGCGCACCCCGGTCCACGCCACCCCGCACGCTCCCGCGGACCGAGCGCACCTGAGCCGCCCAATCAGGCGCTGCCACGTGGCACGCCCCCGGTCCACGCGCCCCGCGGTGCACCCCGGTCCTAACCCTTGCGCTCCGTGGACCCGGCCGCGTGCGCCGGCCAATCCGGGCCTGCCACGTGGCACCCCCGCCGGTCCACGGCTCCCCCATGCACCAGAAATCCAGTAAATTTTCCGGGAGTCCGTTTTTGGGCATCCGGACTCAGAATTTGGCAAACAAAAAGCCATTTCCAAGCGTTTTTCCGTGCTGAATCCATTTCCGCCGTCTATTTGGCCTAATTCTTTTTCAAAATTTCGGCAAACCCAGCCGAAAGCCAACACAGCTAAAAAAAACCTTACAGGGTCCATCTGTGGCATCCCATTGATGCACCATGGGCCAGATACACCAACAACAGGTGTTCTAACAGTGGATCCATCAGAAAAATGCTGCATGGGGTTCGGGGGTCCTACAACTCTGCTCCCAAGCACGAGTGTAACATGCATCCCACACTAAAAGATAACTCCTGACCACTCGGCCCACTACCCGGGCGAGGAAGAACACTATGTCCAGGAAAGATAGAAGTGTGGATGTCTAAAGCAGAAATAACCCTAGCCCAAGTGAGGGTTTTCTACCAGTCTGGTTACACATGCAATCATATGACAGGGGTGCTAGGTCAAATTCCAAGATAACAATAATCAACAGCTTGTAGGGAAGGACAATAAATATATGATGATCTATCAACATCAGGAACATCAATTCCTATAATCTAGCATGCTATATAAAACACATCTATAACATGCAAGTCCCTACACAGATAGAATTAATGCACAGTCCATAGGTCGTGAAGACAAGGCCACCCACCTGAAAATGCTGACTGTCCGGAGTTCCACAGCTGAAAATACCCAGAATCCCAAATCTCCAACTCCAACGGGTCCAGCAATACCCGCAAACTCTCCTGGGTACAACATACAGTCCAAAGTTACACTTAAACCCCATAAATTACCCAAATCAAACACACTCTGAAATTCAGCCTCAAAGATGTCCATTTTTCACCTGCAGATAAGGCTCCAAAAATTCTGAAATAAATATCACAGCGATCGTCTCGTCGAGACCTTTGAAACGGGTACCTGCACGTTCAATTCCGAGCCCCGTAGGCCGAGTTACAAATTCCACAGTACAGGTGCGCAAACACTCACAACCACACAACTGTAACACTCTGCACAGTAAAAGGGGAAACAGTATACCTTTGGGCAAGCCTCAGAAAAATCCCAAAAAAATACGATGATAATCCTCGCGACGAGTAGATCCAAAAAGTGTATAGGCTCGTCTCGATCTGATGCTCGAGTGCGGAGATAAAATTCCGGCAAGCCTCCGCTGTCCAGAATTCCACCAGCAAAACAGTGGCTCAGAAATGCCTCGTAAACCATGCCAAGAACTCAGAATCAATCAAGGTGATCAACACGGAAATCGAAGGCGTACCTCTCGTGATTCCAACGCCGCAGAAATCGTCCAAAAATACTGAAGGAGTAGCTCTGTGGACCTCTCAGATCGAACTGCGACGATAACGGGCCTCCGATGAAAGATCGCCACACTGCGCTCCGATGCCGAAGTCGTCGACGCCGCGGCTTCCAAAAAATCCGGGCCTCTGCCAGAAGATGCGCAGCACAAAGTTCTACAACTTTCCTAAAGGGGTCATGGGCAGGGGAGCTCGGGAAAGGGGGCAAAAAGCCTCAGCCAACTGCCTATTTAAAGGCCCAGCCCGAAAAATCCAGATTTTGGACTTTTGGCCCAAAGTTCGGGCGCCCGGGGTATTCGGGCTGCTACAGTAACGGGCCCGGCCCTTTACTGTGCGCGCCCGAATCCCTCACGGGCCGCCACGTGGCCCAGACGCGCTCCCCGCGCCCGGCGCACGTGCGCCCGCGAACCGCGCGACGCCACGTGTCCCGACACGTGGACGTGCGCGGCTGCGCCCGACCAACCACGGGGCGCCACGTGGCGCCCCCACGTCGCCCCCGACCGCGCCCACGCCGCGCCCACGTGCGCGACCGCGCCTCCCGCTGCCGCACGTCGGGCACGCGCCCCGAGGCACCAGCCTCCCGCCGCGTGGACCGCGCGCACCAGAACCCGCCAACCAAAGTCCGCCACGCGTCCGCACCCGGTCCACCGTGCACCCGCGCCACTGCGTGGACCGCGCGTGCTGCGCCGGCCAACCGGAGCTCGCCACGTGGCCCGCGCCCGGTGCACGACTCCCGCGGTGGACCGACCGGCCTCTCCTCGGCCCACCGCCGCGCTCCGCCGTCCGCCGCCGCCGCCGGCGCAACTCCGGCCGCCGGAACAGTACTCAAGACCTCGAAATCCGTGCCGGGTCATCCGAGCTCCGAAAAATACAAGTAAATAGTCCATTTTGAGCGTTTTCGCGCGCTGAATCCAAATCCGCTGTCCGATTTGCCAAATTCCACTTCTAAAATTTCTCAAAAATTCCCGGGAAAGCAAACTTGATCCGTTTTTCATGCCGAGTCCAAATCTTGGGTCCAATATGCGCGCAAACACCTCTAACACCCAACATGGGTCTCCGGAAGCCGCAGATCCAACAGTAATCCAAACGTGGGAATTCCGGGTCCTCACAGAACCACCTCCACCACTAAATCAGAAAAATAACCTCTAGATCACACTCTACCAACTCATAGCACAAAGTCGCATCCACTGCGAGAAACTGCCTCAACAGGCCAACACCGCATCCACTGCGAACAACTGCCTCAACAGGCCAGCATCGCAACCACTGACACGAGGAAGGGTCCGGGAACCCCGAAAGACTAGAACCTACAATCCAAATCAAACAAGAACAGGCTCTAGGCATAGCCTCTCGTTGTTCTCGTCCCAAGAAGAAGGCAGACCTTAGAACCCAGACCACTCGAATCATCTCGGGTGGTTAATTTATAGGAAAAATGTGACATTTCTTACTGAAGCCATCTGATCTGTAAGAAATCCATATTTAATGATTTTTAGTTCTTTTTAGGAAAACAGTTGAAACCAAGTTTTATATCCAAGCCTCGAAGTGCTAATGCCTTCGTCCAATCAAACAAGAACAGACTCCGGCGACCCTACGATGCTTGGAAGAAACCATTTGGTTGACAAAAATCATATGTGTGTCCAAAAAGGTTCTGGGTTTAAGGTCCTGCTAACACTGATATACCGCTGCCACTAACACAGCGGCGACAGATAAAACAAGAGAATAAAACATCTCGGGACCGCCGACTACCCAAACAGCTCCCGCTACAGATGAACAACCAACTACATCTACCAGACTCCACTCTGCTCCCAAGCACGAGTGTAACATGCATCCCGCACTAAAAGATAACTCCTGACCACTCGGCCCACTACCCGGGCGAGGAAGAACACTAAGTCCAGGAAAGTAGAAGTGTGGATGTCTAAAGCAGAAATAACCCTAGCCCAAGTGAGGGTTTTCTACTAGTCTGGTTACACATGCAACATATGACGGGGTGCTAGGTCAAGTTCCAAGATAACAATAATCAACAGCTTGTAGGGAAGGACAATAAACACATGATCATTTAACAGCATTAGGAACATCAATTCCTATAATCTAGCATGCTATATAGAACACATCTATAACATGCAAGTCCCTACACAGATAGAATTAATGCACAGTCCATAGGTCATGAAGACAAGGCCACCCACCTGAAAATGCTAACAGTCCGGAGTTCCACAGCTGAAAACACCAGAAGCAACAACCTCCACTAATCCTCAACACCAACGGGTTCACAAACATCCGCAACTACTCCTGGGTACAACAAAAGGTCCAAGGTTACACTTTATTCCACAAAATAACCAAGTACAAAAATCTGCAGAAGACAGTCCTGAAGATCTGAAATTTCCACCTGCAGAAAGTGCCCTAAAAATTCCGATAAAAATATCACAGCGAGCGTCTCGTCGAGACCTTCGAAACGGGTACCTGAACGCCCAAATCCGAGCCCCGTAGGCCAAGTTACAAATTCCACAGTACAGGTGCGCAAACACTCACAACCACACAACTGTAAACTCAAACACAGATAAAAGGGGAATAGTATACCTTCGGGCAAGTCTCAGAAAAATCCCGAAAAAATACAATGATAATCCTTGCGACGAGTAGATCCAAAAAGTGTATAGGCTCGTCTCGATCCGACACTCGGTTGCAGAGATAAAATTCCGGCAAGTGGCCGCTGTCCAAAAACTCCACCAGAAAACAGCGGCTTAGAAATGCCTCAAAAACCGTGCCATAAACTCTGAATCCAGCAAGATGATCAACACGAAAGTCGAAGACGTACCTCTCGTGATTCCAACGCCACAGAAATCGTCCAAAAATACTGACGGAGTAGCTCTATAGACCTCTCAGATCAAACTGCGACGATAACGGGCCTCCGATGAAAAATCGCCACACTGCGCTCCGATGCCGAAGTCGTCGACGCCGCGGCTTCCAAAAAATCCGGGCCTCTGCCAGAAGATGCGCAAGATGAAGATCTCCAACTTTGCTAAAGGGGCCACGGGCAGGGGAGCTCGGGAAAGGGGGCAAAACTCCCTCACAAGACAGCTATATAAAGGCCCAGCCCGAAAATCCAACTGTTTTGGAATTTTGGCCCAAAACTGAGCGCCCGAATCTTCCGGGCTGCTACAGTAACGGGCCCAGCCCGTTACTGTTCACGCCCGGAAATCCCCCAGGCTGCCACGTAGCCTCCCAAACAGCAAACAGCTGTTTGGGCCAACCGCGCTGCGCCACGCGGCCGAAGCGGGTGCCGACACGTGCCGCCCCCGAGCGGGAAGCGCGGGTCAGCGCGCCCACGTCGCGCCCCACGTGCGCCCACGCGCGCCTGTCGGGCACGCATCCCGAGGCACCTGCTACCAGCTGCGTGGACCGCGCGCTCGTGCACCAGCCAATGCCATCACGCCACGTGGCATGACCACGGTCCACCGTGCACCCCGCCAAGGTCCATGGACCGCGCCTGCTGCGCCGGCCAACCGGAGCTCGCCACGTGGCCCGCGCCCGGTGCACGACTCTCGCGGTGGACCGACCGGCCTCTCCTCGGCCCGCCGCCGCGCTCCGCCGTCCGCCGCCGCCGCCGGCGCAACTCCGGCCGCCGGAACAGTAACCCCACGCCTCGAAATCCGTGCCGGGTCATCCGAGCTCCGAAAAATACAAGTAAATAGTCCATTTTGAGCGTTTTCGCGCGCTGAATCCAAATCCGCTGTCCGATTTGCCAAATTCCACTTCTAAAATTTCTCAAAAATTCCCGGGAAAGCAAACTTGATCCATTTTTCATGCCGAGTCCAAATCTTGGGTCCAATATGCGCGCAAACACCTCAAACACCCAACATGGGTCTCTAGAAGCCGCAGATCCAACAGTAATCAAAACGTGGGAATTTCCGGGTCCTCACAAATATAATAAATAAATTCAAATAATGGTGAGCCCCAAAACAAGATACCTAGAACAACATTGACATTCAGTCTTTGGACAGAAATATCAATTGTAAGTGGTACTCTCAACGTAGTAATCAAATACTAACAATTAATCCTGTCAAATAATAAATCTTTCTTTGGATAGATTTATTATTTACACGGTATACTTGATAATTGTCACATATTTATTATCACAATTGAATGTAAAGTTTGGCCAAATAGTTACCTTCCTTTGGGCCGGTCACCATTCGCATAAACAACAAATACATAAATCCAATTATTTCAAATAAACTAATCCACACAAAAGATGTTACTTTGGTAACACGTTGCTTCAATTAGTCTATTTTAAAAATTGGATATTCCAAAAATAAGAAAATACCAAAATTTGAATTTAATTTCAAAATTATATTTTGCATAAAGAAATTCAAAAAAAAACTTTACTTTATGATCCGAAATCGTTAAACAATCGAAATTCGGAATCCAAAATATCACAAATCAAACTATAATGCGGAAAAATTAGGATTCATGACAATTTCCTTAAAAAGAAAAAACTTAATTTCTACCCTAGATAATCTTTATGGTAAAAAAAAAGATTACAAATAAAAAAACGACATCAACGATTTAAACATGTGAGGCTCCGATACCACTTGTTAGATCCGTATGCAAATTAATGCGAAATAACCCAAGAAACACATGTAAATTATTAGATAATCGTTCATCTATTTGAAAACATTATAAACGCTTACCGGAATCCATGCTTGATGAAACACGTTCTCAGATCTTATCGTTTCTCAAAAACCTACAATAAAATCGCTTGGATTGAGTGTTTCCAAGTCTAGATTCGTCGTCTAATTAATTTGCCTGGATGGGGCGGGGCAAAATGACGGCAGGAATCCGACTCGGGACCACAACCCTTTTATATTCCTTATATACTAGTTTAATTAGTGTCCCATAAACCCTAATTAGACTTGTATTAGGTTTCTACACATTAATAGCCCATACCCAATAGATGTTTTCAGAGCCCATATTAAATCACTTAATGACCCTATTAAATTAGATAGCCCATAATATAATTGTAAATTTATATGTTAGCCCACATATAGGAAAAATTAAATCCAACAGAATAAACCATACAAATTCAAATACAAAAAAGAAAAAAAAGTATCAGTATCAGTATCAAAAGTAGTAGTAGAAAATGTAAAAGAGCTCATAATGTACACAAAAGAAGTAGCAACACAATGAGGAATAATTTAAAAAACCGTGGGATTAAGGAGACAGAAGAAGTGTTGGTGAGGGAAGGGATTCATCGTGCCATAATTTTTATTTGGAGGACATTTCAATTTGACGAAAAAAGGAAAGAGCCCAAGGAAGAGGAAGAGGCGGTGAGGGGGGACAATCATCATGCCCTAATTTTTATTCGGATGAAGTTTTGATTCGATGAAGGAAGGTAACAACACAAGGAAGAGGAAGAGGCGGTGGTTTGATTTTTTTAAAAAAAAGAAAGATGAAAAACATGTGGAGTGGTTGAGTCGGGTCGGCCCAATGTAGCATGTGTGATCAGATTTGGTTCAAGTAAAGAAAAAATGAAACATGTGGAAGAACTGATTAAACACAGCAAGTCCTTAGATGTAACCCGATTCGGTTCAAGTAAAGAAAGAGATAAACACGTGGAGAATTTGAGTCAATTCAACGTGTAACCCGATTTGATTCAAGCAAAGTAGTTGGGCCAGCTCGGTCCAATATAACATGTGTGGCACGGTTCGTTTCAAATAAAGAAAGAAGAAAATATATAAAGAAATTGAGTCGATTCAGTTCAAGTAAAGAAAGAAAAAAAGAATATGCGGAAAAGCTAATTCTGAGTGGAGCACATACTAAATAATAAAAAAAATATGATCACGGGGCAAATAATAGAAAAAATAAGATATAAATATAGATACAGATAACTATTATATGTCAGCACCAAACAATTAATATTTACTACAGTGACACCAAACTTTGTTATACGTTTGTTTATGTTAGGCTAGTTTAACAAAATATTTGAAGGCAAAAACAATTATAATAAATTACAAGAATTTAATTAAAAAAGTTTAAATAGTAAAATCTGGATTAATAAATCAGATGGAGATTGAAACCAGTAGTGTAATTAGTCTATCCAAACAGCACTTCTTAGGGTGCCAAACAACACTTCTTGGCATTTTTTTTTGGCTGAGACCCAAAATAGCAAGCTACCAGCTCCCTTGAAACAACCTACAGTTAATATTTTGTTTAATTATCACTGATTAGAATAATTTTTCTTTGTAAACCATCTATCAAAAATAATACAAAACATAAAAGTAGGGTTTTCACATGATGTAACATGATTAGATTTATTGATTACGTACTTTACATGTCCGTCTTCGATCTCTTTAATTTTTTTTTTTTTTTTCCTCAAATGAACCACCAATTTGCAATGTCTTTATTCGATATTTTCGTTTATTAATTCTTCTTTACTCGCCTGTATAGTAAGGAAGTTTTATGTTTTATGTTTTAATTTTGGGATAAAAATTAAAATTAAATTAATAATAAAACAATTTATTGAAAATTTTGGAATTTTGAATTTTATTCCAACAGTCACAAATCACAATGATACTGATATCTGTATTTAATTCTGATGCCTTCTTAATATATGGTTGTAAACAGTTTGCTTAACCCTCTAAATTATGTATTGTACAAGTCACAATGATACTGATATCTGTATTTAATTCTAATGCCTTCTTGATATATGGTTGTGAATCAACTTTCGTGGGGCAAGATAACAAGTAATTCGTAAGAGCTTACCACTGCAGATAGTGAAACATAATTTTGGTTATGAAATAGCAAGTCTACAACTATAAAAGCACCATTTTCTGTTAAAAATATACTTATTATTATTATTATTATTATTGGTTTGGTTCATACAACGAGTACGTCTATGAAAATTAATTGAAGCCCGACCTCTCTTCTAATTCAGACTCCAAATTGGAGTAGGATTAATTATACTATTTTTAATTAGTATTGATAGACTTTTTGACCTAGCTAGCTCATTAGAAAGTAGTGGTTCTCCACCGGTTGGCTAAATATTTAGATTCTTCGAAATAACTTCGAAATAACGACATAAAGAATTTTGATAAAAATTTTTTTATATTTTTAAAATTTAATTTTTTCTATTATAATTTTATGAAAAAAAAAATAGATTATTTTTTTGAAATTTTTTATTGAAACAAGAGAAATTAAGATGGGATATATCAAAAAGCCCTTTTTTTTTTTTTTTTTTTTTTTTTTTTTAGAGAAGACATAAGATGTAAGCTTATATTTTTTTTGTTTCTTCTTATAATAGAATACATCTCTAATACTCCCTCCGTGGACGTAGGGAATTACCAAAGCACATAAATTTTAATTTCTTTTCTGTATCTATTTTTATTATCGGTTTCAGTTTTCTCTGTTTTTCGTATATCTGTATTGGTAGCACATAACGGACGACCATCCCAGTTTCCCAATAAGTGGTATTAGAGTATAAGATTTGTGCTACAGTAGAGGTGTCGAAAATCTCATCATCCAATTTTGAGGTGGAGAAATTTGACGGTAAAGAAAACTTCATTCTTCGGCAGAGAAGAGTGAAAACCCTTCTGGTACAATAAGACCTTTATAAGATGTTGCTCAGAAAATTGAAAAAGCCGATATCGATAAGTGATGAAGATTGGAAGGAAATTGATCTCCGAGCAGTCAATACAATTATACTATGCCTAACAAATAAAGTGAAGTATAACATCATAAATGAAAAAACTACAGTCGGTATGTGGAACAAGCTGGAGAAATTGTATATGACAAAAAACCTTTCGAATGTACTATACCTAAAGCAAAATTATGCGGGCTACGAATGAGAGAATGTACGCCAATAACGAAACATTTGAACACCCTTAATAAGATTATTGCAGATTTACTCAGCATTAATATCAAGGTTGACGAGAACGATAAAGCATTGATTTTTCTCATGTTACTTCCGTCGTCTTACAATCATCTGGTGACCACCATACTGTACGGGAAGCAAACTCTAAAGATGGAAGATATCACATCGACCCTTTTATTTGAAGAGATCAGGTTGTAGGTGAGTACCGAAGAAAGCAGTGCTGATTTGATTGTAAATGATAAAGGTGGAGGAATTAAGGGGACGATCTAGTGAATGTGATGCGGGTAAAGGAAGATATCGTTCCAAGTCAAAATCCAAAAAAGTGAAGTGTTATTTTTGCAATAAAGAGGGCCACAAGAACTACGAGAAGATGAAAGCTTGATTGCGGAAACTGGATTTCTTTGCAAATACGATGAGCGTAGCCAGCGACACTAGTCGGGATGTTTTGACGGTTTCTACAGGTTTAGAATCTCTCAATTACTGGATATTGGATTTAGGTTGTTCTTATCACATGACTTTAGACATATCTTTATTTGATACTTACAAATCTTGTGAAGGTGGTAATGTTATGATGGGTAATTAGACTAACTGTAAAATGGTCGGTATCGGAATGGTAAAAATAAAAATATTTGATGGTGTGATAAGGATGTTAACGGATGTGAGACACATTTCGGGTCTCAGGTTGAATTTTATATTATTTCGTACTCTTGACTCTATTAGCTGTTTTGTTAACATTTTAGGTGGAGTTGTGTTGGGCCGAAAAATTGCCGGTGCCGATCGGCCGATGGGGGTGACCCTATGATATGAATGTGCTACGTGCCAATGGATCAAACGATCGAGCCGAGGAGGGATCCGCTCGGCCGGTTTCTTCTCAATCAACTCTCGAATGAGCTCGGCCTAGATTAGCCGAACTGGGGTTGTGAGGAAGGCAAAGCTAGTTCGGCCTAGAACAGCCGAACTGAGATGAGGAGATAGAAATTTGACACGGCTAAGGAGCCGATTGTAGGATTTGTATTGATTGGAAAGGGGTTACAAGGGTAACAGGTAGCCAATTACAAGTAATCCTACTTCTAGAAAATGCAATAAAGTTATCTGGAAAAATAGTAAATGTAGTTATGAAAGATATGAAAAAACAGGGGTGGTCTTTGCTTACGAGGTTGCAGGACCCCTTTTTCTTTGTTGGTTCGCTTATTTATACATTTACAAACCAAGTATATAACTGCCGATTTTAGAAATCGGCGTGATCTAAGAGAAATCATCGTAAATTCCTCAACTATTTTCTTTTGAGTCGATTCTCCTTAATAGGATAGTAGTCGTTTTTCTGTCCAGATTCATTCTCTAATCGACGCGTCGAAGCGTGATTTTCGATGCTTTTCAATACTGGGCGCCGCTTGCCGTATTAGTTAAAAATTTTAGTTAAAAACTTTCTATACTACTTTAATTTGGTCTACTTGATTACGATTTTATAAAAATAATAAATAAATTATTTTTGTAGAATTTTTTTATTGTAACCAGAAAAATATAAAATTGACCATAAGATTTTTTTATATATATAAAATTATCGAATAATGTAAATTTTGATTTTATCATTTTATGTTTATTTTTATTATCATTTTAAAATTTTTATATATTTTCGTGCATGCACTACCCATACAAATTTTTTAATAATTTTCTCAACAAGAAAAAGGGTAGCGTGTACAAGACGATTCATTCCAGTTTCCCAACAATTTCCTCAACGGGAAAAAGAAAAAGCAAGGAAAAGGGGTGTTTGATATTGTAGTGTTGACTTAGTACTGCTCTATTACTTCTCCGGTCAAATTACAGTGATGTTTGACATTAACTTTGTAATAAGATAATTATTATCATACTTTCTTGTATGGACGGCATATTTTTAATATTAATTTTTACATTATTTTTCAATCATATCTTTTCATTTGTTTAGAGTGAAAATAGTGAAAAAATAATTAACCTGCTGTTGTAGAAGTATACCCTGACCTTGTCAGTCAATATATATTATCATTCATAGATTGGCAAATGATGACGAAATCATAATTAATATAATATAATATAATATAATAATATTATTTGTATTTTTAAAAAATAAAAAAAATATTATATTTTAATAATCCAACGATCAACTATTTTAAAAATAAATATATTTTTTAAATAAATATGTTTAAAATTTATAAATATTTTTTTGATGTAGAAATAGCATGCTTTTTCTCTAGTTAATTAGTATATGAACTTCATTTCACATTTGTCCCTACTAAAAACCAAAGTCCGGGTGCGCCCTTTAATTACCATTCATTCCCTTGCCCCATCCATGGATTAATTGTATCCTCCTCCTCCTCTCTCTCTCCCCCTCCTCTCTCTAATAAGCTCATTCACCACCACCATGATATCTTCCTCGGCGACACCTATCCTCACGCCGAGACGCCTCTTACGCAGCCACATCCCACCCTCGTCACTAGGCCACTTCCTCGCTCACCCTCTCTGGGTGGGCGCCTCCGTCTCCTTCACCGTCGGCTTTGCGCTCGGAATCGTGGCCTTCGTCCTCTGGCGGCTGTCCGTCTCCTGCTGCACCAGCATCAAGAGGGCGATCTGCCGCCCTAAGGAGCCGAGCAACAACGCGGCCACCATCTTCACCCCGATGCTCCTTGACCCCGAGAACCTCTCCCTCATCGACCTCCTCTGGCGCGACCACCTGCCGTGCCCTCTCGAGGTGATTGGCCGCGGCGGCTGCGGCGAGGTCTACAAGGCCGTGCTCGTCTTCCGCGACCGCGCCGTACCCGTCGCCATCAAGAAGATCGTCCTGACGCCCGCCAACGCCGCGCAGCTGTGCCGGGACGACAGTAAATTGCTCCACCACCGCATGCGCCAGATTCGGTCGGAGATCATGACAGTCGGCCGCATGCGCCACCCTAACCTCCTACGCCTTCTGGCCCACGTCCCGCAGCCCGGCTGCCACTACCTCGTCTATGAGTTCATGCAGCACGGCTCGCTGCACGACGTGATGAAATGTGGCACTCCGCAGCTGGACTGGCCGTGCCGGCTCAAGATTGCCCTCGGTGTCGCCGCCGGGCTCGAGTACCTCCACACGGTGCACCGTCCGAAGGTGATCCACCGCGACCTGAAGCCAGGGAATATTCTCCTCGATGGAGATCTCAACGCTCGGATAGCTGACTTCGGTCTCGCGAAGCTCGTCCCCGGCGATGCGATCAGTGGGCCGATGAACTCAAATAACGTGGCCGGGACTCTAGGGTACATCGCGCCGGAGTACCACCAGACGCTGTCGTACACCGAAAAGAGCGATGTCTACTCGTTCGGGGTCATCCTAGCGATCCTGGTCACTGGGAGGTTCCCGTCGGACGAATTCTTTGAGGAGACTGAGGAGATGTGGGTCATCGGATGGGTCCGGGCGGTGCTGCAGTCAGAGGATCCGACAGCTGCGATTGACCGGAAGCTGGTGGGCAACGGGTTTGAGGAGCAGATGCTGCTGGTTCTTAAGATTGCTTGCTTCTGCACGTACGAATTTCCGAATGAGAGGCCGAGCAGCAGAGACGTCCGGCACATGTTGGCCCAAATTAAGCATTAGCTTCCTTGTTCACTATTATTAAGGCCATGTTTGGTTCGGGGATAAATTTAAGAGGTATAAATTTTTTTATACCTGGGATAGCTTGCTATTCCGGGATAATGAAGTATAAAAGTTAAATTGCGTTTGATTTGAAAAGTTAGTATTCTCTGGAATAGTTAAAATTGTGTTTGGTTAAAATTATGAAATAGTAGAGGATAATGGAAAAAAAAGATATAATTTTTATAAATATACCAACTTTGCCCTTAACTTTTTTTATAGAAAAATTAATTTAATTATTATATTAAATTTGAAGCAATTTAATTATAAATAATAAATTATATCTTACGTTAAAAAAATAATATTTTTTATTTTATATTATATTTTAAGAATATAAATAATAAATTATATTTTATATTATATTTTTTATATTTTATATTATAATTTATATTTTATATTATAATTTATATTTTATATTATAATTTATAATTTATATTATAATTTATATTTTATATTATAATTTATATTTATATTATAATTTATATTATAATTTATATTATAATTTATATTTTATATTTTATATTTTATATTTTATATTATAATTTAATTATAAATAATAAATTATAATTTTGCCCCTTCACTGCCCCCGGGATAAAACTTTATTCCATGGGGGGAGAAGAATAAGGCTTAACGGATTATCTCAGAATAACCCGTTAAGCCAGGGATAAAAAAAAAAATTATCCCATGCCATTTTTCAGCACTGTTTGACAGAAATTTGGAGATAAAGAGGGTTATTCCTCCTTTATCCCCGAACCAAACATGGCCTAAGAGTTTAAACTGAAAACGTTCAGAAATAATTGTAACTAGGAAAGAAATCAGTGCGATGCAACCGGAGTTTTTTTTAGAAGATAAAATTTAAAAACTTGTATGTTTTAATGAATAGTTTATAGTTATTAAAATAATTTGATAAATTTCGAGAACAAAATAAATTTAGTCGCATCTTTTTGTTTTTGTTCGAAAAGCAACAAAATATCTAATGTACAAATTATGCAACTTACCAAATTATAAGTAAATATAAGTGCACTGAAATAATAAAAAGTTACGGACCACATAAAGTATAAAATAAGTTCTAATATAAAGATAACGATCTTAAAAAAGTAGTTGTTTAAAAAGTAATATGTCATTGTAATTTTTCCAACAACTATAAAATTATAGTGGGTTCATTGATTTAGTAGTGTTTGGACAAATAGTATGATCTAAGAATAGAAATCGAAACATAAAAGGAAATAAATAAACAATGTGTAAAAAAGAGAGTTGGAGACTCAGCAAAGATATTATCCAAAGCATATAGCAAAATATCTAGCACAAAATAGCTAGAAGTTCATAATCCCAGAGTATAAAACACCAGAAAAGGGCAAAGGATAATATACACAACCAATTAAGTTTAAGTACAAAATCCAATTAAGTTTAAGTAGAGAGCCCAATTTAAAACTACACAGAAAACAAACAGGCACATCGCAAAACTCAATTAAAAACTAATTAACCATCACGTAGGGAACAATTAAGTTTAATTACAGAACCCAATTAAGAACCACACAGAAAACAAACAGGCAAATCACAAAATCCAATTAAGAACTAATTAAGAATCCTACAATTTTCTAATAAAGTGAGAACCCAATAAAAAACTACACAGAGAACAAACAGGCACAATCAGATTTTGGACGTTTAGAGAAAAACAGTTACCAATTAAGTTTAAGTACAGAATCCAATCAAGAACTACACAAAGAACAAACAGACACATCACAACTAAATACAAAACCACAATTAAGTGTAAGTACAGAACACAATACAAAACCCCAATTAAGTGTAAGTACAGAACTCAATTAAGAACCACACAAAAAACAAACAGGCACGTCACAAAACTCAACCAAAAACAGGAAAGTACAATACATTCTCCAGGATTGCAATACTCCACATCATCGCCTCCATAAGACCAGCCGGAAAATAATAAAACAAATATAACAAAATTGCTGTGAGCCTTAAAATAGTAAGCTAGTAGATTTATAATAGTAAATACCAGAGTACAACTATAGGCAAAAAAAAGTTGTTATAGTTTGCAAAATGAAAACAACATATAACACAAATATATACAATCATTATAAAGTTTGAGGCCCAAAAGTAAAGTTGTAATAGCTGCATAATAACAAAGTTTATGATTCTTCGTCATCAGATATGCTGCCCTCGATTAAACTACAAATAAAAAAAAAGTTATGATATGTTTTTTTTTTAACTCAATATGGAGATAAAAAGGAAAAAAGATATTTCATTACTTAGAAGGTCTTTTTCCTTTTCAATCTTGCTCCTTCTTTGAAGTTGACTGGGAACTTCTGTAGAATCATTCATAAAATATAAAACACAATTATAAAAAATGTATCAGTTGTGAGTAGTTATGTATCGATAAAAAGAATCAAGAACGGTCGTAAATAGCTAGTAATTTTGCTTACGCTGATTGTATCATTAGCTCTTCGGCTATTTCTTCTATTTCAACATTTTGGGATTTATGAGCAACTGGGTTCTTATCAGTTACTTCTCAGACATTACGACTTCTTTTTTTGGATGTCTGATTCTTTTGTGGTGGTTAATTAGTTTTTAATTGGGTTTTGCGATGTGCCTGTTTGTTTTCTGTGTAGTTCTTAATTGGGCTCTCTACTTAAACTTAATTGGGTTATGTACTTAAACTTAATTGGGTTTTGTTAACTGTTTTCCTCTAAAATCTAATTGTTTTTGCTGTTTGATATTTAATTTGGGTCCTGTATTTAGTGTGTGTTTTCCACCTATAGCCGTAGGTTTTCGAGTGCAGTCATTTGCTGCTGTCTCTGTTACTATTTGCTTCCGAGAGTTGTTGCGTGATGTGTGTCAGCGCTTTTCCCTTGCGTCGGCAATCTATGGTGTCCCTGTTCAAGATAAAGAGGGTTTGGTAAGTGTTCGTGTTGATGTAGAGTTTGTTGGGGAGGGCGCGGAGGTGCAGCCTGTGACGTGTTGGGGTGGGCAGTGTTAAGAACTACATAGAAAACAAACAGGCACATCGCAAAACCCAATTTAAAACTAATTAACCACCACGTAGGGAACAATTAAGTAACAATTAAGTTTAATTACAGAACCCAATTAAGAACAGAACCTAATTAAGAACCACACAGAAAACAAACAGGCACATCACAAAACCCAATTAAAACTAATTAAGAATCCTACAATCTTCTAATAAAGTGAGAAGCCAATAAAAAACTACACAGAGAACAAACAGGCACAATCAGATTTTAGACGTTTAGAGAAAAATAATTACCAATTAAGTTTAAGTACAGAATCCAATCAAGAACTACACAGAGATCAAACAGACACATCACAACTAAATACAAAACCACAATTAAGTGTAAGTACAGAACACAATACAAAACCCTAATTAAGTGTAACTACAGAACCCAATTAAGAACCACACAGAAAACAAATAGGCACGTCACAAAACTCAATTAAGAAAATTAGATTTAAGCACAGAACCCAATACAATAAGAAAATTAAGTTTAAGTACAGAACCCAATACAAAACCCCAATTAAGTTTAAGTACAGAAACCTAATTACAGAATCCAATTAAACAATCAGTAATAAATACGAAACCCCAATTAAGTTTTAAGTACAGAACCCTAACTACAGAGAACCCAATTAAACAATCAGTAATAAATACAAAACCTTACGAAATCTCAATTAATTAAGTATTAAGTACAGAACCCTAAGTACATACCCAATTAAACAATCAGTAACAAAACATCAATTAAGTTTAAGGACAGAAAAAGCATCACAAACTCCCAGAACCACATGGAAAAAAAACTAAAGTTTTTCAGAAGGCGATCAGATTTTAGAGAACTAAAATATTTTAGAAAAAAAAATTGTAACCCGATGGGAAAAAGGAAAAATCCAACAGTCGCTAAAGCTCAGACAATTAAGTTTCGAATCGAAAACTTACGCAGTCGAAGCGAAAACTTCCTTGATCAGCACTCGGCACCAGATCGGAACGATCAGTAACCGAGCCGAGCCGGAAAGATAGCGGAGAACCGAGCCGAAAAGATCAGGAATCGCTGTAAGCTAGCAGATCGGAACAATCTCGTCCACAACAGGGACAAAAAGAGAAGATAAAACAAAGGATGAATAGTAGAGCAGCAAGAAAGATGGAACACAGTATGTAATACGCTATTTATAACAAATCAGATCGGAGATCGCCTCGGATCATACAGAGGAGCAGGCTCCGGCGCACCCTCCCAGCCATCTACACCACCGCCCGCATCTCACGGTGCCCAAGCGAGTTGCTGGATGGCATGTGGTGTGGTGACCCGGATCTTTGCAGGGCTTCTACAGTGTGACCAGCAGCTTCTGGAAGCCTACGTGGCATGTTGGCGGTGTTCGCGCGCCTATTTGGACACAAGAGATGGACTCGGGGCTTAAAATGGATCACGTGGGTAATCGGGGGACCCCGTCACTGTGACGCCCCACTTCCCAGGGGGTCACCCATCCTAGAACTACTCTAGCTCTAGTACGCTTAACTCTCATGTTCCTCTTGGATCTTGCTACCATCCAAAATGCTATAGCCGGGTTAGAGATTTAGTCCTATTATATCATTTATATAGAGGACTAATCCAAATTCCGGGGGTGTCACATTCTTCCCCCCTTTAAGCCCCGACGTCCACGTCAGGCTCGAGCACACTCACAAGCACCAGGCGATGTGAGACTCGTCTCGCTAGCCTTAGCCGACCTTGTGGGGAGCTGCACTCCACCCACAACGGTCATTAGCCGGGGAGCCTCGCTCTACCCGCTATATAACCCTGGCTCAGCCGAGACTCATCTCACATTTCCGGCTGGTGAATGGCTCTGATACTAACTGTGACGCCCCACTTCCCAGGGGGTCACCCATCCTAGAACTACTCTAGCTCTAGCACGCTTAACTCTCATGTTCCTCTTGGATCTTGCTACTATCCAAAATGCTATAGCCGGGTTAGAGATTTAGTCCTATTATATCATTTATATAGAGGACTAATCCAAATTCCGGGGGTGTCACATGTGGCAGCAAAACACAGCAGATACACCAACCGCGCCACCAAAAGTCACAGCCCCAAACCAAAGGACGAAGGCGGCGTACAACTGCTCCGCCAGGCCACAGGAGATTCGGCCGCATCCGACGGTGCCTCGGCGAGTTGCTGGAGGACACGCGGCAGCAAAGCACTGCAGATCCACCAACCGCGCCACCAAAAGTCACCGGCCAAAACCAAAGGACGAAGCCGGCGTACAACTGCTCCGCCAGGCCACAGCGGAGACAACGACAGCACCATCCCGCAATCGTCCTGGAAAAGACGGAGGAAACTGTGAAGCGGCACGGCGACGGTAGTGAGAGCGAGAGAGAGAGAGGAAGAGAAACCGAGGAGGAAACGGGACAACGATCGCGAGAGGAAGAAAAGATGGGAAACCGATGCGGAGACGGGAAGGCCAAACAGCAGCAGAGAGTTTTTTTAACCCCGCTTTAAATGCACCCACAGTAACCCACATTAAATGCACCGGCTCAGAATGGGTGTATGTATGTATATTATTTGTAACGACTACAAAGAAGCCCGCATTAAATGCACCCACAGCACCAACAGATTTTTTAACCCCGCATTAATTGCACCCACAGTACCAACAGTAACGACCGGGGCCGAATGTATGTATGTATGCATATTATATAGGACCCAGCTGTACCCGCCAAATCCGGGGAGAGCTCTCCCGGGTTCCGAATTCATAAGTTCTTATAATTATAGACCATTTTGAGTATTTTATTCAATCGTATTTTACTATTTAATTTTTTAATTTATTTGATTTAAGTAAGTAAACGACACTTTGTGATGCATGCCAATAAAAATCGCGTGATAAAATAAAAAATACAAGAATAAGATAAAGGATACACGAAAAATTAATTTTTCGATAAATACTAAATAATATTACTCAATTCTTAAAATTCTATAATAAAATCTGATTATATTATTCAAACACCATGCCTATATATAGAGGCGATACTCAAATTCTATTGTAAATCAAAATTTTAAAATTTAGCAATTTCTTAATACAAATATATATATTAATTCAAATATATATCTAAATATATATAATCAAATTTAAAATAATCAAATAATCGGACTCAAAATAAAAAAATATAAATTTTTCAAAAATATTCTAAATACCAATCTAAAGTCAAATGACACAAAAGAGTCGAACGACTACAATCTTAATTAAAATAATCCATACATAATCACCTTCATAAAACGTCAACTTTCGCATGTGCCGATCCACTTTCTTTTTATGCTTTGTGTTATTAGCTTATATATATTGTCGAATCTCATCATGAATAGATTTAAGTTGTTTAGCTGTGGCCTTTTTTCGAACACGTAACTTTCCTATATACTGAATAGGAGCCAAATCAAGAACACTATTAGAATTAGATCCGTAAACTATTTCAAAAGAACTCCTACTAGTTGCACGATCTCGGGACTAGTTAAAAGTGAATTCAGCTTGCGGTAAAACCAAATCCCATTGTTTTGGCCTTTTCTCAGCTAGTGCACGCAGTAGATTACTCTGGTTGGGATCTATCTCGCGACTCCCTCATCTCGATCCGTCGAGCCAACTGAAGTAGGGACGGAAGGAAAGTCTCTGCAAAACTGTCACCAACGAAGGGTGTGAGAATTACATCAATCAGTAGTTTTCAGTGGATACCGTTTTCAAGCCCAATGGTCTGCCCACTAAGTCTACTAGAGACATAAAATAACAGGAAACTGTAAATACGAATAGATAAGTTGGAAAGAAATCTAGAGCTATCATGTCTCTATCTACGATGCTCAATAGGTGAAACAGATGATGATATGCAACCACTCTAACTCGAGATGCCCAAAACGACCTAATTGTAATGACTGCCAAAAGGGGCCAGTCAAGCCTGCGCTCACCTACGGTTCCTCCACAATCTAGGCAGGAATAACGTAGGGCGTCCCAACAGACTAGTATGCTCTCACCTACCACCACTGTCCTATTTGGACTGGTCTCGTAGGGCATCCCAACGGACTATCGTGCGCTCACCTACCACCACTGTCCTATCTGGACTAGTCTCGTAGAGCGCTCAAATGAACCGAAACAACCATCGCATCCGGAGTGTCACTCAAGGGGCAATACAAGAAAATTTACAAATTGTGGCGAAACTAATGGCCACAATAAATAACAAATTGGTCACAAAATACTTATTGTGGCCAAATTAGCTTCGCCACAACGTCGCCACAGTAGGAGTGCTACAAAAGGTTATTGTGGCCAAAATAATAATTCGCCACAAAAAGTATTATGAATTTGCGGCGATAGAATTCGTCACAAAACTTCTAACCTCCTCTACAAAAAGTTACCATATGGCTACAGATAGTGATTAAAATAATAATTAATATTCTAACATTTTGTGGCCAAAATTACTTTTGGCCACAAAAAGTATTATGCATTTGTGGCGATAGAATTCGTCACAAAACTTCTACAGGGTTCCTCTACAAAAAGTTACCATATGGCTACAGATAGTGATTAAAATAATAATTAATATTCTAACATTTTGTGACCAAAATTACTTTTGGCCACAAAAGACATCATATAATTTGTGACCAAATATTACATTGGCTACAATACGTGGTGTAAATATAGTGGCAAAATTAAGTAGTCGGACACAAATAATATTGAAAGTATTGTAACAAATTTATTTGATGGCCACACATAATGTCACACATTTTATGGCCAAATATAATATTGCCCACAAAATATAGTATAAATATAGTGGCGAAATTAAGTAGTCGGCCACAAATAATGTTGAAAATACTGTGACAAATTTATTTGATGGCCACACATAATGCCACACATTTTATGGCCAAATAGAATATTGCCTACAAAATATAGTATAAATATAGTGGCGAAATTAAGTAGTCGGCCACAAATATTGTTCCAGTAAAGTTTTTAAATTACATATATTGTGGCTATTTATTATTTAGCCACAAAAAATTTGTAGTACTAATTTAAATAAAAAAAAATAAATTTTACACATTATTGCTGCACAATAATAGTTGAATACTACTCAATCAAGATATATTTAAACATAATATCAATCACAATAATCAAGATATGTTCAACAAAATACAGAAATCAAATATATGTTCAACTGACATAATCAAAATAAGCTAACAATTAATCGTTTACATTAGAATAAAGATAATAAAAATTATAGGCTAAAAGTGAGATGAAATTCTTGAGATGATCCAACTCGAAAATCTTGAGCTTCCAAGGTTTAGTCCTGTAGAATAAAAAAGAATAATGATAAGAATTATGCATATATATTATCTATTTATTTTATCAAAAAAGTAAAATATATTGCTAATTTATACTCCAACTTACCTTTCTTGTCGATGCTGGCTGAATAGGCACAGGCAATCCCATTTTTGAAAGTTTTTCCATCATATTACGCATTTGAGAATTCATCTCGTCACGCATCTGTGCTTGCATTTCAGCAATTCGTGCCTCAGCTTCTTTCTCCTTTTAGCTCATCCGCTCATCCATTTCAGCAATTCGTGCCTTGGCTTCTCTATCCCGTTGGCTCATCCGCCCCTCCACCTCAATTTGAATTCGTGTTGCCATTTCTTTTTCCATCTCTGCTCGTACTTGCACACGAATCCTTTGTCCTCTAGAACCACCACTTTCAATAGGAGTAGGATCTCGGCCCATACCACGAATATAGTTAGATCGATGACCAAGTGCTAATATATATGCTTGTTCCGTGGACAGAGTGTTGATTTTCTTATTTTGGCCCACTTTATACCCAAAGTCTTTCCACGTGTTCTCTTTCTATTAGTACACGAAGCTGACATAAAACAATAAAATTTGCTATTTTACAAAATAACAAATATGAATATTAGCTATATTTTCAAAAAATAAATAATTTGTATGAAATTAAAAAGAATGTAAATAAGTTTTAGAAAGAAACTATGCTTTAAGTAATTAGTAATACCAGCACTACTCCCATTGATTGCATTGTGTGAATCTGTTGATAGATGATATGCTCGAGGTTGTGGTATATTAGATTCCATTCGTGGGTGATGCTCCCCAGACTCTTCATTTGATGGTGTTGGATTGGCCTGTTGAGATACAGCCCGACTCCTACTATTTCCTTGTCTTGCTCTGCTCGTCATTTTATCTGTAAAAAAAATCATTAGAAAAATATCAATTGTAGATTAAGAGAACAAAAAATATAATTGAAGTTTATAAAGATAGAAATATTTATAACAAGGGCACCAAATTTTATCTCCTCTCGCTGCATGTGCAAATGCAAAGTCAAGAAAACTATTCACTCCTGTTATGTATCTCGAATCTTGCCTATTATCCATATCCATCCAAGTCTTATCCATCTTAATATTTATATATCTGCAGTATATTTAGATATTATTAGATGTGATTCGAAATTACAATTTGTTTTAATTGTACAATCAATTATAAATTATTTGTGGTAATACAATAAATTTCTAATTTGAATTACCATTTGTTTTATTTGATTTATAAGGTATTATTTTTAAGGTTTTTTCTTCCCCTTTTTTCTGAAAGTTGGCTAGTTATTTATGAACTAGTGTTTCTTGTGTTTGGTATCTCATTGTACTAGATGAAAGTAAAGGCAACCAAGAAAAAAAAATAAAAAAAAAACCATACTTAATTAGCACTGTTGTCTTGTCACTTTTCCACTATAACATACATCCATAAGTTTTCTTTGTCCAGTTCCATTCTATGTGGTTTGGTGTTAGATGCTCAAGGAATTTGAATGTGTAGTTAGTTATAGTACAAGAGAGAGAGATCTAAAGAGAGAGATCTAGCGAGAGAGAGAGTAGGGCTTCATAAGTTCAATCATGGAGAGAGTAGTAGCTGGCATATGCAACTATGCAAGTAGAGCACAGCTGAAAAGAGTTCTCCAGAAGACCATCAAATTCGACTGAGTCAACTTCACCAAAATTTTAACTCGATCACCCAATAAGTAGTCATCTTATCAATTATTTTCATATATACAAAAAGGAATGGACATATGGGTACATGTAACCTTCTCATCAAATATAAATAGTACAAAGGATGGTAATTAATAGCATACTTATGTTTCTTACCTGCAATTAGAAAACTCAATATCTACTAAAGGAATACTTGCTTCAACAATACCTTAATATATAGAATAAGTCTGTAGCTAGGCATGCAATGGATACTAAGTTTGAAGGATGTCTTTGGCTGCTTTATGTGGATGTATTCATACACAAATATATGTATGTGGGCTAAATTTCTCACGAATGGATGTGAACAAATATAG
Organism: Tillandsia leiboldiana; assembly: GCA_029204045.2. NCBI lineage: Eukaryota > Viridiplantae > Streptophyta > Magnoliopsida > Poales > Bromeliaceae > Tillandsia > Tillandsia leiboldiana. Next base: position 28,980,202 of record CM055073.1, read on the forward strand.
GATGGGAAAGGGACCAAATGAGTATAAAAATCATGCTAGTACCTGTTGGTTGTTCTGTTCCCTAATGGGCAGAGGAGGAGGCGGCGGCGGCGTCACCCACTCGTCGTCGTCGTCGCCGCAAGGAGGAGGCGGGGCAGAGGAGGTGGCAGCGGCGGCGGCGTCACCCACTCGTCGTCGTCGTCGCCGCAAAGAGGAAGCGGTGCAGAGGAGGAGGCGACGGCGGCGGCGTCTCCCACTCGTCGTCGTCGCCGCCGCAAGGAGGAGGTGGGGCAGAGGAGGAGGCGGCGGCGGCGTGGGCAGAGGAGGAGGCGGGGTATAGGAGTTAATTAATTAAGGCTTGGGGTTTGGGCTTGGGCGATGAATTAATTAATGTATGTAGGTAGCTAGGTTAATTTTAGGGTATTTTTTTAATTCCAAGAGGCCTTAATTAATGTATGTAGAGGTTAATTTTCTTTGCTATATGGGTCAGGTTGGAAAATTTTTTAATTCCAAGGGGTCGGTTTGGGATTTTTTTTTTTTTTTTTTTTTTTTCCTTACGCGCGAGCGTGAATTTTGTTACCGCGTGCGTAAAAAAAAAATTAATTAAAGAGATTATTTATTGGTGGCATTTTTAATTATTTATTGATGGTAATTTTAATATTTATTGGTGACACTTTTATGGGGTATTCAATTAATAGCAATTATCTTGTATTAAAGTGTCGCCAATTATCTTAAAATTACACAAATTAAAAAAACAAATAAATAAATAAATATAAAATTTTATTAAAGGCATTTATTTAAAAGTGCCACCAATATATATCATTTGCTGGCATTTTTTACAAAAATCACCAAGAAAACGCCACCAAAAATAATTTATGGTATAATCGATTAGGATTGTCGAATGTTACCCTAATTAATACACGTATATAAAATTTTGTAACAAAATGCTAAATGCCCCATCCACACTTGATATTTTAACCCAAGTCCTTCACAGTAATTCTATTTCACACTTAGGTCCTTCTCCCTAAAGCAGCACGGATTTCAGAGCATAAAATATAGGGGCCTATGTGTAAAATATAGTATTTTTCACAATTTTTATGCTTTTCGAGGCATTCGAGTCGTCAAATCGAAAAACAGACTTCGCCACGACGTCCGGCTCGACGAAATCTATTAGGTAACGATTTTCGTTTCTTGACGCGACGCCCGGATAAAACCTCGTTCCATAATTACTGTATAAAAATACAGTTTATCACGCTTTTCGAGACTCTAGAATCGTCAAACGGAAATTCCGTCAGCGCCATTGCGTTCAGATCGATGAAACCGATCAAAACGACTACTTGGATGGCTATGTTCGGAGTCCGAATAGCAAATTAGCCAACGTTGCAACCAAGGGAGTCCCAAGTTTAGGGGTTACTGTTTATCTACAGTAACTCACTTAACGTACTGTGCACAGGGCCAGTACTGTTACATTGGTCGCGATATTCGCCCGCTTCTTCGCTGATTTCTGTAAGATCCGACTGTCAGATCGAAATTTGCTGAATATGAATCTCTCTCAGTTCGACGAGACGATCGCAAGGGTGATCTCGGATTTTCAAGATCATGTCCGGATTGAAAAATAGCCTTTTTTGCTTCGTAAATTGTGTAAGTTGCACACCGGCGTTTGACCAGTCAGGTCATTTTAGACTTTTTAAACCCGAACCAAGACTGAATTTCACTTTTCTTTCTATTTATTTAAAAATAGAAAAATCTGACTATTACAGTTACTATTCACAACTTAAGTTGTGGGCCCCACTTCACTCTTCGCTGATTTCGAGACAATTCGACCGTCAGATCGAAAATTGGTTAACATCATTTTTTATCAATTCGACGAGACGGTCGCACTGGTGATTTCAGATTATCGAGATCAAACTCGGATCTGTAAGTCGGGGGACCGTGTTCCGAAAACTGCAATTTGCATACCGGTACACAAACACTTAGGTTTCTTTTGCATTTAATTTTCACGAGTCTTACATTAAGTGGCCCAACGTTATCGATGGTGACAAATGGTGAATTGAAAAGTAAATATGTGGCGATAAAATTTGCCACAATAATTACTTATTGTTATTGTGGCCAAAATTTATTGTTGGCCGCAAATAGTGCATCGAATTAGTGACGATCATTAAAACACCCCTACCGTAGGTATACGAAAATTCTGATTAAGATTAATAGTGAAGACAAGTTGAAAATAGTCACGAAAATATTAATAAATGTGTGGCCATACAAATTCGCCACAGTTAATTATTATTATTTTAGTGGCCCAACGTTATCGATGGTGACAAATGGTGAATTGAAAAGTAAATATGTGGCGATAAAATTTGCAACAATAATTACTTATTGTTATTGTGGCCAAAATTTATTGTTGGCCACAATTAGTGCATCGAATTAGTGACGATCATTAAAACACCCCTACCGTAGGTATACGAAAATTCTGATTAAGATTAATAGTGAAGACAAGTTAAAAATAGCCACAAAAATCTTAATAAATGTGTGGCCATACAAATTCGCCACAGTTAATTATTATTATTTTAGTGGCCCAACGTTATCGATGGTGACAAATGGTGAATTGAAAAGTAAATATGTGGCGATAATATTTGCAACAATAATTACTTATTGTTATTGTGGCCAAAATTTATTGTTGGCCACAATTAGTGCATCGAATTAGTGACGATCATTAAAACACCCCTACCGTAGGTATACGAAAATTCTGATTAAGATTAATAGTGAAGACAAGTTGAAAATAGCCACAAAAATCTTAATAAATGTGTGGCCATACAAATTCGCCACAGTTAATTATTATTATTTTAGTGGCCCAACGTTATCGATGGTGACAAATGGTGAATTGAAAAGTAAATATGTGGCGATAATATTTGTCACAATTATTTCTTATTATTATTGTGGCGAAAATCTAGCGATGGCCGCAAATACTGCATCGAATTAGCGGCGCTCATTACTAAATTCCTACGGTATGTATATGAAAATTTGGGTTAAGATTAATAGTAAGGAAACGTTGAAAATAGCCACAAAAAATGTTAATATAGTAGGGTTCATTAATTCGCCACAAAATATTGGCCACAAAAGATCTATTTTCTTGTAGTGGGGAGCGACCCCACTGAGGAAAAGAACCGTGCAGAATTGAGAACCAAGAGCTATAACACATGCAGGCTGTAATCGAAGATCACGATCAAACAGATTGGAAAACTCGTAAATCCAAAACAACTAACCACGCCGGCCGGAATACTCATCGGCCCAACATCGAACCCAACCGACTAACAACACTGGGACCGAGAATTTTGGGAAACTGATGCTTACAACCCCAATCAAACAAGAATAGATTCTAGGTCCAGCCTTCCGTAGCTCTCACCCCAAATAAGGAGGCAGCCCTTAGAACCCAGATTACCCGAACCCTCGTCGTAAAAAGATGGCATTTGTTTCTGAAAACCATTTTCACTCGACCGCTCTCTGGACGAGGATAAAAGTAACTTCCTTTTTAGAAAATCCTCTTGATTTGCGGAAATCCAATTTTAATAAAGTTTAGTTCTTTATAAAAATCAGTTGAAGACAAGATTTATTTTCCAAACTCCGAAGAACTAGTGCCTTCGCCCTAATCAAACAAGAATGGGCTCCGGCGCCTCTCGAAATTTGGAAGGAAAATATTGGTTTACTAAAATTATGTGTGTCCAAAATATTCTAGGTTCAAGGTCCTACTATCATACGATCAACAGTGCCACAACTCAGTGGCCACAACCAATCAGAGGAAAACCCAACGACCCGGGATCATCGTTATCCCAAACGGCTCCTGACACTAGCACCAAACTAACATCAACCACCAGACTCCACTCGGCCTCCCGGCACGAGTGCAACATGCGTCCTACACTATCCCGACCACTCGGCCCACTACCCAGGCGAGGAGAGACTCTAAGTCGAAGGAAATAAATATGCAATGTGCAGGAAGACTAAAACATAAAATAACCTAGCCCAAGTGAGAGTTTTCTAGTAATATGGTTAATACATGCAAACATATGATGGGGTGCTAGTCAAAGTTCTACAATTTAACATACATCAGGACCGATACATAAATCTCTAACCAACATAAGTTAGTAGCTTTATCATACATACATCTTAACCAACATAATGTATGCAACTTCATCATGCAAGCTCTCAATCAACATAACATGGACAATTCTTATCATGCTTACTTCCAATCAACATGGAGTATAACTCTAATCATACATGTTCTCAATAACAAAAAGTACAACTCTTGCATGCATTCATCTTGATCAATACATACACCACCAACTATAGCATGCATATAACTCCAACAAATAAACCATTAACTACCGCATGCATATAACTCAATCAACAAATGAACCATCCACTATATCATGCTTGCTCTCAATCGGCATAAAGTGTACAATTCTATCATGCTTGCATCCAATCAACAAAGAGTATAACCAAGACATATATGCTCTCATTCAACAAGAGGTGCAACTTTAGCATGCATGCTTACTACACAATAGAATTAGAAGGTCGTTTGCTAATTTTGGAGAAAAATCCAACCCACCTGAAACTTGACGATCCGCTGCTCGATCTGGCTGAAATTTGGCATGCACGATCTCCCGCCTATTACGAATCCAACGCATCAAAAATCGCCTCGAGATCACTGTCGGATTGAGTGCAATCATCAAAACAAAATCGTTGCGCAGATTTCTCAAAAAATTCTAGCAAACAAACTCTTTGTAGATAGATTTAATTTCTGGATATAATACCTTAAATTTAAGCTCCAACTAGAATTTATAGGTTCTCCTCTGTCCAAGGATTAACACCAAAGTATTAAAAACCCATTTAAAGGTCCTCTTAATTATCCAATTAGCAAAAGGGTCCAATGCTGTCCAAGAAATCACATTCAAATTTCAGCATGTAACAACTTGAGGTGTGGAGCTCAATCCAAGAGAAATTTTAAACCCAAATCAAAAGGAGAAACGCTCACCTTGCTCCTAAGAAGATATCCAAACTTTAAAATCCCAAAAATAACCAAAAATTATATCAAAATCTGTATCTCCAAAGTTCAAATATCAAAACAATACTCAAACAAAATTCTGTTGTAAACCTCATCACAAGGGCTGAAAGATTAATAACGTTATCTGGGCAAACGAACTCCAAATTTAGCAAGCAAGGTATCAATGGATTTCTCTTCAAGAGTAGATGCAAATCAAGCCAAATAACTCTAAAATTCATGCACAAATCACCGAGAAATTACATAAATACTATTGACTGTCCAAAACTTAATTCAGTGCACAAGAACTCCAAAGATGACAAATAAACTCTAAAAAAACTTTAAATATGGGTAAAGTTGTACATACCAAAGTTGTAGAGCTTCAATTACTAAAGATTTTTCCACAAAAATCAGCTTGAAACTCTAATTCTACTGTTCAAGAGAGGAAAAATACTGAGGGCTGTCCAAAACTCCTAGGCTGTGCACAAGGGTTTCAAAGATGGCATAAAAATTCTATGAAAACTCAAAATTCAGGGGGAGTGTTGAGTACCAAAGTTGTAGGCCTACCTCTCGTGAAGATGCCAAACCAAAAATCATCCAAAAAATCTAAGAAATGAGCTATGTAGAGTCTCTACGCTGAAACGCAACGAAGTGGGCTGAGAATGCAACAATGGTGGAGTCCTTCAAAGTTGATGAAGAAGATGATCAATGAGTCTTCAAAATCCCCCAAGAAACTCAAGAATTATAGAGGAGATGTAGGTGGAGCTCTAGTAAAAATCCCTAAAAAATCCTAAGTCCCAAAATAGCTAAAAAGATGGAGAAAGAAGCCTATAAGTAAACCAAGGGGAAGAAGAAGGAGAAAAATCCCATGTTGCTACAGTAACGGGCCCCAAACCGTCTTGGCCAGGGCCGCTCCACGGCCCCGCCACGCATCGCCAATCCACCGCGCGTCCAACCCGCGCCAGCCCTCCGATCCCGCTGCCACATGTCGCGCCCCGACAGGGCGATCGACACTCGCCAATAGGCGCGTGACGCGTGGCCTTCCTTATCCGCACCACGCCCCAGGCTCCCGCGCCTGCCCGGCCTGCGCGCGACGCCTGCATGGACCCCCACTGCGCCCGCTGCGCCATCCACTCCTGCGCTGCCACGTGGTCATACGACGCCAATGGGGAGCCGCCATGTGTCCATCCCGGTCCACAGCTCCTCTGTGCACCCGAATTACAATAGAAACTTCCGGCTGTCTGTTTTCGGGCATCCGGATACAGAAAAATACATTCGAATAGCCAATTTTGATCGTTTTTCCATGTTGAATCCAAATCCAATGTCCGTTTTGCGCGAAACCACTTCTATCACTCGATGAAAATGCCCAAATAGGTAATGTTGATCTATTTTTCGCACTGAGTCCATTTCTTGGGTCCGATTTGCGCTCGACCAACTCTAACAAATAGAAATGGGCCTCCACAAGTTGTTGATCACACTGTAATCATCCACATGGATTCGGGTTTTCACACTCACGACTTCACTTTCGGCAAATTCGGATACCCGACAGTGTACACGGCCCCCGAAAGTCAAGGTTGGCGGTTTGACATAGATTCAGATGCCCGACAATGTGCAGGGAGTCCGAAAGTCCATATTGACGACTAACAAGACCGGCGTAGACAGCGCCGGATGCAAACAAACTAATTTAAGTTTAGGGCGCCCGAAACTGGTACTGGGCAGATTCCTGTTTTTGCTATAAATAAAAGATTTTGGAGAAACACACTAAGCTTGAAAATTTTGTGTTAACTTGCTCCTAGCTTTCAAAATCTCTCTCTAAGCTTGAGTGATACTTATAGCGAGAATATCTTGTAAAAGAGAGAAAAATGATTGTGATCCTCTTAGAGAAGAAAAGAAGTTGGCGTAAAGGCTTGGTGCTTGCCCGCAAAAGTATCATCTAGTGGAGATCCAACATTCTCTTGTGTTGAGAAGTTGGTGGGGACGTAGGTAAAATGCCGAACCTCGAAACAAATCGATCGTGTGCTTCTTGAGTTTGCATTTCTATTATTTTAGCTCATGTTATTCAATTTGGGATTTTTAATTTGATTGATTAATTGCAATTTTATTTTAGAAATCTAATTCATCTCCCCTCTTAGATTGCCATTTTGATCCTCAAATGCTTCTAGGTTAAGAAAAGCATGTGAGCAAGAGATTTAGTTCACCCTTTTTTTATGAAATCACCCACGTAGTGTATCCTCTTGCAAGATTGTGGGCTCGATTCTCAACTCTTCAAGAGAATTTCTAAACATAGGACAAAAGCCCATAAGAGATCATAGAATCTCTTTTAAACATGAAAACCACAAAAACCCTAAATTTTTATATATTTCTCTCGAGCCTTCAAGCCAAAGGAAATGGAAAAAAGGATTCTTTCTTCTTCTAAAGTCTTCTTGGAGGTTTTCCCTCTTTTTTTTTTGGTTATTTTGGAGATCAAACCCCAACCCCAGCGGGGCTTATCCAAGGTGCTGCTCCTTTCCTTCCTCTACTGCTTCTTCTTCTTCTTTTTCTCTGGGAGAAAACGCAGAGAGAGAGAGAGAGAGAGAGGAAAAATGTGCGGAAGAGAGAGAGAGTGAGAGACAAAAGGGGGTTTAGGTGGGTTTTGGTCAGGAGGTAGGCGGCTGGGTCAGTGGGGTGAAATTACCCTTTTGCCTCCAAAACAATCCTCTAATCCCTACCTATCCATATCAATCACTACATGTTTCGGGCACTCGCGAATTATTTCAGGCATCCAAAACCTCATAGGTATAGTCCCGCAAGGCTTCTAGGGTGCATGTAGGACGATTGGGGCGTTCGAAACCTCTCGCGCACCATTTGGTTGCTCTCGGGTTGAGGATTCGCAAGTATGGACCTAAGCGCCCTCCCCTGCGCCTGCTACTATTGCTCCGGGTGCACGCAAGATACCCAAGAGTCTGCATAGGACCCGAAATGTACGGCCGGGCATCCGCACTTTGTTTAGGGTGCCCAAAAGAGCTCTGAAGCTCCAGATTGAGTTTTCCTCGCCCATTCTCGGCTCAACTTTGATCCAAATGTATTTTGTTTCGAACCAAACTTATTCTAAACCCTTTTTGCCACGTTTTTAGGCATGTTCAAGATGACTTAGCCGCACTTTGCTAATTTAGTGAAAGTCGGTACACCACAGGTAAAACCCAACATCAGTCCCATGAACAACACCAGCACCACTATCACTACCACGTGGATGAAGAACCTTGCCTCGCAACAATAGTACTCCACCACCATACACACACAACCCCAACAACCCAACCAAAGAAGAAGAAGAAGAAGAAGAAGAAGAAGAATAAGCAAAAATTGAGTTACACTTTTCTTTTGATCAACGAAACCTCGTATGCTCATACGAATTTAATTAGCAGTAGAGTGGATGAGAATGAAAGGGATGGAGTGGCCTTTTGCCCTTTTTTTCGGTTTAATTTTTTATTTAATTCAACACCGAAAACAGCGACAAAAGAAAGAGAAAATGATGATGGAAATAGTGGTGATGAGGAGAGGGATTCGTCGTGCCCTAATGTTTGCTTGGAGAATGCTTCGATTCGACAACAAAAAATAACAGTCCAAAAAAGAGGAAGAGAAACAACGAATTTGTGATTCGGTTCAAGCAAAAGAAAGATAGAAATACGTGAAGCAATTGGATCGGTTCGGTCCAATGCAACAAGAGTAATTTGGTTCGATTTAAGCAAATAAAGAGAAAAATATGTGGAAAACCGGTTAAATACAGCAAATTGTAAAATATAATTCGATTTGATTTAAGTAAAAAAAGAAATATATATATATATATATATATATATATATATATATAATTTGAGCCGGATCAGCGTTCAATAATAAAAGGAAGGGAAATGATACTTGTACACCCAAAACGGGGTGTATATCACACACCCCACCCATCCAATGGGTGGGGTGTGATGATGGGTCAATCGATGTGACCCGTAAAAAATATCGCCACCATTAAAATGGTGGAGGTGTATGATATACACCCCTTCGGGGTGTACATGTAGCATTGCTCTAAAAGTAAATACTGAAACATAATAAATTTATACAAAATAATAGATAACTATATATATATATAGACAACTGCAGGGGTGCACGAGATCCTTCGTTTTGCGGAACTGGAACGCTTTCGATCTGCACGGCCCCCAGCGCCCGTGCCAGAGCCCACTCTTTTTTCATCCGTCACGTGCCCAACCCCCTACCCAGAGAGCGCCACACCTGTCCAGTAGAAGCACCCAGAGAGCGCCACAGCCTGCGCAACACCACCTCCCTCCCGCGATAAATTCCCCGAGCTACGCGCCCCATGCGACTGCCATGTCCACTTCGGCCTTCTCCTCCCTCCGCCGCTTCTCTCTTCTGAATCCGCCGTGCTCCTCCCTCCCCGCCCGTCGCCTCCGCCGCTCCTCCCTCCTCTCCGCCTTCTCCTTTTCCTCGCAGTACGCCGCTCCTCACTCGACGTCGCCCCTCTCCAAGCCCCGCGTTGCATTCCAATCCTTCCTCAGGATGGACGTACGTCGCTTGCTAAATCTTATCACCCTTTTCCTCTGCGTTAGTTCGCCCTTTCTTTCTCGTTCTTTCCTCGTTACCGCTAGGAACTGAATGTGTGCATTGTGAGAATTTTCTTTTGTGATTACAATCAAGGACAAGGACGGTATGCGACTTTATTTATCTTTTCACATCAACCGTTTACCATATGATGCTTCAAAACCGGTCCTCAGTGCTAATATATCTGTGTTTACTTGATGTCGGGAATTGTAGATAGGGTTGCCAACGAAACTTTTGATAGGTATCTGGAAATTCATCAAAATTGTAGTATACCAGCAAGTTTGTTTTCCTTATTGTTGATTGTTTATTTATTGGTGCTTCTTGACTCTCATGGAAAAATATGATGAAGCTGTTTATGCTGCGTAATTCTGTCAGAAAAAAAAAATCATGCTGCATAATTGGTTTAGATAATAAATTTGTACTTAGCATGGTATTAATTTCTGTCCCATGGGAAGAATGAAAAGTGCTTATTTCTATGTTCTTATCATGCTAGAGTTATTCCACATTCTTGCACGATTATTCTTGACAAGTGCTGTTTATGGCGTTTGAATTTTGAAACTGCGAAATTTGGCATATGTACAAAGTCAAAACCATTTGCTTAGAAATGGGATCAATCTTTGAAGAATAAGAAAATGAGTTAATGCTCGTGATGTGTTGGGAAATTTCACAACAGAAGTATCTAAACAATAGAGTAGAATAAATAATAAGAAAAATACAAAAATATTTGTGAGAAAGGATTTGCTAATTAAGAGAAAAATTATACCTACTTCTCTTGTAATACTAGAGTATCCTAACCCCTGCCCTCCTTTTGAATCTCGCTCATTCCCTCTCTTCTTCTCTCTCCTTACCTCTCTACCAGGTGCACTTCTCCTATCACTACTTGTGTAAATGCTACCCGGTGCACTTTTTAATTTGTGCACACCCTCACTACTAACCTAACATAACTATATATAATGTGCGTAAAGCACACATTTTATGCTCTCTTCCTGAGGAGAGGAGAAACTGAAATTGATTTCTTCCTCCTTTTCTTTATAGTCGACCAACACCTAGAGTACAACCAAAACCTATTACCATGTGAAACATGACGAAAGAAGTCACCTCATGAAATTCTCCACATTGACTTTGTTTTTATTACTAGCACACTCTTTACCATTAAAGCTTGCGCTGCCTTTGCGCCTCTACCTCGAGCGATTGCATTTGCACAAACTTTTTGAACTCGAGCCATCATTGGTCCCGTTCTGACCGTACTCCGGTTCAGAAATATAAGTTCCCTCACTTGTTCACCTTGCACGAAATCCGGTCTTGCCTTTGGACCTGCATTGCTCTACTTGACTTTGAATATCTGCAGCCTCTTGAGTTCAAAGCACCAAGTGAGATCAAATTCCTACTCAAACCAGGAACACGCCGCACATGTCAGCATCGTGACCACTCTATCATGCATCCGAATTCGTGTTGTTCTAACTCTTATGACCTTACAAGTTGTTCCATTTCCCATAAGAGCTTTTTCACCCCTCACACACTTATATGTGGCAAAAGACTTCTTTTACTACGATGGCTATTTGCTTTGGGGAAGCATTGATATAGTTGGGTTAGGGTTTTGAGAGATGTGCCTTTCATACTCTTAACCTTTTCATCATTGTGAAATTGATTTTCTTCTCCTCCCTTGTCCATGAATGCAAGCTTTAGTAATGTGGCTATGCTCTTTGACTCTTTGACTCATTGACTTGTTTCTAAATTTTCTGTTGGTTTGCAACTGATGAATTTCATTTTTGGCTAGTTGATGATAACAATTCACTATAAGATTTGATTCTATAATACCAAAATAAATGTCTCTGTCTATATAATCCTAGAATAGACGCCTATTTGACCGAACATATTGGCTGCTACGGTAATTATAGGCCCATGGACACCGCAATAATGGATATGTCCCATGGACTCCATAATAAAGGATATGTTTAAGTAACTTACAGAGTATTGAAAAGTTTTTAACTTTTTCTCATGATTTCTTGGCAATAATGGCAATATCATGGTAATCAATTTTGATTGTTATACCAAAAATATCATGTTGGAAGGCAGAATAAGACTAGCATGCAACATAATCACTTTTCACATAGTAAGACAATCACTTCTCATATAGTAAGACTTTCGAAGACGATTTCATCTTAGACAATGAAATTTTACTCTCTATGTTGGACAAGCTACCTATGCTATTACTACATTTTTCTAAGGTTGGTAGGATGCTCATCATGATTTCTGATTTTTATGCTAAATTTAATTAAACATATATTTCTTGGACGGGACTATTGTGATTTTGCCATTGAGAAGTTTCTATGAAAAAAATATAGCTAATTAATTGTTGTTGCATCTTCGCAAATGTGGTGGGGGGGGGAGGAAGAATAAAGAAGTGCTGAAAAAATTAAGATCCTCTATTGATTGTACTTTAGTTATGACGCCAAAGACATGCCCGTGTCATTTATAGCAATCACCAAGTCTATTCACTAGATAGGAAAAGAATTGTTGGAGGATTGTTGTACAAGCGAAAGATAACCACTTTAGCACCTTATCATTGGTCAATTATTGGTAGCTAGTAGTTTCCTTAAGGTGTTTTCTGAGGCAAAAAGGATGTTTCTTAAGGAGATTTCATGTACGCTAATTAGTGACCCGCGCATCACGGTGGGTAGGCATTGTTCTGTAGTTAACTGTCGTCTTTAATGCTATGTTTATGGACGATCTCATCTTGATTAGGGCTTTGGATGATTACAACATGTAAATTAATGGTACCACCAAGATAAAGGATAGAAAAACAATCCTTGGTGGAGCAGCAGAGTTGAAAGCTTCCACCACAGTGAGAATAGGTGGAGTAGACTAGTGAGCTTTTCTGCCAACGACGGGATCTCGACAGTTTCCATGGTGAGGGAGGACCACTTTTAGTCCTTTTTTTTTTTTTTTTTTTTTTGAGCCACCTTAGGAAGGGGGAGAGTGAGAGAGAGGAGAATAGGGCCTACTTTATAATTCTTGGGGTGAGGGGGGGGGGGGGGGGAGTGTCACGCCCCGGGTGTAAACCAGAACCCGAGCCCGTCTACAGATCCGCCGTGCACACGGTATTTCCGTGTACACGAAGCGCCAATAACCTGCTCAAATATAAGAGATACAATAAAAGAGCAATAACAGAGCTGAACTAAAACTAACACATCTCAGACTGAAGCTGAAAAATAAAATACAATACATCTGTATAAATGATACATCAGTCCCTCCCAGCTCATAAAAATAAATACAACCTGCTGGCAAAAGCCAGTCCCAAAAGTAAAAGTACAACCGTCTGAGGAAACATGGGTACACCAACAGTCCAGCTAACACGCTCATCCTGCCTCGAGATCTATCTACTCAGCCGTCCTCTCTCCTCGACCCGCCACTGTAAGCCCAGTAGCACCCGCAGAAGACACTGCAAAACAAGGGAGAAGAAAAAGAGGAAAGAATAATGGGGGTGAGAACTACTAGTAAACCAGTAGCCTCCCCTAGTGGGTAAAACCTCAACTCTGACACGCCCACTAGGTCTACCAGAGGCAAAGAAAAATGAAGGTGGTATGCTATGAATATGACTACTGACGAAAAGCTACCACTAGTATGCTTCTAAATACTGAGCTAAAAGAGTAGCTGACTGTATGCATCAGAATACAAGTGCCTGCCTGAATAAACCCAATCTGACCACCAGTAAACACTGGTACTGCCTGCTGTGCCTGCCAAATCGGGTATGCTGGCCAACGCATAACGCCGATAGGGGATGGGAGTCTCAAGGACTCAAAGCCTGCCTGTCGCGCACTCCGGAGTGGCACTCGAGGGGAGCGACCCACACGAGTAAAGTATCTCAGTATCCAGTAACATAAGTATCATAAATCAGCAGGACTGGATCATGACTCTGATCAAAGTGGGAAAACCTATCCACTAAAGAAAGACCCGATCTCAACCTGATGCAAGATAGACAAATAGTGGGAAACTCCATCCACTAGAGACCTGATACCCAATCTGGTGCATAAGTAACCACCGGTCAACCGCCCAAGGTCCGCGGTTGCCGCAATACCCTGCCATCAAGCCTGCCTGTCCCAAAACCCAAGATCCTGACCACACTATCCCAAATCCCCTGCTCGCGCACGAGCTACAAATACCCAGAGCCTCAAATGAAAGGAGAAAAGAATAATAAAAAAGGTTTCTCCTATGTCAATTCCGGCATAATAGTGTAGCAGAAAAAGGTGGCCTATCTAGGTGACCATACAAGCATGCAAATGTCCCAAGACGATATAAAACAAAACAGTTGTCGATAACCTTTATGATGTTAGAGCATGTAGAGAACAGTATAAGAGAAGTAAATATGAGATAGCCTGTGCCTGCCTATACCACATACCCAAAGCCCACAATTATTGATTAGCCTTATCTTTTAACATGATGTTACTACTCTACAATCATAATCCCTAATCAAGCAAGTACTAACAATATCCGTTTTAGTCTCAATTAAGCCTGCCATTGCCACACGTAAAAATGCATTTAGTCTTTTAATCAAGGAAGCTACTCAAGTGCCTAGCGGGTAATCAAAAGCAAGGGGTTCACAACAACACTCATAATAACAATCCTGACCAAGATCCGACCTCCGGTCAACCGCCTACTATCCGCGGTAGCCGCAATACCCCAAAAGCTAAAATCCAAGCCCCGGCTACACTATGCCAATCCCTGCTCAAACCCGAGCAACAAACAGCCGCCTGCCTAGGGAATAGGGAGAGAAGAAATAATAGGGTTTCTCCTAAGTCAGCCCCAACATATAGTGTAGCGATTAGAAATGGTCTAACTAGGTATCCATAAAATCAAGCCTATCTCCTCATGGAAGAAAGAAGGGGAGTGGCGAATAGTGGTTACACATGTGTATCAAATAATAACTCCACCTGGGTGTAATCATCATGCTAAATCATAATCCAACCACACACATGTCCATAACCTGCTAATCCCTCTCACATGAATCATCCACCTATGCCTGTCCAAAAAATCCTCAAGTGGTACCCTCCCACAAGACGTTTCACAATATCTCAATATGAAAGTACATCCCCCCCTTATGCAAGGTTAAATGCTAAAATGATGTCCCTGTAAGCATGTACAAGTTCCAACCATTATCAAGTTTCCAATATAATATTTTCCATATGATAGTCTCACAATTATTTAGTTAAGCATGCATGTCCATTAGGCGACCATTCAATATGTCCAATAGAGGGGATCTCTCTAATATTCCTAGTGGGTATATCAAAAAAGAGGAATAAAGCAACCACCCACCTCGAGCACTAAATCCTGGTCCCAACAGTGAAGTCCACGCCCGGTCTAAGCAATCACCACAACACTGCACAAAGCACCCCCAAAAGGACATGCACAATTAATATACAATGCTCACACAAAATCTGTCCCAAACATAACAGTCCATAGTTTTGCCTTTTTCACCTGCGAGATCTGCTCGAAAAATTCCAGGAAAAATACTGTCACGATCCTCGCGACGAATCGGTCGAAATGAGTACCTGCACGTTCACACCCGAGTTTCCTACCCTGAGATACAAATTTGACAAGGGAACCACCCCGAAATAATCCAATCACAAAATCTGTACCACATGGCTCAGTAAACAGGGATTTCTCACCTTCGGGGAAAATTCAGAAAATTCAGAGAAAATTTGGGGATAATCCTCGTGATGTGTAGATGCAAAACGCCTTTTGAATCGCCCCAATCCGATGCCCGGTTGCGGAGATATCGCCGAAATACCAAACCGCTGTCCAAAACTCCATCACAGCAAATGGTGTCACAGTAAACTCAAGAAAACTCCTCGAAAAGCGCGAAACGAGGGGAAACAGGAAATACCAATATTAAAGCTCTGTCAGTCGCCGTTCCAATGGCGCAAGAATCGCCAGAAAATGTTGTCGGGGTAGGCCGGGAGAGCTCTCGCATCGAAACGCGACGAAAGGGGTACACCGATGAAGGAACATCGCGCCGCGCCGGAGAAAATGGAAATCTCGTAATCCGTGCCGCCAAAAAATCCGAAACTTCACAGGAGCATTCCTCTCTTCTTGGAGAAGGTTTCATCTTCTCATCCCTCAGGAAGATAAGGCCTCGAAAATGGTGAAAATGCTCTCCCAAGTCTTCTCGGATGGAACTAATAGGAAAAACCAGAAAAGCATTTCCAATAATTCCCTCTGTGTCCCGCCGAACAGGAAACACCAAAAACTACCAATCACATGCTGCCACGTGGCCCCAGAACACGAAACACCAATCTCAAACAATGGATCTGCGCCACGTGGCCCGACCGCGCCTGCCCGCGCGCCCAGACACGCCAGCTGCCCTTCTGCCCGCACAGTAGACCAACCAATAGGGAAGCGCCACGTGTCCCTGCCACTGACTGCTACACCCGGTGCACGAACCTCTGTACACCGAGCCAAAGATATACTGCCACGTGTCCACCCCCGGGTACACCATGAACCAATACCCAACCACCGAACTCCGTAGACCGGGAGCTGTGAGCCGGCCTATAGGGTAATGCCACGTGTCCCCATTTCGGTGCACGCCGGCCGCGTGGACCGCGCGCCTGCCCGCGCGCCCGCGCGCTGCCCGCACCCTGCCCTTGCCGCGCGCTGCCGCCGTTCCGCCTGCCCGATGCCGCGCCGCCGCCCGCCGGCGCTGCCCGCTGCCGCCTCCGGCGCCGGCGATCGCCGGAGTTACTGTTCCGGCCGGTGAACAGTAAAAACACTGTAGCAACATCCGAAAAATAAGTGTAAATAGCCCATTTTGACCGTTTTCGCGCGCTGATTCCAAATCCGGTGTCCATTTCGCCAAATTCCAATCCTATATATTGCCGGAGGCTCCCGGAGAGGTTTTTTAACCCAAATTTCGCGCTGAGTCTAAATTTGATATCCGTTTTGCGCGTAAACACCTCTAAACATTCGACGGGGTCCCCCGATTACCCACGTGATCCATTTTAAGCCCGGAGTTCATCACTTGTGTCCAAGTTGGCGCTCGAACACCGCCGTCCTGTCGCGTAGCCCTCCAGAAGCTGCCGGTCACACTGTAAAAGTCCCGTAGAATTCCGGATCACCACAGGGAGAGAGAGAGGAGTGCTTCTCTTCAAATTAAGGAGGAGAAGTTACACGTAAGGGTAGAGATAGAAGTATCTTCCAGTGTTTGAAAAGGCGCAAGGCGTAAAAAGGTGCAAAGGCTTTTTGAAGTCTAGGCATGAGGCACATCGCGAGGTGCGCGCCTCAAGAAGATGAGGCGCACTTCTAATAAAAATAAAACACTCTAAGCAAGTCTAGTTTAAATTGATATTTTATATAAAATTTCAAAATAGCTATAAAAAATGCAAAACAATCATAAAAAAGCAAAGAAATCACATGCATAAATGTTCACAAACTAAAAAAAAAAAAAGTTTCAACTTTCAACTTAAAAGTGCTTTCTTGTTTCATTGCCATCGGAAGGAAGAGAGAACGACCAAGAGAAAATGGGAAGAAAGGGCTCAAGTTAGGATTTTTTTATTTTTTTTTTATTTTTTTTTTATTTCTTAGCATTTTAGAATATATATATAAAAAATCAGAACACGAAAACCGTAACTCTAGACCCATTAAACTAAATATCACGAGGCAGGTTGAGGCGCACGCCTCGCGCCTCGCTTGAGGCGCGCGCCTCAGAGAGGGCGCTGAGCCTCAATTGCCTGAGGCGCACACCTCGCGCCTAGGCACTGAGGGCGTGCCTTTTCAAATATTAGTACCTTCTCCTCAAATTAAGGGGGAGAAGGTGTAGCTCCTCCTACTAAGACGGTAGTAGTAGAGAAATAATTGCCTACACTTTAAGAATTTGCGTACACCCAGTTTAAAAATCACGTAAAGAAATAAACACCACCATGAATGGCAAATATTAAAGCTCCATAGGCCACAACAACCTATTGTTGTAAATGATCTATCGAACTATATTACAGGATCCACTTCTCCTTGAATTAAGGAGAGGAGGTCACTCCCGCTTGGGATACCAACTTGATGTCATTGTATAGATTGTATAGATAGATATATACATATACATAACCATATGTATATTTACCAACATACATGTATCATAAATTGCTACATACATGTATACGTATACAAATATATGTTCTTACTTTCGGTTTCTTCGGTTTGGGTTGGCTGTTTTAATTTTTCAATTCGAAACTAAACCGAAATTTTTAATTTAAACAATCTTCAAACCATAATCAAACTTGCTACAATGAAAACTAAGGTAAATTGGCCAAATTATGGATTTGGTTTGATTTTATGGTTTGGGGTTTAGGGAAACTAAGGTAAATTGGGCCAAATTATGGATCTGATTAGATTTTATGATTTTCTTTTGTTTCATACCTGCTTCCGCTCTATAGCATAGAGGGCTCCAAAAGAGACCCCATCTCCCCAAAATCAGGAGCAAGCCACCCCAAAATAAAGAGAAAACCACAATACTAAGTAGCATGATTCATAAAGAGCAAATAGTAAGTACAAAATATTAGTGGAGATGAGAACTCAATAATATTGGGAGGCCCATAATATACGAACATGGTACAACTAAAATCGTGGGCCCCACCTCTCCCATATAAGGAGAGCAACCTACAACTGTTGAGGATGCCAACTTAATGTTGTTGTAAATACTAGTTAATTGTGTAACTTATTAACTTCAGTTACATCTTTTACCATGTTATGTTATGGATGTTCGATCTCCTACTTCTAACCAAGAGAGTAAAATCAAATTTCAAACTTTTTTCAATTAGAGTTGCCAAAACATCACTTCCTATTTGCTGCATGTAGCTCGTCCTAGCTCTACTTGTTAATGTTTTCATTTACGTTGGTTGTAGTGCTTACGGTTAGCTACCAATATTTTTGCCCGTCTTAACAGTAGATGCTCTATCTTTAGGGCCTTCATCTTTTGCTTCCGCTTGGCGTTCTTGCAAGGAGCGTAAATTGGATTTTACGATGATAAGATACTACCCATTAAACTTGCAATATAAATTTTGGCAATATAATTAAGTTTCCAATCTTATGTCTGTAGCTTCTAATTCCTATATCTTACTTATTTCCTTCATAATTTGTTTGGTTGGCCTTCTTTTTGATTAGTCTAGTGACGCTTGGAGGATATAACTCTTTCTACAATCTTCTGCAGTTTTGGACAAGAGGATCAATTGAAAGTAACGAAGGACTGGTTGAGCAGTTGAGGCAGTATGGTGTAATCAGGTCTGACAAAGTGGCAGAAGTTATACAGACTATTGACAGAGCATTATTTGTACCACATGGCAACCCCCCTTATGTTGATAGCCCGGTGCCGATAGGTTATAATGCAACAATATCAGCACCTCATATGCATGCAACTTGTCTAGAATTGTTGAAGGACAACCTGCAACCTGGCATGCGTGCTTTGGATGTTGGTTCAGGTGCTTTACTCAAATTGTGTTCTCTTGTTTCCCTTTTTTGTAGGGTTGAATAATTGGTGCCTAAGCTCAGCACATTCAAATGCCTTTTCCTTGTAATATTTTTTGCAGGAACTGGGTATCTGACTGCATGTTTTGCAATGATGGTTGGATCGCAAGGTCATGCAGTGGGAATCGAACACATTCCTGAGCTGGTTGCTGCTTCCATAGAGAACATAAAAAGAAGCGTGGCAGCACCATTACTGAAGGATGAATCTCTTTCTATACATGTTGCGGGTACTCATTCTTGATTAAGATTTATGAAATTTTGTAAATTCTTCCGACGCTGCCAATTAACTGTGCGAAAATTATTTATGTCAAATCTAAAGTTAAATGCTAATGCATTTTCTTATACTATGTTTTCAATGTACTAGGAAATATTAAGAGCTTTTGGCTTGCAATAGTCAATGAAACAAATATAAGTAGAGGCTTAGTAAGAGAATTCAGATTTGTTGATCATGTTTGATTGCCCTAGTAACAATTTAGAATTTTCTTAGCATTGTCTTTGGTAAGGCTAGGGTTGTCTATTTGTGAGAATATGTGATAACATGTGTGTGTTGGAAGGTGAGAATGCAAGCATGATATTTGGTGGATCTCCGACCTGTAGTCTGATTCAATTAGATAATTTTGGCTGAATGTTTCTGCCAATTAGTAGTGATTAGAAGTGATAAGATGATATGAAAAACTCTACTACAAATGACACTTACGGAGCATATTCTTTAGGACCTTGAATGCATGGAAACTACGGAGTGTGGGTTGAAGAGTTGAAGAATGATTGTTGTTACGGCTGTTAACTTCTTTGCATTAATGGGTTGGTAACTTGAAGACAATCGCATTGAAAAACAAAGCAAATCTAATTCGATTGATCTTTAAACTCTGTCCTGATCTATGGCTCAGTTATGTCTTTGATGGAGGTGATAGAGCCTACATGCCTTTGATCTTTATAAGCAACTTTTTACAGGATTTTAGGTCTCTGTTTTAGTTTTAAACTTTTGTTGGCTTTGGACTTTGTATTCCTAGTGGTTTTACCAATACTAATCGAAATTTTAGAGACTTGTTGATGCTGGACGGGTTTAGGGACGAACAATTAGATGATAGGTAATGAATTGGTTTGATGTAAAACCCTAATTTAGATGATGCTAATGCAGTTAAATGCAATGATTATGATATTGAGACTTGTTTTGCAATTTTGTAATGCCTCGATCTGAGTAGCAACCGTCGATGATAACACTATTCTGAGACCCGGACGGCTACAATGAGGATCGGATCACTTCTGGAATAAAAGTAATCCGCGCCTCCGAGGATAATCGCTTTGATCTGGCAATCTTGCCAATGGCGGGGGAAGGGAAGTAAAGAACGAGAGAGAGAAATTGTTACTGCCAAAATTTTGTTTATTCAGTTATAGGATATATTGTTTATAGCTATCCCAGCACTAGGCCCTATTGGGCCTTATTCACTACTCTTCTAGGCTTTTGAGGAGAACTGGTTTATGGGCTCCCTTCTATAATGGATCGAGCCTTCCCCGCCGCCTGGACCTGGACCCGGACCCGGACCCCTACTATTGGTCGGTTAACGGGTCGGATTCTGTTGAACCGCACCCATCCGCCCGCTCTACTCTTAAGCTGGAAACTTCTGGATTACTCCCCACACTTCTCATCCTCCTTCATCTGAGCTCTGTGTTGCCATGGTGGTCACCCCCTCATCTCTTCACCGGAGGTCTATGATGGTCGCCCCTTCATCTCTTCTCTGGAATTCCCTGTTATTCCTAAGCTATGTCTCTATTTTTACTTATCTTGTCTATGCCTCCTTACCATTATTTCTCATCATTCTCCTTGTTTGCTATCACTGATGTAACAACTCACTCCCCCTTCAGCTAATCCTTGTCCTCAAGGATCAAAGTCAAGAAACTATTTTTGAGATGCCAGTAACCTTCCTAGGTGGCTAGCTCTTTGGGAAGATTACTCCATTTGATTAGCACTTCGAATGTTGCCCGGTTATCCTTCTTAGTCATTTGCATTGCTAAAATTCACTCCGGCTTGGCTAGGAGTTGCCCTTCCTCCCCCACCAAAGGAATCGTTGGCGACACCTTAACGGCTGAAGCGGGGCTTTGCTTTAACAATTAAATATGAAATACTGGGTGAATTAGTGATCCTTCAGGTAATTTTAATTTATAAGCCACCGAACCTATACGCTCAGTTATTTCAAAGGGTCCATAATACCTTGCAGCTAATTTGAGACTTTTCCTTACTGCTACCGATATTTGCCTGTAAGGTTGTAACTTGAGATAAACCCAATCCCCCACACTGTACTCTTTCTCCTTTCGACATTTATCAGCCTGTTGTTTCATTCGGTTTTGTGCCATTAGTAGCCTATCTCTTAGTGTCCGGATGAGCTTCTCCCGTTCTTGTGCCCATTCCTTTACCTCATGTGAGGTAACTGCTTCTGCAGTGGCTACCAGGGGGTTCGGAGGGGGCCGTCTATATGCAGCCTCATAGGGTGTCATGCCAATCGAAGAATGGAAGTTTGTATTGTACCACAATTTTGCTTAAGCCAAATAATGGCGCCATTTGTGTGGATACTGGAAGCACAAGCACCTCAAGTAAGTTTCTAAACACCGGTTGAGCCTTTCAAGGCTACACCTCAACACTGTCTATCACCCTCAAACTGACGAACAAACGGAAAACTTACTTGAGGTGATAGGCAGTGTTGAGGTGTAGCCTTGCGGCTATTAGTGCGAAAAACTCTGTCCAAAACTAACTAGTGAAGATCTTATCTCTATCGAAAACTATGCTCCTTGGGCATCCGTGTAGTCTATATATAGAAGCCAGAATTGCCTTAGCTACTTCCCTCGCACTGAAAGGGTGTCGTAGGGAAAGGAAATGTCCATACTTCGTCAATCTGTCAACAACGACTAATATAGTATCCTTCCCTTCGGATTTATGTAACGATTCGATGAAATCCTTGTTGATGTCCTTCTATACTTAGTGCAGCACTGGCAAGGGCTGTAAGCGCCCTGGGTACAATTATGCTCCTTGGGCATCCGTGTAGTCTATATACAGAATCCAGAATTGCCTTAGCTACTTCCCTCGCACTGAAAGGGTGTCGCAGGGAAAGGAAATGTCCATACTTCGTCAATTTGTCAACAACTACTAATATAGTATCCTTCCCTTCTGATTTATGTAACGATTCAATGAAATCCTTGTTGATGTCCTTCTGTACTTAGTGCGACACTGGCAAGGGCTGTAAGCGCCCTAGGTACAACTTATTTTCTGTCTTGTTTTGACCACAGATAGTACAATCTTGTATGAATTTTTCTAAATCCTTCTTCATTCCTGGCCAACAGAAGTAGCTCTTGATCCATTGGTATGTGTACTTTATTCCCTAGTGACCCTCTATTGCCGAATCGTGGAATTGTGTCATCAGTTTCCCTCGGAGTAGTCCAGTTTTTTCAATACAAATTCTTCCCTTAAATCTCAATACTCTTTTATTATATCTGTAATGCTATCGGATTCCAGATGTAGGGTGAGGGACGTAATTAGTTGCTCACAATTTGTATCACCTTTATAACTCTACTTCCTTCACCCATGCGGGTATTATAGTGGTAATAGCTAGAAGATTACCCTCCTTCCTGACCCTTCGAGATAGGACATCAGCTGCCTGATTCTCTTTTCCCTTTCTATACTGTATAGAGCAATCCAATCCCATTAGTTTCAATATCCCTCTCTGTTGCATTGGTGTCGTAATTTTCTACTCCGACAGATACTTGAGGCTTTCATGATCAGTCTTGATCACTAACCCCTTGCTAGTTAAGTAGTGTCGCCATTTTTTAACTGCCATTAGTATTGCTAAGAATTTCTTTTCATATGTAGAGAGACTCATGTTCTTTCCCTTTATGGCCTTACTTAATGTCACGCCCCGAGGTCGAAACTGCGGCCCGGGCTCGCCAACAGATCCGCCACTTATACGGAAAACCCCGGATGGGCGCAGCGTCTAACCTGCAAAAGATAGTACTACAGCTACACAAATATCAGAGCGGAAATAAACTACTGTGAAATAAAATCCAACCACTGTACAACAGGAATAAAGTACAAGATCCGTCTCCCAAATATAAATAATTATCATACATCATCCTCAGATACAACATCTATGAACCCAAAAAGGGAGGTAAACTAAAACAATAATACATCAGTCTCTCACAAATACAGGAAAGCTCTCAAAAGAGTAAATTATACAATAATCCAGCAGGCTGTACTAAAAATCTCCAACCAGGGGTACAACTACACTCCAAAGACAGGTAGGGATCTAGCTCGTGACTCCCTCGCCTCGAACAGCGGCAGAAGGATCAGCAACTCCCGCAGAAGACTCTGCAAAAAAAATAGGGGAAAAGAAAATAGGGGGGGACAACCCCCAATGGGCATGAGAACTACTAGTAAACCAGTAGTCCTTAGTGGGTAAATCTTCAAACTCCGACGTACCCACTAAGTCTACCAGAGACAAGAAAGGAAGTAAAGTGGTATGCTAAAAATAATCTGCTGATAAGGAAAACTACCACTACTATGCCTCTAATGCAGTACCGAATAAAAAGACTGTATGTATGCATCAGTGAATAATATCTGTCAATATAAACCTAATCAAATGGACCGGTATGAAACCCGGTACTGCCTGCCCTGCCGTCAAACTCGAGCCCAATAACTGATCGGCACACGACTCGATTTCAATGTAACCAACTGATCGGCACACGGCTCGACCATAACGCCTACATCCGGAGTGGCACTCGAGGGTAGCGACCCGCACGAGTAAAGTAACCATGTCACAAGTATCTCAATACAGCAGGGCTTAGTCACGACTATGCTCAAAGTGGGAAACTCCGTCCACTAATGAAAACTCAATCCCAATCTGATGCAAAGATCGACATCCGGCCAACCGCCCACTATCTGCTGTTGCCGCAACACCCCACAATACAATAATCAACATCCGGTCAACCGCCTAATATCCGCGGTTGCCGCACAACCCACAAGTCCACAATCTGGTACAATCTCTCCCAGACTTAATAATCTCGACTACACTATCCCAAACCCCTGGTCATAACCCAAGCAATATGAATCACATGACTAAGTAAAAAGGAGAAAAAGGAACAATTATGGTTTCTCCTAAGTCAAGTCCCAATATGATAGTGTAGCGATAAAAGATGGCCTATCTAGATGTCCATACAAGCATGCATTTGTTCTTATTTGGAAGGAAATAAAGAGTAGCAATCATCATGATTCTCACATAACATGAACTTGGAAATAACCGACAATCATTTTCATTTTGAAGGGTTTAGGAGTCATGAACAACACTTAATTTTATAAGGAATAAATCTCAACATATAACCATAACTATCCTTTTTCATGAATGAACTAAAATCAATAGTAGGGATCAATCTCACATAAGCTAGATCAAGATCAATGAAGTAACTATTCTCACATAAATATCCAACCACCCTCACATGAACCATCCATTCTCACCTAAATGTAGGTTGATGATCAATTACCCAATAACTCTGACATAGCATAAGCTAACGAAATATCGCCTATGATCAACATCATATAAGGTAGTGCAGCATTCACCGAGCTAATCATTCACACATGGATAGGCTAAGGATTAATTAACATCACATAAACATGGGCATTCAATCAAAAAAATCACCAAGGAATAGGGAAACATCAACTAACTATAATAAGTGGAAATCCAACAGCCTGAGTGGGTAAATCGTAACTTTAGAGGTACTTAACAACCCACCTGATAGCTCGACGATCCGAAGTCCGATCTAGATGAAATTCGGCGTGAACGATCTCCCGCCTGTTATGAATCCAACGCACCAAGAATCGCCACGAGATCACTGTCGGATTGAATACAATCATCAAAACAAAATCGTTGCGCAGATTTTCGAAAAAATTCCAGCAATTAACCCCTTTGAAGATAGATTAAATATCTGAGTGCAATACCTCAATTTTACACTCCCAACAGCAAACTTATGTTTACCTCTGTCCAAGAATCATCTTCCAAAGCTCAAGAATCCATCTTAGGCCCCTCTTAATTTTCCAATTTACGAAAAGGTCCAATGCTGTCCAAACATACTTCAAATTTTTAACATAGACTTCTAGGTTAAATAGGGACCAATCCATACAGAATTTTTAACTACAACCAAAAAGAAAAATGTTCACCTTGATTCTATGAATATGTCCAAACTTAAAAATTTCAAAAATAGCCACGGATTAACTCAAAATCTGCATCTCCAAAGTCCAATTATCAAAACAACATTCAAACACAATCCTGTTGTGAACCTGAAAACAGGGGCGGAAAGATTGATAAAATTATCTAGGTAAACGAGCTCCAAATTCTGCAAGAAAGGTACCACTGGATTCCTCTTCGAGAGTAGATGAAGATCAAGCCAAAAAACACCAAAATCCATGGACAAATGAAAGAGAAATTTCATAATTACTTTCAACTATCAAAAATCCAATCTGTGCATAAGTTCTTCAAAGAAGGCTAATAAACTACCAGAAAACTTTCAATCTAGGTAAAGTGGTACATACCAAAGTTATAGATCTTCGAGTCTTGAAAATTTTTCCACAAAAATCATCTCAAAATTCCACTCCTACAGTCCATGGGAGGAAAAACACTGAGCATTGTCTAAAATCCCAGGCTGTGCACAAGGGTCCCAAAGATGGCTTAAAAATTTCAATAAAACTCAAGATCTAACCAAAGTGTTGAATACAAAAGTTGTAGATCTACCTCTTGTGAAAATGCAGAACCAAAAATTAGGCCAAAACTCCAAAAGATGAGTTCTGTAGGGCTCCTGCACTAAAACGCGACGAAAACAAGATGAAAATGGCTTCAAGTGTTCTTCCACCCCTTGTGTGGCTATCAACACCACAGTGGCTCCCCCAATCTCCACCCAGATGAAGAAGAAGAAGAAGGAGATGATGAAGAAGCTCTGGTTAGCTCAGGAAAAATGGCTAAGTAGCACAAATTTCGTAACAGTGGAGAATGGGGCTATTTATAGGCCAAAAACTATTTGTAAATGGGGTTTTGGGGACATCCAGGGGGAAGCAAAGTCGGCCGAAACAGGGAGAGAGATGAGGGACACACGGCAGCCATCCCTGCGCGCATCCTGCGATCCGCCGCACCGCGTTGCGCCACGTGGCGCAACGCAGTTGGGTGGATGCCCGCCAATCGCGGCGTGGCGCGTGTTCGCCGCCCGCGGGTGCACGCGCGCTGCGCCTGTCAGCGCGCCCCACGTGTCACTGCCGTTCCAATCAGAGCCCGCCACGTGGCGATTTCGGTTTTGGCTGCGCCTGGTGCACACGCCCGGCTCCATGGACCGACCCGCATTGAATTGGGCCCCGTTTGGTCCAATTAGCCTATTTTGGCTAATTTTCGCGCGCTGAGTCCGTATTTCGCGTCTGTTTGCCACGTTACGAATCCGATACACCAATAATAGGTGTTTTCTCACCACGGACCACCCGGTCAAGTAACACGGGAATTCGGGTCACCACACTTAAGAATGCAATCGGCTTTCCTTCCTGTGATAATACCGCACCTATTCATGTCCCACATGCATCCACATCTAAGGTGAAGGTTTTTGTAAAATCTGGCATAGCTAATACAGGTGTTGTTGTCATGGCTCTCTTTAAGCGATCGAACGCATCTTGTGTTTCTTTTGTCCAGGCCTACTGATGATTCCATAGCCCTTAATAAACTTTTGATGGTATCTTGTCAATCCCAAGAATCCCTTTAGTTCCTTTCGGCCAACTACTGTTGGCTTCTATTTTAGAAAGATCTGTAGCCACTCCCTCAGCTGAGATTATATGCCCTAAGTAATCTACCTCCCTTTGTCCGTAGGAACATTTGCTACGTTTAGCGAACAGTCTGTTTTCCCTTAGCTTCTCCAAGACTAGTCTCAATTGCTCTACGTGTTCTGCCAAGTCGTGACGATAAACCAAAATATCGTGGAAGAATACCAAGACAGATCTCCTTAGGTAAAGCCTAAACACATCATTCATTATTGCTTGGAAAGTAGCTAGGGCGTTCATCAATCCGAAAGGCATTACTTTGAACTCGTAGCGTCCTTGATGGGTTCGGAACACAGTTTTGGATACATCTTCTGTGCTGACCCTGATTTGGTGATACCCCGACCTTAGGTCCATCTTAGAGAACCATCTAACACCGCCTAGCTTATCCAGCAGTTCATTTATAACCGGTATAGTGAACTTATCCTTAACTGTGAGTTTATTTAATTGTCGATAGTCGATGTACATTCTCCATGTTCCATCCTTCTTCTTGACCAATAGCACGGGCGACGCAAAAGGGTTGTTGCTCGGTTGTATAAGGCCTTGTTCCAACATATCCGTAATCTGTTTCTCGATCTCCGTTTGTTGCTCGAAGGAGTATCTATACGGTTGGATGTTCACGGGTGCTGTTCCAGGTATTAAGGGTATGCGGTGATCCTGGGACCCTTGAGGAGGTAGTTCCTTAGGGTCCTCAAATAGATTTGAATACTGATCTAGCACCTTTAGTACTACCGGGTCTAACACTTGCCTCTTCCCCCCTCCTTCCATAACCAAGCAGTGATTTATCACACAACAGTCGGCTCCTCTTACTTCCTAATACCATTGTCTAGCCTTTATTAATTTTAATTTGGCCCATTCCGTCAAACCCTTGAGTACTAGCTGTTGCCCCTCCCTAGAAATAGTTATAGAATTTTGTTGGAAATCAAATGTTACTCGGTCGTACGATTTGAGCCAGTCAATACCTAATACCATGCTGGACCCCTCCAGTCTAATGACCCGTAGGTCTTTTTTAAAGTTGCGTCCTTGCATCATCCAGACGAACTTGGGGCATTTTAATTTGCTCAACAGCTTCCGTCCGTTGGCCACGGTTACTGTGAAGGGCGGTACCGATACCATTTGGGTTTTTATCGCTTTGGCCGTTTGAAAGTCGATGAAGCTGTGTGTACTCTCGTATCGATTAATATGATCAGTATTTTGCTTTTGGATTCCCCTTGTATTTTAATTGTCTTGCTATTTTTTGCTGCTCAAAGCATGTACAGAGACTCCCATTTCCTGTTCCTCCCTTTCTGCTGACTCTTCTGAATCCCCATTCTCTTCTAATCCATATCCATCAGATAAGCATTTCTCATTATAGACTTCCAGGACCACCTTCTCCATCCCTTGTAGCGCATTGAGACTTTGTGTGAGCATCTGTGTCCCGGATGATACTTATCCCCACATCTGAAATAGTCCTGCGGCTCTCCTTAGTTCAATGAGTTGCTTGCCCCTAAGGTTTGAATTGGCGAGGTCTCTCTGCTAGTTAGAGGATTGAGGTTTGGTGGGCTCCATTGACTTATTGTTGTTGGCCTCTGGTTGTGACTTCAGATATGTGTAGGGCAGTCCAGGTAGTCGGGCACTAACTCTTCCTTTCCTATTCATGATGCATATCATTCTGATCATGAGGGTTTTTTCTATTCTGGACCGTGGTTTTGCGAGGTAGAGGGCGAGGTGGTTAATAATTTTCGTAACTCGTGCTTTTTAGCATTGTCTCTCAATACTAACTCATGTCTTTTGGTGGCCTCTATTTGGAGTGATTCGTAGTGCTTTTGCTCTGTTTCTTTGATCTCCGCTATTTGACTGGTAAGGTCCCCTTCCTTCCATTGGTAATCATTGGTGAGTTCTTGCATTTTCTCTTTTTAATAAATGCAGGTGTTCGCTCAACTCTTTCAACCTTGTTCCTTCTACCATTTTGCTTGTTGATGTATACCTGAATCATCGCGAGAGTCCCTCAGCCACCATTAGGAACAGATAGGGAGAGAGGGGGTCCCCTTGTTTCGCCCCTCGCTTAGTCTTGATCCAGTTAGTAGCCTCCCCGTTCACCAGCACCGCCACCTTAGCGTTTCGGATGCATTCGTGTATCCACTTACACCACAAAGCGTCAAAGGCCCCACCACTCCATAATCTTCAGTAGGAAAGACCAGTTGATCCTGTCAAACGCTTTTTCAAAGTCCACTTTCACTCCGACCCCCTCAGACTTAGACTTGTAGCACCACCCAACTAGCTCGCAGGCCATCACAAAAGCATCAGAGATATTTCGCCCCTTGAGAAAGGCGGATTGGGACTGAGAGATCAGTTTCTGTAAGACCGGCGCTAACCTATTGGCCAAAACCTTTGAAATAATCTTCTGTATCCCATTAAGGAGGCTAATCGGCCGAAAAAGAAGAAAGTCTTGAGTATAGAAAAGAAGAAATTACTCTTAAAGATTTGACCAACCATCTTCGCATAGAAGAAGAATATCGTATGCAAGATGCCAGAAATGAGCAAGATGCTCAATATGCCAAAGTTCATGTGATGGAGGACGAGTATAACAAGACCCGTCAACCCACAAAAGAAAATCGAAAGAGAGTCAAGCATCCGATCAACCACAACACGACACATAAGAAAAAGAAAGGTGCATGCTTTCATTGTGGTAAACCAGGCCATTACAAAAAGGAATGTCGGTTTCTCAAAAGAGAAAATGCACCGGATTCCAAAAGGAATTTTGTGGCTATGATATCCGAGGCTAACATTCTTGAAGATGACGGAGCTTGGTGGATTGATTCGGGTTCTACAAGGCATGTGTGCAAGGATAGAAGTTTATTCAAAACCTATGATGCATTGGAGGATGGAAATATTCTCTACATGGGCAATTCTTCAACAGCACAAATCAAAGGAAAAGGCAAGGTGGAACTCGAGTTCACATCAGGAAAAACTCTCTCTCACCGATGTGTATCATGTACCCAAAGTTAGGAAGAACCTTATTTTTGAAAGTCTTCTTAATAAATTTGGGTTCAAACTTGTATTTGAGGCCGACAAATTTATTTTGTCGAAGGGTGGAATTTTTGTGGGAAAAGGATATTTGTATGAGGGCATGTTCAAACTCAATATTATTAATAAAATGAATGTTTCTGCCTATATAGTTGATTCTTCTTTATGGTATAATCGCTTAGGACATGTTAATTATAGAAGATTACATGATATGACTAAGTTAGAATTAGTCCCTAATTTTGATAGTAAATTGAAAAAATGTAAAACTTGCACGCTTACTAAAATTATTAGAAAACCGTTTCCTAAGATTGATAGATGTTCTACTCTACTAGATTTGGTGCATAGTGATGTTTGTGACTTACATAGTTCTCCTACAATAGGTGGAAAGAAATATTTTGTTACATTTATTGATGATTTTTCTAGATATTATTATGTTTATCTTTTACATTCGAAAAATGAAGTGCTAGATAAATTTAGAATCTTCAAATCTGAAGTTCGGGTGAAATGTGAGAAATGGTTAAATGCCTAAGATCGGATAGAGGAGGAGAATGCTATGATCCAACCTTCTTTGAGTCCATTAGTATTGTACATGAGACCTCTGCACCTTATACTCCACAACAAAATGGGGTTGCAGAAAGAAAAAAATAGAACATTAATGGAAATGGTAAATGTTATGCTTTCTAACTCTGGATTAAGTTATGAATGGGGTGAAGCTTTATTAACAGCTTGTCATTTACTAAATATAATCCCAACAGCTTGTCATTTACTAAATAGAATCCCAACAAAAGGAGTAATAAAATTCCTTATGAATTATTCAAGGCAAGAAAGCCTAATTTAATTTATTTAAAAGTTTGGGATTGTAGAGCAATTGTGAGGGTTCCAGAACCTAAAAGAAAGAAGCTAGGCGAAAGAGGAATTGAGTGCATATTTATTAGGTATGCACAACATAGTAAAGCATACAGATTTTATGTGATTGAACCGAATGACTTCATTGAAATCAACACGGTTTTTGAATCTAAAGATATCGTATTTGATGAAAATAGATTTGTTTCAATTCCTAGACCCAAAGAACTTATTGTGAGCAAAGAATCCTCTAATGAGAAAAATAATCTTGAAATTGAAACCTCAGAACTTAGAAAAGTAAAAGAGTTAGATATACTAAAACATTTGGACCAAATTTTTATACTTTTCTGGTTGAGGGTAGTAGAGAAATGATTAAAGAAAGTTTTCAAATTTGTTTAAACATTGACTCAGATCCCACAACATTTGAGAAGGCAATGAAATCTCCTAATGTCGCTTTTTGGAAAGAAGCGATAAATGATGAAATGGACTCAATCATGGCCAACCAAACATGGAAAATAACTGATCTTTCTCCTGGATGTAAACCCATTGGGTGCAAATGGCTTTTCAAAAAGAAAATGAAAGTGAATGGCATCATAGATAAATTAAGGCAAGACTAATTATCAACGGGTTTACACAAAAAGAAGGTATTGACTATTTTGATACTTACGCACCTGTTGCCAAATTAGCTACTATTTGAATTTTGAAATACTTAAAAAGACAATGGACTATGAAATTTTCTATAGTGGATATCCAACAGTATTAGAAGGTTATACAGATGCCAGTTGGATAACAGATCGAGAGGATCATGCATCCACAAGTGGGTGGATATTTTTATTAGGTAGAGGTGCGATTTCTTGGGGTCCCAAGAAACAAACATGTATAGCGGATTCTACCATGGCAGCAGAATTTATAGGACTAGCATCTGCTAGTAAGGAGGCTGAATGGCTAAGGAATTTATTATATGAAATTTCACTTTGGCCAAAACCAATGCCGCCGGTATCACTACATTGTGATAGTGAAGCTACGCTCTCAAGAGTATATAATCAAGTATATAATGGGAAGTCAAGATATATTGGATTAAGACATAGCTATGTAAAACAATCAATATCAGATGGCATAATTACCATCGATTTTGTGAAGTCAAGCCAAAATTTGGCCGACCCGTTGACGAAGGGACTTCCAAGAGCATTGATATGGGGATGGGTCTCAAGCCCATATTACAAAATCACCAATGATAGAAACTCAACTTAACATTTGAAACATCATCGAGTCTTAAGTTCAATGAGCCAAAATATATCATATGGAGTGATTGCAAGCACTATAATATAAAATTTCCATCCCATATAAAGTGCTTGGTATCTGTATTGAAAAGGAAAGTTGAGCAAATGAAACTCTTAATAGACCTATAGTAGTATTTTACTGAAGTGTTAAATACGGGATACTTCCGATAGAGTCTTATCTATACGAATGTGAAGTGCGGCAGCTTCTAGGAGTTAAGGGCTTGACTCTGACAACATTCATAAAAACAGGATGCAGACACAAGGCTATAAAAGTGTCGGCAATAAAATAGAGGCACTCGATTGATTATAATTTCTATGTGTGAGATATGTCCGGTTATTCAAAAATAATTGTTGGTTCAAAGACTCATCTACCATTCAATTATGGCTAACTTTGATGTTTCTTCACTAAGTATAGGTTCAAGTTTTAATACACCTGCACCTATGCATAGAATTTTGTAAAGTTGTCAAAAATTTTATTTTGATTCTTCTTGAATATATTTTGCTTTATTTTGATTTTGCATTTTGATGTATTTTAAAAATTGGTGGGGAATTGTAAGGAAATTTTTAAAATATTATCATTGATTTGTCTTTTGGCTTTTTGGTGAATGAATACAACTCTTAGTGGATGAATGCATCTCTTCGTAAAGAGATGTATTTCTAATCAAAGGGTGTGACTCTTGGTAAAGAGATGTGACTCTTGGTAAAGAGATGCGACTCTAATCAAAGGGTGTGACTTTTAGTAAATGAATGTGAATGGATGTGATTCTTAGTGAAAGGATATGACCTTAAGTGAAAGGGTTAGGCATGAAAAAACACAACTTTATAGTATGTCTCTTCGTGAATATGCCCGTTGGAATTTATTCGTACATTCAATGAATTTGATCAAATAAATCTAAATGAAAAGTCACAATTTGAAAAGTCACTTAAGCACATGTTCGTAGTCTATATAAACCCTTAGCGTTGACTACTGAAAACAACAGTTGAAAAGAGTTCAAGTCTCCATTCATAATAATTTTTTTTTTGTTTCTTATTTGTTTCTCTTTAACAACTTAATCGAGTGAGTGCTCAAAGGTCCAATTTCGTGTGTGCAAACGCAATTGGGATTTATGCTTCATTGTATCCTAGGAGGCTATTCGTTGACCTGTTGCACACCTAATTGATCAAACGGTGGGGACGGATTAAGTCTTAAGGAGAGTGGCTTTGCTACACACCTTGAAGCCCTTTTCATCTTTCTACTTCATATACACTTTCTACACTTTTGTTCCAACAGAAATACCACCACCCCCCCACCCCCCCCCCCCCCCCCCCCCCCCCCCCCCCCCCCCCCCCCCCCACCCCAACCCGCGTTTGAAGTGAAGCGAGTAGAAGGCTGCGTCTCAACATGCATCAATAGCACCTCTTTATAGGAGGGGCGTCCAGGGCACAGGAGATCCACGCTCCCCGAAGACTTCTTTCCCAGGTGCAAGAGCTCCTTCCCACCATTAACATCAGGCCTCCCCAACTTACCTCTTCCGAGTTCCAAATTAACACCATCTTCATCAACCGGCCTAACACTCCATCCTAACTTAGCATTCGGAGCCTCGAGACTCCCACCCCCCTCAATAAGTTCTAGACCTACCTCATCTGCCCACCTCACCCTCTTGATAACTCTTTTTTGCTTCCTGTCAACAGGGTCTTGGCCACCTTTAGTGCAAGTCCTCACAGCAATAACTCCTCCAGTGCACTCCCTACTCCTCCAGCTAGGTTTCCACCTCCCAGCCTCTTCGCAGGAAGCAGCACGATATTGCTCAATCTTCATCTTTTGGTCATTACTTTGCCGGTGGAAGTCTTTTTACTACCATAATTGTTAGCATCAAGTTTTCCACCTTTGTTAACGTCAGAAATGATTTGCTTTGAGGCCATGTCAAATTGAATATATGGGGTGCACAGAAAGGTGTATCCAGTTATACACCACATTCACCTATTGGAATGATTTTGCAGTGACAACTTTAATTAGATAATGAAAAGTACACCATTAAGTGTGTAGATGGAAAGTTGTTAAGCTCATAATCATATTTATACTACCCTTGGCTAATTTTGAAGTTAATTGAGTTGCATAAACCTAGTATAAGGTACTACACGTAGATAAGATTTAGGGGAAAAAGAACATTATTGGAAGTAAAATTTCCTGCTAATTTGAATTTATAATCACATTAGCTTAGTTTATATACAGCATGCATTCCACTCTTTATGCCAATATTGATCCAATTTATCAAAAGAATAATTGACTGACAGGTTTGGTCATGCTATATGCAGCTATGAAACCTCAACATTCCTCGAATTTAGGCTTTAGTAGGTGGTAGACAACTTGCTTGATATATTTAGAAATACAACTTTTTCCTTTAAACAAAAAATAAAGTGAAAGAAGCCTAAGGGATTAATATACAAAAGAGCACCAACATACTTCCGTTGTGTCTACACTTTACTCTTTTTTTTCTTTTGAAGGGAAAAAACATTGAAAATGAAGTTCAAAAAGTTCAACATGCGAGGTCGCCTTCGAGGAAAAATCAAGGGCAGTGTTCATTGGAAACTTTACATTTGTAGATCTTGTAGCATAGAGATGTGAGAGAGCTTACGTGAAGTGCTTTCTACACTACATTAGCATCATGATGCTGAGAACATATATCAGTTTATCTGCTTGTGAAGTTTTGGTTTGAAAAGGTAGTCTCAATTTTCTCTCAAAATTGGTAATCAATTTTATGAAAATCTGCAAATTTTATGTTCTATATAGGAATTATTAGATATACAAAAAAAAAAGGGTCCAAGGATGCTATAGAGAAATTTGCCACCCCTCATTCTTGCCTTCAAGTTATCTATCAATAACAATTAGGGCATGTTTGGTTTGAAGGATTTGAGGCTTGAAATGAGAATCGGAATGATCCATTCCTATTGTTGGTGTTTGGTTTGAAGGATTGACATTCCAATTTTCATTTTGGAGGGAATCGAACCCCTGCAAAATGATTCCCACCATGGAGGTGGAATCGACTTTGAGGGCATGTTTGGATTAAAATGTGGATCGAAATTGGAACAGGAATCGGAATGGAAAACGGAATGATGAATCTCTTTCTGGAAGAGATTGAGAAAAGAACTCTTGTTTTTTTTCCCTGACAATTATTTAAATTCAAATATTAATCTAATTTAATTTTAAAACAAATTATAATTTCAAATTTGAATTATGGATTCAAAATTTAATTTTTAGGGCTTTGTTTGGTTCACCCATTTTATACTATGAATTTGGAATGAGATTCACTAATTTCTAATTTCAGAAGTTCAAATTTAAATTCTAATATAAGTTTGATATTTGAATTTACTTTGATATTTAAATTTTGAGTTTAAACTTGAATTTGAATTGTAAATTCAAATTTTAAGTTCAAATTGTGAGTTCAAATTTGGATTTAAATTTTGATTACGAATTTGGATAGAAAATTTAAATTTTAATTAAAATTTAAAATTTTGGATTTCAATTTGAATATGATTCCGATTCTGATTTCTCGTATAAATCATACAAATTAGGAGTTTTTATCGTTCCATTTTCGATTCCGGTCCATTCTCAATCCTATTCTAATTTTGATTCCTATTTTGAACCAAATGAGCCCTTAGGTGTTATTTGGTTGGGGTATAAAGGAGGAATAAGGGGGTTATCCCCCCCTTATACCCAAACGAGATTTTTTATAGGTGGGAACAAGCTTGTTCCTACCCACTTGCATGTTTTTCAATATATAATTTTTAAAATTTATAAATGGTTAAAATTTATTAGTTTTATACTTTTTAATTTATTTAAAATTTTTAAAATTTTTAAAATTTTTAAAATTTTTAAATTTTTAAATTTTAAAATTAATATAAATTTTGTATATACAAATTTTAAAAATTTTACATTTCTTATACAAATTTTTAAATTTATATAAAATTTAAAATTATTAAAAATTTTTAATTTTTAATTTTTAAAAATTTTTAGTTTTTAAAAATTTTTAATTTTTAAAAATTTTTAATTTTTAAAAATTTTTAATTTTTCAAATAAATTAAATTTTTTATATACAAAAACTAACTTAAATAATACAAATTATGATTAAATTTTTTTAAATAGATTTTTAAGGTAAAAGTTTTATCCACTCTATTCTATTTATTCTTTATTATCAAACCAAACACAAATTTTTTTATACCGGATACTAACCTAATACCCAACCAAACACAAAATTACAATAATTCCTACTTGTTCCTAAATTAAATAATACAAATTATGATTAAATTTTTTTAAATAGATTTTTAAGGTAAAAATTTTATCCACTCTATTCTATTTATTCTTTATTATCAAAAAATTGTTTAAAATTTTATTAATTTTAAAATTTATACAATCTTTTAAATTTTTAATTTTAATTTTTAATAAATTTATACTAAATTTTTAAAATTTTAAAATTTATACCAATTTTTATATACAAAATTTTGAATTTTTAAAAATTTATAGTTTCAAAAACCAAAAAAAATTAATAATTTTTTTTATATATAAGTAAAATATAAATTTTAATAAATTTTTTTAAATAAATATCTTAAATTAAATATTTAAAATCATACCAGTAAAATTTTTATCTTAAATTAAAAATTTAATCCCCTCTATAATTCTTATTCCTCTTTAACTTACTAAACATAATTTTTCTTATCCCCGGTACGACTCTTATACTCAACCAAACACAAAATTACTTTAGTCCCTGTTTGTACCTGAACTTGTACCTATTTTGGGAATAATCAATTTTCGCTTATATAAGAACCAAACGCAGCCTTAGTGACTTAATGATTTAAACTGATATTCAAAGATTAGAATTATGAATTTGATCTTAGCTCGCTTCTAATATCAATGTAGCACATCAGGAGTCTGCCTACGAGCTTGTGCAGGAAAGCGTGTCATGTTTCTCCTTCATTGCACGCAGCCAATCCGATTTCAAATTATGGTGACCGACGAGCCTTCTCGATCACAATGTAATTTTTGTGGTGATTCTTGTTCTTTCAAAACTTGCTGTTTGTTGAGTTTCGTATGAATCAAACCTTTCTTCCACCATTCAAGATTTTCTAGACATGAATGGTGGTAATGAAAGTAAGGTTCTCTCTCTCTCTCTCTCTTTCTCTCTGGGATACACAAATTTTGGATGGAGTCTAATTCTATAGATTAGTCCATAATTATAGAGTTGTTCTAATATGCTAGAGATGACAATGATGGGATCCGATCCTTTCTGATGCTTACCTTAGTTACTCCAAGGGGTAGCGAGATTATCATTCATATTACACTGCGGAGATTACATGAAGGTCGAGCCCATCCATGGGTGCACCTGATTCTTCTCCAACCAAATGCTCAATACGAAGGCTTCACACTTTCTTTCAAATACCTATGTTTGTGGTATTTACTATAAACATAGTGATTATTTAGTTTGTGCTTGGGAATAAGGAGAAAAGTCTGAAAGTTCCCTTGATTGTGCCTTTTATCTTTTGCTTTGATCCAGTACGTTGATCACTGATTTAGCTAGTAATCAACTATACTGCAGATGGAAGGTATGGCTGGCCGGAAGCAGCATCGTACGATGCCATTCATGTGGGTGCGGCAGCTCCTGAGATTCCCCAAGCTCTGCTTGATCAATTGAAACCCAGTGGGAGAATGGTAATTCCTGTAGGCAACATCTTCCAGGATTTGCAAGTGATTGATAAGAGGCCTGACGGTTCCATCAACGTCCATAGCGAAACATCCGTGAGATATGTTCCACTGACAAGCCGAGCTGCCCAGCTTCAGAACTACTGATTTGCTAACTGGTATATGTTTTCCGTGTCATTAGATATAATAGAACATACAAGTCGTAAGAATGTACAGTATACTATAATGTGTAGTTTCGAATCATCTTTCATGTTTGTCGGCTTGTATTTCCTATCTGCTTAATGGTCCTTGTATTTTCAAAGATAGATTTTGTGATGATAAGAACTACGTGTTCATAGTTTTAATCGATGGCCCTTATAGTGCACCACATAACCGCTACATGGATTTATTTACCTTGGCCTTGTTGAGTTTTGCTTTTATGACTGGAAATGCAGTTCTTATATTCCTTAGGTGCGTTTACTGGGAGAGAAAAGAAAATTTGCTTTTAATGATTCTTTTCTTAAATTGGTGTTTCTGGTTGCAGTTAAACGAATTATGCTTGGGAATTTAACTGTTACGACAAATGCACAATAGAAATGAAAAACAGCGGTTGTGAAGATGGGAAACCACAGTACAGTAAAAAAAAAATAGAATGCAAGAATTTACATAGAAAACTTTTTGTAGGATAAAATTATGGGCAAAGGAGGAGAAAACTAAACTATCCACAAAAAAAAGGAGTTTAATTTTTGAAAATTACAATCTAAAATAAGGCCTCTAGGGCAAAAGAAAGGAAAATAACCCATTTGTTCCTTAACAGGTTTGGCAGAATCTAATAAAATTTAATTTAAATTAAATTAAATTTAGATTCTAAAAAATTTTAAATTGCAATGTCTAAAACGAAGATGGAATTTGATGAACAAGAATGTTACTTAAATGATTTGGCAATATCGAATCTAATGGTGAAGTTAATTTTTAGATTCGGATATCGTTAGTACGTAGACAGAAGAGTTCTAAATAAATTATGATTAAGTTTGCGGACAGAAGAGTCCTAAATAAATTAGGATTAAGTTTGGAGAGTTTATACGTAATTATGCATATTTAAAGTTAATTTTAAGATTGGGATATCGTTATTATGCAGATAGAAGAGTCCTAAATAAATTAGGATTAAATTTGGAAAGTTTATATGTAAAAGTTTATATAGAGGTTAGAAAATTTTAGATCTAGAGATTTCTAATATTCTTTTAAAAGTTTTTACCATCTTTCTCGGCAATGCAAGCAACCGGCGACTTCCCACAAAAAAATCTGGCAACTTCTTCTTTCTTTCTCTTCCTTTTCTCTTTTTTCTCAGCCGTTTTTTGATCCGTTTGATAGGGGAGTTAGAGAGAGAAGGGGAAGATTCTTGGTCACTTGTAATCATCGAGGATGAACCTACTAGGCTGCAACCAAGAGGCCCTAGCCTCTGTCCGTACGGACTGGACCTTTTGGGAGCATGTGGTTTGCACCAAGGACGCAACTTCCTTTCTCCTTTACCTGCAGCTCCAACAGCAAGAAGGGGTCTTGTCTTCGCGGCGGCTTGTACCACTGGGAAACCTATGTTTGATTTCTCATACTCCTTGCTCCACAAGGTGATGCAGTTGGTGATGTGGGTATGAGCGCGACGTGAGATTACGACTATCCAACTCAGTTATTTATATTACGTTTCGTTTAGTAGTTCAAGTTCAGTTAGTTTTTTTTTTTTTTTTGATTAAACAGGGATATATCCTATTTGAATATGAAGAAGTAGGGATACAGAGAGAGATAAAGCCCATGCGAACGCATGTGATAGTCCGAACTGTAAACACAACAAAATTCGAAAGATCCTGCAGTTAGCAATAACAACATTGTCTTAAACTTAATTAAGTGAAAGCTGCAGCAATCAATCAAACGACCCAACCATTAACCCCAACAGCAGCAACATAGGAAAACGACACAATTGCTGCTTGCTTGAATTAGGACTTTCATCATAGTGTACGTCCCATCAGATTTGGCATCAGATTTGGCATACAAGGTGCATCCCAGAGATCATAAGTCAGTTCTCTCATCAATGTCAGCATTGCTTGGGCATTCCCATAAATCAGGAGATCGATCGGTAAGCTGCAGGGGTTTTGCTCAGTAGCCCATACCTTGCAGAAGGTGAAGTGTGTCGATGTAAGAGCTCCAGGCCTGCAGCAGTTGTCAAACCGAAGCGCCGGGTAACGTCCAGTTTAATTAAATGGTAAACCTACAATCTTTGTGGACTCGTAGCGTTGTGATCCAGAAATTTGCCTCGCCCAAAACATTAATCTCTAGTTCTTCTACGGTCGAAAGCCGATTCGTGAATAGTCTCACGTTCCGTTCCTTCCAAAGCTCCCAGCAGGTGGCCGCGAAGCAAGTATCGAAAGTGTCCAGAGCATAACCAGATAAAGAGGATCGAAGGGCAGACCAAGTAGATGGCAGTTCCCTCCCCAATGGCTCGGTAGTCCCCATGCGAAACAAGACCGAATGCCTAGAAAGAAGGCGTGCCCACAACGCTCTTGCGAAGGTGCAGTCGAAGAGTAGATGACCCAAATCTTCAGCGCTCCTGGAACAAAACACACAAATGGTTGGGCCCACCCAGCCACGCCTCGCGAGGTTGTCTGCAGTCAACACCCTATTTCTAGCTGCAATCCAGAGGAAGACCTTGACCCGAAGAGGCACCTTTAATTGCCACAAAAATGGAATCTTGCAATCCTGAGCCCCTGTGAAAACCAGAAATAGGTAGGCGTTCCTGGTGGAGAACTGGCCAGTTTTGCTCCAACGCCACTGGAGCGAATCTCCACGGTCGGTCCTTGACCAATTGCAGATCAATGGCCGAAGGAGTTGTAGCTCATCGTGCTCCATGCTGGAAAGCGGAAGAGTAAATCCCGACTCCCAGTTGTTTGAAAATTTCTGGATCCAACCACAAACCGCCAGTTGCTTTGATTTTGCCGCCGCAAATAGATTTGGAAATCGGTTGGATAAAGCGCTTTCTCCACACCATCTAGCAGTCCAGAACGGCGAAGCTTCTCCACTCCCCACGACGAAATCGACCGAAGCAAAGAAAGGCGGAACGAGCCTTAGCATGTCCTTCCAAATTGGAGAACACCCGGCCGGTAATCTACTGGAAAGCGAGGGTGGTCGAGAGCGGTGATGCTTGTGTCTGATCATTTGCACCCAAAGGATGTCGGTTTTGTTGAAAAAACTCCAAAGTCCCTTCATTAATAAAGCACTGTTCGCCGAGTGTAGATGTTTAACACCTAGCCCTCCACTACTTTTCGGTCGGCAGACGTTTCCCCACTTGACTAAGCAGTGAAAACCGTTATTAAGGATCCTGCCCCTCCAGAAGAAACCCCTGCGGATTTTATCGATAGCTGCAATCACCCAGGCTAGAAGACGAAAAGCGGAACAGAAGTAGGCTGGAATGCCGGAGAGGACTGAATTCAGCAGCACAAGTCGACCACCCCTAGACAGTGAAAGGCCTTTCCAGTTAGCTAGTCGTCT
Source organism: Tillandsia leiboldiana (assembly GCA_029204045.2). Classification (NCBI taxonomy): domain Eukaryota; kingdom Viridiplantae; phylum Streptophyta; class Magnoliopsida; order Poales; family Bromeliaceae; genus Tillandsia; species Tillandsia leiboldiana. Next base: position 29,021,445 of record CM055073.1, read on the forward strand.
ATCAACCTTCTCGATCAGCGGAAGGTAGTCTGATTTGCGCAGTTTTCTCGGAGAGAGTGGCAGACCCAAGTAATTGATAGGAAAACCCTCCGTCGGGCAACAAAAGAGATGGCCTAAAGCTGTAACCTGCTCGGGGGGGAGGTTGATCGGGATGATAGCACATTTGTCGAAGTTAATCTTTAAGCCCGAGCAGCTGGAGAAGGAAGCCAAAATCAGTTTGATCACCGCGGCAGATCTGAGGGAGCCATCGAAGAACAGAAGTAGATCGTCCGCGTATTGGAGCGTATGAAAAGAGAGCTCCCCTACTCGGGCTGCCGACAAGAGCTCTGCATTTACCGCCGCCTGTAGCATTTTGTACAGCACATCCACGCAAAGGATGAACAGTAGTGGGGAAAGCGAGTCGCCTTGTCGAAGTCCTTTCTCGCAATTGAAGGAAATTCCTGGTATGCCATTTAAGAGCACCGCTGTCGACGCCGATCTAAGGAGCAAGTCAACCCACCCAATCCAGCGTTCTCCGAAACCCCTCGCTGCTAAGATCTCTTTTAGGAAAGGCCAACTTATGTGATCGAAAGCGCGCTCGAAGTCAATTTTGAAAACCGCAGCTTTGGCCTTAGAGGAGAACAGGTGATGAACCAGGAAATGTGCTCCAAAGAAATTGTCGATGATGCTGCGCCCTTTGACGAAGGCCGCCTGGTGCGAGTTGACAAGCAGGTGTAAGCAACATTGCAGTCTTGAAGCGAGAACCTTCGACAGGATCTTGGAGAGACTGTGAACTAGGCTGATGGGTCGAAGGTCTCGCATAGTCGAGATAATGGGTTTTTTAGGAATGAGGCAGATCCAGCTATTGTTGACGGCGGATAAATTGGCATTGCCAGAAAACAGCTCATTGAATACCCCCAAGATGTCCTCCTTGAGGAGTCCCCAGAACCGTTGGTAGAAGAACAGCGGAAAACCGTCCGGCCCCGGGGCCTTCTCCGGCGCAGAAGAAAATACCGCGACCTTCACTTCCTCCATAGAGAAAGGGAGATGCAGGAAGGAGAGATTTGCCGCATTCGCCCTGTAAAGATGGAGAAAGTCGATCGAACAACAAGGCGGGCAATCCGCACCCATTCGATTCGCGAAGAAGGTAGAGAGATGCTCGGCAATGGCATCGTGCCCAGACAGGGTAGAAGAGCCATCAGAAATAGAGGTGATGCGATTAGTGCACCGACGTCCGTTCGCCCTTCGGTGAAAGAAGGCAGTATTTGAATCCCCCGATCTCAGCCATTGAACACGAGACCGTTGTCTCCATTTGATTTCTTCCCGTAGACAGAGCTCCTCGTACCTGACTTTGAGAAGTGGTCGCACGAGTCGTTCAGAACCCGTGAGGAGCCTGCGTTCCTCGGCCTTATCGAGCCAATCGATCCAGAAAAGGCAACCATCCCTCTGCACTTTCGAAACGGCGGCGAAGCCCACGCTCCAGGCTTTCAGAGCCGACTCGACGTTTCCCAATTTAGACGTGAAACGAGAAGCTGAGTCCGGATCAAGAACAGACTGGGCCCAGGCAGCCGAGACGACCTCTGAAAAGGCTGGAAGCCGCAACCAGAAGGACTCGAAACGGAAAAGGCGAGCCGAAGGGATGAAGGAGAAAGCCGAAATAAGCAGTGGGCAGTGATCCGATCTCGGGCGCGGCAAAGCGCGCAAGGACGAGTTTGGGAAGACCGTCGTCCAACCGTTAGAAATAAACGCCCGGTCGAGACGCTCGAGAGTAGGAGACCTCCTGCCGTTTGACCAAGTGAAGGAGCGATTACGAAGTGGCAGTTAGTTATTTGAATGGACATGAATTTGGTTTTATATTTATCAAATCATATATTAATTGAATATTCATATATATTATGTGATGGACTGCTTAGAAGTTCTTAGTTGTCTAATAAATAGTTTTTTTAAATAAATTAGGTGTTGTGAATGCTTATTCTGATTATTATCGTTGGATTTGTATGTCGTGCAGATATAGGAAAAACTTTATGTTTATGGCGGATTTGTTATGTTCCAAGGTGAAGCTAAAAAGAAAAATTCCTAATTTTTCATAACTCTGATCTCAAAATAATTTTTAGTTAGGACTTGGGGACGTGACAGATTTTTTCAATATTAGAGCTGATTTGTAATGCTGAGCATCACATACATCTATTTTTTTTCACAAATTATTCTTTCAAAATTTGTCATTTCGCGAAGCTTTTGGTGAATCAAGAAACATAAAATCAAAGTCGATAACCAAAAATTGAGGCACATTTAACAAATCTCTACTTTGAGCCAAAATTCCATTTAATTGAAGCGGCAATTATAATTATCCATCTTCTCCACAAGCCCCTAAGCGCAAACCAATCAATAATTAATACTAATCAACTCCAAGCAATGCTTGAATTTGAGGGGAGGAAGAGGCATTATCAACATAACAGCACGATTCTCTTGTGTTAATCTTATTCACTTCAATTTCACCTTTACCAATTTTCTTCACATACAAAGTGATATTTGATGTCAATATATATTGTAGAATTAGGCAAATTTAATTTGAATTTAATTAAATTTTGGTTATGAACATTTTTAAGTTTTCGACAATTTATTCACTTTTTGGATAAAGTTGCTTATCGAAAACAAATTCGATGAAATAAAAACGTCACTTAAATGATTACGCAGTGTCGAATCTAGTGGTGGTGTTAGTTTTCGGGTTTGGGGATCGTAGGCTTGCAATTGGGATATTTTTTGGCATATCACTAATCAGCCAATTTTTAAGTTTTCGTAAAAATTTCTATATTTTATGGTTGGATTTGCGTGAAACTTGATGGGTAAGGATATTTTCGTGATATTTATCCACTAGAAAAATCGTACTTTAAATTTTCAAAGTTTGAGAGGTTTATGCACAATTTTGCATATATGCGGTATATAAACAACATGTTAGAGGAGGGATTTTCAAAAATATTTAGAACAAGAAAGCCCTATTTGTCGACTACTCGTTCCTTGCTATCTTCCCCAACGATCCGAACATCTCTGGTCATCTTTCCGATGATCTTTTCCTCTCTCTTTCTCTTTTCTTATTTTCTTTCCTTCGTTTCTTGTTTTTCTTGCACCCGAGAGGAAGAGAAGTAGGAGGAAGGTCTTGGACTCATCCTTCAGCACCTGGAGACCGAGAGGAGAGCCCAAGATCGCTGCTGCACTGCTGCTGGCCGCTGGTTGCTGCAGGAACATAGGTGCAAGCCGCGGGGGTTGATCCAGGCCGCACATACCTTGGGATCCTCCCTACTGCTCTCCGGCACCGACAAGATCTCTCTCCAACGTTCTCTAGTTGATCTTGGGTCCTTCTTTCTTGAGCACGACTCTCGAATCAGCCGGAGAACAAGTTTGATCAAGATTGGTTCTTGATCCGGGCATGAGTTTGAGATTGGTTCTGATCTGAACTTCTTTCATCTCGGCGATCTTCCAAACAACGAGCACGATGATTCTTGGTCTTCTTGGACTTTAAGACTCGCTCCAGATCGATTCTTGGTGGGCGCGGCATCCTCGTTGCGATCGTCGGCTCTGGAAAGCACTAAACGGACGATTAGGTTCATTCGAGATCATCTCGGGTGATTGGTTAGGCCTCGAACAACAAGCACGAGTTTCGGAGTATCGTGATCATCGAGCGTATGTATTTGGTTGGGTTCGGAAACTCCGAATCGTTGGTATATTCCATTAACTACTAGTTTAGGCAGTTTTAAATTGGTAAGTTTTGGAGCTTGGTTGGTGTTTTGGGACTTGGGTGCGGTCCTACATGGTGTGTCACCATCGGTTGGGGTCAATGGACTAGTTTTTCGAAATTCGGGCACTTTACGAAATGGAAAACAATTTCCGGTGTAATTTTTGGTAAAATCTCTGATCGGAAAGTCATGTTTTTGGTTTATACTTTATGATTTTGGTTTTATTTGATCAGAGGCTGTCCTAAAGCCTTGTTGGTTGTGTTTAAGGATATTTCGTGAGTTTGGTGACAGTCGTGACTTTTAAAGATCAAACCGGAGGTTTTTAGGGATCCGATGGGTTTAGTGTTTGGGTCTTTTAGCTTTGGTGCACATTTGTGTGTGGTTGTCCCAATACACAAAGAAGAGTATTACGGGACAACAAAGAAAAGTTAGTGGGTTTTGGAAGTGTTTCGGAACACTTCGTGGCAAAATCGGTTCCTAAAATGCGAAAATTGAACATTTCGATGCGTGACTTTGGTTCACGCGGGTTGCTGTTGTTCGCAGTGGTGGAATGGCTTTAATTGCTGGAATTTTAGGTGGTAGGATGCCTCTAATTGCAGTACTAAAGTCATTAGTTAGTTTCGAGACCAATTGGGCATCCCAAGAACCAAATTGGCAAAGTTTCGGAGTCCCCATTTTTTTGTTTTGGCGCACTATTTGTGCGGTTGTCCCAACAGCTTTAAATTGTATATCCGGGACAATGGATGAGGTATTTTGGATGTTGGACTTGTTTTGGGGTGTCCCGTGGATTGGAATGGCATTATGATGAATCGGTGCAGTAAGACTGGAGTTCTATGGTGATTCTTGTTAAGATCCGTAACTCCGGTATTATTTGCAAGATTATCAAGGTTGGATCACGGGCTAAGATAATTAGTGGATTGGACTTGTTGTAGATCCAGGCTTGGACAGGGAGCGCGATCAAGAAGGGGGTCAGCGACCTGAGGTTTGATCGTTTGAGGGAGGTACTCGATGCTTATATCATTTTTTTTCTCTCATTTGCCGGTTTTATTTTCTCTATCTCTATTATCGTCTTGCATATAGACCGGTTGGATTTGACATATATGGTCTTTATTGTTTATTTGAGCATATTTAGATTTTTGAGTCCAAGGGGTTGGGCATATGGTATGATGGTTCGGCTTCGGCTAAGGTTATTGGCTTCATGCTGAAGACTTTCTTAGTCACAGCATTTGGGGGTATACATGGTCACCGAGTCGGTTTGGCCACCGACGAGAGGTGCGCCTATTCGGATGGGTCGTCTTTATGGCGCATGGGTCAAGTCGGTGCGATGATGTGACAGGAAGTGTTGGAGGTCAACGGGCCATGATACCTGCGTCTCTCTCTGCTGATCTAACTCTTCTCTATAAAACTCAATGTCAGTGGTCCTGACATTCGCTCCGAAGCGTAGACCTCCAGCGTTGGCCCATCTAAATTATAAAATACATATATTAGTTGCAGTTATATTTGAAATACAAAAAGTATCAAATAAATATCTTACCGGCAACCCAGAGGGCAATCTATTATATCGGGTAGTGTTAGGACGCCTGTAGGTTGGCCGATATGAATGTGGTCCCAAGCCAAAATCTAAAAATTAACACCAACGGCTTAATATAATAAATAAAATATTAAATACCAATACATTAACATAATACTGAAATCAAAATATTAGATATTATTACCTGTAATAGGGTCCCAAAACAGCAACATTCGGCCTTCCCGTTCAGTGAAGCAGCTCCTAGCGCTCGATACAAATATACCAAGGCAGCTGTACCCCATGCATAAGCCCCGCAGATATCAAAATCAGCCAAAAGTGATAGCCACTTTAGATTAACTCTGTGTCCAGTGGGGTTGGGAAACAAACTACACCCGATTTGATATAACATATATGCACGGGCTGTAGCTGCCACTACTTCTGCAGGGGCATCTAGATGTATATGGTGATACTGCTCATATAGTCACGCTAGGCGTATCTGCGACCCCTTGATTTCGTCGGGCACAGCTCCCAACAATGCCTCGCATAGAGGCTCCCAGTCTTGCAATGCAGTTTCCGTCACTAGTGGACCGTCGACGCGAAAACCCGAAATAACCGCCACATCCTAGAGTGTGACGGTCATCTCACTATGGCGAAAGTGGAACGTCTGAGTCTCCGGTCTCCACCTCTCAGCAAGGGCGGCTAGTAAAGCCTGATCCAGCTGCACGCGTCTCAGGCGTGCTACCCCGTAAAATCCAGACTATCGGAGTAGATCTAGTACAACTGTATGGTCAAGCTCCCACTGGTTGAGCTTGCGCCCATGCTCTGAGAACTACACAGCACGATACCCCTGTAATGCAAAAAAAATATAGTTAGCTCTTACATCAATTCAGCTTATTTGTATTACGATAAATATCAAATAAAATTTTATAGCTCTTACCTCAGTCCTGATAAATGCTGACCTATGGAGATGCTGCTCTGATAGGACCGACGGATCAACTGGTCCCGCGTCCTCGTGATCTGCCATCTGCAATATTTAATCTAAATATTAGTAACATAATAGCTAAACAAAATAAAATATTAAGACAAGATAAATAAAATTGTGGAAGTCATACGCCGACGTCCTTGTTGCACTCTTTCTATATTTTGTGGACAAGTGCTCCTATAATGGCCTGTTTGTTTACAAATGGAGCATTTTCCTCGTCGGCCACCCCCTTCGTTCATTATATTACGAATACGTGTAGATCGTGGACAACCTTTCTTCCTTCGTATAGGAGGCGGTACAATCGGGGGACCTTGGGGTCGTGGCCAGTGCTGTTTATCAAGAACATGATGAAAATATGGTGCGTACGTCGTACGATAGCAGTCCGTACTATACCAGGCCGAACAAAAAATATGATAGTCTAATCTTATTTGTGATATACTACAAACTGTTAAGATATGCGAGCAAGGTATTCCCGTTAGATGAAATTCACCACATGAACATTTTGCATTTGTTCCATTCACGATCACTTTGAAGGAGAAATCTCCAGCATTGACTTCAAATTCTATTGGTCCAAATCGTTCAACCTGATGTCCCCGCGCCGTATCTATATTTTCGGTAATTATTCTTTTGATTTTAGAGGTTAGCGCGTCCGTCATACTTTCACCATGAGCACGGCGCTCGAAAAAATACTTATTAAGCTTATAAAAAGTAGCCGTAACAAAAGCCGTGATAGGCAAACCATGACTGCCCTTAAGTACCCCATTTAACGATTCAGAAAGATTCGTGGTTATCAATCCAAACCGGCGGCCTCTATCAAATGTCCTTGCCCAGTACTCTTTATATCTCTCAAAATCATGAACCCACTGCCAAGCATTGTGATCCAACACATCTAATTTTTCTTTCAGCTGATAATATTCCGTCGGTGTTGAAGCACTTCCGATCTTCCAGAATTTATCTAACAAAGTATCGTTTTTGAAGCGCTTATTCATATTTGCTTTCATGTGTCAAAGACACCAATGATACGAGTGACCATGTCCTGGAGGATAGATAGTAGCCACTATTTCCCTCAATCCAAAAATCGATCATATATAAAACAAATGGCTCTATCGCGGGTAACATAATGACGCATGTTTTGCATAAACCATTGACAACTCCCGCCATTTTTCCCCTCACAAATTGCAAATGCCAAAAAATATAGTCCATTATTTGCATCTGCAGCTGTCGCTATCAAAACATGACCTTCGTATTTGTCATACATATGTGTGGCATCAATACTCACTACCGACCGACAATGTGCGAATCCACGAATCGAATGTCCAAATGACCAAAAAACACAACCAAAGCGGCAAATCCCATGAGCAGGCCACCTATGATCCAGACGCCATAAAATACCAGGATTAGATTCCTTCAGCATAGTAAGTTAACGAGGCAAGTCTGTGTATGACTGCTCCCAACTCCCGTAAATAAGCTGTAACGCTTTACTCCTTGATTGCCAAGCCTTCCAATATGTTATGTCAACATGGAAAGTTGATCGCACCGTGTCTTGAATTTCTTTTGGCGTCATATTAAGTCTAGCCTTTAATGTCGGGAGAATCAATTAACATATAAGGGTCGAATTAAAATTATGGTGTGCCGCGTTCAGCATTGGAATTACACATGTGTGTGGACCAGCATACGTTTTTACCCTAAAGTACGTCGTATCTTTAGGTGCTGAAACATGTAATCTCCATGCATATCCCTTTACCAAACATTTGATAGTGTAAGTCGTTATAGTAGATTTCAATACTTTCATTTGTACATTATGATCAATATGCCACCGGTCTAGAGCATCCAATAAAGATGCCTTATCATGAAAGACACGTCCAACCCAAGCCCCGTCAATGCTATGAAGACCAATATTGATTTGTCGAATATCAATCTATGTAGGATTTACAACATACTAATTTATCCAATTATTATCTGAAGGAAAATGTTCTGGATAATCAACAAATTCAATTTCCTCGTCAGGATTGTCTACATATTCGTTGCTTATTTGTGGGTTGTCCATTTCATTGAAAACTGCATTTGCAAGATAATTTAACCATCCATCATGATCATCATCTATATCTAGAGATGGATCATTCAAATCGTCATCCTCACTATTATTCTGATCATCATTGATTGGTGAATCCTCATGATTAATATCACTATCACCACCCCCGTCAACATTACCATATCCTTCGTCAATATTATCACCTCCTTCATCAACATTAGTACCAAAATCGTTAATAGCAAAATTATTCTAATGTTCATAAGAAGTAGATAACCTGCACATTTGGTAAAAATAAAATTCCAACATTACCACCTCCGCATCCCATTAATTTAAAATTTAATTTGATTTGTACTTACCCCCATCATAAGGTTCTAGTTGTAAATGAGACATCCTTGGTTTTAGACGGGAGATCGTGCATTATCCGCGTGAGGTCGTGGCTTGCGTGTGTATGGTCGTAGCATTGTCCATGTGAGGTCGTGGCTTGCGTGTGTGTGGTCGTAGGTGGCACACATGTGGTCGTTGGTGGCACACTACTAACCAAGCAAGGTACAACACTCTCAATAGGCGAATACTCACTTTCTCTGCAGTATATATAATGATTAAGTCTATTTAAAGAAGATTACAAATTACCAATTTATTATGTTATTTTACTAACCTTGTCATTCTTACACCACCTTCGCTTGGAATATTTTGTTCACCCATTACATTGGCGGAATGACCCACATCAATATATTTGTGAAGCATTCTCGTGTAATAACCTTGCGGTTCAAAATTCTCTGACGGATGTAGCTCTTTCTCAATGTATACCGACCCCGCCACAACCAAAATTTTCAAACAATCCAATCATTCCCTCCAATGATTCATCATCTACTATTTCGTGAGCTAAATATTTATTACTGACAGTGGGGCAATGATTAGTAAATTTTAAACGAAATTCTTCTTTTGTACAATTTGTTAAACGATACATTCTCGTCTCGAAACTAATATATGTAGAATCGGAACGTATAACGATTAATTTTTTTCGATCGCCGACATATTTTGGACCATTCTCGTCAATAACTAGCTGTCCATCCTAATGAACACTTAGTTACATGCGACGATTAGTCATTTTAACTACAAAAAAAAATATTAATACTACAATTCTGAGAGGGACAATGAGAACTTGAAGTGCTGATGAATTCAGCACTTCAAAATACTAATTTGAACTTCACAGTGAGAGAGAGCGGTGAGACCTCTCACTGTGAGATCTCACACTGTAAAAGAGAGACATGGACAATGAGAGATCTATCTCTCTCACTGTGAGATCTCTCGCAGTGAGAGATCTCTCACCGTGAGGCTCACTACGAGAGCTCTCTCAGTTAGAGAGAGAGAGAGAGAGAGAGAGAGGGGGGGGGAGAGGCTCCCAGTGAGAGATCTAAAGAGTGACGGAGACGGAGACGGCGACGGCGACAGCGACGGCAACCGCGGGCTTTGGCGACGGCGACAGTGGGCTTCGTCGACGACGACGGCGACGGCGACAATGGTCTTCGACGACGGCGACGGCGACAATAGGCTTCGACAACGGCGACGGCGACAATTGGCTTCGGCACTGTGCGGGAGAGGAGGAGAGGGGAAGAGGGGGAGAAGTACTGTGCGGAATGTAGAGGGGGAGTCACGATTTTGAAGAGAGGAAAAGTTAGGGCACTGTGCCGTGCGGGCTGTGTTACTGGAGACGAAGGCGCTGAACGATTTAGCGCATTTAGCTTTTATGCTAAAGGCGCTGAACGATTAAGCTAAATGCGCTAAATCGTTCAGCGCCTTTAGCGTGATGCTAAAGGCGCTGAATCATTCAGCGCCTTATACAATATACTACATGCCCTAAGGACTTAGCCAATCTTCGCGAAAATTTGCTAAATTCTCAATGTACACGCTGAAGGCAGTGGAAATGGTTCACCCCCTTCAGCATATATACAGAAGACGGTGAACTATTCACCGCCTTCACAGAGTTTTTGTGAAGGCGGTGAATGATTCACCGTCTTAGAATAAACACTAAAGGCGGTGAACGATTCACCGCCTTCAATCAGTTAATCACCCGTGGCGCCCACGTGGCAAAAATAGGATTAATTTTACAAAAAAAAAAATTGAGAGGATCATTTTGTAAATTTTAAAAGTTTAAAAGGTTATTCAAGAAAACATCCCGGCAATATATTTGGTATCGTACGTTTTGGGACTGCAAAAGCGGAGACAAATGGGCTCATAGATTGTTTCCAAAAGCAAGACTAAGATTATGGTTTAATCAGCAATAATGATCTTATAATTTCTTTTTAAATTAATCCTACCTGTGATCAGCTACAATTGATTCACCTTTCTTTTCTTTTTTCTTTTTCCTTTTTTTTTTTGGCTTTTCGGCTGCTTTAAAGCATTTACCATACATACTGCCATAAACTTCGTACAAATACCCAACTGTGCATCACAAATGCTATTTCTTTTGATGTTTGACTATTGCAACAATGAGGCAAACAAGCCACGAAAAAATAAAACATCAATATATCTGCAGTGAACAACTTCTAGCTACATGATTTTCCATCTTCCGAATTGGTGCGGGAGCTGCCGAAGAGGGTTCCTGCGAACAATGCTCCGGGTGCTGATCACAAGCCTGAACCACTGGCTCTCGGGGTCGCAATCTTGCTGTCGGGTTAAGCACTTGCACAGATTCGTCACAATACTCCTGCCGTCATTGCCGACATCCAGGCATAAGCTGCCAGCACCGTTACTAGGCACGTTGGACGAGATGTGCATCTTGGAGTCAGAGATCAGCTCCCACTTTGAGCTAGAGTCAGTGCAGACTGTCCCCAGCTTTGCCGGTTTCCCCCTGCCTTCAGCTCTCAAGCATAGGATGGTCTCCTTCAGCATTAGAGTGTGCTGGGATGTGTAGGTCCAGGCCTCGGTGTTGTTGCAGGGGCCTAACTCCAGTGACTCCATCAAGGAATATTTCTTTAGTACGCAGAGCCCGGTTGATGGGTGGAAGATTATAGTGTAAGGAGGCAGATTAGAAACACCAGGCCCTGCAAATATATTTCAAGAATGGTTAGGGTACAAAAGATCAATATTCATTTTCTTCAATGTTTCCAATGTTGCACGTACGATAAAAGCATCCATTTTGTAAATAAAATTATTGAAATCATTTTTGCCAATATATATCTTTCTAATAAATAGATTTTTAGAGAAGTCTTCATTTCACTTTTATCAGTAATTCAACACTACTCACTGATGAACTCTTAATATTCTCTCCCTTTCACATGTGATCCGATCAACTTCCCCATGAACTCAAATCTTTTACTATCTGAGCGTTGCACTAATCACATTTTTTCGACTCTTCTCCACTACATGTCATTCAAGTTATTTTTTACGAGTTACCGCAAAACTCATTCATCTGAATTCATGTGTTTTAGTCCGAACTGCTCAAAAAAATTCATCCGAACCTATGCACCTGACATGTGCCTTTCAGGCCTGACTCTATTGAAAGCACCAACCATCTAAGCACCTGCGTCTAACCTGTGCCTCTCGGACCTAATTCTTTTAAGTGTACCAAATCATCATATCGCATTCCATGACTCTACTCCATAAGCATGTCATGTTCGTAGGAGCCACCAATTCGATCACACCACACCACTTAGACGAGTAACTCAAAATCATCAAGCCATCGACTCTAATATCACTCACTTGTTGGGAAGTTCTGCGCGCAGTCCAAAACCACATGACCTCAAGAATGTGATATTTCTAATAAAACTCATTCAACCTAAAAGATTAAGCCTATTAGATGAGCCCAAGAATGTGGCATACCTAATAAAACTCATTCAACCCAAAAGCTTAAGCCTATTAGGACTGGATCCACTAGTATATGTCAACTCTTTTACTCTCTTATAATTATCTGATGTGAAATTATTCACATGTGAACTCTTAACAATTCTTTGTATTTTTTTAACTAAAAGATAGTATTTATTACACAATTGAACTCACTAATTGTAAGAAATGGTGGTAGATAAATATAAGAAGTAGGTATTTTAAGTATGGAAGACCTTTTTGTCACCTCAAAAAAACCTAAAAAACACCACTAGCTAAAAAACTCCAAAAAAAATATTCCATGGTGTCGACACGACCCTATGTCATGTGCCGATACTACCTCGACACAGTATGACACAGACAGCATGGGGCGGCGGTACGGGCAATTCTTGGGTCTTACAAACTGTAAAAAAATCAATCCAGTTTATAATCTCATTTTTTTTAGTCGGCAAATACATACCTTGAAATGGTGGCTGTAATGCTTGAATCCTGTTCAACATGCTACTGTTCCGGTCCTTGCACCAATCCCAGCCCAAGACTCCATACACCTCATCCAACCCAAGCACACCCTGTCGTAAGTAGTAGCTCCCCTGCAGGGTCCACAGTGCCCAGTCCAAGTCCCAATCAGCTAACACCCCCACCGCACAACCGAAATACCGGTTGTCATTCGCATTCCCTCCTCTATTATCAACTCCAAACTCACTTAAAAGAAGCGGGAACCCCTGATCCAGTAGAAACCCAGCCTTCCTTTCGACATTCCCTGTTATTCTCCCGCACACATCATTGGCATTCCCGCTGCGCCACGCCTCGCCGTCCGAGAAGCTATACCAGTGCAGCTCGAAGACTAGCTTGCTAGAGAAGCTGACGTTGACTGGCTTGCGGGCGAGGAAGCTGAGGTCGTTGTCAAAGCTCATGCCAGATAGGATCACAAGCACGTCTGGATTTGCTGCATGTACTGCCTCTGCACCCTTCTGCATGTATCTACAAGTAGAATTTCCATTGTCAAAAGGATAGGGACAAAATTGGAAAATAATAATAATAATAATCAAATGCATCCCTTCTGACGATAGGAAGCGGTGTGTCTCAAATAAAGTCTCATGAAAGTTTCACTCAATATTATTATTTGAACCTAATCTACTATATCATCTGGAGTCGACAATTCAAATGCAACATATCTCTGGGCTCTAATGTTCTTTCATCAACTAGAAAAAGGGGGTCATTTTCCTGATTGATCTCTAGATTAGATCCAAGGCCAATTCAGAATTAGTGGAGGTCTCGCTTAAATTCAAAAATCCAGTTGGGCTAGTAGTAAAAGTATAAAAACCTTCCCCAAGATAAAACATCTTATATGTCGATTTTGTTACTAATACTTCCTTCGAAATTGTAGTGTCAAGATACGCCCACTTTATATTTTGAAAGGGCCAAAAAAAGTTAAAAGCATTTTGAAACATGTTTCCTCCCATGTTGTAAAATAATGGTGCAAACAGCCATTGAAGCAGCAAACACTAGTGTTTCCCATCACCATTTTATAGCATAGGAGGGGAGCTCCAAAGAACTTTGAGATTTTTGTCTTTCCAAATATGAAAGTGGCTGTTTTTGGTAATGCAATTCCATAGTGTACCTTATACAATGAAAATATTGCTTACTGCTCAAGAAATCTAAGTAAAGCTCAACTAAGCTTGTAGTTTAACTAGTGCAGCAAGAAGTTGTGTTAAACCATGTAGACAAAAGGCAAAAATGTCTTATAATCATCTAAACTTTGCCCTAATTGTAATTTGTCATTTAAAATTTGAAATGTTAAAATTTACCAATTGAATAATCCATTTTTCACAACCAATCACTATTGCACGAAGTTTCCTTAAAATATCAAGTTACATTGAAAAAACATCACAAATGATCACCTAAATTGCTACTAGATTAGATGACAAATCATCACCTAAACATTTCTCGAAAACATCACCTAAACTTCTGCAAGAGAGCAGATTATCCCCAGAACTTTAGCCAAGTTATAAATTACTGCTTAACCTAATTATGATTTGACACATTACTGCCTCTTGAACTTTAAATTTCACTGATAACATAGTGCATGGTTACAACATTAGCACACAATATTATCATTAGATATTATTGAAAATCAAAATGCTAGTTGATTTTGCGCATATATATCAATAGAATATGTAGTACCATAGAAGGAAACTTGAATGATCAAAAAGTACAGAGTTGATACCTATACCAATCATCAACATTTTGTTTTGGTCCCCTCAACTCATTCCTTAGGCTCATGCCAACTACATTGGAGGTTCCGTTAAACATTGTGGCCATTTTTGTTAGCCCCTGGATCCATACATCAGGATCAAAGTACTTGTCCCCAAAGAATCCATTACCATCACTGTTGCTGCAACACCACCCTGGCTTGCTTATGTGGTTGTCCAATATCACCATTACGTTGTTATCGCCTAGGCTGGACACCACAGCCTACAATATTCAAACAAACTTATCAACATATAGTTAGAACAAGAAAATCACTGCAGGCTTGTGGACTTAATTAAATGGAAAAATTAAATAAAGCTAGGAGCCTGGCGGGGCTAGAACAAGACCTTTTATTCTGATGCTATTTTAAAAATGTGAAACAACGGCTAATCTCCAAAAGCTTAAGCTGCCAGAGAAGGTATGCTTATATTTTGTACTCAACAATTTGTAGGTGATGACTAAATATCTACAATGCATATTACATTCCTCTTAGTAATTTTCTCGGAGCAAGATAAATTAACTTAGAAGGTGAATGTAGTATATATCCCAATAAATCATGATTGCAAGCACCTCGCAAACAATAAAAAGGAAACACTTAGATTGCAATTATGAAAGAAATTATTTCTCCTAGTAATTTTCTTGAAATAAGATAAATCATCAAAGATGTGGAATGCATTATATTAACAAATCATGATTGCCCGCACCTTGCAAGTGATCCAAAGGAAAGTCCTAGATCTGCACAAATTGCTCAAATATCCAAACAGGCCCTATTCTAACTTCCAATTATTATTATGCGTACTATTGTACCGGACACACTGCTGTATAATGAACTCTAGATGTGATATTTAATCGTATGTATCATACATTCCAAATGGTTCAATGGCTTCCCCGGTTATCAAGCAGAATCCTCATGTCTTTATACCAAGGATTTAAGTGCCGTGGCACGGGATCGCGCCGAAAACTTGCCTGCACGGTACGGCAAGGTGCGTGCCGGACCATGCGGATGAGTGCCGGTCACAAAAAATACATGTGTGCCGACACATAATGGTAAGAAATATTTATTTTCTTTAGCAAATTTTTTTTCCAATTACTTATTATGTATCTTTATCAAATATTTTGAACTTTATGGAGAAAATTACTTAGTAACTTGAAGAAAAAAAAGATTTTTAGTTGTGCCATCGGCACGGGGGCTGTATCGTGCCGGTATCTTGTTGGCACGATACGGCACGGTGGATACGGCCCGTGTCGATGGATATTTAAATCCTTGCTTTATACATCTCATAACAGAGTTATGAGTCTTTGTAAGAAAAAAGTAAACCTCACCTTGAATGCTTGGATGAGTGTGAGATTCAGCAATGAAGGATTATTGACATGTATTGCGCCAATGGACTCAGAGAGGTTGAGAGCCTCGAAGGACTGCTGGACGGTGAGAGATGACAAGGACTCATTGGTCACCATGAAGGTAGCCCAGGTGAGCCTGACACAGTTAAATCCCATGCTACCAATCCTCTTTGTTATAGTATCCAATGTTTGCTTCCCGAGCCCCTCTGCAAGCATTGGCTCAAGGTGCGATGGCCAGTTCACACAAGCCAGCTTTACCCGCCTGCCCTCCTTGTCCACAATCCACCGTGAACTCGTCGAAAGCGGCACGGACGCTACATCTCTCACGAAGAAGAACAGCAGAAGAGAAAGACAAATATAAAAGGAATAGCCAGCTCTACTCATGCTTCTAGGAGAAACAAAAGATACTACTACTACTATGCGAGGTATAGTATTGATTCATGGGCGGTGTATGATTTTATAGAGAGAGAGGGAGGAGATAACTTGCTTCCATGCTAAGAAGTTTGAGGCTTCAACGGCTTGTAACATGATAAATTTGGAATGAAGGAGGGAAAGTATGTGCAAGCGAAGAATTAAGCTTGTTGGGCTTGTTTTCTGCTCTTTCAAGTTTATAGCTAATGCAGTCATGTATTTTGCTTGAAGGAATGGGCATTGTAATAAGATCAATGCCATGCTCCTACTACACATTTATTTGAGTGGTAGAGTGCTCAGTTGGTGAAAAGTTGGAGATGAATGACAACCTTCCCCAATAAATTAATTACTTCATTTTGGAAACTATAATTCGTTGCATATGCTATTTATATTTTGGTTGATTGTTTCAAACCATGTGAATTGTGCCTATTCATCTTCGACATAGTAAATTCTTTGGGAATATATATATATGCTATTTATATTTTGGTTGATTGTTTCAAACCATGTGAATTGTGCCTATTCATCTTCCACATAGTAAATTCTTTGGGAATATATATATATATATATATATATATATATATATATATATATATATATATATATATATATATATATATATATATATATATATATAACTAGGCTACTATATTATTAATGGTACCAAGTTATTGGTGCTATTAGATTTTTAACCCTCGAATGAAGAGATGTGCGGTTAGGATGATAATCGCCCTAAGGGTTCAGTGGGTGCATGGTTGGAAAAATAGTATAATCTTAAGGGGTGCAAATGATCAAAAAAATAGATCTAACGGCGGAAAACTTGATAGCACTAGGTGCTTGATGCTATCGATAGCATAATAGCCGGACTCTCTCTCTCTCTCTCTCTATATAGAGAGAGAGAGAGAGAGAGAGAGAGATGAAACAGTATATGTTCAATTACATTCAAACTGGATACAAATCTCATAAAAATTATAAGTTCAATTAGATTCAAACTGGATACAAATCTCACAAAAATTGAAACTGAAAGATAAGCCAATGTGTTATATCACTAATTAGTGGATGAAAATCTGATAGAGTGCTAGTTATCAGATGAAAGTTAGTGATAATAAGCTACATAAGACACAAAATATTCCAATATTTTGACTCTGGATTTGATATTACACTAATTAAGCTTAAATTATTTTTGCCTCCTATACTTTGATCATTTCTTGTATGTGAAGTTGTATTTGCTGCATATAAAAAGCAGAATGTGAAGCATATTCATTCCAACCAAACGCATTTTATAAGCACATGTTAGGTTAACCCTATCTGATCATGCAACATGCATGCATCCGCTGGACGTTTATTTTCAATTTTTGCACTTCATATTGTAGATTTGCGTGTGCATCTATATCATAAATATATACGAAGTCCCAACCCCCAATTTAACGATATTTAATCAAGTGCGTAAAAGAAACTCTTTATTTGAATTGAAATGGGATTTTGTTGCAGTTTTCCCTTCCAATAATCCAGATCAAACTGATGCCCCATTGGGTTTTACTGACAGGTATTTGATCTTTAGTTTCTGCTCCAAGAATAGACCTGTTTCCTTCAAACTGTATTATCTACTAAGAGCAATCATAGGGCCTTTTTGGCTCATGAGATTGTGCGTTGCAATGCATGACTGTCCAGGCACGAAGCAATGCACCACACAAAATAGCGAAATTAATGCTTCAACATATGCAAAAGCTCTAAATCAGAGCTTCAGTAGAGAAGCGGGCAATGCAGGGGCAATTAGGCTGCAGGATACTGAATAATGCCCAAAGGGAAAAAGTATAGCCACAGTCATCTCATAGATCTACTTGAAATTTGTAAGCTAATAAGAATGGATACATGTTAGCAGTGAGGTAAGATATCTTATGTGTTTCCACTGAATAGTCGGTAGAAAGAGTTATGTACTGCATAAAACTCATCCAAATTAGAAGGATTAACACTTTACTCTAACACAATTACCTAAGCATAGAAGAACTTGCTGTAAATTAATTTACACTCTCTCTTTTCAATGGTCTCTTATTTCAACTTGTATTTTGCTCTTTATGTGTATCTTTTGAAACAAATCTCTTATATTGCTTAGTAACAGTCCTGTACCGACTTTTCAGGCTATTGATGCTTGCTTCGAAAATTTTATAGTAGCTCTGTTTTTTTATCAAGTCGACTTCTCCTAAGACTAGAATCTCAGCTTAATCCTACTTTAGTTGGACTGTAACAAATCACACTAGAGATTGGATTATCACAGGATCATAGCATGTTCCTTCAATTCCTGCCCTCCCTACTCATACTCAATTATGCACCTAAGATTTGACAGGATAGGATATGATCGGCGAAGGAATGCAACAGGGATTCGATAATATCATTCTTGTGAGCTTATTCGACCCAACAAAATTCGTTAATCACAACCGCTCACAACCCCAATGCCTCCAAGTAGCCAAACCCTATTCCACTATTGCTCTCGCCTGTCCAATCCAATCTTGAGTGCCGAACAGTTCCTAACATAGTCATTTGGATATTATTACAAGTAAGAAGGCAAATCTTTGTAGGAAGATAATCGGACTAGTCATGAAATTTATTTGGAGATTTGCATTGAAGCTCACACTTGAACTTTCAGCACAAGTAAAGAAGCTCTTAAGCTTCTTAATCAAATAATAAGAACAATGATTACCAACATATACAACATAGAATTTATTTACACACTAAATAATAGGAAAAGAATGAGATAACTTCACAATTTTCCACCTACTTTTGGTAAGCTATTTTCTTCTTTTCTTACTGCAGCTAAACGAAATTGCGTTTAGTTGGCCTCTTGGAAACCGAAACTCAATATTGGAGCCTTGGCCACCTAAATCTCTAGTGCTTGTAATGATCTTAAACCACTGGCTCTCTGGACTGCATGTCCCATCTTGGCTTAAGCACTTGCACAAATTGGTCATAACAGTACCATCTGAATTAATATCCAAACATACTGTACTTCCGTTGTTTGGAAGTTTGGTCGAAAGATGCATATTCGATGCAGATATCATATCCCACTTTGAATTGGATTCGCCGCAACTGCTTCCAAGCATTGCATTCTCGCCCACATCTTCAGCCTGCAAGCAGTATCGAGTGTCTTTTAGCACTACCTTGTGTTCCGATGTGTAGTTCCAAGCTTTGGACTCTCCACATAAACCCAACTCGAGTGGATCAGATGGAGACTTCACCACAAGGCAAAGTCCTGTTAAGGGATGGAAAATTAAATTGTATGGTGAATTATCGGATAGACCAGGACCTGCATCATAGACAAATTCTGTTGTTAATGAGGCTGAAAGTGTTGTTTGACACTCCTTATAAGGATACTTCTTTCTAGGCCAATTTACAAATTCAGTCCTCAAAGTTCGACTCAATTCAACTACAACTTCAAATTCACCTACAATTTATTTCCACGAGTTTATACTGCATAACAAATAACTCATGTTAGCCTACCATGAAAAATGGTGCCATGTCATCATCATTACTGAAGCGCGCTGAGATTTTTGAGGTTTCAACTTTGATGACAATGCTGATGTGATGCTCTTTTCAAATAATTCACAACTGAAAGGACATGAATTTCATGCAGAACAAACATCAGGGACTAAATTATCTAAAAATAATTGAAATCCTGACGACGTGTTGAAATTGGGATGAACTTAAGTAACACTGCTTTCTACTAATGCTTTTTGGACCATATAAGAAGTTATTGGCTTTGATAATACCGTTGCTAGCTTAAGAATTACTCAAAAATTTATGGTAGTGCCAAACCTTGGAAGGGTGATTGCAGAGCTGCAATCTTTTGGAGAAATTGGGTGCTCCTGGCCTTACACCAATCCCAGCTAAGTACACCATAAGTCTCATCGTAAGCTAATTGACCTTCTCTAATATAATAGCTTCCTTGCAATGCCCAAAGAGCCCAGTCAAAATCCAGTTCAGCCGCCACACTTATAAAGCAGCTAAGAAAGCGGTTGTCAGCAATATTTGTACCACTTTGGTCAACCCCAAACTCAGAAAGAAACAATGGCCACCCCTTATCGAGTAGGAAGACTGCCTTCCACATTTGTGTATCCAATACCAGACGACATACATCATTAGGGTTCCCATTTTGCCAGTCACCACCATCTGAAAATCCATACCAATGTAGCTCAAAAACTATTTTCCCTGTAAATGATAACTCCGCTTGCTTGAAATGCAGGAAGCTTAGGTCTTTATCATAATCTAAGCCAGACAGAATAATGAGAAGAGCTGGGTTTGCAAAATGAACCACCTCAGCACCTTTTTGCATGTACCTAAATTGTTAACAGATTTACACAATTGGTAATTAGATAGACTAATAGCTTGCCCAAAGGTTCTGTAAGGGTATTATTACCTGTACCACAAGCTAACATTTTGCTTTGGTCCACGAAGCTCATTCCTCAAGCTCATTCCAACCACATTGGGTGAGTTATTAAACATTGTTGCCATCATTCTTAAGCCCTCCAACCAGTCATCAGGGTCAAAGTATTTATCTCCAAAAAAACCATTGTCATCATACTTGCTGCAGCACCAACCAGGCTTGGTAATTTGATTGTCCAGTATGACCATGAGGTTGTTGCTAGCCAAATTCGATACCACTGCCTGCCATGTACCTTTTCAAACATCAACTTGCAGATATTTAAAGCGTAATGTAGAACTAGTTTGGAGATGTAAGTCATACATAGAAACAGTTGACAAGACTTTTATAAGAATCCTATGTTATTGAGTGGACTTCCAAAGATTGAATTTGAAATGCTATTTCACCTAGCATTGTTTGAGGCCAGAAGGTCATCATTTCTGAAAGCAACATGATGGATGCCATGTTAAAGTTACTGAACATTGGCAACCTACAAGTGATGTTAGGGAGAGGTCAAAGAGTAGTAAGGTCTTCATGAGAATTGTTTAAGAAACGAATCGAACAATTCTTAGAAATTAAACTAAAGAAGAAATAAGCAATAAAATCAGAGAATTTGAGAATTTAAATAAGAGAATAGTTAGAACAAAAAAGCACACTTTTTGAGTTTCTAAAAAGTCAAATCAATCGCACGCATGCGGATGAGCCAATTCAAATTCTTGTCGATCATCGATTCTTGGCTACTTCGTTAGAACTTCTAATATTGGAGAAAGAGTGTTATGGCTAGGGTTTAGAAAGCAACGAAATAAATTAAAGAGGATTGAAAGGAATTAAGGTTTAGGGTTAGCAGCAGAAAAGAATAAAGAGGTCGAAGGATTTAATGACAACACGTTCCCACAAAGTAGGCTCGAATCGCAGTCTTGATAGGAATAGTCGTCGCGAGGCCCTTGTAGATAAGTCAATCTAAACGATTTTCCTCCCATAATAGATCCAACGACTAATATATAAATAGGAATAAAAAGAAAGGAGAATGAAAAGATAATTAACGGGACTCACTCCTATTCCGGACTCACTTCCGCTAACGCTTTTGTAAATTAAGAGAAATTTTTGAGAAATTTTAATAACTGAACTTTTTATTAATGGAAGAATACATTACAATGGAGTCTTGACCTTTATTTATAAATGTAGAAACCGAGTTTTTAAACCAAGTTTTTTAAATAACTAAAATTCGAAAGTGTTGAACATTTTTGCAAAATTGGACAGTTTTCAGTGAAACAAAGTTGCCACTCCCAAGGTTTGGCAGTGCCGAAAGTCGTGGAAGGGACCAGTTTGCATTTTCGCGTGGTAAAAGCATGATTTGGAGAGAAAAATGTAGGGATGGTAATCAAGACATTTTGGGTTTTTCTGCAAAAAGTGCGACATTTTATGTGCCAAATCGCACGAAATTTCATGGGGAAGTGTTACTGTACAAATTACATACGGTGGGGGCTTTTTAGTTTTTAGCAAGAAATTTGGAGTTTTGAGAGACTAAACTACAGTTTCACCATTTGATCTATCCTTTTGACCAATTCCACCCCTTAGATCATGCTATTCCACCAACTACCCACTAAATCCTAGGGGACCACTATTATCCTAAGCTCAGAAATCTTCATCCAAAGGCCGAAAACCCACAAGCACCAATAACTTGGTACTTTTAAAATACAAGAAATTCTCTTCATAGAAATTCTCTCTTGGGTTTATTCTAGGGCACCATCAAAAACCCTAGGGATTTTGGACGGTGTGTTACGGTCGACTCTGGTAGCCAATATGCGACGAGAAAGAACAACTCCGATACAGAAAAACGCGCCAAAGATCGATACAGCTATAAGGTGGATCGAGAAGTTTGTAAAACAAGATTACAAAAAGATCCCGGTAATTGCAACATAATTCCGCAACGAAATAGGTATTAAAAATGTATGTGATTTTTCATTATCAATTGGTTGATAATTACCAACACTCTCCCCCACCAATGCCGACACCTCCCCCGCCTCCGGTGAGCCTGCCTCCAGCCATCGAAACCCAGCCAACCCCAAGCTAACATCTCTCTCTCCCTCTCCTTTACGATCTCTCTCAACCGTGGCCTCCATATTCGGCCACGCCGCCTTAAGACGTAGCTGCTAACCTCCTGACGCATGGCGACACCTCTCCAGCCTGCGCCATCGCTCCCGGCCCTCCCAAGCTCGGGTTGAAACCGTCACCCAAGTTTGAGAGGATCTCGACCACTAGCCCAGATCTGTCGCCACCTCCACGGACCCACTCCTGTCAACCACGACCTCCTCCAGCCAGCGCGCGCAACCCTTGGCCGCCGGAAGCCCGTGTAGACCACTGCTACCCCTGGTTGCTGCGAGCTAGGGCTAGCTTTGGCCGAGCCTCCTATTCCAACCAACCTTGTCGCCGGCGACTCCCCAGCAGTGGAGCACAACCCTCCAACAGTACATCACCGTGCTCCCCTTCATCGTGATCGAATTAGCCCCCGATCGCTGGAGTGACAACACCGCTCCCAAAGACTTAGGAAATTAAAGGAAAGGCTGCTCCAACGCGCTCCTCGACTATCGTTTGCACTCCGGACAATGAGCACAATGTCCAGGACGTCGACACCTTTCAATCAGTGCAGCTGGTCGGATTTCGAATCACATAATCTGCGGTAACGAGCTTGAACACTAATTTTCTACATTAATTATGCAATTAATGGATGTTCTGTGGTCTTTAACATAATTATGCCTAATTGGCTGCCTCGAGCAGCGTGAATCACCTACGCTCGACCTTTGGACTGATTGTCCTAGATTTGAAAACCATTTTGGAGCTCAAACAAGTTTCCGGTGCGATTATTGCCAAAATTGGTCAATTAGTTGCAATTCGGTTCGAAATTCACGAAATGTTGTTGGGAATGTGTCTTTGTCACTGTTGAGCCTTCTTGGCTGGCCGATCCTCGCTGTCTAGTGTGTCCGGGGACAGCGTGAGGATCGCGGTGGGTCCAAATGGAAAAAAGGCATTTCTGGAGCCCTAATTGGTGTAAATTCGGTGTCGTAGCCTCTTTTCGGTTTGCACTTTGCATGCGACTGCCCCGGAACCTAAAGTGGTGTGTTTTGCGATAGCGGTTGGTTTATGGAGATGAATGGCATCCTCTGGGACACTTCGCGGGTTGCGAAAGTATTTCCGATGAGTTTTCGTAAGTGTTTCTACATTTCACCTATTCCTACGCCAAAATTGGCGTATGTTGGAACCCGTGAAGACCTAGTTTGGGACTTGGACCTCTGTTGGTGCGCACCTCTTGTGCGGCTGTCCCAACAACTAAATTGGCGCATTTTGAGACCTATGGCATGTCTCAGGACACTCCAAAGAACTAGTTAGAGATCTCGAAGGGTTTGGTGATGGTTTGGGCGAGGTTAGAAAATTGGTTAAAGAAACTGTGTTCCGATCGCACCGGTTTATTTTTTTTGGTTACTTAGTGTCGCGAATTATTGTCGATTTATTGGGAGCCAGTTGGACTCTTGTAGAGTTGGCTCAAGTGTTGGTCTAGTTAAACAGTTAGTTTGCGTAACCGAAGTTCCGAATATGTTGTAGTACACTTCAGTGCGATATAGATATGTCGGTCGGTTTAGTGAACACATAGTGGTTTATATTGACACTTAATGTTTATGTCTAGGGTCACTTAGCGCCTAGAGGCATTGGCAAAGTCGCGAACTCAGGTATTCGTTATATAGGTCGGTGCTTCGATCCGAAGTCAATAAAGTGGTATTCTACTTAGTTATTCTATCATGCTTCTATTATGTATCCTCTTGAATAGATTGGTTTTTACATGCTTCATTACTATCCTTGCTTCTTGCTCTACCTCTTAGCTTTTATGTATCATTATATCATACTGTGGATGATCATTGGTTGGTAGAGTAGCTTATATAGCTTGTAACGTCTTCATACATGCTTAGTTACTCTACATGTCGGCTTACTGTTGTACTCCCCTTCATAAGCTTCATGATTATCTTTTATGTACTTTATCGTGTTGGACATATGACATGTAGAGTAGGATTTGGATGACACATCTACTTAGTAGATGTTGATATTATTGGTCGGTTACTTGATTATATGTCACCTATTGACTTGCTCAATCGGTTACTTGATTCTATGTCACCTGTTGACCTACTCGATCGGTTACTGGATCATATGTCACCCGTTGACCTACTCGGTCGGTTACTTGATCATATGTCACCTGTTGACCTACTCGGTCAGTTACTTGATTTTATGTCACCTGTTGACCTACTCAGTCGATTACTTAATTATATGGCAGATGTTGACCTACTCGGTTGGTTACTTGATTATATGACCAGATTGGTCGGTGGATATTCCTTATATCTCTCTTGGTTATTTACCGGCGGTTTGGCTATTGAGCATATAGCATCGATCACCACAGCTCATGAAGCATTTCACGTACACTAGCAGTTTGGCTACCAGAGCAGTGTTCTTTTTCGAAAAAGTGATCATAATTCGACCAGTGAGCCCAAAATACGGTATGTTTTGCAGTGGGGCGATATGCCCGGTGACTAAGCATGGTGTAGCATTGCCTGAGATTTTTAGATCAACATGGAAGGATATGGATTGGATTGATTATTTAGACAGTGCGTCCGATTGATGCATTCTCATTTGCTTATTCATGGTACAATAGCGGTTGCATACATGTCAGTTGATAGTTGTTTATTTCTTTTCCAACTTATTATTGCTACTGTACCTGATTTACTATTGCTTATTCATGGTACAATAGAGGTTGCATACATGTCAGTTGATAGTTGTTTATTTCTTTTCCAACTTATTATTGCTACTGTACCTGATTTACTATTTCATACCTATCGATTATATTATCTCTCTAGTTTGCCGATGAGTACATCTTGCCTTCGGCGGCTTACGGTACCCACTGAGAAACATGTTTACCCCACTATTTTTACAAGTGTTGCTGACAGTGTGGGTCGAGACACTACGTGAGGAAGTGGTTCGTTAACGCCTAGATAGCTCATACCGTGGATCTTGATTGCTAGATTTTTGTTTTACCTTCCAGCTGTATCTATTTCCTTATTAGGTTATGATTGTATCTCGTGGACTTTAGCCTTGAGTTTAGTTTTGGCTGGGTTTTCCCTATTCCTAAGGCTTTTGGTTTTCTTGTTTGAGTTTAGCGGATTAGCTAAGGTTGTGATAGTATTTGTTGTTTATTCATCCTATTGTTGTTGTCGTTATTGTTGTTGTTGTTGATGGTATGGTTGATTGTTGTACTTTAGGTTTCTACGCCGTGCATGTATAGGGAAGACTTCGTCCATTTGTATAGGGGGCTCTATCCATGTGGCAGGTATGTGCACGTTTCGAGGCATCTTTAGTTTTGGTTTTAAAAAGAAAAAAAATACACGTTTTTTTTTCGTTGTTCTAACTGAAAAAAGCCACAGCGCGTGACAATAAAATAAGCATCATAATGACTAAGAATACAATTAGGAATTATAAAAAAGAAATTAAACAAATTCTCATTGTAGAATTCAAATTAGAGTTAGAAAGGAAAGAAGTTCTAGAAACTTACAAACTAAAATCATAACCTAATATATAGAAAACAATTAAAATACCCTAGTATTTCCAAAACCAATAAACTTAATCTGAATCATACTCAGACTCAAGTCAAAGCTCTTAGCACTGGTCCATCATCAATCTAAATATTTCGAATACGATCCTGTTGATAAGTATAAGTTTGGAAAGGACTCGGTTCCCCATTCACCATGGCGAGACCTTAATATAGACTTTGTTTTAGGGTATGGATAAGACCGTAGTATGGACTATTGGGGAACTAAGTCTAAAACAAGACCTTCGTATGCTTATTCTAAAACAAAGTCCATACTAAGTCTTGGTGCTTTCCCTTGCCATCGCAAAAGTATCGACCGGAGCAAGTCCGAAATAGGAGCGAGTCCTATTAATTATCTTTTCCTCCTCTCTCTCTTTTCTTTTCTCTTTCTATTCCTATTTAAATACTCGTCGTCGGATCTAATACTGGAGGAGAACCGTCCATATCGACTTATCTAGGAGGACCTCTCAATGACTATATGTGCCAATACTGCGATTCGAGCCTACGCCATAGGAACGTGCTATCATCAAATCCTTCGACCTCTCTATTCTATTCTAAGACTTAATCCTAAGCCCGAATTCCTTTTAATTCTTTTTATTTAATCTATTGCCTTCTAAATCCTTACTTCAACACTCTCTTTCCCATATTAGAAGTTCTAACGAAGCAGCTAAGAATCGATAATCGACAAGAATTTGAATTGGCTTATTCTTGTGCATGCAATTGATTCAACTCTGCGGACACTCAAAAGGTGTGATTTTTTTCTAAACTATCCTCTTATTTAAATTCTCGAATTCTCTGGTTTTATCATTTATTTCTTTTTAGTTTAATTCCTAAGAATGATTCGATCCCTTTCTTAAGCAATTCTAATAAAACCTTACTTCTTTTGATCCCCCTAAACCATCCTGCATCAGATTAATCAATTAATGGAATTTGAATCTGACACAGACATGAATCAAATTGAATCTTAGATAACGCGATCCAAACGCCCGCTAATAGTTAGAAGAACCCCCTACACATAACATAGTGTCAATGATTCTTGCTTCTTTCTAATATGGGTGTACTATCGTTTGTTGCACAATGAGAATGGAAGGAGTTGGCGGCAATTTCATAAACACTTGTTGGGCATTACCCCAACCCACACTCTACAACTTTCAAACGGAAAGATACTAGGAATCCGCGGCTTACACTGATACCAAATTTTTTCTGATACTAGCTTGTTATGACAAAAGCGGAAAATATCTATTTCGTCTGGTGCGAAAATACCAAAAGAGAATTGAGAAAGAGAGTAAAAAAATAAAGCACATAAATATTTACATAGTTCAGCCACTACCCTACCTATACGGGCGAAGACGGAGCAAAAACTTTATTATTGTAAAAGGATGAGTACAAATTTATATATATCCCTCTCAAAAGACCCAAATCCAAAATATATCCGATGCACACCACAACGTACGGCCGAATTACCGAGTCACGTCCATACAGTGGGATTACAAGGCTCGGCTTCTAAGCAGCCTTAAGTTCTATGCACTTCCAATAAACGGGGCTCGCTCGGCTCTATCATCCAACGTGCATTGCTTAATGCCTCACCTTAGACTCCAAACCCGAGAATAATTAGGAGATGGAATAGAAGTCCAATAAAGGAATTGACCAATTGTAGGATGCCAAGTGGTCAATCTGACTCCTCTAACAAACACTATAGTCCTAGTCTACCACTTGGTCTACTACACCTACTGTAAATCCTAATATATATCCTAATAGAAATAGGATAATTACACATTATGAGTCCTCTTAATTTTTCTCCATAAAATTTTAGGCCTCATCACAAATTGGTTTGAGTCCAAAATAACTCAAGACATATTTAACAAAAGAAAACACAAAAACAACAATACAAGATAAAGAAAACTTTAAGAATACAAGAACTTACGTGGTTCAGCACAAGACGCTCAAACCCAAGCACACCCTTTTCTCCGATGTATAGAAACC
The DNA here is from genome assembly GCA_029204045.2 of Tillandsia leiboldiana. Classification (NCBI taxonomy): domain Eukaryota; kingdom Viridiplantae; phylum Streptophyta; class Magnoliopsida; order Poales; family Bromeliaceae; genus Tillandsia; species Tillandsia leiboldiana. The sequence goes on from CM055073.1 coordinate 29,049,523, forward strand.
GAAAACTCAAGTTTTCTACACACTCAAGATCGCACAACCATAGCGGAAGACAATAACGGAGAAACAAAATGCTCACAATAGCAATTTCAAACAACTCCAAATATAAATTCAATCAACTTCACCAACAGCATTAAAATACCATACATAGGAAACCAGAAACCAACAAATGAAAGCTTCAACAAAATCCCTTACAATGAAAGGTTCACAAGAGAGGGAAAGAGATAAATTAGAGGCCACCCACCTCAAACCTAGGAAAAGTCCAACAAGCTATGGATCCTCTTTCACACTTCCCTTACTCTTGAAAGAGACACCACACAATAGAATGAAGAAGAAAGAAGAAGTTATATTTTTCTCTCGCTACTTGACTCTAATTAAGGGCGTGTTTGGTTGGCCGAAAGTGAAGCACCGAAAGTGGTACTTTTGGAAAGTGGCGTCTTATCGATTGTTTGGTTTGCGAAAGTAAATATGAAAGTCACTTTACAAAAGTGGGCTGATAAAGTGAGTTATAAATAAATTTCACTTTTTTTACTTCGGTTCAAAAAATTCCGAAGTCGCCGAAAGTAAAGAGCTTAGCTAAGAGGTTATATTTGGTGTTAACTTTAATCTTTGAATTTATTTTTAAAGTTGAATTTCACTTTAAATTTGAATTAAAATCACGAATTTAATTTCACATTCTGATTTTTATTTGTAAATTCAAATTCAACATAAAATTTTTAAAATTTGTGAATTTATATTGAAATTTAAATTTTGAAATTTTTATTATATTTAAATTTGAACTCTCGTATTAAAATTTAAATTTGAATCCTAGCATTTAAAATTAAATTTTAATTTTTAATCAATTATTTTTAGCTAAAAACTTCAACTTGAACTTTGAATTCAAATTGTTCCAAACTATAAGTTAAAATTATTGATTGAAACTTGAATTTAAAATTTAAATTTTTAAGTTGAAATTCAAATTCAAATTTAAGTTTGCTATTTAAATTTAATTTCAATAATGAGTTTCAGTTTGAATTTTTAATCCGAATTATGAATTCAAATATTCAGTTTGAATTGTAATTTAAACTCAAATTTTAATTTAATATAAATGTTAATTCAAATTGTGAATTCATATTTGAATTCGGAATTTAAGATCAAAGAGTAAATTAAAATATGATTCAAATTATAAATTCAAATGTGAACTAATGTTCTAATTTTTATGTTGAACTTTTATTTTAGAATTTAATTTTAGCTATGAGCAGTGTTTGAAAAGGCGCGAGGCGCAAAGAGGCGCGAGGCGCAAAGAGGCACGAGGCTCCTTTGGAGCCTAGGCGCGAGGCGCACTGCGAGGCGCGCGCCTCAAGAAGGCGAGGCGCACATTTACTAAGCCTAGTTTAATTTAATATTCTACATAAAAAAATAAAAAATAACCATCAAAAAGTAAAAAAAAAAAAAAAAAAAGCACATGCATATAGGTTCTCAAATTAAAAATATATATATTTCAACTTTCAACTTAAAACTTAAAAGTGATTGTGGTGCCAGTGCCCTCATTTGATCGTTCTTCAAGCATTATCCTCATACACATCCTCATCCTCATCGCTTGTATCGCCATAATTTTCTTCTTCTTCAGATTTTTCATCCCAAATATCTTCTTTTGTATCCTCAAAATCAATCCGATCTGGCTCTTCATCAATGAATAAAAACGTTCTAGATTATGACAACTTATCCTTTTCTTTTTTAATTCCCCTTTTCAATTCCTTTTCCTTTTTTTAGGGTTTTTTAGGGTTTCTTTTAGGATTTATTTAAGTATCTTAATGGGTTATAGTTTAAGAATCAAATTAAGAACCCAACGGCCCGATAACTAGAACCCAAAATCCATTTAAGCATAAATACTGTGAGGGCGCGCACCTCGCGCCTAGGCTGTGAGGGCGCGCACCTCGCGCCTAGGCGTTGAGGCACGCGCCTCAGGTGCGCCTTTTCAAAAAATGGTTATGAGTTATAACTTAAAACTTTAAATTCAAATTGTAAATTTAATTATGTCTTAAATTTTACTTATAAATTCAACGCAAATTTAAGTTTAAATTTAAAATTTTAATTTTAATTTTAATTTTAAATTCAAATTTTAAATTTAAATTGTGAGTAAAAGTCGTTTGTTTATATTTTCACTTTTTTATATGTAATTAAAGAATCAAAATTACAAAACTATAAGTTTTTATGATTCATTTTATAACCAACAAAACAATCGAACAGAAAATTCACTTTTGTAAAAGAAAAGTGATTTTTTTCACTTCAACCACTTTTGGGCAACCAAACATGCCCTAAACTCAAGTGGCCAACTTGACTCAACCCAAAATAAGCTACATGACTCAAAGGAACAAAAAAAAAACCTATTTAACTATTACATCAAATGGGCTCCTATAAATACACTTATTAACTCAAGTATAACAAAAAGTAAATAAATAAAAACAAGTATAGCACTAATTTTAAACAACACCTACATCCACGGGAGAATAACGCAAAAAAAGTTTTCACTATAAACTTACTAGAGATTACAAGAGAGTTACAGTAGGTGAGATATCACCTTGACTTAAAAGGCACCAAGGGAAGCTCTCACAACCTCTAGCTCTACCCAATCGGTTTGGTGCAAACCACACCCCACAAAGAAAATCCCAGCTCCTACTTGATAGAATTAGGATTAAATAAAGCACTAGGATTGCCTCTATTTTTTTTCTCCCATTTCTCTTGTGACTCTCTACTTTTCTAATCCCACCTATTGTAATCACCCCACTACAGCCCCTATTCAAAAGGCTTAGCAATATGAGGCCTTAGATCGAAAGAGATATGATCCAAAGGCATTACAAATGGGAACTCAAAATATATAAATATATGAGTTAGAGAATAAAAATGGAAAATCGGAGATTTCACCTTACCAAGCCATATATAACAAATTAGGCTCAACTAGTAAAACCCAAACAAGATACACGCCCCGACTATCGCAAATTCAACATTGCTAACACAATTAACCCTAAAAAATAAATGAAAAAGGCATCGTTGATGGTGCTGACCTGAAAGACTTGGACGAGTGTCAGATCCAGCAGGTCGGGGTTATTGACGCGGACGCCGGCGACGGACTCGAGCAGGCCGAGTCGGGCGAGGGAGGCGCGGAGGGTGAGGGAGGCGAGGGAGGCGTTGGTGAGGAGGTAGAGGGGCCAGGTGAGGCGCACGCAGTTGAAGCCCATGGAGGCCACCCGCTCCGACACAGTTCCGAGCGGCTGCCTGCCGAGCCCCTCCGCTGCCGCCGGCTCCAGGTGCGCCGCCCAGTTGGCGCAGGCCAGCTTCACCCGCCGCCCAGAGCTGTCTACGATCCATCGCGAGCTCGTCGACAGCGGGAAGGTCGGAGTCGGAGCCGGGGCGGCGGATGGCAGCTGCAGGAGGGAGAGGAAGAGGAGGACGATCAGTAGGGGTAGGAACGGCGGACTCATGAGGAAGAGGGATTGGATGGTGGCGACAAACGCTGAGGACTGGGCCTGAGGATTATCCTCCAGTTTCGTGGACATCAACAGTTAATTTGTTGTTTTATTTAATTCATAAGAAAGGACAAGAGGCCTTGGCTGGAACGGCACGCTTCCATGTAAAAAAAGTACAAGCACACGCAACTTAAATTCAAGTGTTAATTGAACTAACATCGAAGATCCCGCCCGTATGATTCCCTATTGCGACCTTTCTCGAGATTGAAGTTTCTCGGACTTTTTTTTTTAAAAGAAAAACAACCCTAAAAATTTTAAAAATTTACAAAATTATTTTTTGAAAAAAAAAATGATAAAACTAACTCTATTTTTGCCAGTAAGGCACCACGGAGGTGGGGCCATCTGAAGGCGCTTAATGATTCAGCGCCTTCGGTGTATTTGCTGAAGGCGCTGAATGATTCAGTGCCTTCACAAAAACCCAATAAAGACGCTGAATGAATCGGCGCCTTCAGCATTGTGAAGGCGCTGAATGAATCGGCGCCTTCAGCATATATGCTGAAGGCGCCGATTCATTCAGCGCATTCTGCATATATGATGAAGACGCTGAGGATTTAGCCAATTTTCACAAAAATTGGCTAAGTCCTCAGATATAAGTGCTAAAGGCGCTGAACCATTCAGCGTCTTCTTCACCACTAAAACCCCTCGCGTGGGCTACAGTGCCCTCACTTTCTCTCTTCAATCCCGCAGAGTTCTATCTTCTCTACCCCTCTCCCGCACAGTGCCGAAGCAGGAGCAGATTGTCGCCGTCGCCGAGAGGAAGCCCATTGTCGTCGTCGCCGTCGCCGTCTCTCTCGCTCTCTAAATCTCTCACTGTGAGCCTCTCTCTTTCTCTCTATCCCTCTCACTGTGAGAGAGGGATCTCTCACAGTGAGATAGCTCACAGTGAGCGATCCACTCACTGTGAGATCGCTCACAGTGAGGGATCCCTCACTATGAGAGGGATCTCTCACAATGAGAGAGTTCTCTCACTGTGAGAGAACCTCACTGTGAGAGTTCTCTCACAATGAGAGATCCCTCACTGTGAGAGACTCACAGTAAGATCGCTCACTGTCGCCCTTAGCATTACCTTGCGAGATTTCACAGTGAGAGGTTTCACTGTCGCTCTCTCACTGTGAAGTTCAAATTAGTATTTTGAAGTGCTTATTTTTTTTTGTAGTTAAAATGGCTAATCGTCGCATGTCGCTAAGTGTTCATTGGGATGGACAGTTAGTTATCGATGAGAATGGTCCAAAATATATCGGCGGCCGAAAAAAATTAATCGCGATACGTTCTGATTCTACATATACTAGTTTCGAGACGAGAATGTATCGTTTAACAAATTGTAAAAGAGAAGAATTTCGTTTAAAATTCACTATTCGTTGCCCCAGTGTCGGTAATGAATATTTAGCTCACGAAGTAGTAAATGATAAATCATTAGAGGGAATGATTGGATTATGTGAACATTATAGTTTTGTGACGGTATACATTGAGAAAGAGCTACACCCGTCGGAAAATTTTGAACCGCTAGATTATTACACGAGAATGCTCCACAATTATATTGATGTGGGTCCTTCCGCCAATGTAATGGGTGATCAAAATATTCTAAACGAAGGTGGTGTAAGAATGACACACTACGACAGATAAATACTACTATAGGCCAGTTATTGCATGATCGTCCGTCGCCTACGAGGATATTCGGGACTCTGACAGATATGCGCGAGCTTTTTCATATGGTACTGCAAAATGTACCGTCGGTACCTACTGTCAGAGTTTCTGAGGGAGAGGAGATTATGCTCACACATCGTCCTCGAGTCATCATGTACCTTCATATCACTAGAAATTTCAAATTAAGTCTTTAAATTCAAATTAACTAACTATTTACGCCATTTCAGGTGCCACGATCTCCATCTCCTCCTATTCAGGTCCCTACGACATCTAGTCCGGACCCTGAATCATATTTTTGAGAATTTTCTTGGCCGTGACGACAGTCCGGATCAGACTCATTCGAGTCCGGACCGCCGTGCGAAAATAATTCTGTTAAGGCAGTTTTTGATTCTTATCTCTTTCCAAAAGGTTTATTTTCTATAAATAGACCCAAAAGTTCATCTTTTAGGGTATGGAATATACGGGAAAAAATGTAAGCCGAAGATAATCCACATATAGAGAAGGAAAGGAAAACACGTTTATTTTATATTTCTTCATCTATATTGATTAATTTGATTCTAGGGTTTTTCAAACTCTCTATTTCTTATAGAATCAAATTGATGAATACTTAGATAGTGTTTTATTGTCTATATATGATTATCTAAGTATTCAATTCCATCACCACTAATAAACAAACAACGATTTTCGAAAGGAACATCGGCGCGTGGATTCGCGTGGCCTTGTGATTCAAGGTGCTATCGACTTTGTGGATTCGGAGTTTGGCGCGTTCGTGTGATCGACTCATGCTATATTGGTGAAGACCGTGGATTCGGTTGGATGTCGTGGATTCGACGTTGGACTTCGTGGATTCGAAGTTGGACACAAATCATATGATCGAGGCACATTGAGAACCGCGGAGAAGATCTACTTGGAGCGTATGGAAAAGGTTGAGTCGTAGTGTGCGTTACATCACCTTGTACGTGTTTTAATCTTAGTGGATTTTTCCGTGTGATCGGTCCTGTGGTTTTTTACTTCTCGATTGGAGTTTTTCACGTAAAAATCTTGCGTATATTTTTATTTTCCGCATTTGGTTATTTTTACGCAAAGATATCTGAGTTTTATTGTTTACACCTATTCACCCCCCTCTATGCGATTTTTTCCTATTTAGATCCTTGGATTCGATAACCCACAGGTGACGACGACCCGAGGTGGTGTGACCTAGGATCGAGGCGGCGCGGGTGGAGAGATGGAGGCTGGGGTTGGCCGGGCTCCGATGGCCGGAGTAGTCTCGTTGGAGGCGGAGGAGGCGCCGACGTTGGTGAGGAAGGAGATGGCTGGTGGTTGGGGGAGAGATGAGTTGAATGGGGGGTGGGGGAGAAAGGGTTATTGAAACCCTAGATGCCTAATTTATAGTTTTGGTATTTTTGCAGTTTAGTCCTAGAAAACTCCGAATTTCATTCTAAGCTCTTCCTAGCATGTGTAATCTGCACACTAGCACCTCCCCATGAAATTTCATGCGATTTGACATATAAGTTACGCTCTTTGCAGAAAAATCTCTATTGCATCGATTCTCTCTCGCCGTTTTTCTCTTTAAATTGTGCTTTTACCATGTAGAATTACAAAATGGACCCTTCCACGACTTTTGACACTGTTAGACGTTGAGAGTGGCGATTTTGTTTCACTGAAAATTATTCAGTTTTGCAAGATTAGCCAATTTTCTGAATTTTTTTTATTAAAATTGAAACTCAGTTATATATATATATATATAATTAGGCTGGAATACTATCGATAGCACCAAGCCATTGGTGCTATCAAGTTTTTAGCCGTTGGATCAAAGGATGTGTGGTTAAGATGATAGTGATCCCCTAGGGTTTACTAGGTGGTTGGTTGAATAGTAAAAATCTTAGGGGAACACTATAATTCCAACCGCATATCTTTTCATCCAACGGCTGAAACTTGATAGCACCAATTGTTTGGTGCTATCGATAGTATATAGCACCAATTATTTTCAGCCGTTGATTTTGAGCCATGTCAATCACCTCGTAAATGATATCAGAAAATTATAAAATTTATTTTCTAGATATTACAAATATTCTAAATCAAGTCTAACGGAGCCAATCGTCCATTGGAAAGTCCCAATATTAAAAATAACTTGGGAGCACGGATAACTCCGTGCTTTAAAAAGCACATAAGTCCTATATATATATATATATATATATATATATATATATATATATATATATATATATATATATATATATATATATATATATATATATATATAGCTAGGCTAGAATACTATTAATAATACCAAGTTATTGGTATTATTAAGTTTTTAACTTTTGAATTAATAGATGTGTGGTTGAGATGATAGTGGGTCCCTTGGGTTTAATAAGTGGTTGGAAAAGTAGTAAAATCTAACGGATGAAAATGATCAAAGGGGTTGATCTAAAGGTAGAAAACTTTGTAGCACCAATAGCTTCGTACTATTAATAGTATAGTGGCCAGACTCTATATAGAGTTAGGCTAGAATACTATTAATAGTACCAAGACCCATATATATATATATATATATATATATATATATATATATATATATATATATATATATATATATATATATATATATATATATATATATATATATATATATATATTTATATATATGCTATCGATAGTACCGAGTATTTGGTGCTACCAAATTTTTTACCGTTAGATCTAGCTCTTTGATTATTTACATTCCTTGGATCATTCTATTTTCCAAACTACCCACTAAATTCTAGGGGCTCACTATCATCCTAACCACACATCTCTTAATCCAAGAGTTAAAAATTTAATAGCACTAATGATTTGGTGCTATTAATAGTATAGCAGCCTAGTATCTCTCTCTCTCTCTCTCTCTCTCTATATATATATATATATATATATATATATATATATATATATATATATATATATATATATATATATATATATATATATATATATATATATATATATATATATATAAGCAACACCAATTGGCTAGTGAGCATAATTTAAAATTTCTTGCGAAATTTTAAAATTTTGATTAAAGTTTTTTTTATTCTCCTTTGAAATATTGAAATATATATAAAAGCAACACGATTGGCTAGCGAACATAATTTAAAGTTTCATGTGGGATTTCAAAATTTTGACTAAAGTTTTTTTTGACTCTCGTTTGAAATATTGGAATATACTTATAACTTACGATTTTTTTTGGAACTGTGGAGTCATGAATGTGTGTTTGGATTTTTCTAAAATATGAAAACTAGGTTGATTTGAGAAATTTTGGTTCAACTCAACTACAAATAATTAGTGCTTGGGATACCATATTTATAGTTACATTTAAACTTAGGGCCGTTTGGGAAACCTTCGAAACTCTGTTTTAAGTCATTTAACTCTGTTTTGTAAAAAATAGTTGGTCTGTTTGGATGGTCCAACAGTATAAAAATATAACAGAGTAATTTTGTAGTTTCAGAGTATTTTTGGAGAAAAAAAAAAAAAGCTCTGAGCGGCGAAATTTTTGTTCCTATTTTTCGCGTACAATTTCTCACTCGCATTCTTTCGCATTTCACCCATTTTAAAAATTTAAAATTTAAAATTTAAAATTTAAAAATATGAAATTAAAAATTAAAAATTAAAAATTAATAAATTAAAAATTTAAAATTTGAAACTGAAAAATTAAAAAATAAAATATAAATTTTAAAATTTGAAATTTAAAATTCTAAATTGTAAAATTAAAATTTATTATATTAAAATTAAAATTTATAATTTTGAAATTAAATTTATTATTTTAAAATAATAAAATTTTATGTTTAAAACTTAAAATTAATATTATAAAATTTAAAATTTAAAATTTTAAATATTATATCTGAATTTTTTTATTTGAAATTTTATATTTAAAATTTTGAATTTTAAATTTTTAATTTTTAAATTTTTAATTTTTAATTTTTATTTTTTAATTTAAATTTTAAATTTTAAATTTTAAATTTTATATTTTAAATTTTAAATTTTAAATTTTAAATTTTATATTTTATATTTGAATTTTTTAATTTAAAATTTGAAATTTAAATCCTAATTTTAATATTTTAAAATTAAAAATTAAAAATTGATATTTTTAAATTTAATTTTTTGTATTGAAAGTTTAAATTTAAAATAGAATTTTTTTAAAAATTCACAATCCAAACAGTATAAAACAGAGTAATATTTTTACAAAGTATTAATTTTTTCAAAATATCAAATACGTTGTAAAATAAAACTCTGTTTTATTTTTCGGTGATTGCGAGGGCCTTAGGGTCTTGTTTGGTTAGCTGTAAAATTTATTAAGAATCCAAATTAAAAGTATCTTTTTTGGATTTTTTTTTAAATCCAAAATAATTTGTGAAGTTTTGAGCCAAAAAAATATTTTTCGCGAATTCTCCAAAAATTCGGCACTTCTTGCCCCCGAAGAAAAACACTTTCCTCTTTCAAAGAGAGAAAAAAAAAAAAAACCATCAGAGGCCCACCCCACCCCACCTCACCTCACCTTCTCTTCTCTGTTCTCACGCCCTCTCACGCCCGCCTCCTCCCACCCGGCCGGGCGGCGTGCGCTTGCCAAGTCGCCATCGGATCGGAACCCTCCGCTCGCCGCTCGCCGCTCGCCGCTCGCCGCTCGCCATCGGAACCCCTCCCGGGCTGCGCGCCGCTCGCCACCGGAACCCTCCGGGTCGCGTGCCGCTCGTCATCTTACTCGCCGCCACCAGTTTGTGAGTTGTGATTTTGTAACTTTGTGTTTTAATTTATAGTTTTGGTTACTTGTGAGTGAAATTAATATTTGCTTTCAATTAATTTAATTTTTTTCTAGTTACTTTCTAATATTTCAACCATTAATTAATTTTTTTGTTCTTTGCAAAGAGTCTCTTAGAATTGTGTTATTATTATTATTATTATTATTATTATTTTACTGAATGGGTATTTTCTTTATTTCTAAAGTAGGTTGATTAAATTATATTTAAAAATTATAATTGTTTATGCTGATAGTATAAATTTAGAGAAAAAAATTTAATTTAATAGCTGAATTTTTAAGGTATAAATCACGAATCCGAATAATTGACGAACCCATTTTTTAACCGAATTTAAAAATTATGATACAAATTTTATCCGTATTATATTGCCAAATCCGAATTAACTAACTATGCTTGCAACCCCTGTATGCTCCTACATTGCATCAATACTATTAGGGTGTTCATATTTTGAAGTCTTGGAAATTTGTCTTTTCACAAGCTTTATTTCAAAATTTATTTTACCCACTGAGCTCATGTTTTTCATAATTCTATTAGTATAATTTAGTAAGTCGTCTCTTTCAGGTTAAAACAAGTCTCAGAAATTTCTTGCAGAACTTGTTTTAATTTTCTTATTTTATTGTAGTTAGAGTTGTGGTGTAGGCTGGGATAACAAATACACACCAAGAGTTTTATAAAATCAAAATTAGTAAGGCTCACAATAAGTAACTAGCAATTGATAATAAAATCTAAATTCTAGAAATAGCAAATCAATTTTAACTCGATTAAACCTCTCTAGTCTTTTATATGAATTTATAGCCATGTTTAGATGGAAAAGCTATTATGGAAGGGGACATAAATATTTGTAGCATTGAAACAATTATATCTGAATGTTGTGAAATTGTTCCACATAATTTCTGAATGTTTTAACTCAATATCTAGATGTTGTGAAACTTGTTGTACTTTTTCATTCTGTTATGAAATTTATTGTACAAATTTTATTTTTTTGAGTTGAAAAAAATTTCTTGTCTATACTGTGGTTAAAGGCGTTGAACCATTCAGCGCCTTTAGCATTGATGATAAAGGCGTTGAACCATTCAGCGCCGTTAATGTTTATGTTAAAGGCGTTGAACGGTTCAGTGCCTTTAACGTTTATGTTAAAGGCGCTGAACGGTTCAGCGTCTTTAACGTTTATGTTAAAGACGCTGAACGGTTCAGCGCCTTTAGCACTTATATCTGAGGATTTAGCAAATTTTCGTGAAAATTGGCTAAGTCCTCAGCGCGTTCATCATATATGCAGAAGACGCTGAATGATTCAGCGCCTTCAGATGGTCCCGCCTCCGTGGCGCTCTGCTGGCAAAAGCAGGGTTAGTTTTGCAAAAAAAAATTTCAAATTGTCATTTTGCAAATTTTTAAAATTTTTAGGGTTATTTTTTAAAAAAGTCCAAGTTTCGCACTTCCCATTTTGCCGGCACAGCTGAGTACAGGTAGGTTAATCAGATTGTCTAATTCGATAAAGCTAGTGACTTGAGAGGATTTTTTTTAAAAAATAATGTTCTAAAATTTTAAAATTTACAAAATAATATTCTCAAAAAAAATTTATAAAACTAATTTTATTTTTGCCACGTGGGCACCACGGGGGATAACGGACTGAAGGCGGTGAATCATTCACCGCCTTCACAGCGTTTTATGCTGAAGACGGTGATTCACCGTCTTCACAAAAACGCTGTGAAGGCGGTGAATCATTCACCGTCTTCAATGTGACTTAGCGGGTTTTTTTTTTTGAAAATGACCTTTTAAAAATTTGTATTTTTGAAAATGGCCCTACAAAATTTGTATTTACAAAAATGGCCGTATGGGTGCCAACTGTGCGCCACGTGAGCGGGAGAGCCTGAGTCGGATCAAGTTGAACACGCAATTTGAAATCGTGTGTTTAAACGCGATTTAAAATCGCGTGTTTAGACACGCACTTTGAAATCGCGTGTTTAAATAGATTGAGAGAGAGATAGAAAGGTCGCGGCGCTCCATGAGGGAGCGGAGGCGATCGCGACGCTCCATCTTGCGCTTGCCGAAGAAGGTGATGGGCTCGCCGAGGCGGCGGAGTCGGGCGTGCACGGCGGAGTCATTGGTGGGCACGGCCATGGCGTAGGCGCGACGCTTCATGAGGAGCTCCTGCACGACCTTCTCCTGCCGTTCCCGGGCGAGGCTGCTCTCCTCCGAGACCTCGTACTCGTCGGCGCCACCGCCGCTGCCGCGGGGGACGGAGCCCTCGCGGTCGGAGTCGGAGCCCCCGCCGCTGCCGCCGCCGGCTCGGGAGCGGAGGAGGGCGGCGGCGGCGAGAGGAGGGGGGATAGCGGCGATGAGGGGATGGGGAGGGGGAGGGGGAGGGGTCAGACACGCGATTTCAAATCGTGTGTTTAGACACGCGATTTCAAACCGCGTGTCTATTCAACTTAATCCGACTCAGGCTCTTCTGCTCACGTGGCGTGCACACGTGGCGCACAGTTGGTACCCATAGGGTTATTTTTGTAAATACAAATTTTGTAAGGTCATTTTCAAAAATACAAATTTTTAGAGAGTCATTTAAAAAAAAAAAATCCTGACTTAGCCAATTTCTGAGACTAAAGTGTATAAAGAAATGAGTGTATTCTAAAGTGTATAAAGAAATGAGGAATGAGAGTGAGATTCGAATTAACAGATGTTCAACTATTTATAGAGAATATTTTTTTATATATATATTAAAATCAAAGTGTATTGGATATAAGTGTATAAGATATAGCAATAACATCTCTAGAGTTTTGTACAACTAGTGTATAGTCATATCAGTTGTATAATCATATCAATTGTGTAGTCAAGTCAGATTTTATATTAAGTGTAGTCAACTTTATGTCAAATGTATAGTCAACTCGAACTTTATATCAAATGTATAGTCAACTCGAACTTTATATCAAGTATAGTCAACTTTATATCATATCTAATGTGTAGTTAAATGTTTATAGTCACATCATTTTTAATCATATCAACTGTTATATTCAGTGTGTAGTCATATTAGATGTTTAATCATATCAAGTATGTAATTTTAAAAAATATAATAATAATAATAATATTAATATTAATAATAATAAAATTATTTTCTTTAATATATAATTATATTATTTTATATTATATTTATTTTTTTAGTAATCTCAAATCTTATTTTTAGTATATAGCTCAATTAGATATTTAATAATATCAATTACTTAGATAAATTAAAAAAAATAATAATATTATTAAATAATAATTTAATTTAATAAATAAAATTTTTATTAGTTATTATTAATTATTATCTTATAATTATTTGATCATGATGATTTGTTTGATCAATTAAATATTTGTAATAATAATAATAATTTAAATTAATAAGTATAATTTTTATTAATTATTATTTATAATTATTTGATTTTATATAGTAAAATTAAATATTATTAATAATAATAATTTAATAATAATATTATTATAATTTTTATTATTAAATATTAAATATTAATTATTATTGTATATTATTAGTGGGTAGGAGAGAGAGAGAGAGAGAGAGAGGGAGAGAGAGTTGGGGGAGGGCTGGCGGGGGCGAAGAGAGGGGGGGGGGGAGAGAGAGAAAGAGAGAGAATATGGGTACCTTGAGAAATGAAAAGAAAAAAAAAATTAATATTTTTTTCTTAATTAAAATATAAATACTCTTAACTATTTTTTTTTTTTCTCTACTTTATAAAACTAGGGCTAATTTTTTTTTTTTTATTTTTTTTTTCAATAAAACTTCTTAGGCATTTGTCTCCTGGTCTTTATCCCCTCCCAATTTTATTCTCATTATTCCTACCTCTAACCCTAATCACTTTTATTTGTGACAGACCGCGCCGCCAGACCGCGCGCCTCCTTGCGCCGCTCCTCCTTGCACCGCTTTGCGCCACGTCTCCTTGTGCCGCGCCGCGCCGCTTGCACATAGCCCGCATTGCGCACCGCCAACCTGCGTGCCGTGCACTGCCAGCCCGCGCGCCGCCTAGCGCTCCCGCGCGCCGCCTAGCGCTGCGCCGTCCGCGCGTTGCCTTCGCGCAACCCGCGCCCGAGCCAGCCCTAACCTGCGCCAATGCGCCGCCGCAACCGCGCCTGTCCAGCCCTTACTGTGCAGTAGCCCGGGACAGTAGTCTAACCCCTTTTTCTGTCCGGATTGCGGCGGATCGTCCTAGAGACACGGCTGCTGTCCGGTTCTCACATTTTGGAACAGCGGTGCATCGTTTTGCGACCCAAAAATTCCAGCGGCCACTGATCCTCCAATTTTTGAACACGGCACACCCGGCGACCCCCGATCTTCAGGATTTCGAACACGGTAATCCCGGAACCCCCTCTTGTGTTCGTTAAATTACTTAATTGCATTAAATCACAACAATAGCGTGTTTATCACTTATGTTCGCCGTTTGCGGCTCCGCTTGACCCCGATGCAGGTTTCGGACTCCAATCAAACCCCGGATAGGCTTTTGAGACATCGCGTGCTGTCCAGAATCGGCATTGGATTGATTCCGAATGCGGGATCAGAGGTATGAACCGGTTTCCGCGTAGACTTTTATTTAATGTAAATAATTACATCGGTGGGACTTTGGGGTGCAAATTGCACTTGACCCTTGGACTGTTTGTCCTTATTCAAACGACGGTGAGGTTGTTCGAGCCTCTTTTTCAATCAAGGGATCGTTCGGGTTCGACGGTTTGAGAATTGGAGAAACGTTCACGTTAATTTAATTGGAACAACGGGGATCTTGGTGAAGCGGTTGGGACCACTAATTCGCTGGTGATTGTTATTTGACTTTAGTGACCAATAGTGGTCAATTGGCGGATTACTAAAAATTCTGGTGGATCTCGGGACTTCAGTAAAGTCCATTGCTTGGTCTTTCTGTACACTGTGAGTCAGTGGGATGAGTGTGAGAGAGTCAGTCACTGATTTGTGTTTGTGATTCAGGCTTGAGCAGCCAGGAGGCGTACGCGAGCCTACCAGCGAATTCCAGGACCGCCTACATTGAGGCGGGCACTCACATCCGGGCATTGGCATAGTGTAACCTGATTGGGTACCGTAGTCGATCGGACTCTTTGGTTATCTTGCTAGTCCTTCTTCAGTTGTTACTTCCCGTCCTGCGATTACCTCTGCTTTACATATATGTGCCATGATTTTCAGTATTAGTAGATACTTCAGTTATTGCACTTTTACAGTCTTTCTGATAATTTTGGTTCGCCGAACTGAAAATCGAATAACACTACATCGTTTAGCTCGACTAAACTAGTCAAGTGGTGTTTTTACTTCGTCGAGATTGGGTCTAGACTCTAGTTAGGTCAGGTTAGGCTAATTGATCGATACTTAATCGAAAACTTCGGAAATTCGAATTTTTGAATTACAGAAAATCGAGAAAAATGATATAAATTAATTTTTCAGATTTAAAAATTTTCGAGTATTACACCCTAACTTTACGCATCCCTCGCTCACTCTCCCTCTCTTCTCCCATTCTCTCCTTCCAAATCCTAACCATAAGGCGTGGTAATCTCAACTTTAAATCCAAGGTGATCCTCCGTTGCCCTCCTCTCTCCCTTAGATTCGAATTGAATCTTTTCGATCTCTTCCTCTCCGTTTTTCTCTCGATTTGAGTGTTGAATCGAGGGTTTTGGTGCTACGTTTTTGGCACCAATAGGGTCGTCTTGGTGGTGTTCTTCGTGCCCTGGTGCGGCCATTGCCAAGCCCTAGCTCCCACGTGGGGGCACACTGCCACCGTCCTCAAAGCCGTCGCCGCCCTCGGCGCTGACGCTCACCAATCGCTCCCTCAGGTGTGGAATTGCACACTCTGATTTTGTCCTGTTTCTGCTTAATTGGTGTTGTTGTTTGTGATTGTTATTGTGATTGTGATTGTGGTGGCTTACTTTGAATAAGAGAATTATGGGTCACATATCAAATTGTAGTTGACAGATTTAGTATCGGTGAGTTGCTCGAGTTGCTTGATCGGAGGAGTTATGTTATAGAACATTTAGAAAATTTGATCCTATTGATTTAGTGGCAAATGCAAATATATCCCCGTGAACTTGGTGCAAGTTGACTTCAGTTGACTATTGTGAACGCAAGGCTGAAGGAGCAAGTAGTTTTCTTTCCATTTCCATGTTCATAACCATTTTGTCTACTCCAAGTGCACATGCCAGTTTGAAGTCTCTGTGCAGATATTACCTGACTACATCTCATTAGGACAGTGGTGTTCTCTCTACTTATGCAAAAGTTTTTAGGGCTTGATCTTAGAAGAATTTATTAAGACATGAGATGTTGGATTCTTAGAATATAGGATATAATTAATCACTTTTTAAGCTATCAATTTGATTTCGAGAGGGTAAAATATATGTACCTTAAAATGCAAATATTTAGATTTTTAGAATTTGAAATATGTTATAATAGTCTCAAAAGTATACCTTTTAATGGAATCGCTCAATAAGATTCACAGGAGATGTTTTCAATTATGAAATAATAGATAGATGGAGATGTTTTCACTTAATGTTGATGAGATCCATGTACTTTATTGTTTAATTACTTTCCATATTTATTAGTTATTATATAATTTCACGTACTGAAATAATGGCTATGAGAAGAATCATATATTTTGCTTTATTTCTACCCGTTAACGTAATGGCAAATATGTTTCAGTTAGTTTGATCGACTAAAATGCTACTTTTTATTTATGTCTTTTTGTTGTGCTACATTTTTTCATATCCTTTGTATGCTTGGTTAAAGTTTTGATGATGAATTACAATTATACTTAAATCCCGTTTGGTTCATGATTTGTTATATTTCGATAATTTTTTATCTTTTCTATTGAAATATTCAAGTCATTATCATTCAATCTCTGTTTAAATCCTTTCAGACAATTTCTGAAATATGTTAGTATCATCCAATCTCTGTTTATTCTCATCCTATTCTGATCTCTTTAACCTTTTTGCTTTCAAGAAAAGTAGTTTATACCCCCCCCCCCCCCCCCCCCCCCCCCCCCCCTCCCTTTCTTGCAGGGGTTTTATTGAATTGGAGCTGCCGTGCTGCAAGAACTCACCCTTGGTAGCTTCTGCCGACCCCGATCTGCACTGGACTCTTGAGGGTCTCCTCTCGGAGTTGAATTCCATAGAGACGCAGTTGGGCGCTCGCTTTTCTGCGGCCCCTTCGCCCTTGAAGCAACCAGAATGGTAGCTTCTGTTCTTGATCCGAGAAAACTTGGTGCCTTTGTATAGGTGCCATTGTGATCTTGTTGTGTATTTTTGTCAGGGAGTTTTCCCAGAAAAGGGTGTTGGATAGGAGCAACAATATGCCCTTCGTGATGTGCGTGTCGGATGATGATGCGGGGTACAGCGAAAGTGATGATGAAGAAAATGACGATCGGTCTTTGGTGCCGGCAACACGGTTTACCTGCAATGATCTCTGTCTGAGGTGCTCAATTTTTCTTTACATTAATTATATTTATTTTATGATACATTGTATATCTATTTCTCTTTTTTCTCTCCGTCTTTTAAGCTTCTTGATTGCCATTCTCTTGCATTGTGAAGAGGGTTGGTTAATTAAAGGTGAGGAAGTTTGGTGGTGAGGTGGCGTGGATTTGATGCAATTTTGAAGTACCAAAAATACATGTGTAGTTCTGGACTGAGTTGGAATAATAGTATCATCTTGCATGCCAAAATGTTAAAACTTGATGCCTTGCAGACTTCTGTGTATGCATTTATTCACAGGACTCTGAATTATCATGGTTCTTCTTGTCAACATTGTCAATGCATACTTTTGCAAAAATGGGGCGAGAGGATATTTAAATGAGTTATGCAGGTATTCATGATAGATAGGCCTCAGTTCTTGTTAAGCTGTACTCATGCTTTGAACATAAAAAGGCAGGAAGCACTAGAGTTTCCCGTCCGAGAACTAGTATAGATGAGCCGTGGTTTTTGGAAGTAAGATTACAGTCCAAGAACAGGGGTTAGCTTTCGCGATGCCTTTCTTTTCCCCATGATATTGTTTTCTAAAGGGAAATAATTTGCCTAAAAGATATATTTGGAATTTAAGATCTTTCCATGTCTGCTTGTAATGATGGACAACTATAATAAATATTTTGGAGGATTGCTATTGATAGTGATTCTTTTCGTATTTAGGGTACTCCATTGTGAAGCCAGGTCAAGTTTCATGGTGAGAAGTAATCGGCCTGTTGCTTAGCTAAGTTTCCTAGCATATGTC
Source organism: Tillandsia leiboldiana (assembly GCA_029204045.2). Taxonomy (NCBI): domain Eukaryota; kingdom Viridiplantae; phylum Streptophyta; class Magnoliopsida; order Poales; family Bromeliaceae; genus Tillandsia; species Tillandsia leiboldiana. The sequence continues at coordinate 29,067,687 of CM055073.1, forward strand.
AAAGTCATTGAGGCATAGTTAACAAGATGTTCTAGAAAGAATTTTTTGGTTCTTTGATTTGTTTGTTCATTTTTAAAATTTATCTATGCAGCTCAAATCCTCTAAATGATAAAACATTTCAAAAACAAAGTTCTACCAAGCAGGTGAAAATGGAAATGGTTTTTAGATTAGGTATAAGCTATTCACTCTAATTGAATGGACAACTTTTTGCATCATAGTTTGAACCAAGAATGAAACAGTAGTAGAAACTATATTTTGTTTTCTAATCTAGGTGATATCTAGGTTATCAAGTAGTAGTTGAAAATTTTTCAATGCTGACTTAGATTTTAGCTACCATTGGTAAATATTTAGGATGATTGGGTAATATTTATTGCAAACTAGACTACTATATAATATATTATATATATATATGTGATTAATATTTTCTCTATTGCATCCAATTTCACTAAAATATCTTGGATGTATATCTTATGGTCAATGGTGTGAAACCTTAGAAATTTCTTGTCACTTTTTGAGAAAGTGGTGCCTACATTAGCACATGCAAATATGGTTACCTAATCGCCCCTTGTTGAGCTCCTCCGCATACTGTGTGGACACCATATTATGGGTATGAGGTGCCTACTATTATGTATCATACATTGATATAAGTAGGGTATGCACGACAATTTAATGATTAGCTAATCAATTTCTTGAACATCTTTATTTTTAATTTTTTAACAATTTTTTTTAATTTTTTAATTGAGAATTGAGAGCTTAGACATTGCACAACTTCCTTGAAATACCCCCAACTAGGACTTGAACCTAATACTACCCCAATCTGAACCTCATTCCTTACCACTAGGATCCTGGTGGTTTGGCTAATAACCTGAAAATCAAAGTTCTATGTATAAACTTTGCTGACTTGTTTTGAATATTGATTATTCTATACATAGAATATTTCTGTTAAATATGGACATGTAAACTGTTAGGCCATTAAAAGCTCTTATGCTTTTCCTGTTTTTCTGTATCTTTTTTATCATCACATATTCTTATATTTTATTTTCACCAAATTTTTTATATCTTATGCAAATGACATATTCTCCTTGGCTTGCCTGTGCCTTTGTGGCACCTTGGTGTTGAGTTGATTATTTCTGCTTTTTTGCATATTTTCTTGAGACCATATTATTCAAAGATATATTATAATGTTGTACTACAATGCGGCCTATCTTCGTCTTAGTTATTACTTGTTTTTAATATTCTTGTCTTTTTCCTGATTTCAGTGAATTCGAAGAATCTGATGCTGAGTTGCTTAATGAAGATTTTCAACCCTGTCTGATGGAAAACAGACATGTGGAGGAGGGAATTTTATTTGAACTTGAGAGTGAGCACCAAATCAATGTTAAAGTGCGTATCTGGAGTTGATGATTCTAAAAAGGAATTCTGAAAATGCATGGTTTCAAGTTTTCCTCGTCTGCCTTATTATAAAGTCTTATTTGTTGGAGTATTTTTTTAGTGTTTGGTGCCTTAAAGCATTGAACATTTTACCCTAATATTTCTTTCCTCTTGTTAGCTTTGTTGTTTTGCTTGTCTAAAATGATAGATTGGCTAGTGAAAGTGAGAAGTGGTACCTAATATCTGTTACCGCCTATTACAGCCAGTTTGCTATTAGGCTGTGAGGCCAGAAACTCCTGAGCTTACTTTTTGATATTCATGTCAAGTATGATAGAGAACACCCTCGTTTTATTTTTAGGTTGAGAATCAGGTATGATAAAGAACCATTGCTCTATAAACCTCTAGGAACCTTGTTACCATCTTATTAAGTATCTTTTAGACAATAGTTTACTGCATGAAGAAGATACATATATTACAATGTTAAACTTAAGCAAGAATAAGCAGTCTTTTATGAGACATGAGTTACTGTTAGTATTGCATGCCAGCTAATGGCCATGCCACAATATTTGATGCAAACATCACTTGTGGTTAGCTCTAACGAAAATTCGTGCAATGTTCTTATTGAAGTGTTTGATTACATGTAAATATACCATTTAATCTCATTAACCTAGTGTGTCTGCAATGTTGGACAGGTGATGCGAAATTAAACACTTGACAATTAATCAATCGAGGGCTTGTTTCAAAGCGCGATTTCTTATTATGTGTCGTTTAGATGCGTGAACATTTTGTTCTCATTTCTCTTTTATATATTTATCGGGCAATTGGAAATTTCTAGGCAGCGTTTTATGTCCAAACTCCAAAGCAACAAGGTTGAATGGAGATCATTTTAAGTAGCATGGCATTTTATTGTATTAGCAGCAGTGATTTTTACCCAGTAATCATGACTGTCGACCTATCTGATGCTTTGGAGGAGAATATGGCTTATTGTAGTTCCTATTAGAAATTCTTCTTATTAGGTTACTATATGCCTTGTATTTCAGGAGCTAGTCAGAAGTAAAGTTGCTGCATTGGAGGTCTATCACAATAATGAAATTGAGAGAATAGCTTCTGTCATGGCTCGGCTTGAGAAATTTGCAGAAGTAAGACGGGAGATGGACGGAAAACTAGACAAGCACTACCAAAGAAAAATGTATGCTGTCTGCTTTTCCTCTTTTGTGATTTTCACATTATTTTCATGAACTTGTACCCTCCAACAGAGGCTAAAACTAATCAATAATGCTTAGAAAATTTTCAATTCTTTCTTATTCTGAACATTTTCGGTTCCAGTTATTAGATTTGGCATGGATAATATCTTTTTTCCATTATCTGATATTTCAGAGGCACCTTTTAGAAGCAGTCGCAGGTTCTAAGTACGGAGTGTTGAAACTAACATCATGTTCTCGCTGAAATTTGACAAGTTCTAGCTCGTTTTTGTGAAAGCACATTCTTACAAGCAAGGGATAAAGTGCCGTGGCACGGGGGCGTGCCGTTGTCCGCCTGGCACGGTACGGTACCGGCACGCTTCCGTGCCGACACGTGGCACGCTTGCGTGCCGATGGATACGCATGACCTCTCAGTGGCACGCTCTGGCATGTTTTTTTTATAGTTTTTTTGTTCCTAATAAACTTTTATAATGTTATTTTAAAAGATTTAGTCAAATAATTATGAATATTGACTATATATAGCTTACTATACTAATCAATTAATATAGTGGTAAGGTTTTAAATGTAAAAAAAAATTATACCTCATAGAGAATAGAAATTAAAATATAATAATAAAATTTACTAGTAAAATTCATTTAAAAAGTTAGAAAAAAAACAACATACTGAAAAAGAACAACATGAGCAATAAATTATATGACAAATAAATTAAACAAATTTAAGTATCAATTGATTTAATTTAACTTTTAATTTTATTAGTATTTTTAATTTTTTAAATTAAAAAACAAAATCTTTAAAGTAAAAATTATTTTTATTGCAAATCTTATATAAAATACTAGATCTATCCAAAATAATTAAAAATTTAACTATATAATAATTAAATCAAGTATATCTATTTCAACTTTTTATAAACAACAGATAAAAAATTATCTAATTATATATATATATATTTTAAAAAACTTTACAAATTAAAAATATTCAAATAAAAAAAAAACTACGTGGGGATACAAAGGCCAATTCCCAAAAAAAAAGTCACAAAAAAAAAAAATCGAATGAATAACATAAGGACTTATAAAAAAAAAAATCTACCAAAAAAAAAAAAAAAAAAGATGAGAGACACAAAACCCACCAAATAAATAAATAAATAAATCTTCAAAAAAAAAAAACTCAAAAAAAAAACAATCAAAACTACTTTGTGAGCGAGAGAGAGAGAGAGAGAAAGAGAGAGAGAGAGAGAGAGAGAGAGAGAGGAAGGAGGGGGCGGCATAAAAAAAAAAAACAAAAAAAAAAAAGGAAAAAAAAAAAAAAGGCACGGGCGGAACGTGCCGCCTGTGCCGCGCGATACCCACGAGGGTATCGCGCTGTCTTACGGGTATCGCAGCACCCCCCCCCCCCCCCCCCCCCCGCCCCCATATTGGGGGCACGGTATGTGCCGCCCGTGCCGCAGCGGCACGGGCGGCACTTGAAACCCTGCTTACAAGTCATCAATATTGTTGGTCCACGAATATTTTATGATTTTATTGTGACCTGCAAGCGTTAACAAGTGCTCATGTTAAGACTCATTTCCAGTCTTGTTTTCCAAGTAAATTAAACAATAAATCCTGTAAGGCCAGGGTAAGTAATTAAAGATGCTTGTCTCACTATTATGTGCATTTTGTGTACACTATTACCTACCTTTTTTTAAAAAAAACTTCTGGTAATGGACAGTGGGCATGTGGCATTGCTCATTTATAATTTTAAGTATTGGATACATCGGAGTGGTCTTTAGATTAAATATGTTGCAGTATTTGTTCGTGCTTCTTAACCTAGCTCAGTTGGCGTTGTGCTATACATTGTTATTGTGGTAAATCGGAATATTTTCTTTGGAGTTGAAAACTGGTTTGAGCTGGAAGAAATATTAGAAATGCAAGAAAACATTAGCCTAATTTGGAAGCAATGAAAGCGAACTATTGGAAAAGGACAGAGATGGTGATACCTTGATAGATAGGAGTCACAACAATCTGAACTCCTTTTTTAGTCGAAAAATAGGGATGTACTAGGTAAGAAAAACTCAACCTAATAAACCTGGAGTATTATGGAAATAAAATAAAAACCACAGAAGCAACATTCCGGCTGCATTGTTTGTTGCAGCTATTTTATGAGGAATAGCTACTATAGTACAGTCCGCTCTTTTATTTCGAGAATATATTATGGAGCTTCAAATCTGCATCCTTACCCTTTATCTTCATCAACTTAATCTGAGATAATTTTATTCATAATTTAATGCCACAACTCTTTATTTCTTAGTCTGAGACAATTGTATCCATATTTTATTGCTTCATTGTAGTGCGGAAGTGCTTGATAAACACTTATCAGCTATCCAAAGGGACTATGAACAAAGATCCCAGATTGTCGAGCGTAGAATAAGAGATGATGCAGCTCTTGAAGAAGCTAAAAGAAAGGAGAAATTTTTTCATGAGGAAAAATTGCAACAAGAAAAGGCAAAACAAGAAGCAAAGGTTAGTTTGGCCAAATATTAATATTTTCAGACCAGCATTCATACTTGTTGCATTCATAAATAATGTTTTTGGATGGCTTTCATTCTCATGTAGAAGAACATTTGAAATTTTGTTCAGAGTGTTTGATTACAAGTTAGCTAACTTGGTTTTCATCTCTTTTGGGGGTACTTAAGCTTTTGGAATGGCTAAAATGTATTCTAGTCAAAATCTTATGACTGTTCTATCCTTTTTATATCTATTTATGTATTCATTACAAAATGACAAAATTACAATTATCTTTATTGTTCGAGTACCCCTGTAGCAGTTGGAGCAATTCATATATCTTGGTTATCCAAGATAATGAATTACCTATGATAGAAAAGAAAGCTATCTGAGTACATATGTCCAAACCTTCTTTGAGAATACATTGGGTATGGAAATATGATATTTTTTTGTAGGACGAAGGAAAATCTGTTGAATGTCCTAGAAAACTATGCAGTGTTTGGCGAAGCAAATGACAAAGTTTATCAGAATAGTGACAAAATATATAAGAAAGACCTAGAAACCTTTTGAACATGGTCTCCTCTGCCTTTCTTTAGAGTCTTATATTGGCCTCAAATTTCAGAGGATATTTTGTTGAAATGTGCACTCTAGTCGCTTGTTTTGGCAAATACATTATTTCTGCTGTCTGGCTGTTATGATGCTTCAAAATTCAAGACTGAAGTAAAGTGATCATGTTATTGATATTCTTGTTGATTCTAATAGTGATGGTGAGTTTGATACGTAGTACAGGAGTACCTATAAAAGTAATGGGAATAAAGGCATGCTCTCACAAGAGAGTCACTCCACGTCTATGTTTGTAGTTAGACTTTGTTTTAAAATAACCCTTAAAAATATTCTAATTGGTCAAATAACCTTTCCAAAATTTTATTTGGCCAATTAAACCTCTTCTTTACCATGAGAAACGCGGTAATTCATTTACCGTCTTTAGAAAACGGTGAATCATTCCCCATTTTCATATTGTTATTGTTGTTTATATATATATTTTTTTTGTGGGTTGTGAGGTTGTTAGGATTATCTGCGGATTATTAGAATTTTTGTTTGATTGTTAAGAATGTATGGATAGGTTGTTAGGATTTTTTGGGTTGTTAAGATTGTATGTGGTTTGTTGGAATTTTTTATGGTTGTTAAGATTGGAAATAGAAAGAAACGTTAAATCGTTTACCACTTTCTTTTTGATGGAAAATGCGGTAAATGATTCACGGTCTTTTAAATTTTATTAAAGATGGTGAGCAATTCACCATTTCCTAATTGTTCTTCCACCCTTGTACTGAGCTGGAAGAAATAGGGTTATTTGATCAAATAAAATTTTGATAGGGTTATTGGCAAATTATACATTTTTTTAAGGGTTTATTTGAAAAAAATTCTTTTGTAGTCATATGTCCTGCATATGATGGATGCTAACAGCTAACTATGAATATTTATAGGTTCTGCACTTATTGAATAAACATGCATGTTCTACCAGGAATGTCTTGCTTAATTTATCTAATACTAGTGAAGATACCTCCGTGTTGCAGCGGGTAGATGTTGTTGAATCAATCAAATTCAGTAAAAATGATCAAAATTTGATAAGATTATAATCCAACCATGGATCGGAGACATCACAAAATAACAAATTCCTTTCAAATTACTCAAATACACAATAGAAATCATAACTTCTCCTCAGCGAACACCGCGATCATATCAAAAACTTGATCGAACGAAGGATCTACACATAAAAACATAGAAATCGAAAGTATAGGATGAGATCGAGGGGATCGGAGGGGGAATCACCAGGGTGCGTAGAACTCGGCGATGACGAAGGGGTGATTGGAGACGGTGTTGGCGAAGTTGGAGGCGTCGAGGGTGAGCACCGAAGAGGGCTCCGCCTCCTCCGCCGCTGCTAGGGTTAATTTGGCATTTAACCAAGGATTTAAGTGCCGTGGCACGGGTGTACCGAAAACTTGTCGGCACGGTACGGCACGGTGCGTGCCGAGCCGTGCCGAGCCGTGCCGGTCACAAAAAATACATGCGTGCCGATACATAATGGCATGAAATATTTAATTTCTTTAGCAACAAATTTTTTTTATTGCTTATTATGTATCATTATCAAATATTTTGAACTTTATTAAGAAAATTACTTAGTAATTTTAAGAAAAAAGGGTTTTGAACTGTGTCATCGGCACGGGAGCTGTATCGTGCCGATATCTTGTTGGCACGGTACGGCACGGTAGATACGGCCCGTGCCGATGGATACTTAAAACCTTGCATTTAACATAATAATAAAGTGATTGAGAGGGGAAAGAAAAAGAAAATAATAGAGGGAGAGGAAGAGGTGAAGAAGAGAGTTGCGTTAAATAAAAAATAATGTCGCCGCGTCGCGTCGTTTTTCCAAATTCGTAATCTACGCGTATCCTAAATTTTCTAAGTCATCGCTTTGATTCCCCAATTATAATTTATGAACATTAATATTAATATATATATATATATAGAGAGAGAGAGAGTCCAGCTACGGTGCTTTTAAAAGCACCAAGCACTTGGTGCTTGTAAGTTTTCTACCGTTAGATCTAACCCTTTGACTAATTCCACCCCTTTGATCATACTATTCTACCAACCACCCACTAAATTATAAGGGACCACTATCATCCTAACCGCACATTCCTACATCCAAGAGCCAAAAATTCACAAGCACTGATGACTTTGTCCTTTTACAAGCATAGGAGTTCAACTCTCTCTCTCTCTCTCTCTCTCTCTCTCTCTCTCTATATATATATATATATATATATATATATATATATATATATATATATATATATATATATATATATATATATATATATGTATGTATGTATGTATAATATTAATATTTGATTTTATTATATTCAGTTAAATTTTTGTTAGACGAAGGAAGGAGGTGTGGACACATGGCTTAAGAAAATTGAGAATTCATATATGTTTATAGATTTGTAGATGAAAAATGATGGAATAACTAAATCAAATGATATACTTGCTGTCTTTTACTTTCTCCTATATTGGCAATGCAGCATCAGTCGTGTTTGTCACAAGAGAGTGGTTTAAGGTTTTTAGTCGCTTCTTTGGTAAATAAATTTGTTCCATTTGTGCAGTAGTTTGATGATTTCTTTTTCAGTTCTCACACCTAAGAAATTTGTCGAACTTCTAAAGCAGGCGAGAGAGAAGTCGGCAAAATTAGCTGAAGAAGCAAGAATTGCAGCACTTGAGGCTGCAGCAAAGGAAGCTTCTGAAAAGGAAGCTGCTAGATTGAGAGAGAAAGCTATCTCAGAAGCTGACCCGAGGGAAGCTTTGGCATTGAGTAAGCTGAGTAGTGCTGAAGAACATGGAGTAATAAAGCATCATAACTTACTTACTGATGATTTTCATTCTGATAAACAGAAGGGTGGTAAGTTATCAGGTACTTCACTTCTTACAGGAAGTGGCCTATTTTTTACTATAGATTTTTGCAACAATTGCAGATTAATATGCTGTTCTTGTTCAACCATATTATGTTGAAGATAGTTTGTAATTCCTGTAATGAGTTCAAGAAGTGATGCGTTTCTAAACTGGTGGTTAATTATCATGCTTGTCTCACTTTCAGGAAACTGATTATGGAATAACCTATTGGTTTATGTGATGTTTGTCCATGTAAAAGTTGCAGCCATCTTGACCATTACAATTATGGATGCCATTATGTTGAAGAAGATGTGCGAAATTAAACAAAGTACTGACAATATGGTAGCTAATAGAAGTCCTCACATACTAGTGTAGGACAGTATGGTGGAAAACACTTGATGGTAATTCAAGTGTGAAGAATTGTATTTGTTCTTGGAGTTGTTTTTTTACGCGAGTTATGAATTTACAAGGTTAACATTAAGGTCTGTAATAATCTTTTTGACTTTTAGAAAAAGACAAGGAGATTTTTGTTTGCTGGGAGTCGTGCTTCAGTACCAACTAGCCCGTTAGTAGTAGCAGTTTGTTGGGCCTTAACCATGTGGTCCAAAATGCTTAAGCCCAAGTTAGCAAAACTAGAGTGCTAGGTCCTATATACTTTCTATCCATTGTAGGACCATTAACAATATTAGTAAATTATGGTGTTGTTCCGACAAAGCTATGGAGTTGATAGCGACAATGATTTACTTATTTCTATCTAGCTCATCAGACTTTTGTACTTGTAGTAACTTTTGTGCTTGTAGTAACTAGCATTTACTGACTCATGCATGGCAGGCATTAAAGTATTTGCTGCTAATGCAGCATTAGATGCAGAGAAGAAGAGGCTCATGCTATCCAATGAAGTGCCCGATAAGACCCGTCTTACTAAGGTCTATCTCCTTCTCTCTCACAATTGACTTGCCAGATGTGATTGCTTTGGCCCCTTCTATATCAGCAATCTTTGTTATTCCAATAATCCAATGTGTCATATTATTATTTATTCATCAAGCTCATACGAATATAGGCCTTAAGAGGAACTAGTGAGTAGTGACGAACCCACGCAATGTGGTGGGCGCTTATATAAAAGTATAATGTAAGAGTTGATTGATTTAGTTATTATCAATAGGTAAAAAAGTACAATTATTTTTTTTGATAAATTTATGGTTGTGAGAATTGCATGAAGTATACTAAACCTGTAAAGATAAACGACATATTCAAATTTTGAAGTCAAAATACTATTGACTGACTCAAATCAAATAAAGTGAAAGGTTGGGTAGTCAATTCAAAATGGTCTATAGTTCAGGTAAATTTTGTATGTCTTTACCTTATTAATATCTAATTTTAGGACAATTTTTAGATAACTAGTAGTAAATAGTTTATATATGAAAATGATATATAATCATATGCCCTCAAACACTTTATAAGTTAGTATGAATTCACTCACTCGAGCCTTTGCCTCAACTCTTCGAGGTTTAACTCTTATGAGTGCACTTAATTGGCATATTGACTTTTCTTAAATTTGTCATGTTCATAAAAACCACTAAATCAGTCACATCACACTCTTTAAAAAAGTAGCATGATTTTTAAGCATGTAGGCTTGGACCTAGTAGTGCATATCAATCTTTCACTATAATTTTTTTTTTATGTACGAAAAAAAGTTTAAGAAAAGAAAAAAAAGGTATAATTTGTGTCAATAAAAATAAAAATTAAACATGAGAGGAATTATTTAAAATGGCCTTTGGTTTAGGGGGTTTATATATATTTTCACATATATTTTATATGTTTTAATGTTTGTAAGTATATCTATATGTATATAAAACTACGGTAAAAACGTACAGAACTTACCAGAACTATGGGCCATTTTTAGTTGGTTACCCGACCTTTCAAAATTTTGATTTTACTACCAAATCTTTCAATATGTCTGATTTGAATCAGTCAATTGCACTTTGATTTCAAAATTTGAATACGTCGTTTATCTTTATAAGTTTAGTTAGTATACTTCATGAAATTCTTGCAATTATAAATTTATTAAAGTAAGCAATTAGCTTAAATTTAAAGTCAAAGTGTCGTTGACTGACTCAAATCAAACATATTCAAATGATGGGTAGTAAAATCAAAATTTTAAAAGGCTAGGTAGCCAATTCAAAATAGTCTATAGTTCAGATAAGTTCCGTACGTTTTTACCTTATTAATATCTAATTTTAGGATATTTTTAAATAACTAGTGATAACGAGTTTATATATGAAAACAATATTTAATCATATGCCCTCAAATACTTTTGTAAGTTAGTACGAACCCACTCACTTGAGACTATGCCTCTACTCTTCAAGGTTGAACTCTTATGAGTGCACTCAACTGTCATATTGCATTTTCATGACTTTTCCTTAAATTTGTCATGTCCGTAAAAACCACCAAATCAATCACATCACACTCTTTAGAAAAGTAGCCACGATTTTTAAATTTTATGCATATAGGTTTGGACCTAGTAGTACATATCAACCTTTCGCTGCTCTAGTTATTATTTTTTGTAAGAAAAAATTAAGAAATAAAAAAAAAATAGTATAACTTGTGTCCATAAAAAAATTTAAAGCTGAGAGGAATTTTTTAAAAATGCCCTCTAGTTTAGGGTGTTTTTATATGTTTTCAACAATATTTTATATGTATTAATGTTTGTAAGTATATTTATATGTATAAAAAATAAGATAAAAACGTACAAACCTTACCTAAACTATGAACCATTTTTAGTTAGCTATCCGACATTTCAAAATTTTGATTTTACTATCTCATCTTTCAATTTGTTTGATTTAAGTCAGTCAATGACATTTTTGACTCTAATAGTATAGCACATTAACGATACTTTGATTTTGATCGTTCATTTTGAGGCTATTCATTTGCTGTCAATAGTATTCTTGCTCAACTCTCTCTCTCTTTTTCTCTTTGTATATATATATATATATATATATATATATATATATATATATATATATATATATATATATATATATATATATATATATATTGGTTCAGCCATGGTCTTTTTATGAGGACGTGAATAGTGCGTCCTATAGACTTTTTAGCCCTTAGATCAAATACTATTCCATCCATCCCCATTAATGCCACGCCCCGGGGTCTTTTTTGTACAACATTCTTGGAAAAATATCCAATTTGAAAATAGAGTAACCTAAAAATTGCCTTTTGTTTTTTGTTGAAATACAACCTTGCCCACGGGACGGACAGACCCGCCACAAATATAGGAATTTATCTGTCCAAACGGACAGTCTCTTCTGTATCTGCACGGCGTACCAACTGTTACATTCCACAACCGACAATTTTCACTCAACAAACAACATTCAAATCATATAGAATGCTTAATACGCCAGTCATGAAAGCCTTCTATTATTTGAAAGTGTTTCCCACCCGAAAACTTTATTTTTAAAACCAAGGATTTACGATAAAACCAGAAAACTATTTTGAAAATTGTTTTCCACACGAGAACTTATCCTTTTTGGAAAATCAGTTACCACGAGCGGTAGAAAATCTTTTTGCCATAAAATATAATCCAAAGTGAGCATTCATCCAATTAATTTAACCACGATAATATCTAATTATTTAATGAATAACAGAAAAGAGGTAAAGAAAGGAATAATCAGAATCAGTCAATGAATAGGCACGGGACACTAGAGCTCGCTAGCTACATGGAACCTCACGCATCGTTTCGATCGTCACCTCCTACGATAGCTATGATTTCAACCCTAGCTATGATTTCAACCTTTGAGTTTCAATTCCTCCTAATTTCGTCCATAAAATTCTAAAATTGGTTTCAGTCCTATCTTTAGAATCACAATTTTATTAAAAAATGTGATTATTAAAAATTATTATAATGATATTTCTCTTGTATTAAAAATTATTATATTTATTAACATGTCATATGACTTGTGTTTATAATGAGAAAAACCCAAATTTAATCTTAATCCTAATTGGAGTTTCAGTCCCCTTAGAATATCTATTAATCTCTCAAGTTGGTTTTAATTTAAATTGATTCCGAATCCTAATCTGATTCGTGTGTAACATTTATCTGTAGGTTCTTATATTATTTACTAATGATTAGTAAATACACCATGCAACTTTTGCACTTAAATATCTGTAATTTACAATAATTGCAATTAGTCCTTTTACTAACAAATAAGTAAACTTTAATATTTAGCAATATTTTAATTACAGTTATACCACCCGATTACTTTTTTTGTCGTCTCCATAATATCGATCATTCGCGATCTCTTATGTGTGTGACATAATAGGTTCAATTATGTCTGGTAGTGAATGTGATACAATCCCTCTCTACATCATCACCAAAATACCTTTTGATGGCCAAAGCACCTTTTGATTCCACCTTCAGAGAATAATCAATCGTCTATAATTATTCTTATTAGTTCCCACAATCCATTAGTGATGCCTAATAGTATGTAGTGGTGATCCAGTCATAAGTGAATATCGGACTGGACCTCTAGGTGCAATTACCATACGATACAATCCTTCTATCACATAGTCCTGATTGAGTGGAGGTCATGAAATACTTGTTAAACCCTCTCACCTGTCATATGACAATTTGATAGGGCAAAAGCTCTTATGGTTACGTTTGCAAACCTCTTTCCATGCACAATGTTACCCCAACCAAGAATTTCTGAGCTTTGCCTTATAATAGTATAGAACTAATTATCTCTGTACCGATAGCGATAGATCCCCTATAAACACACACCCATTCCTAATATGAATCCATTGCAATCAACTTATACCTAGTAAGGCCCATAACTAGGATTAGAGTTTGTGGCATAGTCAAACTACAATAATCTCACATGGAATAGTCATGGTCTTGCTGATTAAGGATCAATCGTACCACTGTAATATTGAACTAGTTACCGACGAGTAAGTAGACATCCATGTAACTGTTTGTAGTTGGTCACGCTCGGTACCCTTGTTCTCTAACAACCACTTACATGTTCTCTCCAGTGTTCCACACTGATATCTCAAGACTCATCATCTTAAAACAAAAGTGGCACACACACAAATCTTAACGTATCAATCATTGTCTCCATTACGATCCATCGATTGAGAGCATTTAGAAATTAATCACTAGTAATATGTCTCAAAATCTCAACTCTTTTTTATCTTATTAATTTCATAGGGGCATATTAAACATAATGAAATAAAAAAACCTAAATATATAATAATAAAAATAAAGTCCAAAGATAAGTCCCATAGAAAAATAAAATACGCCAACCCGATTGGCTTCTGGGACATACAACTAACATGGATTTCCTTGAAGTACGTGACGAAGCTGTCAACATTGATCCAGATATTGCAGAGGAAGTTGTTGACGGACTAGGGCCGGGGTAGTAGGCGTTGTCTAGCCAATTGAGGCAAAGGGCGCCGACGAGGAGGTGGTGGAAGCAGCAGCATAGGGGTTGTGCAAAGGTGTAGAAGAAGGAAGTGTCGTTGTTCTCCTGTCATTGCGAAAAAGGGGACCTACCTCACAATTACTGATGAATGTCGGTGATGGGGGCGATGGCCGACGTGGCAAGTAGGGGAGAGGGGCGGCAACGAGGGTGAGGTGGGTGGATAGATCCACAGGAGAGAGAGAGAGAGAGAGAGAGAGAGAGAGAGAGAGAGAGAGAGAGAGATGGAAAAGAGAGAGAAAAGGACGGTAAAGTTAATCTATCTCTATATTGTAAAGCCCCACTTTATGAGCCTCTCATCTCCATCATCCATCTTTATAGATGGATGGTGGAGAGTTTAGGAGCATAACGACTACTGTACTTTTAACAGCCCCACTCTATATATGCATATGTATAATTGTATACTTATAAATTATGCATTTGTATACATTGCTAAGCCATATTCACTTGTCAAAGGCAGTTTCTGTGTATGCATAATTGCATATGTACATCGAATGTATACACTACCATTTGTTTCTATGAAATTATTCATTATTTGTTTAGAAATGTAACTTTCTTTCTCAGTCATTCTACCTGATGATAAATTGTCATAAAAATATCTCTCGGACTTTCTGCAAACTGTTTTATGCTTTTGTGCAGGACCTTGGGAAAATTGAGCGGCAGATTGCTAAGTCTATTAATAAATTGCTTCCCATAGTAGATAATGTTATGTGAGTATAATAGCTTTTACTACTCTAGTGGAGTTTTCTTGACCAGAGTTTCCTTTATATGATAAATTCTCCTTGTTTGGAATTAATCAATTGACTATCACTCAAATCTTAAACTATTTTACGTGTTTATGCTAGTGATTAAAATTATCAATATGTTTATAATTTTGTATTATAGTTATTGTTTTTGAATTAAGGCTAAATTATGAAAAGACCCCTTGCACTCTAGTTCTTATCTCGACTATCCCCTCTGCATTAAAAATTGCATAAATTGCATCCCTACACTTTGCCGTTATCTCAAATAGATCCAGCTATTTAGGATGATTGTGAATTTAGCTACAAAATCTTGTAAAAACAAGTTTGTATATGAAATCACCTATAAGTAATGCAATAGAATCATGTAAATTGAATAAAATTTTCAATAAGGTAGCAAAATAGAAAATCTCTTTTATCTAAATTTTTTATCTATTTTTTGATTTGCAAATTAAATAGATGATGAGATGTGGAATAATGTGATATGCCAACTCGTTTTAGTGTAGTTTTAAAACTTAATTTGCCAACTTTCCAAATTTTTGGATCAATTTGAGATGGTGGCAAAGTGCAGGGTGGGAATTGACGCAATTTTTAAGGCAAGGGAGTAATTGAGTTAGGGGCTAAAGTGCAAGGAGGTTTTTTGTAATTTAGCCTGAAATTAAATTATTTTATTTTCCTTCATCCACTTCGACTTACTGTTTATGAGTTAAGTTTCAACATATTTTACAATACAGTAATCATCTTATTCCATTTTATAGAATTACTTACATGACGATCTTTTTTTTACTCCCAATGTCCTCACCTCTTAATCCCTTTTACTTTTTCCCTCAATTTCTTATATTTTAGAGAATAATGATCTGAAACATACTCCGAAGCTGCAGATACTGAGGAAACCTTTTGTTTGTTTTTTTTAATGGCCAAAACTGATTGAACCTTGAAACCAAGTGCTATACTTTGTTGGTTGGAGCAAATGTTAGGAGGATAAATTTTTCTTACCTAGTTTATCTCGCTACCCCGACCGAGAGCAAAGACAATAGGAATATCAGATTACGCCTGATGAGCACAATAATATCTTTTGATAAGGATAGCTATAACTACGTCAGATAACAATGTATAAAGTGAGATAGCAGATTTCTCTTAGTAGAACAGCAGTTTCCAAGTTTACCTAAATTAACTTGTTGAATGGCGAATAAAGGTGATAAGTTGAGCTGTCACCTGGATAACACAGCCATGATTAGTCCACTGGATGAAGGGTACATGAAAATACTTGGTGTTCTCATGTTCTCCTTCACAGTGATCTAAATCAAAATCTTCTAAATCTGTTCTATGTAATTCTTTTTCTAAAGTTTGATTCTCCTGAAGTTGTTATTGCTATTGAAATTCCTTTACTGTATTTGTTAAATAACAATGTGGTTATTGAAAGAGCAAATGGGCAAATAATTGGAATTCAGTGCTCTAGCTTTCTCTTTGGTTCTATGATGTCATTGACGATTGTTCCATTGGATTTAAATTGTTTAATCATAAGATCAGCGTGTTTAAACTCTGGTAAATCTTTTTCTTGCTCCAACATTGAAAGCATGCTAAGATGTTTGTGATTCCTTGACCATTGGCAACAATACCTTCGCTTATCTTAGTTATCTTGCTCCAACAATATCTTAGTTTGATTCTTTGACCATTATATGTAACTCTTGTCATTGTCGATTCGTTTTCAGCCATTAGAACTACACTGCTGCTATTTCTTTTGCAGAATTTCTTTGATAAATGATTTTGTTATTATTCCTTCATTTGATTTTTACATACAGAACTAGAGCACAAGAGCTGATTAATTATATAAATGCCCCTGAGTGCCCTCGTCCAATCTCCTTCTGTTTGTTTGCTACTAAGGTACGCATTCTCTTATATATATGGCTATCACTTTAATTTGCACTATAAAATATTTTTCTTGCTTCCATATTTCTCTTTATATTATACACATGCTTTTCCTTTAATATTGGCTTAAATTACTGTTGTAAAGTCCACTAAATTGCTGTACCTATTTATGCACATTTAAATATATGTATGCATGCATATAAGCTTTCGAATTGACAATCCATACTGTTAAATAATAAATATAATCCGTTGAATTTGAAGTTACTAGAATGGTTAAGGGTTTTTGAAAATTCTTTGCTAATGCATCAAGTGTCCACAAAATGACTGGTGTAAATTTGACAATCTTATAACAACTTATTATAGGATTCTTAAATTGTAGTTTAGAGTTGTGAATCTTGATCATTATTGTTAAAAATCTGTGACAAATATTCGACTGATCTGGATTGTTCAAAACTGTTAAACTTACAAATGCCCTATATCAACTAGAAAGGTTGTTGTATTTAAAGTTGATTTTAGACAAATACTTTCTTTACTCTGTCTATAAAAGGTAGAAATAGAAAATACGGAGTCCAATTTTAGAGTATCTTTTATTTGATCTTTACTGAAAAAAGTTTGAAAAACAGTATATGAGAGTGAGATCGGATCTGGTCCTTTCTCATCAATTTTCATTAAAGAATTGTAGGTGGGAGTGAGGTGACTGTGCAAGGTGACTATGTTTGTTTAGTTTAAACAATTAAATCAGCATTTTCTGGCAGCTTTAGCTTTTAGAGAAAAATTGCTCTTTTGTATTGTATTACTCCTGGGTTCAAATCTTTCCAAGCTTCTAGTCTCCATTTAATATTTTTCCTTACATTTCGAAAATAATTTTTGGCTTGTCGGCAAAGTCTGTTCACATATAAGGTGGAGTGTTGAGGATAAATGATTGAAACACCGTTGTTTAGCAACTTAGGCTTTTAGAGTAAAAATGGTTGTATTACAATGTTTGGCATCTAGGCTTTTATAGTAAGTCATATTGTCAAAATGTGTTAGTTGATGCAATGTTCCCATGACTATGTCAACGGGGTAGAGCGCAGAAGCAATGAGAAGACATCAAGGAATTAATGTTAATTCTGGTTGCCACATAATTTCAAGGGGACTAGTAGGTTTTTCATTATTCTTCTGTGTAAATTGTTAAATAAATACTCCGGTCTGCTTGGATTGTGTTTGTGTTTGTTCTATCAATTTGTTAAATGTATGAATGACAAACCACTACTTCGTTATCAGTAATTTTTAAATTTTGCTGCTTTTGCTCTCTGCCTTGAATATCTAGAATGTCTATTACATCTTTTCAGCTAGAGTCAGCATTTCTTTAGATCTCTACGGTAAATGAACATTCTGTCATATGATGCACTGTCCATAAATTGGTGCATCAATTAGTCCATACATGTTCATCAATTAGGTTTTTCTCTGTCCAAACTGGTGTGCATTGAATATTATTCATACCAAATTGTGCCAAATGGCCTTCAATAACTTAATGCTGGTCTATCCTTGAATGATTGAGTTTGGCAAAGGGACGCCTTTCATCTATGGATGCTGGACTTTCCAGAGTACTTCAAAGCTAGCTTGCTCTCAAAATTCATGTGTGAATTTGGCGTTTTCACATCCAATTTGTGACAACCCAGCAGAGTTTCTGATTCTCCAGCCCCGTAGTATAAGAGTTAGGACCATGCTCTATTTTCTGTTTGGCTAGTTCCTGTTTTAGAGAAGAAGACAAATCCTGAAGTGAAGGTTTATCATCTTCCTCCCTCATTGAATTCTAGAGTTTGCTTGTTGGTTTCGTGACTTGAGAAAGAGCTACTAGACAACTCTCATAGCAGCTGATAGTATCTCACAACAGGCTGAAGTGATTTTTTTTAAGTGGTGAGATCTGAAAGGCTTCTTCCTTTGTATTGGGGCTTAAATGATTGTTCAGCACAGTATCCAAATTATCAGCTACATGAATACAGAAAAGTTGTTCCAGAGTTTCATTACTGCATGCTTGTTTAAAAGATATAAGATAGTGTCACAAAGTGAAAGATGACTTCTCAATCATTACAGTCAATTTGCTTGATTCATTTCTTGTCCACCACCCTGACTGGGTTGGCCATTAATCACAGTAAACATCGTCTGCCTCTGTAACAATAAACATTTGCCGATTGTATATGCAGAGTCAGATACATCTTTGCTGTTTTTTAACTTAATGAATTCCTTTATTTCTTGTTAAGATAGGACTTCTAGGTTGAGTAGTTTATCTGGAAATGAAACTACTATTATGTAGTTTATCTGTATAAGTAAATTTTTGTGTTACTTCTGCATACTGTTTCCGCATTCTGATAGTTTTATATTTATAACACCGAGTATTACTTTCTAGGTTCACATGGAAAACCGATCTATGTATCCAGTACATGGTATTTGCGTACTGATAGTTAAGCCATATTGATATGCAGGTTGTGTCCCTCTGTAGGGACAGAAATACCAATGACAAAACCTTTGAGAAGACTGCTTTTGCTTGTGGCTATGTCATTCTTCGTATCACATCACAGGTGCTTATTTTATTTGCAGTTGATGTCTTGGATTGTACGATATGTTACTTCACGATGGGCTAACACAAATACTTCATGTTCTTGTGCTCTATGTACTTCGCACGTCTTTAGGATATTAATTCTTTGCCGTGCATTTTGGTTATGCAATACAAACCAAAACAAAAATCTCGTTCTAAATCAATTTATCTTTTCTACATATATTTATATTAATTTTTATCTTATGTTTTAATTTGTACTTTTTTTGGCTTCCTTTATATATACTATCTTTATGGACTACTGTTTAGCATTTTTTGGAGATTGTTTTGAAACTTGAAATATAATGCATGTATTTGTATTTTGTATATATGTGTCACGTCCCTAGGCTCATTTGTAAAACCTTTCGTAATAAAAACAGTAAAAAGCGTACTTTTCTTTTTTCTTTTTTTTTGAAACCAAAAGCCTGTCTCGAACGTGCATATAGATCCGCCATATGGACAGTCTTCCCTATACATGCACAGTATAGGGATGTAGAGTACAACAATCAATCATACAATCAACCACAAAAATCACAATAATGAGAACAAAGACAAACAATATGAATAACCAACTTCCACATCTTCCAATCTCTACAAGCAACATAAATAACCCTCCAATCTCCACATGCAAAAGGAAATACTTTCCAATCTCCGGAAACAAGTAAAAATATATGGACAGTGAGATTGAAGGATATTAACAGTAATGAGATACTAATATTGAAAACCAAAACTCCAAAGTGAAGCTACATAGAAATACTAGGAAGTACAAACCCACAACTACCAAAATATACGATAAAACTAAACAATGATAGGGGAAGTCTAAAATCACAAGGTACGCCCAAAAGTCAGTTCACGAGTGTCAAGGGGTCACACCTAACTAAAAGCGTCCTCACGCACCGTCTTGAACCTCACCACTAGTGTCACCTGTAGAAAATAAGGGTTGAGAAACATGTACATATGTTTCCCAGTGGATACTGCTAGCCGAAGGCAAGTTGTACTCATTGGTCAACAAGAGAATGATAAGGTAAATGTGACAGGTATAAATATGTATAGCTAATACAGTAGCGAAAAGGAAAGCAAGAAAAAGAGTATCTACTAAATAGTATTGCTACTGTAACAAAGATGATCAACTATATGTATGCATCAACCGGACATACAGTCCAATACAATCCAATATAGAAACCCGATCCGAAAACCACCATGTTGGTCTAAAGACCTTAGGCAATACCACACTTGTGCTCGGTCGTCGGGCATATAACTCCGACTACAAAGATACCGCATAGGGCTTACGGGTTAGAACACGACCACCTTTCGGAAAAAGAACACTGTTGTGGGAGCCAAACTGCTGGTGTACATGAATTGCTCCATGAGTTGTGGCGATTGATGTTGTATTCTCAATAGCCAAATCAGCAACAAATAGTTTCGAGAGACAACAAAGTAATCCACCGACCAATAAAGTCAAACAAATGTCGCAAGAATAATGTGATAAGCCGACCAACTTGGTTAAGATGACTGTCATATAATCATCATTCAACGAAATAAGTACCACTCTATAACTCGGGCGTAATTTATATAATATATCAATTTAAATAGAGCAACTAATGATGATAAGTAAAAGTGGTGCAAAGGATATATTCAGCCATAAAGAAGAATAGAACGATAAGAAAAGATAACCGAGTAGGCATGACTTTACCGACTCCTCATCGAAGCACCCGCCTTGGCACCTCTAAACCAAAACTCGAGTCCGAGACTCGATTGATACTTCTAAGCGTCGCTCATATCTAAGAAAGATCCCATAGAGTTACATTCAATCCTTCCCAAAATCAACACCAAAGTGACACAAAGTCACCAAACCTACTAAACGAAGCGATCAGGTGATTGGTTCCATTTATCAGTTTTCGAAACCCGCTGGTATTTGTGGAAATTTACCAGAAATACTTCCGCAACCCATAGTGTGTCTCGAATGATGCCATTTATCTCCTTAGCCCATCCGCTGTCCCGAAACACACCAATTTGGGTGTACGGGCAGCCACATGTGAGGTATACACTAAAAGGTGTTGTAGTCGAAAATAGGCCACAACGGGTCTCCGGAAGTGTTGATTTTGGCATCGAAACTCACCACGACGCTCCCATTGTCTCCGAACATTTTGAAAATTTATTAAATAAAACTTCGGTTTCTGCAATATGTTTTTTCTTTTGGATTTGAAGCTTAATAAGGTTGTGAATTTATGATTAAAGGGCCATTCTAATGTTCAAGAATGATATATTTTGTGGATATATAGCCTTTAAGTACAATATCTTTCTTTTTGGATTATTCGGTCATTAAAATGTTAACATGTCTACTTTGTTAGAAATTAGCCAGCTATTTGTTGATAATTTTGGGAGGAGAATAACAAAACAATGGAGTCAGCCCCAGATATTTGGAGTAACTTACATGGAGTGTAATCTATCATGCAGCTTTTCGATCTACCATTGAGCTCTTTAATCAAGATGGAAAAAATGTGTTTAAGGGAGCTTGATTGTGCATGAATGAAAGTTTTAGAGTAGTTGTGTTTTTAAAAATGTAGTTTTCAGGAATAAGAAACTCCTGACCTTGTTCTTACTTTACTTTTTTCTATTCATTTTAAGATACAATTTGAAATGAGAACTTTGTTTTCTTGCTGCTATGTGCAAGTGAACATATCTCAGTTAGTCATCTGTGAATCCATGAAGTAATGGCCATTGATTTTTTCCAAAGAATTGAATGGTAATTTCGTTTTATTTGAATATTGCAATATTGTCAAATCAGAAAACTTAATTTCATACAATTGTAAGTTGTTGATTCATTAATGCCACATTCTGAGAATTAGAGTTTTCTAGTTAAAGTTTGTGCGTACTTTAATGATTGGAGGCCTTCAAGTTTACTTCCTATTATCTGTCTTTTTCACCACTTTGCTGAGGGTCTAAAATTTCGTAAAGTTAGTTATCAAAAAGTTTAGTTGTTGTACTTAAGTGCTGTAAGTTTTATGTTTCTGCTTCCCTTTCTGTTAGTTTTTAGTTTTTTAACTTGTTATTGGCAAATGTTCGCTGTGGACAATGGAGATATAATTATGATATACTTTTCTATTTGTTATTGCACATTAACTGTATTTTATATGGAATTTTTCTGTATCATGTATCTGTACTGACCGAAATATTAACACTTAGATCCCTGCTGCCATGGATTTTCTTCTGGCTGAGTTCCACAAAGTTTGCATATACACTGTCCCAAAGTACCTGCATCCACTAGTTGTAAGTTAATGAGACATTTACACCCTAATTCTAATTGCAATGTATTCATTTTTGTGATTTATATTGATCGTACTTTTTCCTTCTCTTAAATCTATTGTCCTCATTCTCTAGGTACCTTTTCAGAAGGTTTCCCTAAATTGGAAAGTACATGCCTAATTATCTTCTTCTTTGTTTCTCATCTCTGTTGACTTCCTTAATAAGCAAGTAGTTTTTGTATTTGATCTAAAGGGATCATAACCGAATTGATTTCTATAACACTTGTTTCACTTCTTAGCCTTTCTGCAAGTACTCTGTCCTAACGTATCTTAGGGAACCACAAGTTTAATCCCTAGACAATTGGTGTGAGTATATCACCTTTGTTCCTTTTATCTTAGTATGTCTGTTCAGTTTTAGTATGGGCATTTTCGTGCTTAAAACACTTTACTAGTGTGTATAGTTGAATCTTTTGGTCAAGGACATTTGGAAGGACACCTGATCTGTGTGTAGAATTATTATATTAGCCCTCAAGTATGATAGATGAGGTAGTGCATACATGTGATGATGCGTTGTAAGGTTGGCATTATTGGTAAGGTGTTTATCTACATTGATGCATCAATTATTAAATAAATTTGAACTGAACTAGGAACTCGATGTAGCCCTCATAGGTGGTGGGGCATCTGTAGAAAATATGCTTTGGGAGAGAAGAAAATAAACAAACAATGAGTGAGAGAAAGTGCAGCTAAGCCCGGTGTCAAAACAGAAAGAGTGGTAAGAAAATAGTGATCAATTCAAACTCCAAAAATTTTCATCTATCTGATAATCTTTTTACATGATGTTTTCTTCTTAATAGATTACTAATGCAGCCAAAATAACCAACCATAATAATCTTAGCAATTGCAAGTCATTTTTAGATTTGGCTCTATCTTAGCTACTGAAACAAAATGATATATGACAAATTTATCCAAGACCAACTGACCATAATGACCTTATCAACTGTTTACTATTAAACATTTTGTATCCACCAAAAAAAAAAAACTTAACTGAATCTTTCACAGGAAAAAAAAAATCTTGCCTGAATCAATCACAAAATCCAATAAATAAAACTAATCTAGTTCACTAACATGACTCAAATCAAAACTTGAACAAAGACTAAAGCTAATCCAATCCTACCTTTCATCATTTACTCCTACTTGATCAATCTCATCCTTGTTATCTCATGATGTCCATCTTCAAAATTGATTGCTGGTGCCTTCATGTTCTAATCGTGAATGCTTATATCTAAATGGCCCATGAACTGATTTTCACCCCCTCACGATGATTGTTGTTTCAGTCTAACCATAAGGTTCCACGCATCTGTCTAGGCGTGTCGGGAAAAAAAAGGATCATAGTAAGGGTGTGTCATGTTTGCAGTGATTATCTGGTCGTGTTGGTTACTTTGAGCTACCATTCGGTTTGTCATGGTAAGGACTGAGGGTGTGTAAGGGTAGATTAAGAAAGAAGGATAAATTAAGTAGGGGACAAAGGATGAGATAAGTTAGAAGAATGATAGACTCTTCCCTCGGAGGTTTTGCTAGCACTGATCACATTGATGCAGCGTACAAGGGGGAAAGTCAGTTTACTGAAGAGAATTATAAATAAGAGACAAAAGAAAAATAAGAAATGAGGAAGAGAGATAATAAAGGCAGCCAAACCATCTGTTAAGTGAGATAAGAGAAGGAGAGGGAGAAAATAAGGATCAAGCTAAACTCTAGAAAATTTATTTTGTCATAAATTTTTAAAAATGAAGCTTATTATAGGCTGGTAACCATTACTTAAATAACTGACCATTATAACCTCATGGATTAATGACCAATTAAAGATTTGACTGTCTCAGTTACGCAAGCTAAATATAGCAAACTAATCCAATACCAAGCCCATGTACGACCTCATAGCATCCTAATGATTTTCATTTATGATTATTCAGATACGCTCCTAATAATCTTTTATACTCTCAAGTATTTGTTTAATTATGATGTCCTTTTTGAAGTTCTCCGTTTGATATGATTGGACGCAAAGCACTAATGGGTTAAGAAATTAGAAATCTCTTCTCCTTTACAAGTTTAATAGCTATCCTTCTCCATTTTATCCTATATATTTCTACATACTTTTAGGTTTATATCAACAACCGCACCACACCTTTCGTTTGCTCTTCTTTTCCATTTTCCAATACACCACAATTACATCCATTATTTTTTATTTTTATCTTTTATATCTCAACCTATTTGATCTCTTAGAATAATTTATTGTGTTTGTCCTCCTGGTACTAACTCCATACTTTAACTTAAAGGAGTCCAAACATTTTAAGTCGCCCACTTTCTTCTTTTCTGGACTATTATCTTTAGCAGTGCTGTTCTATAGTACAAGAGCCATTAGCACAGGCATATCTAGGTGTTGTCTGTCAAACTGCATAATACTATCCTTTTTCTTGGCTCGAGCCAGTTTGTCAAAAGATACGACACTAAGCAACCAAGCTGGGTTAAGCTCTATTGTAGAAATAAAAAGCAGCATGCCAACTGTTGTTAACTTCGTATGTCAAACAAGCCAACTTAAAAGCCTTTGGAGCAGTATCAGAAATTATCCGCTTCTGTAGAAAGGAAACTAGTGCCATAGGGTTCTTGCTGAATACAGTTTGCTCTTCTGCATTGAGAAAGCCCTGTTTTAGGTGGATTTAGAAGTATGATTGATGTTTATGCTACTCGTTTCCTGTTAACTCATTTTCACTTGGTCACTTGTTGTTAATAAGCTTTTAAATATATATATATATATATATATATATATATATATATATATATATATATATATATAAACTTTGAGAAATTTGAGTGTTGTCAGTAATTTTCTCACATTCTTGTTCAGCAAGCATCACAAAGAAAGGACTACTTTACAATGATTGGTTACCGTGATGTAGATGGGAAAGTTGAGAGTGATGAAGCTTACTTGACATCTGTTGCGGCATACATGAAACTTTATGCTGCGATGATTCAGGTATGTGTATATTTCTGTAATCTGAATGGCTCCCAGAAAAAATCAATAAAAGAAAGAAAAAAGACGTTACTGCTAATGTCAGGCTGTTTGAAATATTTTGGTTATCCTTGCAGACAGAGATTAACGGCATAAAAAATCCCCATGGCTTAAAAGAAGGATGGAAATGGCTTGCGATGTTTCTGAATCATCTTCCTGCCAACACATCCACTGCTTGTGCATTGGAAGCTTTCCTAAAGGTTCGTATATTTAGTTGTCCTTTGTTGCATTGCTTCGTAGCTAAACCAACATTTTAATGTTATCAGATGGCGGGCTTTGCACTCTACAAGAGATATGGATCCCAGTTTGTGAAGATTTTGGATGTCATTACCCGCAGCTTTTTGCCTGCACTAAAGAAACAAGGAGCTAAAGTTAGGGCTGATACCATAAAAAATCTTGAATACTATTTGGATAATAAAGTGTATTTACAGGAACCTGAAGGACGACGCCTTGCTACATCATTGTTGTCGAGAGAATTGGCTCTGTAAAACAAACAGGATATTTGTATGTAACATACTTGCTTGCAGAACTTTATGTCTTCGATTAAGTGTATTATTAGTTCTCTAAGTCATTTGTCAAGCTGTAATTTGTTACTTTCTTTTGTGTTTATCATGTAAGTTAAATGTGAGATACTTATTCTCCTTTTGCGTGAAACATCAATTCAAAATTGAAATTGCAGTGAATCACCAAATGCCCATCACTTCAGAAGCCACTCTTGATGTTATGTTTGTTGTTTGCAGATTCGAGGCCTGAGAGAGCCCGGGTAATCATAACATGTGAATATCCTGCTTCTACCTTGGTGTGAATGGAGAATTTGTAATGGATAAGACTTTTTTTTCAAATAATATTGTAAAATCTTATAATTGGTTAAATAAATCGGCTAAAAAAATTATTTGGTCAAAGGATTTTTTTTTTGCCAACTCAATGCTATAGTAGATAATTTTGTCAAAAATGCTTTTAGCAAGACGGCGGACGATTTACTTCCTTGTAAATGGCAAGACAGATTTTAAGTAGATTTTTCAAATTTTATTCATAATTATTTTGACGATAAATTTTTAGAAGAAATTTCAAAGAGTATAAATTTTATTAACAGTTACTTTATACGATAAATCTTCAGCATATATCTTACAGGAGTATAAATTTTATTCACACATAATCGTGAGTCGTTCATCGTTCGTCGTCTTCTTAAAACTAACAGTTCACTGCTTTTGATAGAATTATCTATATAAAATTTTACAGATTTACTTAGAAAGAAAATACAAGTCTTAATGGAAAGGTTTCAAGAGATGGTGGTTCCCTGGTCGCTGCAAGCAGAGGTCGATAGAGTATTGGTATCCCGTGTGATGTTCTTGAATACAAGTACAATTTGCACATTTCCCCTAGCCTAAGTTCACAAGTTTAGTTTTGGGATTGCGTTGGGCCAAAGACAAATGCTTTATATGAATAGGATTAAATCTTATCCTCTCTTTCAAACCCAACACGATTCTTTCTATTCAATTAATTTAATCCGGCTCGTATTGGACTAAATAATCTCAGCTCAATTAGTGAGATTTCCTTGATAGAACTAAATCTTACTCTCTCTCTCTCTCTCTCTCTCTCTCTCTCTCTCTCTCTCTCTCTCAAACCCAATACCACCCTCCTCTGCCCTACCAGTCCCCTCTAGCGGGCTTTTTTTTCAAAATAACACTTAAAAATTTTATAATTTACGAAATGACTCTGTGAAATTTTTATTTGGCGAAATAATCCTGCTTGCGCCAACTCAGCATCAGGTGGGACGAGACTTCAAAAGATAGTGAATTGTTCACCGCCTTCGTAAAGATTTGCCGCCTCTATTAAAACCCTATAAAGACGGTGAATCGTTCACCGCCTTCTTAAGACGGTAAAAGATTCACCACTTTTAAGTATATTTTTCACCATTTACGCAATTAAAAGCTGACTTTTTTGATAAGTGGCATAAGACGGTGAATCGTTCACCGTTTTTAAGACAACATCAAAAGACGGTGAACGATTCACCGCCTTTAAGAGAAAAGCAGAAGGCAATGAACTATTCATCGCCTTTAACTTGAAAAGCAGAAGGCGGTGAATGATTCACCGCTTTTCTTATTATCCCATCACCCGCAACCACCCCACACCGCACAATCGCTCTCTATCACTCTCTCCCCAATCACCACAGTCGCCACCGCCGCAGTCCTTTCCGACGCCGTTACCGTCGCCGAAGGCGTTGCCGTTGCCAAAGGCCTTCGACCCACACAGTTGCTCTCTCTCTCTCTCTCTCTCTCTCTCTCTCTCTCTCTCTCTCTCTCTCTCTCTCTCTCTCTCTCTCTCTCTCTCCTCCTACATTCTTGAAACAATCACCGTCGCCGTCCGTCGTCCATTGCCGTCCAAGGTCTCCTACATTTCCTCCCACATTCCCGCACAGTCGCCGTCTCCGTCCGCCGTCCGTTGTTGCTGTCGCCGTCCTCCTTCCTCGCCGTCGCCCTAGCACTTACTGGTATATCTCTCAATTTTGATTTTCAGATAAGTGGGGCAGAGGGGTGGGGTCGGGTCGGGTGGGGGTCGCGGCTTTGGGCCGGTGGGGAGGGTTGGTGGTGTGGCAGGTGGTAGTGGGGTGGCGCTGTTGCTGACAAAGTCCACGAGGCCGCAGTGGAGTTGCGTTGCAGCTGCAACTCCACGGGGCTGCTGTGGGGCGGCGGTGTGGTGCTGCGGCCAGTGGATTCGTTTCAAACTCCACGGGTCCAAGAATGGTGGGAGTTGCAGTTGGGAAATTAAGATTAGGATGTTGGCCGGGGAGATGATTAAGATTGCCGAGGGGATTAAGATGGGGGATTTTAAGATGGGGTTGTGATATGGCATGATTGGCGACAGGAAGAGAATTATTGTTGATTAGTTGATTAAGATGGGTCACGACCCTCTTTAATTATTATTCAAGCAATAGGGACTATTCCTGTGTTGAGCCAAAAGGCCGGTGCTGTCCATTCTCTTTGTTGAATTGGTGTGTGGGATAGGAAGACCTTGGAGTGATCACTTTTTTTCTCATTATTATTTTTCTTTATTATTTTATGACTTAACTATTTTATATTATTTTGAGAGAATAGTAATTATAGTTTAGATATCTTATTTAGAAATATTTTTTTTGTGTAGTTAAAATGGCTAATCGTTGTATGTCACTAAGTGTTCATTGGGTCAGCATTTATCAGGAGTGAGGTAAGAGCTAAAAAATTTTATTTGATATTTATCGTAATATTATTAAGTCGAATTGATAATCTAACTACATTCTGTTGCATCATAGGGGTATCATACTGTTTAGTTCACAAAGCATGGCCGCAAGTTAAACCAGTAGGAACTTGACCATCCAGTGGTGCTCGATCTTCTATGATAGTTTGGATTCTATTATATATCATGACTTAGATGCGTGCAACTGGATCAAGCTTTATTAGCCGCTCTTGTTGAGAGATGGAGACATGAGATGCAAACTTTCCACTTCCGACACGGTGAGATGACGGTTTCTGGTCTTCGTGTGGATGGTCCGCCCGTGATAGGTACCGCACTGCACGCGTGGCCGGAGTTATGTGAGTTGCTATTAGGAGAAGTGCCGGATGACATCAAGGCGAGATAGATTCGATTGGACTGGTTATATCAGCGTTACCACTACATACATCTGGATGCCCCTGCAAGTGTAGTTGTAGCTACAGCACGTGCGTATATGTTATATCACATTGGGTGTAGTTTGTTTTCCAATCCTACTGAATATAGAGTTCATCTTAAGTGACTTCCACTTTTGGAGGATTTTGCCGTGTGCGGCGATTTTGCGTGGGGTGCAATAGCTTTGGCCTATCTCTATCGAGCATTAGGAGTTGCCTCATTAAAAGAAAAGGCCGAACGTTGTTGCTTTGCGACTTTATTACATGTATAATATGTAATATTTGAATTTTATTATTATATTAATATATTGGTGTTTAATATTTTAATTATTATATTAAGATATTGGTGTTTATTTTTAGATTTTGATGTGGGACCATATTCATATCGGTCAACCTACAAGCGTTGGAGCAATGCCCGATATAGTAGATCAATCCCTTTGGGTTGCCGATATGACATATTTATTTGATAATTATTGTATTTCAAATGTAATTGCAACTAATACATATATTTTATAATTTAGATGGGTCAACGCTAGTGGATTGTGATTTGGAGCTAATGTTAGGACTACTGACAATGAGTTTTATCGAGATGAGTTAGATCAATAGAGAGAGTTCCAGGTACGTACATATTTTATTCAATACTTTAAATATATTTTTTCTAAACCACTTTTATATTAACTAATCATTTCGGCTTATTAACAGATTATATAGATGCCGTACATATATTCTATTATAGCCGCATTACTGGACTTCTATGTACAGGAGCCTCGCAAGTAGATCTGGCGATCAAGAACTGTATTGATTTCCTTTCATATTATAGAGATGCATATATCAGATCGAGTCCTACGACATTTTGGTCTTCTCCAGCATATACCAATTAATGTGGAGACCATCCGTTGTGTGACATCACGGCGGCGTCCGGATGAGGTTTGGGTCGCCTTTCACGCTGCACACATTGAGAGATGATCTAAGGGAATACAAAATATTTTCGATCAGCTCCCGATTGTTGGTGATGACCCTATACAAGCAACCTCCATTTATATGCAGTGGTATTGGACAATAACGAGAATATGGATATCTCGTCCAGTACAGCGTCCTTCGGTGACTTTCCAGCCTCGTGGGCATATCAAGAAAGCACTGGTATGATAATTTATATATTTAAATTTAACATGTATTTTAAATTTAATATAAATTTAATTTATATTTTAAAATGCAGGTCAACACATTACGACAGACGAACTACAGTATAAGGCAATTAGTTGATGATCCTCCTGCGACTTTTACGATAGTAGAGACTGACAGATATCTGTTCGTATATTGATATGGTACTAGACAATGTATCTATTCTACCTACTGCCAGAGATTCAGGGGGTCGAGATCATACTCACGCATCGACATTAGGTCATCATATGCGACGTTCTCCGTCGACATCGACTCATCAGGTATCTTCATTTTATTGTAATTTTTTAAGGGCATTTAATATATTTTCTAATTTAGTGTTGCAATTCAAATTAACTGACTAATTAAGTGTCTCATTATTTTATCACTAAAACTGTAATTTAATTCCATTTATTATTTGACCTCCTTCAATATCGGGCCATCAGGTACCGTGATCTCTATCTCCTCCCATTCAGACCCCTGCGGCATTTCCTTCCACTTCAGAGTCGCTTCTACCGCCAATATCACGTACTTATTTTGTTTGATATATTCACGCCATCATGTCTCGTCATCATCACAACAGTTACTAGTATCTACACCGGCCGCTTTTGAGGGTGACCGACCACTACCACAAGAGATCTAGGAGATTTCTAAGCATCATAAGGGCACTATTATCGAGAATCTTGATTAGATACTAGGCATCGAGCCACTTGGTGATATACCTATTATTGAGCTTGATGTTCATTGTGGGCGTGGACGTGGGCAAGGGCATGGACGGGGGCGTGGGCGTGGCCGAGAACGTCGAGAGAGAGGATGAGCTCAATATTGAGTTTTAGATTGAACGTGTTACTTTTTTTAGTTTATATGTTTTAAAAAGTTTGTATTATTGAAATTCTGGTGATGTTGAACTTTCTTTGCTACTCATCGATTATTTCTTATTGTGGTAAAGTTTGTTGTTTAAATTTTGATTGTTGTGAAAATTTTTGTACAATTTTTGATTTTTTGTACTTATAAAATGATGCTGGGTGTGTGCCAGGTTAAAGACGGTGAACTATCCACCGCCTTCTGTTTTGTTTTAAAGGCGGTGAATGGTTCACTGCCTTCTACTTTTCTCTTAAAGGCGGTGAATCGTTCATCATCTTCTAATATTGTCTTAAAGACGGTGAACGATTCACCGTCTTATGCCACTTATAAAAAAACCCAGTTTTAAATTGTGTAAGTGGTGAAAAATACACTTAAAGGTGGTGAATCGTTCACCGTCTTTAGAAGCCGGTGAATGATTCACCGCCTTTGTAGGGTTTTAATACCGTCTTCATAAAAGCGGTGAACGATTCATCGCTATTTAAAGGCTCGTCCCACCTGGCGCTGAGTTGGTGAAAGCAGAATTATTTCGCCAAATAAAAATTTCACAGGGCCATTTCACAAATTATAAATATTTTAAGGGTTATTTTGAAAAAAAAAAGTCCCCTCCAGCTTATCCCCTGCGTCTCCCATTCTCTTCTCCCAAGCCTTAATTTTACGCGTCCCTCACTTGCTCTCCCCCCCCCCTCTTTTCCCATTCTCTCCTTCCAAATCCTAGCCATAAGACGTGGTAATCTCAACTTTAAATCCAAGGTGATCCTCTGTTCCCTTCTCTCTCCCTTAGATTCGAATCAAATCTTTTTGATCTCTTCATATCCGTTTTTCTCTCGATTTGAGTGTTGAATCGAGGTTTTGGTGCTACGTTTTGGGCACCAATAGGGTCGTCTGGGTGGTGTTCTTCGTGCCCTTGTACGATCATTGTCAAGCCCTAGATCCCATGTGAGAGTGCACTGCCACCGTCCTCAAAGTCGTTGCCGCTCTCAGCGTCGACGCTCACCAATCGCTTACTCAGGTGTGGAATCGCACACTCTGATTTTGTCCTATTTCTACTTAATTGGTGTTATTTGGTGTTATTGTTTGTGATTGTGATTGTGATTGTGATTGTGGTGGCTTACTTTGAATCAAAGAATTATGGGTCACATGTCAACTTGTAGTTGACAGATTTAGTATTGGTGCGTTGCTCGAGTTGCTTCATCGTAGGAATTTCGTTATTGAACATTTAGAAAATTTGATCCTATTGATTTAGTGGCAAATGCAAATATATTCCTGTGAACTTGGTGCAAGTTGACTTTAGTTGACTATTGTGAAACGTAAGGCTGAAGGAGCAAGCAGTTTTCTTTTCCACTTCCATGTTCATAACCATTTTGTCCACTCTAAGTGGACATGCCAGTTTGAAGTCTCTGTGAAGATATTACCTGACTACATTTAGTTAGGGCAGTGGTGTTCTGTCTGCTTATGCAGAAGATTTTAGGGCTTGAACATCCATTATTTGCGTATTTAATATAGAAATATTAGTGCTTAAGCTCGTTACCATCGATTAAGCGATTTCGGAATCTGACTAGCAGTACTATTTAGAAGGTGTCGACGTCCCGGACACCGTGCTCATTGTCTAGAGCGCAAACGACGACCGAGGAGTGCGCTGGAGCAACCTTTCCTTTGGGTCTTGGGGTCTTCAGGAGCGGCGTTGTCACACCAGTGATCGAAGGCTGATCTAATCATAGCGAAAGGGAGCACGTCGATGTACAAGAACCCATGAAGGCCGTGCTCCACTGCTGGAACAGGAGGCTCGGCCAAACAAACCCTAGCTCGCAACAAATCTTGGAGTGGCGGCAGCAACTCGGCCTCCAGCGATCATGGGCGGTTCGCATAAGCAAGGGGAGGTTGTAGCCGACGGGAGGAGATTTGGGGAGGCGGCAGTTGGTAGCGAGAAGCGGTGGTGGCGGCAGAAGACCTAGGCTTGCGGCCGCGACTTCAACAACTTGAGCTCAGGTTGGAAACCAAGCTCGGGAGGGGGAGGGAGAGGGGGAAGAGGGGGGGGGGGGGGGGGGGGGGGGGGGGGGGGGGCGATGGGGTAGGATGGAGGGAGGTCGCCATAATGCCGGGAGGTTGGTGATGTTAAGGATTTTTGTATTGACGTATTTCGTGAAGTGTTTTAAGTCTTGAAGATTGAAGTTGAAGAATTGTCGATCACATACATCAATCTAAAAAAGAATGGATTCAAAATATTTAGGTACGTTAAATTAAATGTTTTTGGTAATTTGAATATATTCTTATAGTTTAGAAACACATGAAATAATTTTTATGGCATAAAAATAAAAAAATGGACAATTTTAGTGTTCTGGATCCGGATCAGGCAGATCCAGTCCGGACCCCGAACATGGTTTGGTTCATGCGCAATTTCAGTCCGGATCAGACCCCATCCAGTCCGGACCCTGAATCATATTTTTGAGAATTTTCTTGGCTGTGACGACAGTCCGGATCAGACTCATTCCAGTCCGGACCGCCGTGCGAAAAAAATTCTGTTAAGGCAGTTTTTGATTCTTATCTCTTTCCAAAAGGTTTATTTTCTATAAATAGACCCAAAAGTTCATCTTTTAGGGTATGGAATATACGGGAAAAAAGGTAAGCCGAAGATAATCCACATATAGAGAAGGAAAGGAAAACATATTTATTTTATATTTCTTCATCTATATTGATTAATTTGATTCTAGGATTTTTCAAACTCTCTATTTCTTATAGAATCAAATTGATGAATACTTAGATGGTGTTTTCTTGTCTATATATGATTATCTAAGTATTTAATTCCATCACCACCAATAAACAAACAACGATTTTCGAAAGGAACATCGACGCGTGGATTCGCGTGGCCTTGTGATTCAAGGTGATATCGACTTTGTGGATTCGGAGTTAGGCACATTTGTGTGATCGACTCATGCTATATTGGTGAAGACCGTGGATTCGGTTGGACGTCGTGGATTCGACGTTGGACTTCGTGGATTCGAAGTTGGACACAAATTGTATGATCGAGGCGCATTGAGAACTGCGGAGAAGATCTACTTGGAGCATATGAAAAAGGATGAGTCGTAGTGTGCGTTACATCACCTTGTACGTGTTTTAATCTTAGTGGATTTTTCCGTGTGATCGGTCTCGTGGTTTTTTACTTCTGGATTGGAGTTTTTCATGTAAAAATCTTGCGTATATTTTTATTTTCCGCATTTGGTTATTTTTACGCAAAGATATCTGAGTTTTATTGTTTACACCTATTCACCCCCCTCTATGCGATTTTTTTCCTATTTAGATCCTTGGATCCCATAACCCACAGGTGACGACAGCCCGAGGTGGTGTGACCGAGGATCGAGGCGGCGCAGGTGGAGAGATGGAGGCTGGGGTTGGCCGGGCTCCGATGGCCGGAGTAGTCTCGTTGGAGGCGAAGGAGGCGGCTGGTGGTTGGGGGAGAGAGGAGTTGAATGGGGAGGAGAAAGGGGTATTGAAACCCTAGATGCCTAATTTATAGTTTTGGTATTTTTGCAATTTAGTCCCTAAAAACTCCGAATTTCATTCTAAGCTCTTCCTAGCATGTGTAATCTGCACACTAGCACCTCCCCATGAAATTTCATGCGATTTGATATATAAGTTACGCTCTTTGCAGAAAAATCTCTATTACCTCGATTCTCTCTCACCGTTTTTCTCTTTAAATTATGCTTTTACCATGTAGAATTACAAAATTGACCCTTCCACGACTTTTGACTCTGTTAGACGTTGAGAGTGGCGATTTTGTTTCACTGAAAATTGTTCAGTTTTGCAAGATTAGCCAATTTTCTGAATTTTTTTATTAAAATTGAAACTCAGTTATATATATATATATATATATATATATATATATATATATATATATATATATATATATATATATATATATATATATAGGAATAATTGCCTGTGTATCCCTGAAATCTGAAGAAATATCTGATTTATCCCTCTTATTTTTTTCTTTCCAATATACCCCTCATACGTTCCACCGTTATTAAAAATACCCCTACCGTTTCCCTTTGTTAAGTTAACTAGAGTTAAACTAGAGTTAAATAATAATCGGAGTTGAAAACTATCAGATATACCTATTTTGCCCGGATTTAGAGTTTAGTGTTTAGGGTTTAGGGTTTTTTAGAGTTTTAGGGTTTTAGGGTTTAGGATTTAGGGTTTATTTGAAAGGGCAAAATGATAATTTCACACAGATAACAGCAGCTTCAAACGGTACACTAACAGAGTTTAACTTCAGGGGTATTTTGGAAAAAAGTTGGAACGTAAGAAAGATAGTTTTAATATTAGCCTTCTAAGAGGGGTAAATTTGAAAATAGAAATTTTTTTAAGGGTATATAGGAAATTGCCCCATATATATATATATATATATATATATATATATATATATATATATATATATATATATATATATATATATATATATATATATATATATATATATATATATATATATATATATATATATATATATATATATATATATATAGGCTTGTGTGCTTTTAGAAGCACTAAGGTCTCCGTGTTTCCAAATTGTTTTCGATGTTGGGACTTCCGAATGGACGATCGGTTCCGTTAAAGTTGATCTATAGTGTTTAAAAGGTCTAGAAATTAAATTTCATGAATTTTTTATTTCATTTGACTAGTGATCAAAGTAGCTCAAAATTAATAATTTTAATGGTCATGGTGAGCCGTTTGCAAGTTTAACGGTATAGAAATATCCAAATTACGTAAAATTTTTATAGAAAATTCTTTATACTATATAAAACAAAATCAATATATTTGATTTAAAATTTTAGTATCATATCATCATATTTTGTGAGATTTTTATTTTCAGCCGTTGATTTTGAGCCCTGTCGATCACTAGGTAAATGATATTAGAAAATTATAAAATTTATTTTCTATATATTACAAATATTCTAGATCAAGTCTAACGGAGCCGATCGTCCATTAGGAAGTCCCAACATTAAAAATAACTTGGGAGCACGGAGAACTCCGTGCTTTTAAAAGCACATAAGTCCTACTATATATATATATATATATATAGCTAGGCTGGAATACTATTAATAGTACCAAGTTATTGGTATTACTAAGTTTTTAACCCTTGAATTAATAGATGTGTGGTTGAGATGATAGTGGGTCCCTTGGGTTTAATAGGTGGTTGGAAAAATAGTAAAATCTAACGGATGAAAATGATCAAAGGGGTTGATCTAAAGGTTGAAAACTTTGTAGCACCAATGGCTTCATACTATTAATAGTATAGTAGCCGGACTCTATATAGAGCTAGGCTAGAATCTATACCTCTATATGATTTCCTCTATTTTTTGCCACGTGTCACAATTTCCTTTCACTCTTCTCTTTTTCAATTCTCAATGAATTAATGATAGACTCTTCACATTTCTAACCCCCAACTATTCTTATTCCTAACTCTCAATGAATTAATTATAAATTCTTCCCATTCCCAACCTCCAACTCTTCTAACTCACTACTTTCAATGAATTAATTATATCTTCCCATTTTTGAGTTCTTTTTATTATTATTTTTCTTCTCTCCCTCTTTCTCTAAGCCACCACCTCCATCTTCACTATCTTCGTTGACAACAACGCTCTCTCCCTCGACCCCTCCACCTTCGATCCTTGCCTCCTCCTTCCCGTCGTGGAGAACCTCTAAATCTCTTTGCCCTCCTCTTCCTCCTCCTCCTCCAAGATCAAAATCTCCATCGTCCACTTCATGGCCACCTTCGTCCAATCCAACTCTCCGTTTTTGAAAATCTTCCACCCCCGACCTCACCGAAAATCTAGACCCGATCCTCGCCTTCTTTAGCCGCACGGGGGGCATCGCTCATGATCAACTCCTACCTATCGACGCCACTGCCACCGCGACCGCCATCGCCGAGAAGAATCCTCCACTTCTCCGCCTACTCCTCATTCTCCTCCTCCGCCACCGTTGTCGCCGTCACCGTAGCTCATTGAACGTGAGCTCTCTCTCATTCTCTCTCTAAACTTTATTACATTCCTATATATGTCTTAGATTTTAATCCTGAGTGAATAAATATTCTACTCTGATTGTTGCTGATAGATTCTTATGTTAGGGTTGAGAATGATTAATTATTTTTTTTTTCTGATAAAAAATTATTTTGATAATATTTACCCGCCGCATCGCGCGGGTAACTACATTAGTACTATTAATAGTACCAAGACCCATATATATATATATATATATATATATGCTATCGATAGCACCGAGTATTTGGTGCTACCAAATTTTCCACCGTCAGATCTACCTCTTTGATTATTTATATCCCTTGGATCATTCTATTTTTCAAACTACCCACTAAATTCTAGGGGCTCAGTATCATCCTAACCACACATCTTTTCATCCAAGAGTTAAAAATTTAATAGCACTAATGACTTGGTGCTATTAATAGTATAGTAGCATAGTTTTCTCTCTCTCTCTCTCTCTCTCTCTCTATATATATATATATATATATATATATATATATATATATATATATATATATATATATATATATATATATATATATATATATATAAGCAACCAATTGGCTAGTGAACATAATTTAAAATTTCTTGTGGAATTTTAAAATTTTGATTAAAGTTTTTTTTATTCTCCTTTGAAATATTGAAATATATATAAAAGCAACACCAATTGGCTAGCGAACATAATTTAAAGTTTCATGTGGGATTTCAAAATTTTGACTAAAGTTTTTTGATTCTCCTTTGAAATATTGGAATATACTTATAACTTACGATTTTTTTTGGAATTGTGGAGTCATGAATGTGTGTTTGGATTTTTCTAAAATATGGAAACTAGGTTGATTTGAGAAATTTTGGTTCAACTCAACTACAAATAATTAGTGCTTGGGATACCACATTTATAGTTACATTTAAACTTAGGGCCGGTTGGGAACCTTCAAAATCTTGTTTTAAGTCATTTTACTCTGTTTTGTAAAAAGTTCTGTTTTTTTATTAGTTGGTCTGTTTGGATGGTCCAACAGTGTAAAAATATAACAGAGTAATTTTGCTGTTTCAGAATATTTTTGGAGAGAAAAAAAAAGTACTCTGAGCGGCGAAATTTTTTTTTCCTATTTTTCGCGTACAGTTTTTCACTCACCTTCTTTCGCATTTCACCTATTTTAAAAATTAAAAATTAAAAATTTAAAAAATTGAAATTTAAAATTAAAAATTAAAATTTTTTAAATTAAAAATTAAAAATTAAAAATTAAAAATTAAAAATTAAAAATTAAAAATTAAAAATTTTAAAATTTTAAAATTTAAAATTTAAAATTTGAAACTGAAAAATTAAAAAATAAAATCTAAATTTAAATTTTAAATTTTGAAATTTAAAATTCTAAATTGTAAAATTAAAATTTATTATATTAAAATTAAAATTTATAATTTTAAAATTAAATTTATTATTTTAAAATAATAAAATTTTATGTTTAAAACTTAAAATTAATATTATAAAATTTTAAATTTTAAATTTTAAATTTAAATTTTAAATTTTAAATTTAAATTTTAAATTTATAATTAAATTTAAAATTTAAAATTTAAAATTTTATGTTTGAATTTTTTAATTTGAAATTTTATATTTAAAATTTTGAAATTTTATATTTGAAATTTAAATTTGAAATTTTAATTTTAAATTTTAATTTTTTAATTTTAATTTTAAATTTTAAATTTTATATTTAAAATTTTGAAATTTTATATTTGAAATTTTATATTTGAATTTTATATTTTATATTTTATATTTTATATTTGAATTTTTTAATTTGAAATTTGAAATTTAAAATTTAAAATTTAAAATTTCACATTCAAATTTTAAAATATTAAAATTTAAATTCAATTTTGAAAATTTGAAATTTGAAATTTAAATCCTAATTTTAAAATTTTAAAATTAAAAATTAAAAATTTATATTTTTAAATTTAATTTTTTGTATTGAAAGTTTAAATTTAAAATAGAGTTTTTTTAAAAAATTCACAATCCAAACAATACAAAATAGAGTAATATTTTTACAGAGTATTGATTTTTTCAAAATATCAAATATGTTGTAAAATAAAACTCTGTTTTATTTTTCGATGATTGCCAAACGGGCCCTTAGGGTCTGTTTGGTTGGCTGTAAAATACATCGAAAATTACTTTCTGGTTTAAAATTTTATTTTTTGTGTGTTTGTTTAAACGTAAATTTCTTTTTCAGAAAACTATGCTTATGGATTCGAGGAAAATGAAGTGTTTGTGCTTCTTTGCATTTTCTACAGAAAACGAAAACTAAAATTACATAAAAAAAAATTTCAATAATTTTTTTCCATCAAACAAAAAAAATGTGAATTATTTTTTTCAACAAAACAAATATTGATGAAAAATTATTTTTTTTTCCGACAAACCAAACATTACAAAAAGTAAAACTTTTTTTTCTATTAAAATTATTTTTTACAAAAAATTATTTTTTACAATTTTACGTACAATCAAACACCCCCTCAGCTAATAGAGAAAAGTTTTTTATTTTAAAAATTTATCCTTCTCAATTTTACAATATCTAAACACTTGATTACTTACAACCTCAGTTAATTAATTTTTAAATAATTTGTAAATTATTTATGAATTATTAAGAATCCAAATTAAAAGTATCTTTTTTGGATTTTTTTAAAAATCCAAAATAATTTGTGAAGTTTTGAGCCAAAAAAATATTTTTCGCGAATTCTCCAAAAATTCGGCACTTCTTGCCCCCGAAGAAAAACACTTTCCTCTTTCAAAGAGAGAAAAAAAAAAAAACCATCAGAGGCCCACCCCACCCCACCTCACCTCACCTTCTCTTCTCTGTTCTCACGCCCTCTCACGCCCGCCTCCTCCCACCCGGCCGGGCGGCGTGCGCTTGCCAAGTCGCCATCGGATCGGAACCCTCCGCTCTCCGCTCGCCGCTCGCCGCTCGCCGCTCGGCCTCGGAACCCCTCCCGGGCTGCGCGCCGCTCGCCACCGGAACCCTCCGGGTCGCGTGCCGCTCGTCATCTTACTCGCCGCCACCAGTTTGTGAGTTGTGATTTTGTAAATTTGTGTTTTAATTTATAGTTTTGGTTACTTGTGAGTGAAATTAATATTTACTTTCAATTAATTTAATTTTTTTCTGGTTACTTTCTAATATTTCAACCATTAATTAATTTTTTTGTTCTTTGCAAAGAGTCTCTTAGAATTGTGTTATTATTATTATTATTATTATTATTATTATTATTATTATTTTACTGAATGGGTATTTTCTTTATTTCTAAAGTAGGTTGATTAAATTATATTTAAAAATTATAATTGTTTATGCTGATAGTATAAATTTAGAGAAAAAAATTTAATTTAATAGCCGAATTTTTAAGGTATAAATCACGAATCCGAATAATTGACGAACCCATTTTTTAACCGAATTTAAAAATTATGATACAAATTTTATCCGTATTATATTCGTACCGAATTTTTGCCAAATCCGAATTAACTAGCTATGCTTGCAACCCCTGTATGCTCCTACATTGCATCAATACTATTAGGGTGTTCATATTTTGAAGTGTTGGAAATTTGCCTTTTCACAACCTTTATTTCAAAATTTATTTTACCCACTGAGCTCATGTTTTTCATAATTCTATTAGTATAATTTAGTAAGTCGTCTCTTTCAGGTTAAAACAAGTCTCAGAAATTTCTTGCAGAACTTGTTTTAATTTTCTTATTTTATTGTATTTAGAGTTGTGGTGTAGGCTAGGATAACAAATACACACCAAGAGTTTTATAAAATCAAAATTAGTTAGGCTCACAATAAGTAACTAGCAATTGATAATAAAATCTAAATTCTAGAAATAGCAAATCAATTTTAACTCGATTAAACCTCTCTAGTCTTTTATATGAATTTATAGCCATGTTTAGATGGAAAAGCTATTATGGAAGGGGACATAAATATTTGTAGCATTGAAACAATTGAAATAGTTTAAGGCATTATCTGAAAAGAGGTTTTTGGTGTATAGTACAATACAAGAGGCTAATGAGAGAGATTTTTATGTTGAATTTGATCAAATGACCGAGAATTTAGACCCATCGAGATTTATGTTGAAATTGTTGCATAAAAACTTGTTTCGCTTGGAATGTTATTAGCCAAGGGTCTGTTTGTTTCCACATAAGTGGGGGGACTCATCACGGAGAAAGTCGTTTTTAGAGGAAGTAACCTACTGTACCATTTTTGCTCAATTGTTTGTTTGCCTGAAAGCCTATGTAGAGGAAGTCAAGATCCGATGGCTTTATTTAACGGATCTTATGTTATATAAA
This sequence comes from Tillandsia leiboldiana, assembly GCA_029204045.2. Lineage (NCBI taxonomy): Eukaryota > Viridiplantae > Streptophyta > Magnoliopsida > Poales > Bromeliaceae > Tillandsia > Tillandsia leiboldiana. The sequence continues at coordinate 29,109,173 of CM055073.1, forward strand.
TTATTTTATTTAAACAAATTTGACACAAAGTAATTTTAAACTAAAGCAGGATGGAATAAGTCAATTCTGCTACTGTGGACAACTTTCACCAAACCAAATAGTAGCTAGCATTTATGACTTACATTGAAAGTCAAGTTTACCTGCTCCATTTACGCCTAAGCACATGCCCCCAGTACGCATATCTCGAACCACCATTTTGGAGTAGAGATTGATTGGGAGTTTCTACGATTGGTGGAAGAAGATGATTGCCTTCTTAAAAGTACAAGATTGGAACTTAGAACCTCTCTGTCTCCTTTGCCCCAATAAGAAAATCTTGGATGGATTAGAATCTCAAATTGATGCCAAATTTGTTAGGATGATTGCCTATACACTTAAGCTGGGAAGAAGCCTCTTCTAACTCGAGCTGGAAGTTCATATAAAAAAAATTTACATCAGAAACTCAAAGATTAGAAATTAGAAGTTTCACCCTAAAACAAATTCCTTAGCAATTGCGTAAGTGTGTGAAATTTTTGACCTGTCAAAGTTGGCCTCGATTGGTTGAAAATCACCCTAAGCTCTGGGAAGAGAACGTATAGTAACTCTCTCTCCTTTAAGGGACATGGTCTCCTATTCCTCCCTCTTTGCAATCTCTTTGTTTGCTATTTCTTTTTTGCATTGGTGAGTGGAGGGTTATGGTTTGAGTGGTGAAAGTCACACTTATTTCCTCTCTTGCAGTATAAGATTGAACTTCAATCAGTACACTTTTGTGTTTTGTTTTGCAAGGCTTCTACCCACTTCAATTTTGTTATCTTATGCTTCTGCATCGCTATGTGCACACCAAGATTCTAACAAAGCCGCCATAAGAGAGTTGAACTAACTAAAAATGAACTATAGATTTCTATCTTATGTGATGCATATAACAATATGACAACTTTTCTGCAAACTAGTCTATAGGATTTATCTCATCCTTTTTTGTCCAATCTTTATTTACATTATGTTACCCATCGGCTTCATTATTTTATCCTTCTTCTTCTGCGGCATTAATATAATCTTGTTTAATTTTCTCTGAACTAATTTCTTCCTCATATCAAATTGTAATTATGTTCTCTTGCAATATGTTTTGAGAATGGGGACCAGCTATGATCTTCCCTTTAAGGGAATCAAAATTTCTAGCGTTAGGAGATAAGGTGGTCGGTAAGTCGTTGATTGGCCTTCCAATGTCTCGTCGATTGCCCTTAAAATGTCTTGTTGATTGGCCTTCTAGCATCTATTGCCTTCATGATTTCCCATGGCTTTTGAATCAAAGTACCTCATCAATCTACCATTATTTAGCTTTTAAGATCATGCAGGGAACTTTTTTCCTTATTTTGGAGTGGTTTTACTATAAACTGTTTGAAGGATATTGTTTGTAAGAGGGACATTTCCTCTCTTTTGTATTAAATTCCTAAGATTAGTACTTCTATTGGGAGTATTTAGCAGATATCTTAACAAATTCTCCTTCCATTGTAGAGAGAAACCAATGGTATCTCTTTTCTTTAAAGAGGAGATATGCCTGTGAGTAGAGGATCTAGCATTGACTCCAAACATTGCAAATTTTCTGTCTTATCAGTGCGGCAAAAGCATTTGTGACTTACGCTTAACATGCATCAAAAGCATTTGGAATTTAAAGTAATTCTCTTAATTTTGGCATAATGACCTAGCCCATAGTGCTAGCAACTTGTTGGGCTATAACCACTGTCCCAAAATGCTTTGACTTAAGTTATTAACACTGGAGTGCTTAGTCCTCATATAGCTTAACACAATCCCTCTCCAATTTAACATCGAACTATTGGGGTGTTACTGGCTCCTTCCTGCTGGGGTCTAATGTTCTCATTAGATCCAATCACACATGGTCCAGGGTGATGTAGGACTCTAGAGGCGGCTTCTACGGGTTCAATAGGTGGCTCCAACCATGTCTATGGTGTAACACTTTTTCTTGCATTCACTTATATTCTACAGCTGGCTGGCAACTTCTTTGATTTCTTATGTTATGACATTGCCCACTAGTACTAGCTAGTACTAGCAACTTGCTGGGCCCAAGTCATCGGCTCAAAATGCTTAAAACCAAACTGCCAATGCTGGTGTAGTCAGCGCTTATATATTGAGGCATAATGGCTTTTATCTAATATAGGTAGCTTTGTCTTTCCAGTGACTTGCAGTGCTAGTAAGATAGCTGTATCAGGGTTATACCGAGCTTTTTTCTGCAAAGACCACACCCCTTTGTGGTCCTAGACCCCTAGTACAATTGCATTATTCTTTCTTTTGAGTTTTGAAAGAAGGAATATGTTGTTTATTTTCTTATGAAGTCACTATAAGTGCACCTGACAAAAAGATAGGTTGGGTGACCCGCAAACAGGTTAGTGGGTTGGAAGGGTGTGAGCAAGAATTACCATTATTTTTGTGATTTGCGTGCTAGCGAGAGGGCAGAGGGGTAAGTGGGATTACCCACATAATTTTTTCTTTGTTTAACAATATATTTATGGATTGAAAATTCTTCTTATTATTATTATTTTTAAGTTCTAATTGCAATATCGCGTTACTATTACATTACCTTCTTCAAAACTTTAAATCAAAATCATTTAACACTATTAAATTTTCAAACAAGAAATATATTAAAAAGACATCATTTCAAAACACATTCCTCATAGCTTGAAAAGATATTTTGAATAATTGCATTAAAAAGAAAGAGAAATTTGCAGGTACTCGTGACCTAACCCGCATACCTGCATTTTTGTGGGTAACCTCTTATTTTACCTACTCACGGGTATGGGTATATGTTGTCAGGTTCAATTATAATTTACATCCATTCAATTGAGATGGTATGAATTTGCGATATGTACAGCCTCCTATTCACATTAAATGTTTGGGTGGTAGTTCTTTTAGTATTAGTGGTAACATGATAGACTCTGACCTTTAGGTAGTGTTTGGAACGGGTATAAAGGGGGGATATCCCCCTTTTATACCCAAACACCTTTGGGATATCCCCGGTTTGGGATATCCCTCCCAAACGGGGATATCCCCGGTTTGGAGTTGGGATATCCCCCCACCCACACCCGCCCCCCGGTTTATCCCAATACCCTTCCCAAGGCTCTGTCAGAGCCTTGGGAAGGGTATTTGTTTTTTTTTTTAAATTTTTTTTTTCCTTTCTTTTATATTTCTTTTGAATTTTTTTTTTAATTAGAATATTTAAATTTTAAAAAATATTTAAATTATAAATTTATAATTTTATAAATTTTAATTTTTTATATTTTATAATTTTATAATTTTATAAATTTTATTTTGCTTTTAGCTTCTGGGCGGTTTTTTTGTTTTAATTAAAATTTTTAAATTTTAAAAAAATATTTAAATTTTAAATTTTAAATTTTATAAATTTTAATTTTTTTTAATTTTATATTTTAATAAATCTAAAAATTTTATTTTATTTTTAAAAAATATTAATTTTAAAATTTATACAATTTTTTTATAATTTTTTTAAAATTTATATAAATTTATAAATTAAAATTTTTACTCCAACTTAAAATTTTAAAATTAACATTTTTTTTTTTGCTCCCACTTAAAATTTTTATAAAAATTAAAATTAATAAAGATTAAAATTTGAATAAATTTTAAAATTTTAATTTTGAAAAAATTATTAAAAAAAAAAGGAATATTTTAATCTTTTACCACAAAAGTCAACTCTCTATTCCTCCTTATTCTTCAACCCCAATCCAAACACTATTTTACTTATACCAGGTTTAAGCCTCATTCCCAATCAAACACAATTTTACTTTATACCAGGTTTATCCCTTACTTTATACTTATACCTGGTATAACTCATTCTAGCTTATCCCCAATCCAAACGATACCTTACAGACTTCTTTACTACTACCTATTGTACTTTTATTTTTTTTCCTCTTATTAAGCATTTGTGTCTACTTCGCCAGATCAATGTCTCTTCGAGGACACATGCCACCGCCGCTGGAGGGGCGACCAATTCAAGCTCCAGGGATGATGCGCCACGGACCTTTCCCTAGCATTGCCTCTGCCAATCACCTCCGCCCGCTAGACCCTGTACCACCACCCCCACCACTAGCAGCAACACCAACTATCTTGGAAGAAAAAGTAGCAGTTCAGGCAGCTGAGATGGAAAGACTTGCAATAGAAAATCAAAGACTAGCCGCAAGCCATGCAACCTTGAGGCAGGAGCTTGTTGCTACCGAGAGAGAAACGCAAATGCTGCAAGCTCAAATGGCTAGTATCCACACTGAGAGTGATATCCAAATTAGGGCCTTGCTTGAGAAGATTGGGAAAATGGAGGTAAATATCCGTGCCGGTGACTTGTTGGAGAAGGAATTGCGACAAGTTCACATGGAGGCCCAGGCTCTCTTTTCTGCAAGAGAGGAACTCACGGCTGAAATCCGACAAGTTACTGAAGAACTACAGAAAGCTTCTAATGAGCGAAGAATCTTGCCTGAGATGTGCACTGAGCTAGATGCCTTGAGACAAGAGCATCAAAAATTACGGTGAGCAATCCATAGTTGTTTGGTTGTGGAATTTTGTGTTGTCTATCCTTTATACTTTCTTGCTTACAATACTGAAAGCTTGTGTTGGGGGCAAGAATAATTTTGTTATTATGATGATGTGGAAGGACCGCATTCGAGTATGAAAAAGGTTCAAATATAAAGCAAGTGGAGCGAATGCAAGCAATGGAGAAGAACCTAATATCAATGGCCCGAGAGGCTGAGAAACTTCGAGTTGACGTGTTGAACACTGAGAAAAGAGCACAGGGTATTTATTTTATTTTTTTACTTTCTTTTCTATCCTTTACTTCCTATCAAGAATTGCCTTGCCACTGGTACGGGGTCTGTTGGTGTGCCATCGGCACAACACAGCAAGCCAGCATGCTTTGGCACACACCCATTTATATGTTGGGATAGCCCGCATGAGTGACACGGGCTTATCAGCACGAGTGGCATGGGCAGCACGTGTTGGCCGTGCCAGATCGTGTCGACTAGCACGACAATCCTTACTCCCTATGAATATCTCTATACATTTTTTTTAGTTCACTGTTATTCTTCAATTATGCAGGGCCAAACCCTTATCGAGGTGCATTTACAACTCCAGGCCTTGCACATCCTGCAATGGGGCAAAGCAGCGGACACCCCAACAATACCTTTATCCAAAGTGGTGGCAATAATGTAGGTGTTAATTATGGCTATAGCAGTAGCTATTCAGCCTCTACGTTTGTTAGTGGTGGGCCACCTAGCTATGCTGATGCCTATGGAATATCTCAAAACCTCGCCAGTAGCGGGGCAATGGCGGAGGGTACAGATATATATAGTGGTTTGACTGCTGCTGTATATTCTGATGGCTACGGAAGGCAAACAGTTCCAGTTATTAATGCGACAACAGCCGGAGAGGGATTGAACCCTTATAGTAGTACAAATGTTCCAATTTTGTATGATCCAACAAGGGGTGCGCCATCCTCCACTAATGGGTAGAGGTATTGGGCATATTGAAAGAAACTTCAATATATTTGCCTTAAGATCTAGCCTTGTGCTTAATCATTTTAGGCTTTGTTTCGCAAATAATCTAGGATGATGTTCTGCACTTTTCACCTGCTTCACTATTATCTCTAGCTCTAAATTTTTTTACCTTTGGTACATTTAGGCTTTATAGCGCCATCGTCCACTATGTCTTGTTATGTATCTTTGTATCATGATTGAAGTGTTCTTCATGCTAGTTGGACATTCTAGTAGTTTTGAACTGATATGCCGTAGTTATAAAATTGCATGGCTTGAATGAGCATTCCGCTCACATTCTGGTAAAGATTTTGTTTCGTGCGCTAGAATATAAGAAATTTCTTATGTTTCATCTACCTTAATCTCTGTCTATCCTCTTTTTTTTTTTTTTCATCTTTTTGTTTATAAAATGCAAAAACTCACTACAAAGTTCTTATGTTGCATCTTCCTTACAGCTATGTTTGGTATTGGTACATGAGGGGGGGATAAGGGGGATATAGCCGGGATAGGGGATATCCCCGTTATCCCCCCAAACATGAATTTGACACAAGGGGGCGTTTAAGGGTGGGAACAACTGTTCCCATCCTTTTCCCTTTTTTCTTTTCCATCCCTGCTCTTTCCCGCACCTCGAGGCTTTCCTTTTTCTTTTCGGTTCCTTCATTTCCATCCCTTCCTCCCTCTCTTGCTGTGCTCTTTTTCTATCATTGTGAAGGCTTCCAATAAGCTCCCTCGTCCCCTTTGAGCTGTGCGGTGTCGGTGTAGGTGTGGATTTCCTCGGTCGATCTCTGCGATCACAGTTCTGTTGGATCTTGTTTAGTCGCTGAGTGGATCCTCGACCTTCGATCTATAGGTTTGATTTAAATCTTGCTCCCTCTGTGACATCGCCGATCTTCGGTGTGTGGGGTCTTGCTCGGCCTCTCTCTGAGACCTCTGATATGTGCGGTCCTTTTTTCTGAAGCTCCCGATCTCCGCGATCCCCGATCAGTAGGTGTTTCCCTTTCTCTGGCTGTCACTCCGACCACCGATCTTTGTGGCTTCTTCTTTCCAACCCTTTCCCTTTCTCGGTTATTGTGCACTTGTTGTACTACGCCTAACGAGGCTCTCTCTTCCCCATCCTCATTGAAGCTACTCCAGACGCCCGTCGATTCTTGCTTGTGGGATCCTGCTCGACTTCTCCCTGCGACCCCTTATATTGCTGTGCGGTGTGCTTTCGCTGGGCCCTGTCAGCGACTGGCCATCTGTGGTTGTGGGTGCTTCCGCGGCCTTTCTCTGCTTTTGCAGATCTGTGCGGTGTGAGGTGTCGTCACGTTGTTCGCTTTTGCCGATCTGTGGTTGTGGGTGCTTCCACGGCCTTTCTCTGCTTTTGCCGATCTGTGCGGTGTGAGGTGTCGTCGCGCTGTTCGCTTTTGTTGATCTGTGGGTGTGGGTTCATCATCACACTTCCACGCACTGTATTGAAACACACGCATTGTAAGTCCGTTCCTTTTTAATTCCCTCTTGTGTTTTCTTGTGGCCATGTAGCATTATTACAGGATAACTTTGCCGATCTCCGACGATATACCTTCTTTGCACAACTTGGTCCGACCTGTTTGGTCGAGAAGCATGATCGAGATTAACACAATTATTGAATAGTTGTGTGGACGCAATGTTTGTAATTCGTGCGTTGTGTGTATGATTGTTGCCTCGTAAAAATTGTGCGACCACCGTGTCGTGGATTCTCATGGTCCTATGTGTTATTTTCTTTCATTAGGCACCTTCCTTCGCTCTACTCAGCCACTACATATCGTGTGCGGAATACCGTGTTGTAGCCTATTGATTTACTAAGGTTGGTCTCCTCTAGTTATCTACCATTGCGCTATTCGTCTGATAAATGAATTGCAAAATTTCGAACTAAAATTGGTGACATATATACCATGTATTGAGATGTTATATGTGTGTGTTCATCCATATGATTGCTATATACCATAACCTGTATAACTCCGTCAATGATTTTTGCATTTTGTGCATGCTATGTGTTAAAAAGAACTTGTAACTAAACTTGTAATTGCAATTGCAAGTAGCCGCTGGACTTGAACCAAGAAGAATGGTTCTTTGAACTTGTTGTGTTGATGATGGTTGCCATATGCATCAGTTGGATGGTATGGATTGATAATCCATTGCACCCCCATGTGTTGTTGAAATCAATTGAACAAAATTTTAAAATTAATTCACTATTCTTTGACAAATTTACAATTTGAACAATTTCATCTTTCCTTTGCTACATTGCGAATTTCATATCATAATTCATATTAGTTAAGTTGTTTTCTATCTGACAATTGTGTTGCATGCCCACCATTAATAACATGCTTTTAACATAGTATACATCTTTATGATTTATAGTCATATCTTTACGGTTTCTAAAATACTTCTTTGCATCATCATTTCTACTTTTAATAGTACTACATATATTTCCATCAAACGTCCGTTCAAGAAATTTTCGAAGTCATCAAATTCGTCAAACCGTGGACACCCCCTAGACTGAAAATGTGGCGCGAATGAAGGTGAAAGCAGATCGCGCTCACAAGCGTGGACGCGAACACCTAATTGGACGGATAGTATGGATGGCACCTTATTCTGTTTGCTGACAGAGGAACACACTCTAGACAACAACATAAATGGTTCCTTCACGAACCTTGCTGGGTTAGAATTGTTAACGAGTTCAATTTTAAGAATAATATGAACTTAACAAAGGACCAAATAAAGAACCGACTTAAAGTTCTGAAGAGAACTTTTTCTTTATACCACTGTCTAGCAAATAAGAGCGGGTGGGGCTGGAATTATGTGAACAACATCCCTAGTGTTAGAAAAATAATCGCACTAACTTTGATCGTGATTAAATTATCTAACTGTTTTTTGTTTAAAATTGAATAACAGAACTTACCTTTAATCACTATGAAAATTCCAGAAATTGTAGATAAAAAAAATCGAAATAAAATTGATCCGGAAGCGTGCGAGGCACTGCTCTAAGGCGTATTTTCGTCCTTCGTGCAGATTAATCGGAGATACCACCCCAAGGTACGACCGGAACTCCCTTTCCTACGAGCACGACCGTGGAAGTGGTTGACGAAGTTTCTTTCAACACTCGATAGTAAAACAATATAAGAAAATGAAATTGAAATAAGAATCAATTGCTTGTGTATGTGTATGAGTGTGTGTATATATTTGTAAACATGTATACAACACTATATATATAGGTGTAAGGTGAATGTTGTCCAACATTCACATCACCATGATGAGAGCAATTAAAGCCCACATTGAGTGCAAAAAAACGTTCAAAATTAATTAAAAAATTAATAATAATTAAATAATAATAAATGAGAATCAATAAAATTAAAATTAACAATAAAATATTAAAAGTGATTATTGAGGGTTTTAGAAATTTTGAATATTATTCTAACAATCCCCCACAAAATTCAAAATTTCGAAATAAGAATTAAACTCAATAATTAAAATAAAATAAAATAAGATTATCGGGTGTTTATACTATCTAATAGGTAAGGTGTCTTTAAGAGACTTAACCTCACTTAGTGTAAGCAATTTTCATCAGAAGGAATCGGAGTGAATCAGGTCTTGAACTACGTTCCTTTGACCCTGACTTCAACTGTCACACACACAGTACAGAATTCTCCATCGCGAGTCTGTGCGTTAAAGGCCATCCACAGTACCTTGATTTTTCATAAGAATTTCTATGGACAGCCCACATCTCATAGTCGCGGCCTTATACGAATATTCTTATATAGGTGGTCTCCTCCAAGGATGTGTGTAGAGTTACATCTCGCGAAAATTATCGCCTCGGATTTCATTAAGAGTTGTAAGCTCAACCTCAACCACTACACAGAGCACTACTCATCATAGGGATGGAATTGGAACTAAAATTCTTCTGAATAAACTGTAGAAAGTGCTCTTTGGCCAACCTGACAGCTTGCTTTTACCACATTGAACCTTCTTCAAGAGATCTCCTATCACAAAGGTTGGGTTCCCACTGCAGGAAGGCCATTTATGGGCAAAGTCCCATCCCCCTCGATGACTCTAGGATCTTAGTTCTATTCAGGTCTTTCGTAAAGCAATCTGCAAGATTCTGTTCAGATCTGATAAAACTCAAAGAAACAATATCATAAGAAGTTAGCCATCTAACAAATTTTTGTTTCAATTTAATATGTCGACTAGTCTTCAAATTTATTAATTTATTTTTATAAAAATTAATTGCAGTTCGAAAATAGCACCGAATAGATATAAAATTAAACTAAATTAAATATATGAAAGTATGCTTTGTGCTGACTGGTTAAAAAATTTTTATGTACAAACTTTGACTGCGAATTCAAATTCAGCTGTAAATAAATTTATATATATATATATATATATATATATATATATATATATATATATATATATATATATATATATATATATATATATATATATATATATATATATATATATATATAACCTTGGGGTGGTATCTCCGATTAATCCGCACGAAGGACGGAAATACGCCTTAGGGCAGTGCCTCGCACGCTTCCGGATCAATTTTATTTTGGTTTTTTTTATCTACAATTTCTGGAATTTTCATAGTGATTAAAGGTAAGTTCTGTTATTCAATTTTAAACAAAAAACAGTTAGATAATTTAATCAAGATCAAAGTTAGTGCGATTATTTTTCTAACAGTCTAAGGCGTATTTCCGTCCTTCGTGCGGATTAATCGGAGATACCACCCCAAGGTACGACCGGAACTCCCCTTCCTATGAGCACGACCGCGGAAGAGGTTGACGAAGTTTCTTTCAACACCCGATAGTAAAACAATATAAGAAAATAAAATTGAAATAAGAATTAATTGCTTGTATATGTGTATGAGTGTGTGTATATATTTGTAAACATGTATACAACACTATATATATAGGTGTAAGGTGAATGTTGTCCAACATTCACATCACCATGATGAGAGCAATTAAAGCCCACATTGAGTGCAAAAAAACGTCCAAAATTAATTAGAAAATTAATAATAATTAAATAATAATAAATGAGAATCAATAAAATTAAAATTAACAATAAAATAATAAAAGTGATTATTGAGGGTTTTAGAAATTTTGAATATTATTCTAACACCTAGAGCTTGTGATAGTGCAGACTAGGATGCTGTAATCGCGGTAAAATTTATTATCCATGCGTTAAATGTATAATTAAAGCAACATGTTATTTGGTCAGTCTATCCTAATCCTCGTTGTCTTTGTTCAGGAGAATCCAGCATACGCGAAATATAGGGATAAACCCTTCCCACCCTATAAGGACATTGAGTTCCGTACACAAAAGACCACGACCACTAGTAGATACGGTTTCTCCTCCGTTATGGAATCAGCCCAAACCGTTGATAGCTCATCCTCATCTTCTCCTGGTGAGGATGATACAGTGATAGCATCACGAATGCCATCTTTATATCTCTTACCCAGTGCATCTGAAGCAGGATCATCCGGGTCTCCTATTTATGCAAACATAAGAGCGATTAATACATCACAGTCGCCTGGTCATCCTCCTACAAACCCAAATACCGGAGCTAGTGCTAGTAGATCGGGGCATAGCTCTGCGGGAAAAAGGTCTCGATCTCCACCACCACCCACTACGCAAAGGAAAAATGCTTCGTCATCTGGGGGGCAAAGAAAAAAAATGAAGGCACAAGTGATGCCGTAGCAAAGATGGTGGAAATAGGGAAGCAAAGGCTTGATCTTGTCAGGCAAATGTATCAAAATGAGATAAACAATCGAGCCAATATCCTGACTATCGAGGACTGTATGAGCCGAATATATTCTCTGCACGAAATCACAAATGAGAGGGTTTTGGCTGCCGCTGAGGCATTAAAAGAGGACAAAAATCAGCAAGTATTTATGACGATGAATGATGAGCTTGCCTTAATGTGGGTTGATCGGCAAGTTGCGAAAGAAAATTTTTTATTTAAACAATTTTTTCCGGACATGTAATATTCTAGTGACGTTGTTGTGCTTTCTTTGTTACTGATAACTCACTTGTTTACATTATATTGTATTGTTACCTATGGGACAACCGTTGGATGTTGTAATCTTGACCATTAAACTTCATGTACTATTTTGTACTGCATTTAACTTCCACACGTGCATGGTCTATGTGCATATGTCGTATATATTAGTGCTTGATTTTACTAATGTTTTGTGCAGTTTATGTGCAAATGACTAAATCGGTGCTTACAATTTAATTATATACAATATGCATTTCAAATTTGGCGTACATGTTTGTACATTTTATACAATGTCTATGTTGTAGTGCACCGGCTTTCGCTAAATAGCAAAGTACGGTTAACTTGCTTCGAACATGTCCAAAATATTATTAAGAATGAGTTTGGAGTGTTTTGGATTGAAGCAAAAGCCTTCGGATCAAAGTTGAGTCGAGGAAGCGAGGTTGAGAGGATCAAAATCTGTAAATTTCAGATTTTTGAATACAGTACCGGAACCTCAAGTTGGTACCAGAACCCTATAGAAAGCTGAGGAATTTAACTTTCGAAATTTGAAAATTTTTGAAGTATTGGAGTACCAAAACTGGATCTCGCGTACCGGTACCCCAAACAAAGTTGGTAAACCCAGCCTTCGGGTTGGACAGGAGTTAGAAAATTTTCTAAGTGCTAGAGTACCAGAACTAGCCATCGCATATCGGTACTCCATACAAAGTTGAGAAACCGAGCTCTCGGGTTGGTGACTCAAGCTTTAGCGTATCGGAACTGGAACCCGGGTACCGGTACCCCAGTCCGTGTACCGGTACACCAAGCTCCTGACAGCAAGTGCAGAGTTGGTGAACCATGGTTAGTTGGGGGCTTAACCCAGGGTTAAATAGGACTTAAACTACTCCCACTTCACAGAGATTGCACACCCACCCCTTCTCTTCTCATTTCTTTTCTCCCTCTCCTCTCTTTCTCTCTCTAAAGGTGGAAAGAGGAAAACCCTAGCTTGGGTTTTTGGAGGATTTGATCTATTGGAGAGCAAGGAAGCTTCCAAGAGAGGCTTGGGAAGGAAAAAGGACTCTTCTCCACGTTTTGGGATCAAAACCTAAGGTAAGTCTCTTAGGTACCGTTTGGATGTGGCTTATACCGGAATGAGTTATACCAGGTATAGGTATAAAGTAAGGGATAAACCTGGTTTAAACCTAAATTGTGTTTGGTTGGGAATGAGGGATAAACCTGGTTTAAACCTGGTATAAGAAATGTAGTGTTTGGATTGGGGATGAGAAATAAGAGGTATAAAGTTGACTTTTATAATTAATGATGATGTGACTTTTATTTTTATGTATATTATAAATTTGATAATTAAAGAATATATTAGAATATTTTAAGTAGGAGTAAAAATTATAATTTTTAAATTTATATAAATTTTACAAAAATTATAAAAAAATTATATAAATTTTACAATTTTAAAATTAATATTATTTTTTAAAATTATAAATTTATAAATATATATAATATAATAAAATATAAATATATTTATAATTTTAATAAAATATAAGTATATATAAATTTATAAAATATAAAAAATTAATTTTAAATTATTTATAAATTTATAATTTAAATATTTTTTAAAATTTAAATATTCTAATTAAAAAAATTAAGTAAAATTTAAATATTCTAATTAAAATTTAAATATTTTAAGTAGGAGTAAAAATTTTAATTTTTAAATTTATATAAATTTTAAAAAAATTATAAAAATTTATATAAATTTTATAATTTTAAAATTAATATTATTTTTTAAAATTATAAATTTATAAATATATATAATTTAATAAAATATAAATATATTTATAATTTTAATAAAATATAAATATATATAAATTTATAAAATATAAAAAATTAAAATTTATAAAATTATAAATTTATAATTTAAATATTTTTAAAAATTTAAATATTCTAATTAAAAAATAATTCAAAAGAAAAATAAAGAAAGATAAAAAAAAAAAGAAAAAAAAAAAGAAAAAAAAAAAAACATCCCTTCCCAAGGCTCTGACAGCCTTGGGAAGGGGTTTTACAAAACCCGGGGGGGGTAGGGTTTGGGGTGGGATATCCCCACCCAAAACCCAGGGATATCGCCGTTTGGGGGGATATCCCCAAACGGGGATATCCCAAATCTGTTTGGGGATAAAGGAAGGATATCCCTCCTTTATCCCCTTTCCAAACAGGCCCTTAGGGTTTAAGGGGTTTTAAGTTTTTATGAATTTAATAGAGATGGGATTATCTCTTATACATTATAATCCCATTTTTAGAAATTTTATTGAAGATTTGAGAGATCAAACCTTACTTCTTCCACAAGAGAACTAGAGGTGGGGGATTATTCTGAAAAAGGATGATCTCTTTCCTTTTCCTTTGTTTTTGGACTTAGAAGCATGTAGTAAGAGTAGTGGTAAAGATTATGTATGATTATAACAATGTTAGGGTATAACCCTAGAAATTGATGTAAATAAACCTAGAGGAAGGTTAATTTTGCATGTGCATGAATGCTGGGCGCCGCTTGCCATTCCGGAAGCTGTTACGAGATTTGCGCCCAAATCTTGTATTCTTTCCTTCTAGAGTCTTTCCTTCTGCGGCTTTGAGCGACCGAGAGTTGACACTGATTTCGTCTTTTTCGTCGCTCGGCTGAGATGGTCTCATGTTTGTCTTCAGCCGCGGTTGGTCCTGGATGAAGCGAAAATTCTCTTGTCAGCCACTTCTCCTATCGGCTGATGTCTTCAGCCGATGGCACATGTTGCGTGCCATGCCCTCGCGCAACTAGGATTGGTCCTAGTCAGGACGCGGGTCTCTCTTCGTTGATTCATTCTTCTGCCGGCTGATGTCTTTAGCCGAAAGTATATGCCACGTGTAGCTTTCTCGAGTGGTGAAAATTTTGGTCTCAACACATAGTATAGTGACATAATGTCTATATTTCCTTTAGTACTTATACTTGATTAGATCTAGTAGAAAAGGCGCTCAGATTGGTGGTCAAATTTATTGAAAACTTCTTTTAATTCTCGCCGCCTCCTATTTTGCATTTCTCTCTCCGAGCACAGACTGTGGCAAGGGCATAGAGCCCTAGGTAGTAGACCTCCATCTATAGGTCGCCCGATTTTATGTAAACAATGTATTTATATTTTAGAGAGAGACTTGTATGATTATATTGTGAGAGTTGTATACATGTAAATTATTCAAGAAGTGAAATTTATGTAAAAATATAAATGTTTGAATTGTAATAGCTAGGTTTACATTTCTCACTCTTGTGATATGCTATTGTACAACTCATGTTATATTGTTGTTTTCCTGGGTAAAAATCGATATGCATATTTTGTTCATGCTTGCTTTGTTCGGCGATTTCTGCACGTGTGACCAAATTGGCAATTTCAAAATGTGACATAATTGATGGTCGATTGCCCTAATTTGTGCTGATTGGGCATCAAAGGATGCGAAATTAAATGAGAATTTACCTTCATAGAAGAGTGGAAAAAATTGAACATAGGCAAATGCAAGGCCCTTGAACGCCCTTTTAGAGACCTCTTTGGACAGACTGTCGGAAGTACTGCAAATGCAGAAACACCGCAGAGCATAATTTTATGCTTGAGAATAAAGCTGTCCAAGTTTTGACTCAATTTATGATGTAAGTACTGTCTACTGTAGAATGCAGTCCGACCAAAATATTTGTTAGTTGATTCTGTCATATAAGTTCAAGCTACCTCTTTACCCAGACACTGTTGCAGATTCAACATGAAAGGCAGATCAATCAAGATCAATCAGTTCTCATTCAACTTTCTACACAAATGCATATCTATTTTGTACATTGGCAATTATCTCTTGCTATTTTCACTCAGACAAGAGTATAAGAGTAATAACACAAGCATTTTGGATGAACAAACACTTAAAAAGTCAAGATAACAGAAAAAATTCAGCTTGAATTGACTTGGCATATTATGTGTAGCTATATTGAAACAAAAATGTCCATCATCAGAGTGTGTCGCTTTATTCGTCACGACCCTGGTTTCTCATAGCTGTTTTGGTCTCTGAATTCGGCAATCTTACTCCGAATCATCTCAGCCACATGCGGCTGCACAAATATGTGCGTACTATCAAGCATGTGCACGATGAACTTCTCCGACGGGGGCATCGAATTATTCAGGTTGACAATAAATTGTGCCATGGGAATGTCACTGCAGACAGCATACAATCAAAACGGCAACGGAAACAAATATGAAGAGAAGGAAAGTGCGACATAAGTCAATAGTAGAATATTAAAGAAAATAAACAAGCAATGAGATTATCCAATACTCACTGGGTTGGAACTTACCAGGAGATGAAGAGACCTTTGATTGCATTAACCATCTTCCCCTGTTATGAGACAAAGCAGGGGTGAGAGTATATAACATATAAAGACACAGAAATATAAAACAGTACATGATGGTAATTTCAGTTTTCTAAACTATAAACTATTTGAAAAACTAGAGTCGGAGAAATACGGTAGGCAAAGAAGCCAACTCTAGTGAGAGAAGTTCATTGACTCTAAGCAGCTGCAATGATTCAAAGCTGTGAACACAACCAAACAGATACAAAAATGATGCATGCCAGTTGGTGCGTAAAAGAATACATAATCATATGGCTCTAAGTAGTGGCTGAACAAAAGCTCTGATATAATGATAGTAGGGATAATAAAACAAAAGGAATACATAGGTGTGCACATAAGATGGCAAGCTGCGAATATGCATCTTTACTATAATATTTAGTCAATTGATTCAAATCTTCATAGTCGGCACAATCACTTAGTGTGCTTTCATGCAGTATGGCCTAATTTGGGAGTGCATTCTCCAAGTACAATTGCTTTGATGCCTGAGGACCCGTTTGCTCTAAGGCGAAATGGAGTTGACGCAGAAGTATTCAGAGATATGATCCTCCGACTTCCTAGGGGGACCGGAGAAGTCATATCTTGACTGAACCAGTGGGATCTGTGCAACAGATTATAACATGGAAACCAATAGATCACACTATCTAGCTGAGTGACGTGCTCCAGCACCTGCAACCCCAAACGAACCCTTAGAGCCCCAAAAGATCTGAAAGTGCTTTAGAGCTTGGCTCTTCCAATAATACGTTATGATATAGAGGCAGAAACCTCCATTGGAGAAACATCTAGAGGAATGCTTCTTTAGTAGAGATTCTCAGTGTCACTTCTTAAGCACCAGAGAAGCGAGGCACCAAAGCACTTGCAGGTCTTTTTTTATGGCTCTAAAGCATTAAAGTGGTGAAGTTTCAAGGAAGCATTTTTAAACTACGTCTAAGCAGCCTCGAAGATGAATTTTGGTGGACATCTAACTACCTAGCAGACAAAGAAATGCTTCAGACACAGATTTCAACCGCCAAAGAAGAGGTATAGGGTTCAGGTTCAGGACATTATAAGCTAGCTTGTAAAATTACCATTGTTTTCGGAGAAACATAATAACTAATGCAGGGGCTTTCAATTAAGGAGTGCCAAGAATTGAGGTTACAGAAATGACAGACAGCAAAAGCACATTAAATAAGGAAATGGGTCAAGATCAGATCAAATAAGGATGAATTTGTAACTTTAAAAGGTACAGAAAGTTTGGCATTTTTTCCAAACCAATAACTGAAACATTTTACAAGTAATAATTTGCAATTTTCTATAAAAGACAAACTGCAACTTACTAAGTTTTCTGTAGTATAGATCATTTCTACTGGTCGACAGTTTCAGGCTTTTGTTTTCTGCAGATTCAGTGGGTTTGTAATGTCTTACTTTTAGCACTGTCATCCAATTTTGGCCAAATTGGTCAATTTGAGCTAGTTTTGCAGTTGAATCTCAAATATATCGAAAAAAATTAATAACTGTAATCAAGAATTTAAGTGCCCATCGGCACGGGCCATATCTAACGTACCATATCGTGCCAATAAGATATCGGCATGATATAGCCACCATGCCGATGGCACAATTCAAACTTCTCTTTTTATTAAATTAGTAAGTAATTTTCTCAATAAAGTTCAAAAAAATTAATTAAAATACATAATAAGCCATTAGAATATTTTATTGTTAAAAATATATATATATTTCATGCCATGATGTGTTGTCACACATATATTTTTTATGACCAGCACGCATCGGCACGATCCAACACACACCATATCGTACTGTGCTGGCAAGTTTTCGGCACAATCCCATGCCACAACAGTTATATCCTTGACTGCAATTCACTGTTGGAGAAATCAAACTACACAATTATAACACTTGCTATCTCTAATCAACTAATGGAAAGTATCATAGTGATTGAACTTCAGAGTTCCTAATATTTGATAATTGAACCAAAAAAAAGAACAAATGCTTGTGCAAACTCAAGCATGCCGATAAAATTTTAGTTATAACTTCATCTAGCGAAGATAAAATTACTAACAATGGACAAATTAACATAATATGTTTGGGATTATAACTTGATCATTCATGTATATCCTTCCACTGACATCAAATTGAAAATGAAAAATTAACATAATATGTTTGGGATATAACTTGATCATTCATGTATATTCCTCAACTGACATCAAATTGAAAATCAGAGTTGCTTGAGAAATTGAGATAAAAATTAGTTTCCAGTGTAATCAAGAAATACGAAAATTCTTCCAAATATTGGTTTTCTATATTCTCCATCTTTTGCAAATTTCTCCAACTTTTTCGTATTGATACCTTATTGCTCAAAACTAAAGACTAGAAAAAGAAACTATAAAAATCTTTCCACATCACCTGAAAGGATCTGTAAAATCTATCCAAAGCATCTAAAAGGCTAAAAAGGCACCAGAAACCCAGCCAAAGCTATAATAGAAAAAGATAGTTCAAGCTTGAGTTAAAGATGGCAACTATGCAAATGCTACGATGTTGATGTTTGACAGTTTAGTGATGCAATAAAGAGAAACCCATATAACATTACAAAGAGAGATAGAAGACAAGATCGTGTATATCATTAAGCATTCTGCTTATTTAATGTTAAGTAATCATAGTATGAAGCATCCATCTCTGGCATATTAAGTTGTATATGCCTGTCCAAAACCAAACTATCTCACTTTGGCTAAGTACCCTTCCCATTCATCTAAAAGATCAATCAAGCAAAATTTACAATTCTAACACCCAAGTAGAGGAAGAAAGCAAAAGGCAGTTGTTTAGATAAGAATGTACCCTTGCAATGGTTACAATAAGATCATTAATGCCCCTCATGGCAGTAGTACTAATAGGACTTCAATATTGTTGAGCTTTGACTCATCAAGGAACAAAAATTACCAACCAAATATTAATGTTGAGTTTTAACAACCATGAATCCTCACCTACACACATGGGACTACACATTCTTTCTAACACTTAAAGGTTCAAGCTAACAACTTTTTTGAACCTAAACTAATGGAGATTGAAGAAGAAAGCATGTAATACTATTGTGATGATTAGTGCTCTATTCCTTTGGCACCGATGGAGTTTCCTTCAAATCCACGTGACACTCACTCTGCATTATCGAATTCACTGTTTGAGCATTCGCGTATAGTAATTGGAGACTTCAAGGTTCTGAGTTGCGAACACATTCTTATCCACATATGCTTTTATACAATAATGGAAAGGGTAAAGGCTCATTACGCCTTCAATCACATTGTCACTCAATATGAACAGTAGTTCCCAATCATTAGCTTCGATGGAGCATCGAATTATCATGCGGAGGCGGATTTAAACCTCTTCGCTGAAAAATCTATAAACATAATACCCCGTCGAATGAATGCCCAAAAGCTGTTTATGCCCACAAGTACTATGGTACGTTGCCCTCCACAACTACGTTTTTGCCCCATTGGACACAAATAAAAATACAGTCACCAAACATGATGATCTAATGGCATCAATATTGCAAAGGGGCATTTTCTTATTTACCTCTGACTACTATTAAGAATTTTCAAATTTATCCACAAATTACCAAAATACCCTTCTAAAAACCAATCCCATTAGTAAACCCAGGGGAAATGGGGATATTTCAAGGAAATTTTTAAAATCAACAAGGGTATTTTGGTCCTATAGGGGTAAATAAGATATTTTTTACGGTTTTAAGAGCATATTAGAAATTATGCCTCTTGCAAAATAAATTGATTAGTTCAACCATGATAAAAGAATTAACTAAACCATTTGTCCTCAAATTTTCAAGCTCGACTTTAGAGACACACAGCTACAATGAAATAAGGTAAAATAGGTAAGTTGCACTACTACTTGAACTTTCACTTAAGTTTTATTTTTCAGCTTGAATTTTCAAGTTAGATTTAAGAGACCCTAATCTCTTAAAAAAGTTTTCACTCAACAAAATTTAGGAATTGATAGTCTAGGGGCTGGCGATTCAATTATAGGCAAACTTGACACGGTATCGTCAAAAGAGGCAAAAGATTTGAAGTTTAGGGGGCCATTTCAACTTGATCTATAGTTGAGGGTTCCTTCAGGCAATGGCAAAGGGGATTGATCTAGAGGTCGAGCACAAGAGAAGGGATTGAGGGAGGTTGAAGTGGGGGTGGGTGGAGGCATGGCAAATTTGCCAATGCAGAGGGAGCCGATGGTGGTTTTGGCTACGATGGGCAACGCTCGGCGGCAGGTGGCCACAGAAAGGAGTGAGTGGGGGTGATGTTAACACGGAAGAGTTGAGAGGAACGAGTCAAGGCCGATTTTGAAGACGGAGGAGCCGAGATCGGTGTTTGTCAGGAAAGAGAGAGGAAGAGGAGCTCAAGGCAGAGGAAAGGAGGGGAAGAGAGGGTCGGAGGAAAAGGATAAGAAAGATGAGAGGAGATAAAGAGCGAAGTACGGGTTAAATAGATGAGTAACACGGTAATAGATTTATTTCAGGCTATATAGATGCGAGAAACACGGTAATTAATTTATTTTATTTGAAAATGGTAACAAATTATCGCCTTCCAAACACTATTATATAATTCATGTGTTTAGAACATGATTACTCTTCCATGCAAAGTCTCCATATTTAAAGAAGATAGAAAATAAATCACCATATCTCCTATATAGTAAGCAAATCACCATGTAGTGAGCATGATAATCTATTCATCGTTATTAATTTAACTCACTATAAAAAATAGATTAACCCTCCAATAATCAATGTGGCACCTATGCGTACACTGGATGGCAGATGAATAGTTTTGCATTTATACTTTTTCAGTGATCAATTGTATAGTTAAAAATTTAAAACGGTCAAATGCGAGAAGCCCTTGTGCAGCAAGCAAAGGGATTCGACCTTAGCACTCATAGTCAAAATTCTTATGCATTGAGTATACTTTCGCAAGATCAGCTCAAGTTTACTACTGTGGATAAAGCCTGAACTACATAACCGATTGCAACGTCATGAACAAAATTGGGACTAGTTACCTAGTTGCCACGTTGTAGATAGAGCTAGGACTGGTTACCTAGTTGCCATTTCTACAACCGAACTTTAGAGTTTAGCTTAGAAGAGCAACCACCTAAGGTGCCTATAGTTATTATGTCAGTTTACAAACTATAGTCGCATGCTTATACTCAAGCTTATCAATGAGTAATGTTGATAATTACTTATTGTTAAGGATTTTGTTTTGACGTATTTCGTGAAGTGGTATAAGTCTTGAAGATTGAAGATGAAGAATTGTCGATCAATTACGCCAATCTCAAGAAAAATGGATTCGGAATGATCAGGTACGTTTAACTAAATAATTTTGGTGATCCGAATACATTTGTGTAGTTTAGAAACACTTGGAATATGTTTTGATGCATAAAAATAAAAAACTGGACTTTTTGGAAGTTCAGGATCCGGACCAGCCACGTCCAGTCCGGACCCCGAACATGGCTTGGTTAATGCAATTTTTCCAGTCCGGACCACCCCTGTTTCAGTCCAGACCCCGAACCTTAAATTCTGCAAAAATTGCATGAACAGTTCGGACCTCCCCTGTTTTAGTCCGGACCCCGAACTGCGTTTTTCAGAAAATCTTCTGGAAAAAGACGACAGTCCGAATCAGCCAAATCCAGTCCGGACCGCCGTGCGGGAAAAATTCTGTTTTGAAAATTTTTGATGCTTATCTCTTTCCAAGGGTCTCTAATCTATAAATAGACTTTTTATTCATGGTAAAAAGTGATTTTTGATTTCTTGAAGAAATATAAAAAATTCACAAATATAGAGAAGAAAGGAAAACACGATTAAACTCATGTTTCTTCATATATATTGTTCAATTTGATTCTAGGGTTTCAAAACTCCTATTTCTTATAGAATCAAATTGAAGAATACTTAGATGGTATTTCCTTATCTATCTTTGATTTAAGTATTCGGAGGATTATCACCAATCAAAAACAACGATTTTACCAAAAATTTTGGTTGTTAGTGTATTTTTACTTTGGTGAAGTTTTGGGTGACCAAACAGTTGACAGACCAAGTGTCCCGATCCACTGCCAATAGTGAAGTTTTATTTTCGCCAACTAACACACTCCTTTTTACTTCTTTTTTTCTTCCTCTTTAAAAAGAAGATGGGACCTTTTCCTATCCCCTTTTCATCTTTTCTTCTTCTTCTTCTTCCCCCCACCCCCCCCCCCCCCTCTCCTTTCTGTATTTTTTACTTTGGTGAAGTTCAGGGTGACCAATCAGTTGACAGACCAAGTGGTCTCGATCAACTGTCCATGGTGTAAGTTTTATTTTCACCAACTTTCACATACTCCTCTCTACTTTTTTTCTTCCGCTTTAAAATGAAGATGGGATCTTTTCCTATACTCTTTTTATCTTTTTCTTCTTTTTCCTCTGCCCGCCCCCATCCTTGTTCCTCCTCTGCCTTCTTCACTCCTTTCTTCTATTCTTCTCTAATTTACCATAGTCGATTTGAAGTCTCTCCTCAACCTTGAGCCACACCTTGGATTAGAGGTCGAGGCCCTTTAACCATGAGGACTCTAACCATTAGATGTAAGAGTTTGGGAGCCTAGAGTTGAAGAACTGAGCTCGTTTTAGTTAAACTTCAATATGGAAATATTTGGAACTTAGCCAAACATTTGTTCTATAATGTGCATATGGTATTTACAAATGTATTTTGGATGTGAATGGGTGGTCTTGATGGGAATTTTTGTTTGCATTTTTTCTTGGAATAGAGTTGGTTTTGCTTGGTTTTGGTTTGGTAAAGTTTGGGCTCGAATAGCAGTTGTTGGGCACTATGTGGTCGACCGACCACATCGCTACGATTGATTGACCACATCAGTACAATCGACCGACGTGAAACGTTGATCGAATTGTGGGCTCATGTTGTTGAGTGGTGGACCAACCGATGCCCAAGGTCGACCACTCGATCAGTCATAGCCGAATATTCTCACCCTAAGGTTGATCATAAAGGCTACAGGGAGCCCGAAACCCTGTTCCCTTTGAAAGTATATTTTGGTAGTTTTATTAAAAGGTATAGGGATTTTTCTATTTTGACTTAGTTGAGATTTTTGGTATTTACTGTTTAGGCTTATTGACTGGTGATCGGCTTATTCTATGTCCCCATTTCCTTTCTACTGAGGACCTTGTTGAATCCGGTGTGTAGGAATTTCCTCTTTGAGTTAATTAAAATAAAATCCAAAATTTCTCCGTAAACCTTGAAACTTCATTTTATTTGGTCATATAGGATTGCATAACATTGAACTTGTCGCTTGCATTCTATCTATGAGCATGGTTGGAATAAAATTTACTTTATTCTCGCATAAACTGGTACCAATGTGCATGTCCCTTAGAAAATGATGGATTAATTAGTAACATGCCCTGATTGGACTAGAGCTAGAATACATCTTAAAGTATTACTATTCATGTTCTTCCAACCTTTGTAGCCCTTGGATACCTTGGGTTTAGTGGAGGTAGGTGAAATAGTTGTAAATCCAAGGGTTGGAAAGTTAGAAGTACGTAAATACCAATACTTGTAAAAGTAGTCTAGCTCATACATATGTATTTATATATGCTAGCAGTGATAATTGATGTGTTTAATTTATAGGACTCATATCTACTATCTCACTATTTATTTTCAATTCTTGTAAAATTTTTGAATGTAGATAATTAAACAAATCTTAACAATAGTTATAAATTCTTGAACATAATTGTTGATTAAAGTAACTATGCTCAAATTGGCATCCTAGTTACTATAATTAAACCATTTTAACAATCTACTTGTATTTGTTTTTTGCATAGTATTGGGCTTTGGCTCTTTGTGATAAGGTGGATGTGTGTGGGTATTCTTGTTTGAGGAGGTGATATTTGGAGAGGTTCTTCTTGGTGAGACATTCATTGGTCATGTTGTGAACCAGACCGAGAGCACGAGATTTATCCTTATGAGGCTTGTGTTTGGATCTGGGCCAAAGAGTCTGAGTCAATGCACACCTAGTTTAGTAATTAGTATAGGTCGGAAATGATGATTTAATGCTGGTATAGGACATGGTTATATCGGATCCTAAGCATCGTATGCCTTAGACTAGGTATTGAATGGCTAACGTGCATTGTGTTGGAATACTATGCTAGAGTATATGCAGATAATATCAGTGATGATGAATAATGTGCGCCTTGAATTGAGCCAGGTATGTCATGATTGCTCTTCTTGAGTGGCTTGGCTTGTGGTGTTTAGAGTAGAGTGAGAGGCTTGTGATATTCTCTTATCTATTATATATTATGTTAGACTAAAAATTCACTTTTCGAAAGCAATAAACTGATCTGTTCTGATGACTAGATTGCAGCTACACAGAAAAGTGAATTTTCTTTGCAAAGAACAAAAAAATTAATTAATGGTTGAAATATTAGAAAGTAACTAGAAAAAAATTAAATTAATTGAAAGCAAATATTAATTTCACTCACAAGTAACCAAAACTATAAATTAAAACACAAAGTTACAAAATCACAACTCACAAACTGGTGGCGGCGAGTAAGATGACGAGCGGCACGCGACCCGGAGGGTTCCGGTGGCGAGCGGCGCGCAGCCCGGGAGGGGTTCCGATGGCGAGCGGCGAGCGGCGAGCGGCGAGCGGCGAGCGGAGGGTTCCGATCCGATGGCGACTTGGCAAGCGCACGCCGCCCGGCCGGGTGGGAGGAGGCGGGCGTGAGAGGGCGTGAGAACAGAGAAGAGAAGGTGAGGTGAGGTGGGGTGGGGTGGGGTGGGGTGGGCCTCTGATGGTTTTTTTTTTTTTTTTTTCTCTTTGAAAGAGGAAAGTGTTTTTCTTCGGGGGCAAGAAGTGCCGAATTTTTGGAGAATTCGCGAAAAATATTTTTTTGGCTCAAAACTTCACAAATTATTTTGGATTTTTTAAAAAATCTAAAAAAGGATACTTTTAATTTGGATTCTTAATAATTCATAAATAATTTACAAATTATTCAAAAATTAATTAACTGAGGTTGTAAGTAATCAAGTGTCTAGATATTGTAAAATTGAGAAGGATAAATTTTTAAAATAAAAAACTTTTCTCTACTAGCAGAGGGAGGTGTTCGATTGTACGTCAAATCGTAAAAAATAATTTTTTATAAAAAATAATTTTATTAGAAAAGGAGTTTTACGTTTTGTAATGTTTGGTTTGTCAGAAAAAAAAAATAATTTTTCATCAATATTTGTTTCGTTGAGCAAAACAATTCACATTTTTTTGGTTTGATGAAAAAAAAATAATGAAAAAAAATTTTACACAATTTTAGTTTTCGTTTTCGGTCGAAAATGCAAAGAAGTACAAACAATTCATTTTCCTCAAATCCATAAGCATAGTTTTCTAAAAAAAAAAATTATGCTTAAACAAACACACAAAAAATAAATTTTTAAACCAGAAAGTAATTTTCGATATATTTTACAGCCAACCAAACCGACCCGACCCGTTTGGCAATCATTGAAAAATAAAACAGAATTTTATTTTACAACGTATTTATTATTTAATATTTTGAAAAAATCAATACTCTGTAAAAATATTATTCTGTTTTGTACAGTTTGGATTGTGAATTTTTTTTAAAAAAACTCTATTTTAAATTTAAACTTTTAATACAAAAAATTAAATTTAAAAATATAAATTTTTAATTTTTAATTTTAAAATTTTAAAATTAGAATTTAAATTTCAAAATTAGGATTTTACAGTCATGCTCGTAGAAAAAAAAAAAATTGCTCATAATTTGAGACGGTTAATTCTTGATTAATTCGCACAGAAAACAAAAATACGACAGTGTATCGCCATCTTCTTCATCAATTTCAAAATTTACAGTAACGTTTGACGATAAATTACTGTTATTTTTTAAAATGTGTAATCGAATTTTAGTGCGAATATTTTTCACGACAATAACAAGAGTTAAGATAGCCCACCTTCCTAGGGGAAGCTGAAATCGGATTATTAACAGATTTGGTAACACCCTGTTAGAGTTTCCTATATTTCTAGCCATCCCTTAATTCGATTTGTAACGTTTTTGGCCAGATGAGTGGAGCTGCTAGCTGTTTTTTATTCATCAACATGTACTCGTACCAAGTAACACCTAGTGCTGTCGGTCCTTTCTATAAAACAAAATAGGGTAGACTGGAACTGACAAACTTGCTTGAGCAACTCTTCCCTGCTTGCCCGCCCGTCTCAAGTCTCAACTGGAAGGTGATTAAAATTGTTGAACTTAATAAACTCATTGATAAATTAGATTCATTTTCTCTCATTCTTCTTCTTCTTCTTCTTCTTCTTCTTCTTCTTCTTCTTTTGACTGAAATCACCTGAGATCTCTTTGGATGCATAGGAACAAGGTCAGCTTGGATGCATCGGCCTCTTGTTCCGTAAATTTCTTTTTTCCAATCAAATGAGCACGCAATATTTAGTGGACGAAAAACTCAAACATTCATTTAGTTTTTTTTTCAATATATATATATATATATATATATATATATATATATATATATATATACAGTTAAAAGTCTAGAATGATAGAATACATTGGGAGTCCTCTGAGTCATTTTTCAATAAAATAATAGTATACATTACCTCCCAGACTAAACACACTGCTAACTAATGACAACTGCCGGGCACCTCATAAATGACTAAACGGATACTTCTAAACTGCAATCATAGAAAATAAAAATACTTCATATCCCGTGGCGTAGTTATCAGCCGACAACATACGCCGACATCCAATCATAGAAAACAAATCTTTGTCCAGAATAGAGTGACAAAAATTTAGACAAATATCATAGAATAGACTGACAGAATAAACAATATGCTAAACTTAAATATAACTTTTCGAAGAACAGCAGAGTGCAACTTTTTAAAATGAACTAAATCACAAAAGGGCAAAGTGCAACTTTTTAAACCACTTAGCGATCAAAGTACACATGGGATGTACCACAAGGCTGCAATTTGAAGTTCAGCCAAAATATAAAGCTAAGTCAGTCTTGATCGAAAAGTAAGAGTCTTGATCAAAAAAAATTCATACTGAGAAAGCCATTCCAAAATGGCCACTAGTTGAGGAGCGATCTCATCTCAGCTATTATCTCTCATGTATGGCATAATATATCCCAAATGACTCATGGCGGGTTGCGCAATTATTGGGAAAAAAGGAAACACAAAAGATCATATTTCCGATTTCACAGGAAATATGAAAATAATATTACAGGAAAATGAAATAAGGACTACTAGTTACTGCCCCTCTTCAAAAAAAAAAAAAAAAAAAAAAAAAAAGAAAAGAAAAGTGCAGGTGAAGAATATATAAATTAGTCGAGATTGGCAATAACTGCGTCTGTGACTTCTTGGGTGGTGCTATAACCACCCAAATCTTTCGTCCTGTATTCGCCTTCCGCAATTACACGCTTCACCGCAGTTTCCAGTCGGTCCGCGAATGAAGGGAACTGTAAATGCCTCAACATCATCGCAGATGATAGAAGCAGGGCCACAGGGTTAGCTTTCTTCTGCTCCACTATCTTCTCATTCCCTACGTTCCCCGCCGAAGCACCTTGCTCAAATATAGCATGGTCCTGACCCACATTGCCTGAAAAACATATTAAACAAGACATATAATGAAGTGGATGCATCATATAATAATCATATGTTACCTAATCGCGCGAATCTTCATGTCATCAAATTGCTGGCAATTGAAACAAAGTCGAGCACATAGAGAAAGCTTAGCAACCAAAGAATTTGCTGGCCATTTCTAACCATGCCACTTATATTAATTAGTCCTTTGACAGGAATTACAAACAAACTTGGAGATCACTGTTGTTCAATTGCAACTTTGATTAGAGTAGGTTGAGGTAGTTCAATTGAGTGCAATCTGAATATAACTCATGTTTTGTCAAGCTATTTTTAGCCAATTTTATGACTTGTGTCCATGTAACACACAGAAGTTGAGTCGATTGACTACTGCTGAACTGACTTGTAAAAATATTTAGATGACATCAGATCTCGTTTGAGTCTATTGAGTATAAGTGGACCAGTAAATTCTTGAAAAATAAACAAAAAAGGGAAATTTCTCATAATCGTGATGCCATATATTTTTTTTCATCCTTTCTCTCAGCTTACTGCGGTATTTACTGAATTAAATAGCAAAAGCACATTAAGTAACAAGTAGTAAATGTAGACAATTCAATACATAGCCATCTACTTCAACAACGTGAATAGAAGAACAATAGACACTTAAAAGAAGGAAATTAAAATGCACAAAATTCTGACATTTGTGGGATGATCATCCCCTCCCCTCCTCTCCCCCCAGTGACATTCAAAAATCTACAAATAAATTTTTTTATCAGCACATAAATTTGTATTGGGTGCTACACCATGAACTATAAGGTTGAATTAACCAAAATCTTCTTTCTATGCTATGATTTCATAGAGCCTGCCCTAGACTGGATACACATTTGAATTTTATTTCTGTTTTCCCAAATTCGATCTTGGATCTACCGGATTTTTTATGACCATGTCCCTATATTTTCCGCCGGAGAAAAAAAACCATTCATTTAGCAGTGGGCGCAATGGGTATTTAAAAAAATAAATATCTATCTATTTCAACAGGGCACATGATGGAAGAAGGTTAAGTTACAAATGACAAAATTATCAGCATTGTCATCTATAAAATTGTGAATGCCAACAGGGAGAGAGTGAAAATGCACAAATGCAGGGGGCGTGTGGGTGTGGATGCGGGGGTGGGGGTGCGGGTGGGCATGGGGGGTTGGGGTCGGTTCTACAATTTAGCCAAAAAGAATGAGGTTCTACAATGAAATTCACAGTACGTACCTCCAGGCATGACACCAGTCCCTCCAGCTATGCCTGCAGCTGTGTTAGCCACCAGATTGCCATAAAGATTTGGAGTGACCTGCCAATTAATCAGTCTTGCATAAATCAGTTAAAATGGGCAAACAAACTTGTGCATAAATTATTGCGTGGGGCCATCAACATAACAAATCAAATAACAGCAAAAGACAATAAAAGCAAAATACGTATATGTCAATAAGAACAGAAAATGACATGAGTGAACCAAAAATATTGCTCTTCCAGCAATAATGCTAATACTACTAATACATTTAATAATGGCAATGCTTTGTGAATATCAAACAGTGACAACTTTCCATTTATACCAGCCCATCTATGATGCCTTCATTTCTAGAAGCCATTTAGAAAAAGATTTATTCGCCGTAGTCCTTTAATTACTCCTTTCATTATTTGTTTGACTTTTGCGACTGTTGCAACTACTGCGAAAAAAAATCTAGATCCTCACGATAAAGACTACTATGCATGCAGTTCATGTCGTTTTCAATAATTCCAGATGCCACACTTTAAAAAGATACTCCCTACATTGTTAAATAAGCAAAAATACATGATTGAAGATACTAGTAAGTAACCTCTAATGTGGCTGAAGGATTCAGACATTATGTTATTTTTTATTTTTTCCCCAATTATTTTGACTGGAAATTAGTGAAAATCACAAAAATTGTTAAAAATAAAACTCAGCAGAGCAGGCAAATGCAGAGACAAAATCTAACATCTATAGCCTTGGGCAAAATGGATTATCGCTTGAAAAGAGAAAGACTCGACTATATACATGCAGACTTAATGTTAGAACTGACTGAATAAAAATTATGCAAACTCAAACATGCATTAGCAAAGAGCATTTTTCATTTCAGAATGAAGATTCTGTAAGAAGACAAAATGATTTGGAAAGTATAAAAGTTATACTCTCCTTGGTGAAGGTAGGCTACAGTTTGAGCGAAAAGATATCATGCAGTTGACTCCAATATATTTAGAGGGGGAACTATTATCCAACAGCCAAAATTTGACGATCCCTAGTTGTCCCTTGGCAATTATGAGAAAGGGCCATTTTGGTTAGAAATTAAATCAATCCAAACTTCTTCTAGAAAGGAACAGCATACGCCTTCAGCTTGTACAAAACAATTTGATGAAAATTCAAAGTCACGCTCTCTTAATTGAGAGAGAGAAAGAGAGAGAGAGAGAGAGAGAGAGAGAGAGAGAGAGAGAGAGAGAGAGAGAGAGAGAGAGAGAGTTTACCTAGGAAAATTTTAGGTGCGCCTTAAATAAAGAAAAAGTGAATGCCAAATTTCTTAAGCATTCCAAGTCTGAGTGAGTCGTAAGATGCTGCAGCTGATGTATGGATATTAAGGTATCGTTACCTTGATTGGTGCATTTATCAATGGTACAAACATACAAAAATGCCCTCAACTATATGCCAATTTTAAATAGGCCCCTGCTATTTTTCTTATTGACACTTTCAACTTTATTTTATCAATCAAACTGTCATGTATTAATGCTCTATGAAGCTCTTCACATTTATACATATCTTTTTAAGCTCAGATGACCTAATCTGCACCCACCTAGCAGACTAGATGAGGACAAAAGATATTT
Organism: Tillandsia leiboldiana; assembly: GCA_029204045.2. Classification (NCBI taxonomy): domain Eukaryota; kingdom Viridiplantae; phylum Streptophyta; class Magnoliopsida; order Poales; family Bromeliaceae; genus Tillandsia; species Tillandsia leiboldiana. Next base: position 29,139,582 of record CM055073.1, read on the forward strand.
ATAAAATTATTGATGATGAAAGGAAAATTTAATAAGGGACGCTGTAAAAGTAATTTTAGAGAAACCAAATAAAGTAACTATTAAATGAAAGAGAGAAAATAATAAACAGAAAGTTTAGATTCTTCTAATGGCGTTCTACAAGGAAAAGGAAATAGTGCGGCTGGGATATATGAGATCCTACATTTCATATCGACTTTATCACACCTCATAACCATATTGAAGCAAGGAACAATAAATTGTTCGCCAAGTCCTCCATTAAACTGTATTCCCCTTAACAGAGTATAGAATATCTAAAGTTTTCAAATGAAAAGAACGAATAGCAATAAAACTCAAAAGAAGATATCAAACTGCAGAATAATACTAAGATTCTCAAACATTACACTAGCAACAAACTTCATGGTCTAGTTGCTAGCCTACATAACTTAAGTCAATTCATGAGGTAATTTAGTTTATTCTTCTACTTTTAGGATCTTCCTTTGCATTCTGATTTGCAATTTGCAACAAATGTTTACAACTTCACATAACTAACCCTAGTAATATCATCTCTTACATGAAAAGAGAACCATGAAATCCAAAGGCAGTTTTCTCAGTTCACGGTTATTCTGAGAATTAACAGGTAAAAAATAATAGCAATAAATCAGAAGTTGGTATCGACATCTGGCATTGCAAAGAAAACACCAGAATATGTGGAAAACCCAGAAGAAGATACCACCTATTTCACACTAAATGACTCAGTAATAGGAATTGGTGATTGACATGAATGATATCCGAGATTGTGTTTATAAATTTGCATCGCACTAACCGAGTAGGCACAAAAACATACTATTAACAACCAAGGCAACGATAAGATGTTGATAGCTAAGCAGCAACACAAAAATACTAAAAAAATCCATGTTGAACAAATAATTTTAGTTAAAAGAGAATGAAACTTAAAAAGCATACCATGACATCAAACTGCTCAGGCTTCGAAACAAGTTGCATGCAGCAGTTGTCGACAATTATCTCGCTGTACTTTATGCCAGGATATTTTGTTGCAACCTCACGACAAGATTCTAAGAACAAACCATCAGCAAGCTTCATAATATTTGCTTTATGAACAGCTGTGACTTTCTTTCTGTTGTTAAGGTAAGCATACTCAAAAGCATATTTTGCAATGCGCTCTGAGCAGAACTTTGTTATCACCTAGCAACGTAGTTTAGTGAGGGAAAATTTTAAAGGGCAACAAGAAAACTGATGCAGAAGGCATATAGAAAAATTATCTGCTGATCTCTAATAGAACAACAAAATTTGAAATACATAGTACCTGTAAGTCAAGACATGGAAAAAATAGACTTATAGCTTAGATAAATTTATAGAGTCATGAAATATAGTTCTACATTAGCAACAAGATCAATGATTATTCTCAAAGTACAAAAGCAAATGGATTAATGTCCTATACACTTACATAATGCATCTGTATTGCATCTCAAAATTTATTTACACACTATAGGGTACATGTTAGGTCTTCTAAAAACAATTAATAACAACTTCTAAGTTGAACCTCTAAGACAGTAAGGCACAACTTCGATGCACAGTTAGAAAACTCTACAGAGTTTATATTCTTTGGTTTAGGTCTAGCTAAAGTAGGAAATCCTATATGATCCTACAGGATTCCACAGCTCCATGTTTAGGCTATTTAGATACAGAGAGTTTGGAGGAGGGTAGAGTGGGGCAAAGCATCAGCTATGGTGAGACAAGGGGGCAGCGGAGGAGGGAGACGGAGGAGGAAGGCGAGCGGATGGAAAGAGAGGGCTGGCAGAGGGAGGGGGCAGCACGAACAGAGAGATAGGACAGAGGTAGGGGTGGGAGGCGGGGTGGATTCAGGCACTGCAAATGAAGGAAACCATTTCCAAGGGTTTGAGTGGATTTTACTTTCTCTCTATTTCTTGGCCAATAGGTTGAAACCTTTTAGGTGTCCTTTTCAAGCATCCAAACATCTCCGGTAACGTTTTTCTAGGAGCTCTGTTTTATGATGCATCCAAAGAAGGCCTAAAGGCTTACACATAACAAATGACAATACAATGTTGCCAAAAGTGAGCATTTGCAAACACTAGAGTACATGAAGATGTACTCTAGTTATACTTCTTTTTCTCTTCCTTCTCCCGATGCTGCTACAACTACTATCTTGCTATTGTAATTATGTTACAACACCATCTGAGGACTCTGCTAGCCTTATTTCGTTATATGCTTACACAGCACTCTCCAGCTGGCCCCTATTCTCTCAGGCCTCGTTTGGTAACGAGAACTAGGCGGGGATAAGGGCTTATCCCCCCTAGTTATACCCAAACACAATTAAGGTCGGATTGGAACAGCTGTTCTCGTCTTTCTGGAATAAGCTGGTATAAGACTGGAATTACTATTCCAGCCTTTTCCTGGAACAAGGCTTGTTCCCATTTGAGAATAAGCTTAATTAAATTAATATAATTTTAATTATTGTTTTAACTCTTTAATTAATCCAATATTTTAATTAATTTAATTATTTTATTAACTAATTATTTAAGTATTTAGATAATTAACTAATTATTTAAGACAATTAAAATTAAAATTTTTAACATTTATAAATTTTTAATTTTTAAATTTTAAATTTTAAATTTTATAGCTTTTAAAATTTTTAACTTTAATTTTTAATAAATTTATCATATAATTTTAATAAATTATATGATAAATTTTTTTAATAATTTTTTTTATATATAAGTAAAATATAAATTTTAATAATTTTTTTAATAAATATTTTAAATTAAATATTTAAAATCATATCAGTAAAATTTTAATCATAAATTAAAATTTTAGTCCTCTTTATTCTTCTTATTCCTCTTTAACTTACCAAACACAATTTTCTTTATACCCGGTATAACTCTTAAACCCAATCAAACAGAAATTTACACTAGTTCCTGCTAATACCATAACTTATACCTATCCCCGGTATAACTAAATTTTTCTTATCCCCGAACCAAACGCAGCCTCAGGGCCTGTTTAGAACGGGGATAGCTCGGTCCCCCTTATCCCCCCAAACATACTAGGAATTACAAGAATACCTTGTTCTGGTATTTCTGGTATAAATAAGAATTATTGTTCCAACAGTAAAATACTACTATATTTTTCTTTCCAAATTTACCTCTAGCACGCTACCCGAGGCACAGCTTATTCTCCCCTGGGTACCCGAGCTTGTCCTTTCCCTGCCTCGCTTCTTGTGGCACAGCTCCTCCATTTCTTTCTCTCTCGCTCAGGCCCCCACTGTACCTGAGCTCCTCTCCATTGTTGAGAGCTTCTCCTCTCAACAATGCTTCTCCATAATTAAAATAGAGCAAATGAAATGTTAAATTAAATATTATTTTCATAAAATATAATTTGATTTTGATTTTGATTTTAATTTTATCTTATTTTTTGTAAAGATTTAATCCATTAATTAAAATAAAGAAATTAGAATTTAACAAGTTTTATCACATAATAAAGCTTGAGGGCAAAAAGGTCATTTAACCAATTGTATATATTAGTAGGGAAGTAATATGAAATTTATAGCCGACAAATAGCATATACCTTTTTTCATGAAAAAAATCTTTTTCTAAAAATATGATGAATATTTATGTTCTTTTAAAAAAATAGAGCAAATGAAATATTAAATTAAATATTATTTTCATAAAATATAATTTGATTTTGATTTTGATTTTGATTTTGATTTTATCTTATTTTTTGTAAAGATTTAATTCATTAATTAAAATAAAGAAATTAGAATTTAACAAGTTTTATCACATAATAAAGCTTGAGGGCAAAAAGGTCATTTAACCCAACTAAAACTCTTTATTCCTCTTATTCCTTATTATCAAAGCAAACATAAACTCTCTTATCTCTGGAACCATCCCAAACGCTTTTTTACACTAATTCCGTACTTTATACTTATCCCTAGTATAACTAGTATTGCCTTATCCCGTTACCAAACGGTACCTCAAGGTTTGCAGCATATTGAAAATTTTGCCAGGTTTTCCTTCTTTCTAAACCTGGATTAACTATTTTCTCCTCCCATCTCTAGGCTCGGGATCATCCTTTTCTCATCCATCTTCGCCTTTTTCTTGCTTTTCTCATTCCCTACTGCTGCTATACTGTGCTATACATTGCTCGTTTTTGTGTGCTGATTGCTAATTTCTGCTTCTCCTCAGGCCTCGGACTTGCTGACCAGAATATTTTCAGATTTAATTCCCTTGTGGCTTCTACTTTTACTATACAGGCAGATTTCAAGCTATATTCATATATATAATAAAGCTTACATCATCCTGAGGATTTAATATGCATCTCAGACATAAAGGTTTTAGTTCAGCTTTTACGCTTTGTGACTTGATGACTTATTCTTTTATTGCCATCCGAATTATTCGGCCTGCATCAATACCACCAAGAAGTTGCTAGTTTCAACAGCACACCTAAAAATGTTGTCAGCATATGATAGTAAGATATTTAAAACAGTATGTATTCACAGTGCTCTCATAGTATTAAAACAAACATCTGACCAATTTTTCTTGAAAAGAAAAAAGTAACATTACAAATCTTTTAAAGCTCACCACTGACTGTCTTCCAATTTCTTCAAACTTAACCACTGACTGATTATGGCATGCTATAGGAATTTGAAGGAACAATGAAATAACAGGGCTTTTTTTGAAAATGACCCTATCAAAATTTAAATTTTTAAAAATGGCCCTGCAAAATTTAAATTTGCAAAAATGGCCCTCTTTCTGCCACGTCAGCACGCCACGTCAGCCGGGTCCGCCACGTCAGCGAGCCACAGCCGCGGGTGCGCCCGGTGTGTTTTAGTGAAACACGCAGGCTCGGCCTGCGTGTTTAGAACACGCAGGCACGCAGGCTCGGCCTGCGTGTTTAGAACACGCAGGCTGAGCCTGCGTGTTTAGAACACGCAGGCTCGGCCTGCGTGTTCAGAACACGCAGGCTGAGTCTGCGTGTTCTAAACACGCAGGCTCAGTCTGCGTGTTCAAATGCCCTAAGCCCGAACCCGATCTCCTTCCTCCTCACTTCTGCCTAAACTCTCTCTCTCTCTCTCTCTCTCTCTCTCTCTCTCTCTCTCGTTCCCGTGCCGCACCCGCCGCAGCCGCCGCACCCGCCGGCCGTCGTCGGAGGTGAAAGAGGCGCACGAGCACTCTCTCTCTGTCTCTCTCCCGTGCAGCAGCGTGCTCTACATCTAAGGTAGTCATGTTTTTTTTTTTTTTTTTTTTTTTTTTGGTTCTGTGGTGAAATTGTACATTAATGTTAAAATTGATAGGTCAAAATGCTAAGATCAGCTATGATCTGCTGTAAAAAAACATTAATAGGTCAAAATTGATTAGTTTTGTTAAGACCATTCCAACGCTCCCTTTCGCCATGCATAAACTGAACCCACAATTGGGATAAGCACGAAAATTAAAGCTTCGATAAATACAGATACACCCAATACATCGAAACTCATTGCCCATGGATAAAGAAAGACCGTTTCAACATCAAAAACTCATTGCCCATTGTTTTTATTTTATCTAATATGGTATGTTTTGGGAGTTTGGTTTTTAAGTTTTGTTGGATTTATTGATGGGCTGTGAAGATCAAAAACAGATTCAAATGCCAGTTCTGCTTCAGAGAATTCATGATTGAGGAAGCTGATGAATGCAGAGCCTTGTTATAAATTTCGTTACTGTTTGATGTTCGTTTTTTAAACAAGAATGGAATTTGTATCTTGTTGCCGATGATGATCTCTCCAAGTTTTGAGATGTAGATAGCTCCAAGTCCCTGTCTTACAGGGAGAACCTACTTGGATTTACTATATTCAAACGACATAAACGGACTTATCTGAGATACTGACTACCATTATCGTATGCATTTAAACACTATTTTCTTGGCCGTGCTTACTAGTGCAACTAATTTTGAGTTTAGCATGAGTTTTGATTGTCATTGTTACCAAAGCTTGTTTGGTTTTACTTTGCACACGTAGATTCATATTTCATACAGTAATTTGAAAGGATTTTGCTATCTGAAGCAAGATACCTTCTAATAGAGTTAAAATCTTTCTAGATATATCGTCCATGAGAGTTGGCAAAACATCTTTCTGTTTTATTATTGATAAATCGATGACTATGAATGATGTTTACTGTGAAAAAATTCTCATATAAAAGTTCTCTTAAAAGCTCCTAAGATATTTATTGATCAAGTGCTTAATTACTACATAAAAATAGGTTGTCAGTAGGCTTAACCCAAATATAATTTACAACATAAAAATCAGAAATTGGATAACGAAGTGCTTAATTTCCACCACTATAATTAAGGTGGAAGTCAAAGAGAAAAGGTTATAATTAAAAATAACAAAGTTTATAAGTTCATTTTTTGTCAAGCTCATAATAGTGATCTTAATTTGTCGAACTAGAGTATTCATCAAACTGACGAATGTTATATTATTTATTGTTATTTTTAGTACGTCAGTATGTCTGGTGAATGTGTTCCGTTTTATATTCATTGGGACGGAAACTTAGTCGTGAATAATAATATACCACAATACATTGGTGGCTATAAAGAACTGATCGGAATTCGCCGCGACATCACATTTCGGGATTTCGAAGCAGAAATATACAAGGTCACTAATTATGATCGAGCGGAGTTCCGTCTACGCATAACATTTCGATGTCCAATGGGAGCTAATGAATGGGAATTACTTGACATATCAAGTGATCATGGGATTGTAGGCGTGATGAGTTTTTTCCCATTTCATGGTTGCCTCAAAGTATACGTAGAGAAGCAAGTGTTGACTACACGTCACCGTCCAACCTCTGTTTACCAAAGAGATTATGTCGATCTTGAACGAATTCGTACATCAAGGTATGAAAATTTAGGAATTTTCAATTTCAATCTTTGGCCTTTAATAGTATAGGTGCGGAAAATGGATAATTTACATTGTATAAGTCTTGCAGAGCGTCTGAAGTCTCATATGTGCCAGTGAGTACATCATTACCATATATTACTGTGGATCCATCTTTATTCGGTGGAGTTGATGAGCGGTAAGTGATTATATGATTTAATTACATATATTATCTCAATAGATTCGAATAGTTAATCATAAATACCTTTGCAGATCAACTATACATCATAATCTATATGAGGGTCCATCATCTAGCAATCGACACGTCGCTGATGTAGAGTTGAGAAATATAAATGAAAATGAGGAAGTAATAGAAAGTGATAATGAGCAAATAAATAGCAGTGACGATGAGCATGTAAGTGAAACTGATATGGACTCAACAGATGATGATAGTGATGGTATCCCACAATCTATTGATGTTGGACATGATGGCGGTTTGAATTCTCTCGCATGCGCCATTCAAGATGAAGGGATTGAATGGATTGAAAATTCATTTGCAAACAACGATGATGTCGAGGATCCGGTAGAATTTGAAGAATTTGAAGATCACCGACAGCGTTTTTTACTGGGCAATGAAGTAATTCACCAAACCGTTGTTGATCAAAACATTTATCAAGGTCCTCCGAGTGATGATCAATGGAAAGATCGGGTATATTCTGACAAGACGTCCTTGGTGAATGCTTTGGATCGATGGCACATTCTACATAATGTGCAACTGAGAGTTGTTAAATCAAACACAACTAGATAAACTGTGAGATGTTTGGTCAATTCATGCCCATGGAGATTACATGCCTCTCGACCTAAAGGTTCAACACATTTTAAAGTAAAGACTTATGCGGGACCACATACATGCATGATTCCTATTTTGAATACAATGCATAGGAATTGTACATCTTCGTTTATATGTGAACATATACTACCCACAGTGAAGGCAAGGCTTGCTATGAGCCCTACAGAAGTTCAAACCAGAGTTCAGAGTGATTTTCACGTCACCATTTCATATAGCAAGGCTTGGCGGGCACGGAATAAAGCCTTGCAAATTATATACGGTAGTTGGGAGCAATCATATTGTGACCTTCCTCGATATTTCTCAATGTTGGAAACAACAAATCCCGAAACTATTACCAAGATTGAAACTATAACTGTGACGAGTAATTCAAGAATGTTTGCACGCGCCTTCTGGGCTTTTGGACCCTCGATTCTTGGTTGGTCGTTTTGCCGGCCAATACTTAGTATCGATGCCACGCACTTGTATGGAAAATATGGAGGCCATGCATTAATTGCCACAGGTGTTGATGGCAATGGTGGTTTGTACCCACTAGCATTCGCAATATGCGAGGGGGAGAATAGCTCGAGTTGGGAGTGGTTTTTAAATTGTCTACGGAGATACATAACACGAGGTCGAGTTCTTACATTAATTTCTGATCGCTTTAAAGGACTTGCGAACCTTGTTGCACTTGTATTCCCACAATCAGAAGGACATGCTCATCGATGGTGTTTACGACACATGAAAGCTAATATGAATATTCATTTCAAAGCAAAACACCTACTTAAAAAATTTTACGCCATTGGGAGTGCCTCAGAAGAACGAGAATATAACATATTAAATGATGAATTGAGAGCAATGGATGAGGATGCTTGGCAATGGGTTGACAGACTTCATGCCGATAGGACATATTGGGCTAAGGCTTTCGATGGTGGTCGACGATTCGGCATTATGACTACCAACCATTCTGAAAGTTTAAATGGAGTCTTGAGGGGAGTTCGTGGCTTACCAATTACCGCTTTTGTAATGGCAACATTACATCGAGTGGTTGAGTACTTTCTAACTCATCGTCAAGAGGGAGCAGCAATGTTAACTCCATTTGTATCGGATGTGGATAAAACTATTAATAGCCGAATGTTAGTGGCTAGAGCACATACAGTTAGGCGATATGGATATCAAGAATTTGAAGTTCTAACTGGAAGGGATTTGCAATACCAAGTCATTATCAATGGAGCAAATTCTACATGTTCATGTTTGTGTTTGCAACTAACAGGAATACCTTGTTCACATATATTAGCTTGTTGTAGTTCGTCAAACATGAACATAGATTATTATAGTCTATGCTCCCGTTGGTATACTACTGATTCCTTTCGAGATACATACTCACTACAGTTCCATCCGGTCCCCGATCGGCGTTATTGGGTTGAGTCATATGACACACCTTTACTTCCACCACACGCGCGAAGAAAGAAAGGACGACCCAAATCTACGCGCATTCGCAATATTATGGATGAAGGCGCGGGAAGTAGTAGGAGCAAGTGTAGTATGTGTAAACAACCCGGCCATTATAAAAGCACATGTCCTGAAAATCAACAAAGAAGGACCGGAAGACGTCGTCGTTTAGGTTGATTAGTTTCATATCTTGTTTGTTGTCGATTATTTTAATTAAATTACAATACTTCACGCATATTATAATTTGTTTATTTATTTATTCGTATTATTACAGATGGACGATCACGAGGAGGCAGGACCGATTGATGGATCTGTATTGACAGATCAGACTCACCACAGATGTACTTGCATTCGAGATGAGGTTATATATAACTCTTTTTTAAATTAACTTTTTTATTTCTTTGAAATTTCATGTACTAATATTATGTGAATTTTATATTATTGCAGGATTATTCTCCAGTTGAATTTGTGGAGCATAGTCGCACACTGAACCGCTGGCAGATGGAGCATCCTGCAGTATTGAAGCTACTGCGACGTGCAGGATTCTATTATGTATCACGGTTGAGGCGCGTCATGCTCGATCAGGCTTTGTTAGGATCCTTAGTGGAGCGGTGGCGGAGGGAGACGCAGTCCTTTCACTTGAGACATGGAGAGATGACAGTCACATTGATGGATGTGGCTGTCATTACTGGACTCCGCATTGATGGGGGGGCGGTGACCGGACTAGGCTCGTATCAGTGGGGGGCGCTATGTGAGCTCTTGCTTGGGGAGCTTCCCGCAAATATCAGAGGCGGAGAGATCAGACTTGAATGGTTGTATCAGCAGTTTCACGACATCCCCGTAGATGCACATCCCGCAGTGATAGAGGCTACAGCCAGAGCGTATATTCTGTTTCAGATAGGTTGTAGCCTAATGCCAAACCTAAGCAGAACTAGAGTACATTTAAGGTGGTTGCCTCTATTAGAGGATTTTGATGCTTGTGGTGCCTTGGCATGGGGTGCGGCGACGCTAGCTCATCTCTATCGAGCATTAGCAAATGCTTGCATGAGGGGGAAAGCGGTGTGTTGCTGTTTTGCCACATTACTTCAGGTACATTCCTTTACTAGTAATTTCATTCATGAAATTCATTTATTATTTCTAAGTAGCTTAAAATGTAGATTTGGGCATGGGATCATCTGCACATTGGACGACCTGAGATAGTCGGACCGCAGTTTGATCTTATTGATCTGCCACTAGGTTGCAGGTATGTATTAAATTTTAAGGTTTCTGTGTTTTATATTATCATTACTAATATATTATATGTGAAACAGGTGGAATAATAGGTTAGCTTTTCGAGACAATGTCAGGACGGCCGACATTGAGTTTTATCGCGATCAGCTTGATTGCCAGTTGGAGTCTCAGGTACATGAGTTAATTATCATAAATTTTTATTCACATAATCATTTACTTTTCACAATAGATTATATGGAGTCCATATACAAATGATATACTAGGGTCACTTCCACCTTTTTGTCTACTGGGGTCTCCGGTATGGCGATCACGGACGACCCTAGTATGCTTTCATATTATTGAGCTACATCTTCCGGATCGGGTACTTCGTCATTTTGGATTTCGACAGCATATACCCGACGCAGTACATGCTCTACCTCGCATCACTTCACAAGGTAGACCGGATGAGAACTGGGCGGCATTTCATGCCATACATATTCAGGATTGGGACAATCGACTGCAGCATATAGTAGAGGTGGACCCCCATGTAGATCCCGATTATATACGCGCCGCTTCTATCTACATGCAGTGGTATTGGAGTATCACCAGGCGGTGGATATCTACTCCAGCACAGCGTCCCCCCCTTGCATATGAGCCCCATGGACATCGCGAGAGATTTTTGGTATGATATACTAATTAATTTCATTTACTAATTAATTTCATTTCCAATATATAATTATTGTGATACTGTTTTCATTTCAGGTCGATCTCCTTCAACAAACAGAATATACGATCAGAAGTGTACTACCCCAGCTTTCACATATTGGAGCACCTTTCGACATTCTGACAGGTGGTGCTGCTAAGGTGGAGGAAGGTTTACTGACTTTACAGACAATACCATATACTACACCACGCCCAGCGGATCATGGTGGAGCATCGACGTCGGGGCATGAACCATCAGATATTACGCCACCATCGGGGTACGTACCACTTGGTGGTCGTCAACGAGGACCTGATCTTTTTTATTTTAGGCGAGCACGGCACCGACAGTCCTCCCAGACTGATCAGCCATCATCTTCAGGTCCTTCACAGCCAGAGGGCACGGCTATTTCACAGTTGGACCAATTGGACCGTATAGAGCCTTTTGATTAGTGTATATTGTTATATATTGTTACATTTCTATTATTTTGTTGTGATGAGCTGTGTTGTTGTGTTGTTGTGTTGTGCGATGTGATGTGATATGATGTGTTGTTGTGATGCTGTGTTGTGCGATGTTCTACGATGTGATGTGATGTGATGTGATGTGATGTGATGTGATGTGATGAAACGTGTTGTGATGTGATGTGAAGTGCTATTGTGTTGTTGTGATGTTGTGTTGTGTTGTTGTGATGTTGTGCGATGTTCTGCGATGTGATGTAATGTGTTGTGATTGGGTTGTGCTTTGTTATGCTTTATTGTATTGTTGTGTTGTTGTGTTGTGTTCGTAATCATGTATTTTGCTTTTTCTTTGAAATGTTGAAACTTACTGTAATAATTGTTCAATGTAATATTTATAATTCCTCTTATTCATTCCTTTCTTTTTTTAAAAAAAATGCTCACTATGTATATGCTTTGCATTTATTATTTGTTTAAAGCTTTGGTGATTGTGAAGAGATTGTTTACTTAATTTTTTGATGAGCTCTTGAATGATTGTCCACCTTTTAGCATAATTACTGTTCTTGTTTTCAAAATTGTTGCTTTTAAATTTTCAAGATCCTGATGAAATAGAATATTAGACACTGCATTTGATTTTCGTTTTGCACTAGTTAAACACAAAGATTCATTGTTAGCTTTTAAAATAAAAAAATCCACCAGTATTCTACATCGAGCATTGACTCCCCAGGTATTTACAGAAAAAATTAAAAATTCTTGCATCATGTGTATTTTATATTTACAGTGTGGTTCGGGTGGTTTCAGACTTTGGCGGAAGCTCCCGGGGCGAAAAGTGAGTTCGCGGCGCAAGAATTGAGCACCCTGGTAGTGCAGTGAAGAACACGCAGGGTCAACCTGCGTGTTTAGAACACGCAGGTAGAACCCGCGTGTTTAGAACACGCAGGTTGGGCCTGCGTGTTTAGAACACGCAGGCTCTACCTGCGTGTTCTAAACACGCAGGCCCAACCTGCGTGTTCTAAACACGCAGGTTGACCCTGCGTGTTTAGAACACGCAGGTAGAGCCTGCGTGTTTCACTAAAACATACCGCGCGCACCCGCGGCTGTGGCTCGCTGACGTGGCGGACCGGGCTGACGTGGCGCGCTGACGTGGCAAGAAGAGGGCCATTTTTGCAAATTTAAATTTTGCAGGGCCATTTTTAAAAATTTAAATTTTGATAGGGTCATTTTCAAAAAAAGCCCGAAATAACATGACTCTGGTTTCTATTAGCTCATCCCAATATACTAGTTCCAGCTTAATTTCTAAAAGCAAAATAGCATCAAATCATTTACGGTAGGAACCTAAAAGGCTAGTCTTCATCCTTTATTACTTTTTATTATACAAAAATAAAACCACTATTTTTGTCTGAATATTGTTCAAGTTTGATTTTATTAGAAATCAAAGCAGGCATCAATTCCTTCTTCAAATTAATTAAATTAAGGACAAAAACATTCTATGATATTGTTACAAATCTGGTTATGGAACATACGAGGAAAGCGGACGAAATCTAGCTAGGAGAGTAAAATGAACTCTAAAATTGATAGTAGCAAGCATTTTTTATTCCAACTAGTTATCAATGCGTAGAGCCCAAGGGTTTTTAATTATAAGCTTTTATAATTTTGGAACTTTTAGTTAAAATTTCGCTCCCCGAAAGTTTTAATATGAACCATTGGATTAAATTGAAGGTGAATTAGACCTGTGCGAATTTTCCGAGAATTTTGAGTGAAAACGGGGTGGAAACTGCAAATTTAAATAGAAGTCGAAACCAAAATTTTCTATGCAGATCGCACTCGACGCGACATTTTATGTGAATTTTTGCAGTACTCGAAAAATTAGAGTTTGAAATACAAAGAAAATCCTAAGTTATATATATACCAGTGTGCAATAAACCCTGTGTATATTGATACAAGTGAATAGTGGCCTGACTTAAGTGTGAATAGTAACCCGTTGAAATTCCGGATTTTCGAACGAAGTTGACTAACTTGACCGATCTGAATCCAAATTCGATGATTCAAATACTCGATTTGAACAGTCTCGTCGATCTGAGCACAGTGGCGTAGTCCAAATTTACGTTTGAAAACCCTAAAGTCTCGAAAAGCGTGCCAAACTATAAATGCCAATGTATACAGATGGAATTAAAACCTACCAGGACCTAAACTCGAAAAACTAAGATCGCTACTCGATAGGTCTCGTCGAGCTGAGCGTCATAGCGAAGTCCGTTTTTCCATTTGACGGCCCTAATGCCTCGAAAAACGTGAAAAACAGTGAAAAAAATAGTATTTTACACTAAAGACCCTATGTTTAATGCACCGAAATACGTGCAACTTTTGGAGAGGGACCTAGATGCGAAACATAGTCTCTGTGAAGGACCGAAGTCCAAATATTGACTGTGGAGGGACTACGTGACATTTTGTTACAATACTACATAAACAACCTAGGGTTGCTCTTTGGGCAAACCCTAGCCGTTTAGTCCGAGTTTTTGTAACTCCCACAACTCCTCCTCTCCCTCCCCTGTCTTCCCCGTGCACTTGTGCCGTCGCCTCCCCTCGCCGGAGAAGGAGAAGAAGGAAGCCTACATCTAGATCTCGGGCTTGGGGAGTGGAGAGGCAACCAAATCCTCTGGGATTGCACCCGAACTTCTTTGGGACGCTCATATATCTTTGGAGACCCTCCCCGAGGAGCGCCACCGCCTAACTCCGCCGCATGACGCCGGGGAAGGAAACTGCCATCTTCTTCTTCTTCCTCGGATCCGGCAAGGTGAGATATCTCTCTCCTTTGTTTTTCTTGCTACCTAGACACCCTGAGCACCTCCCTCACCTCTTGGTGAACCCCCCAGCCGAACCCCAACGTCGGGGAAGTGCCGGGTTGCCAGCGGGAGCATTGCACCCACCGGAACCCTAGTTTGCGCCGCCTCTTGCGCGCACTTTTCCCAACGGCTCAGGGTCAGATCTAAGATGCTGGGCATCTTCCTTTGGACCTCTGTAGATCTCCCATGAAGTTTCATGGGGGATGGTAGAGTGTAGAAGCCGCGGTCATGAGCCCTAGTTCACATTCATTGTTGCTCGGCTAAGCTTGCTCCGCCGCCGCCGCCACCGCTTCCTACCGCCAGCCAACCACCCAGCTAGCTCCCTCTCATTGAGGGCAAGCCTCTAGTACCCTTGCATGGACTTGTAACCCGCTATTTGGCAATCCACCATTGTTGCACCTTGGTTGGCCGCAAAGAGCTTCACTTCGGCCAACTGCCGCCACCACACGCCGGCGCCGGAGCTGGAGGCACGCCTGACACCTCCCTTAGCCTCCTCAAGCTGTTGCTTGCCTTGGTTCCCACCTGAACCCGAGCTCTACTGTGATGGCCCATACCGAGCTCTAGGACTTCATATCTTGAGCCACCTTGCCCCGAGCAATGTTTCGATGACTCCCCAACCTCGGTAAGGTGAGCCCTCGACTTCTGCTAGCCTCCTGAGCTTGATGCTCATCTTAGTTTTGGTTGCAATAGGTTGTGTAATGAGCTTTGGGTTATTGGGCTCTAAGTATTGTATAGGTTGGCCACCTTGCTTCATCTTCTGTTCCGGCAGCCTTGGGACTGCCCAAAGGTGAGCCTCTGAGTCCCCTCGACCTCCTGAGCATGATGCTCACTTCAGAATTGGGTTTAGTTGAGGGGTTAAGTCATTGTAGCAACTTAAGCCTTTGTGACTTAATGCAAGTTGAACCATCTCTGTTATTGGGCTCTGTGCCACCTTCCAACAGCGAGCACGGTGTTCAGCGTGTCGAGGCCCATCTACTGGTGCCCTCGGATTAGCCTAAAAGCCCTTAGGTTTTGTAAACAAGTCAAAACATAGTAAATATGGAGGTTTTTATGCAAATTTAGTAAACCCTAGGGTCCTATTTGCAATTGTAGCCTTATGGGCTGTCTTGGGCTGTGTGCTCATGATCTCTAAACTTTTCCTTAGAGATCCGACGGCTTCCGTTGAGCGAAAATTGGTTATCGAACCGTAAATCGACAAAATCGTCAGTTTATCGACGATTCGGCACTAATCACGCAATTCGAAGAATTATGATGGTTAATTATAGTTGCCTGATGTCCTTGGCTGTTCTCAACACTATCCTGGCTGGTCCAGTGATTTTAGTTTAGCGTTGGCGACTTCCGGAGCCGAAATTGGCTTTTCCGAGAGTGTTTTCGGTATTTATAGCACCGATTGAGTACAGAGTCGCACCCAGTAGAATTTGAGTGCCCGAACGTCTTCAGTGAAGCGTTCCGGGGCAGCACGTCAAGTTTCGTTAAATTCGGAAACCTGTAGGCACAAATCGGATCATAGTTGATCGATCGGTGGATTTTCGAAAATTCCGGCAAATCCCGGGACTTCAGTGAAGTTCCTTGTTTAAGCTTTCTGCACACAGTGAGTCAGTGGGTGGGGTGTGTGTCTTTTACTGACCTGTGGTTATGATTCAGGTCCCAGCAGCCAGCCGCCAGCTCGTGAGCCTTCCACTGGATTTCAGGACCACCTACGTTGAGGTGGGTGCTTCGGTCCGGGCTTTATCATATCGTCACCTATGGGGTACCGTATTCGGTCGGACACCTGTGATTGTTGCAAGCCCTGGTCCCTCTTCTTGAGCTCTCTTGCCTTTCTTTCAGTATAGTAGTTTACTACTTTTTTATTCTGCCTGCTTAGCTTATACCTGGACTTTTGCCATATGCCTGATTGGTCATTAGCTAGTGATGATTGCAGTCCAATTATTTCAGCATACTCCTATTCAGTGATTGCACTATTTCCTTATTTTTATATTGCATGATGGTATAGGGACCAATAGTTATTGTTCAGTATGATGTGATTATGCAGTTATTCAGCTTCAGTTATTCAGTTCTGCTATACAGTTTCAGTTATACAGTATCAGTTGATATTACAGCTTTCAGCATCCCGATAGGGATTTTTCGGCTTTTCGCCGATTATCCGGTCTCTAGACCGCGAGCTTGAGCATCAGCATTATGATCGCCTCAGCACTAGTTGTTCATTTCACGTACACCATGGGACTGATCCCTCACCTTGCGTTCTTTACCGGTAGAGTGGTCACATTGACCCGTGAGCCCCAGGCTGCACATAGTGGACGATTGTGGTGACACTTGTGCCCCTGAGTGCACGTTGGTGCCGGGTTATATGTCCGTCAACAGTGCCGGCCTTGGCATTAGCTGAGGTCCTCGTGACCGATGACGGCATTGATTGGGTATTTTTGTTCTAACTTTGATGTATGTTTTACTAATATTGTTACTCCAGCATTTATTAGCATGACTGGCACATGATTGTTAGTTTCATTACAGTTTTGATACTTATGGATTATCATACTTGCTCTGTTTTATAGCATGATCAGTATCTATTGTTCATTGAGATTGACCGGGATTATCTATTTGCCAGTTATAGCATGATTAGCTTCATTTATGAATACCCCCGCTTTCATTTCAGCATGCTTAGTTTCAGTATCAGTACTTTGTCTTTCAGCTTTGAGATTATATCCTGCTCTTACTATCTGTTGACTATTGTATCCAGTAGGTTACGACTTGCTATTTTTCGGCCCATCATACCTACTGGGATATATTTATGTTGTATCTCACACCTTTTGGTGACCATTTTTTCTGGTCATACAGGTGTTGGAATGTCGGGATGATCCTGAGAGCTACCACGATAGAGTTATCTCCTATTGTCGGCCACAGCCGACCAGTGCTTTGTTTTATTTACAGATTAAGTTTTGATTGTGATCAATCATTTGTGAGTTGGATTATATGGATTATGCTTATGATATGTGGACTATAGGATGTGTTTAGCTGTGGAGATTATGATTTTATTTAGTTATTTTAGCATATGTTGCACCTCTGATTGTATCATTGTACTTGTGGCGGTCTGTTCACGTCCTGAGTTTCAAGTTTTAAACTCTGATTATAAAAAAAAAAATTAGACCGCTTTTCAAAACTCGGGGCGTGACAATTTTTCTAAAACTTTGAAAAAGTGAAAAATATAGTGTTAAAGTATACACGAAAGAAAACGTTTAAAGCCAAGTTTTGCCAAAAACGAAATTTCGGAGGAAAAGTTATGGGATCTTGAAAACAGAATACACACGCGGTTTTCTGCAGAAAGCTAACCACTTCACCTTCAAAATGCAATTTCTGGCAAAACATTTAACAGAATTTAGACGTAAAAGACCCCATGGATTCTACACTCAAAGCCAAACGCGCTGGACCAAGTTTTGTAGGAATCGGATATTTCGTTGCGAAATTGTAGCATCTTGAAGTCAACTCTTCATGTTCAATCTGTGGGACTGCAACAGAAACTCCAAAAACATCGAGGGTTTTCGCGCAATTTTGTCGTCGGCTGGGGACCTGAATGTGAGGCGTCGCAAGGGAAATTCAGTCTGAGGGTCGTCGCGCAATTGTGCAACACAAAACCCTAAGGTATTGTTTGGTTGAAGGGATAAAAGAAGAATAAGATATTTATTCTCCTTATTCTTTCTAACGGTGTTAGAAATTGTTAGGAATTACTATTCTCCTCTTAACGGGTTATTCTAGAATAACCAGTTAAGTGGGAGAATAGTAATTTCACCCATTAGGTGGAACAAGCTATTCTCTATCTTATTCATCTACTAATTAAGTTATAAATAATTATAAAATATAATTAATTAATACAATTAATTTTTTTAATAATTAACTAACTATTCATTTGATTTATTAAATTAATAAATATTTAAATAATAATTAATTTATTATTTATAATTAATTATCTAATTAAATAATTAATTATTTGATTTGATATGCTTATTTAATAATTAACTAATATTTACATTGTTTAAATATTTAATATTTTAATTTATCTGATTAATGTATTAATTAAAAATATAAATGATTACATAATTAATTAATATTAACATATTGTCTTATTTTTTTATAGTTATTCATTAATTAATGACATTCTTCATCATCTCATATGGTATTTCTAATTAATTAATTTATTAACTTGTTGAAATATTATTTTATTAATATTTAAATGCTTATTATTTAGATAAATTATTTTCGTTCTCAATCATAATTATTTTTATTCCTACTACTCCAAACCAATCATCCAAAAGCAATTTTTCTTATTCTTAGAATATCTCGATTTTTGTCCAAACACAAAATTGATCTAATTCCTTCATAGCCCAAAAGTTATACATATTCCAAGAATAAACAAAATTAGCTTATTCTCGAACCAAACGGGCCTAAGTTGTTAGACCCAAACCAAGCAGCCAACCTGAAGTCTGGAATTGGTCCGCTTCCTCTACACGATCTCTCTCTGCTAATTTCCAAATCTCTCTCCCTCCCTCCCGTGTCGCGACCTCGACTACCCATGTCGTACACCACCGCCCCTGCTGCTAGCCAACTCTCTCCGACGATCAGCAGCCGAAGGAACTTTGGCCGAGTTCTCTTCTTCTCTCTCTATCTTAGGTCAAGTCTTGGTTGACTACTTTTTCTGGCCACCTCAACGGCGGCCTGCCCTCCGGCGACTCCCGCAGCTCTAGCAGCCCTCCACTACCGCAGCACGCCTCGCACTATTGCCTCCTTCCATCCCTGCAGATAGATTCAAGAAAATCTAGCTGAACCTCGTGGTCTCGCCATATTCCCTTACTACCGGCGACCTCGCACGGGGCTTCCTACCTGTCTTGAGGTCCGTGTCAAACCTCGACTTCACACCTCTGCTAATCGCAACAGCG
Organism: Tillandsia leiboldiana; assembly: GCA_029204045.2. Classification (NCBI taxonomy): domain Eukaryota; kingdom Viridiplantae; phylum Streptophyta; class Magnoliopsida; order Poales; family Bromeliaceae; genus Tillandsia; species Tillandsia leiboldiana. The sequence continues at coordinate 29,158,848 of CM055073.1, forward strand.
GATTTGGGGTAAACACTCAAAACTCCATTGTCTTCATTCTCCTTTTTGAATATGTTTCATTTCAAATGTGTTTTCGGGCCGATTTTGGCGGATCACTAGTTGAAGTGGTATATGATGGCATCTTCTCTGCTCGGACTCATCAAAATGATAGGCCCGGGAATCCTCCGGGCTAAGCACACACCGTGGGTACAAATCGATGCCAAAACGACATCCCGTGGGCTGAAAACAGCAAAAATTGGACTTCGTAAACCCTCTGTCGAGCCCGCTGGGGATGTTCGTAGGCAATCTCAGGAGGCCAGTCGCTGCCCCGAGACACCCAAATAGTGATTGGGGGTTGCATGGGTTGCTTGTCACGTGCGTGCAGCCCGGTACCGGAAAAATATGCAATTCAGGTTTTCAGAGTGAGTTTTGGTGCACTGTCAGTCTCAATTACTGGCCGTGTTGTGTTTGTTGTCCCAACTCATCAAAATTGTGTGAGTTGTAGACCTCTGGGGCTGAACGCACTTCATGTATGCTTTCCAACACAAACACTGCCTAGAACGCTGTTTCAGGCCTTTCCGAGTGACCTGAACAACGAAAGGTCTTCAACCTCGTTTGTTGTTGTTCTCGAGCCCTTTGTGGTCACATTATGGGTAATACGGACCCTCGGGACGAACCACTTAGTCGTCCGTTGCCCCAATGCCGAAAACAACACTTTCGGGACTCAATGAGACGAAAAATAGGCGTACCGATGCACTGTTCGTTTAATTTGAACATTAGAACGTGTGAGATGAGTCCCGGAGAGTCTTTGCTGGTCATAACCAGCAGCAAGATGGTTTGAGTTGTGCCACTGGTCCCTACACCAAAGTTGACGCAAATCGGAACCCGATACGGCGTAATTCGAGATCGGTATTTCCGTTTTCACACACTTTTTATGCGACTAAAATGGTGTGTTTTCGGACAGCGTTAGGATGTTGTAACTATCGTATTTGCTGGTTGAGTTGGTCGTGTTATTGGTGCAAAAAGTAATCGGATTCAGAGGTCGTCTGGCGAAAAATGATGCATCCAGCGCATTGCCATCGATTGATAGCCATTTAGGGGCTAATTAGTTCATTTATATTTGACATAGGTCGAGGCTACATCTAGATCTCTTAGCAGGGATCGTGTGTTTGATTTCTCCATATTAGGTGAGTGCTCCAATCCAGATATCGATATAGTATAGACTAGCTGCTTACTTTATCGCCATCGATACTGTTATTCCTGCTACTATTGATAGTTTATTCCGTACTTTTATTACATTATACTTATATCTTTGTACTTACGAATTAGTTCGTTGCTATTCTGTACTTTTATTACATTATACTTATATCTTTGTACTTATGAATTAGTTCGTTGCTTACTTCTTACTCTGGATACTATATTTCTAGTTATTGTATGGCTCGTAGAGTAGGTGATTATGGTTACTCAGACATTATAGATGTGGTTAGTCTTAGTGACTACGTTGGTATCTAGGTTGGGAGTTTCTCGGCTTGTTGCCGAATGTCGGTCGTTGGACTGCTATTGCTTGAGTATTATGCATGTGATCGCCATGCACCAGTTGCACATTTCATGTGCACCGGCAGATTGACCCCCGTAAATACTTTACCGATAAAGTGGTAGGATCGACCAGCGAGCCCCCTGCTATACTTTCTGGTATGGGATTATATGTCAGCCCTGCTAATTGACTTGTTATGGCGCGAGCCTGAGATCCTTGTGACCAAGAATGGCATAATTGGGTATTATTAGACTAGATAATACATTGATACATTTTGCTTCAATAGTGGGCATATTATTACTCTGCTTTTATTCCAGTTTATTACTATCATGATTTCGCTTCTCTTACTCGCTCTATGTCTACTTACCTGCTTTTTATTTTCGTCGATTATTGTAGACCAGTTGGTACAACTTGCGAGAATCACGTTACTAGCAATGTCCCAGTTGTAGTGGCACCTAAATTTAGTTGAATGAACATTTTATCTTATAACATGTGTTTTACTATCCTGGATGTTGAAAATTTAAATTCCTTTAAGTTTAATTGTATGGTTGGATGATGTGTTGTGAATGCTTGTTTAATTCATGTCGATAGGTTTTGATATAATTGCAATACTTGGTTTTTCGATCATGGTTTTCAAAATATTTTTATAACAAAGATCATAGGATATTTATATTTTGTTTGCGGAGACATGAGGGGCTTATTTGTTTGTATCAGCGGCGATTGTAGGGATATGCCATCACCCTGCTAATTAAATTAGTATGAATCTTGCTTACATGACTGATTTGTACTATGTTTATGAATCAAATTATCACTTCTTGGATGATATGTGAATGTTTGATCGTAATGTTCTGTGATCGACACCGTCCATGTATAGGAGAGATTCTGTCCGTGTGGGCAAAGAAACTCTATGCATGTGGCAGGATTGTGCACGTCCCAGACTGTTTATTGCATTTTCAAACTCAATTGGTTGGCTATTTGCATAACTCTGATGGTTTCAAAAAAAAAAAAAAATTAGCTACTTTTTTTCAAAGAGAAAAAAACTAAAGCCCAAGGCATAACAAAATGTTTATATCAAAATCAAGTCATGTGATTTGTTTCTCCACCATAGGGTTTTAGATCCCAAACCGAGTTCTACACCACTTCAAGCCACTCCCACATATACATGGCCCAAGTCAGGGAGATTTGGTGCATTGTATTACGAGGTAGAGCTAACAAGAACTAGGAGGTTCATTATTTTAATTACATCCAACAATGAACAGATCAACTGATGATCATTGTGGACCACTGTCCTTCTACAATTTTAATCCTATATGTCGACTTGATATGCATGTAGTGGTGCTAGAGGGCCTTTGAGGGTGAACTTGTACCACTATCGTCTAGTTTTTTTTAACCTAACATGCAATATGTTTTTAAACAAACAAATTCCGTAATTGGTATAGGTCGATTTAGCACTTAGATTACATCGAAGGGCTGTTATGATATTAGAACTAGTTATCCAATGATAGTTTGCGTACCATATTATTTTGTGATTGTAACCTACGAGTTACCTTTAGGCAATTGCAATATCCTGACAGCCATGATTTTTTAGGATAATAGATCATTGCATCTACAAGGTGATTAATCTTACTCCAGGAAATGACTTAGAGGTCAAGTATTCTATGATTTGTAGACATCTATGTTGAAGTAAAATTCAAAATCCTCATTATTTATTTATTTATTATTATTATTATTATTTATTCTTTTATTATTATTTATTAATTTTATTTATTTATTTAATTATTTATTCTTTCTTGTCGCGAAAGAAATCCAACGGATGAAACGCGGTTTTCGTTTCTTGCTTCTTGCGCCTAACGGAACGATACAAGGTCGAACGTTGCTATTCCCAACGTTCGTTTTCCTCTTTTATATATTTATAAGATATTTTTCCTCTCTTCTTACCGAGTAAGAAAAAAAAAGGAAGAATCAGAGAAACCATATTATTTTCATATTTTCATCTCTTTCTCAATTGGGTGTTGAAAGAATCTCCGTCAACCTCCGCCACGATCGTGTTCGCAGGAGGAGGAATTCCGGTCGTACCTTGGGGTGGTATTCTCGGTTAATCCCGCACGTAAGGACATGAATACACCTTAGGGCAGTGCTACGCACGTTTCCGGATCAATTAAAGATTTTGGATTATTTGCGATTATCTGTAAGTTTTTATTTTATTTTATTTTATAACTAGATTAGTCAAATATTAATCATAATCAAATTCTGTATAAATTTTCACTAACAATCTAAGGTGTATTCTCCCGTTTGATTGTGATTAATAATCTAACAAGTGCTAATCCATCTTAAAATTATATTCCATATAATTTTATCTGATAAGCTTGTTGTTTGTTTGAAATTATAACTTAAAATATTTCAAGATTAGCATGATAAATTTTAATTTTATAGTTTAACTTGTATATTTTAATTATATATAATTTAGGGTGTATGGTTTATTGAAAAAAAAAAAAAAAAATCTGTTATGCTATCGTCTATAGGTGTTTTTTTTGCTTAAATTAAAATAATAATAATAATAATAATAATAATAATAATAATAAATAAAACACAATTAGTTTTTAAAATATAAGATAAGTTTTATTTAAAAAATAAAAATAAAAATTAATGTTTTTACAATCGTATAATAATTTTTTTTTCAAAAAAAAAATGCTACAATAAAAAACGTCACGATTTGTAATAAAAAAAAAAAAAAAAAAAAAAAAAAGGGAAAAGAAAAGGCTTTGCTCTTAATGAGATTTGAACGCTCTTAATGAGATTTGAACCCACAGCTTCCAACCTTTTAAAAATATAACTCACTAACCAGTGAGAACAAAATTTAATTTTATATATAATTATTATTTCAATTTATTTTAGATCATTTTTGCAGCATATATATTCTTTTTATTGTATTTATATTTGAAAATATCTAATTCAAATTAAACATTAAATTATTTGTGTCATCTGGTTGCTGCTGAACTAATTGAGATAAAAGATTAATATTAAAATCTTAAACAATATATATTTGTTTTATAGATATATATATATATATATAAAATAAAGGATTTATTGAATCTTTTTTGCAGCTCATACTTGCTAGTCTTAAAAAAAAAATTATTCCCTCAATTAGATTATCTAACATGGTTCAAACTTAGATAACTATCAAGCTATTTGTTTACTGGACAATTTATCTCATTTCTGATCTAGATTTGCCTATGAACTTAGATGAACCTAGAGAACTATTAAAATTAGGTTTGTACTCCCTTCAATTAGAATAGAAGACCAATACCGATTTAGTGAGATTGAACCAAACCCCATTAGACATGGTTGATGTCATGATTTTTAAGTTCTGATGTATCTCAGAACTTGTAGGGGGAAGTTTTTATCAGCTTGATATATTTGGGTATTCTAATTATTCACTTGTTCATATTTCTTTTGATCCTAGTATGATTCATTAGATTGCTCCAGAGAAAGTATTTCGTTAATTTAAATGTATTCTCTCTTATGGACTCAAATTTGTTGGTTATTCTGTTGTAATTGAGGGATACAACGATACCAATTGAATTTTTGATTCTTTGGACATCAAATCTATTTTTGGTTATATTTTTATTCTTGGTGATAATGTAATTTCTTGGCAATCCACCAATCAGACTATAATAGCCTGAAACACTATGGAGGCTGAGTTGATTGCCATTTACACTATTTGTCTTGAAATCGAATGACTCAAGAACCTATTATTATCTATTCCTTTGATTTCCACTCCTATTCCACCTATTTCTATTCGGTGTGATTTTCGTGCTGCAAATAAGTTTTTGTAAAATAAAATTGGTAAATTTCAGAGCTAATAGACATATTAAATTGCGACAAGAATCTGTTAGATGTCTAATTTTCAAAATGTTATTTCTTTGAATTTTATCATATCTGAGCAGAAACTTGCAGATTTCTTGACGAAAGGCCTGAATAGGACTAAGGTCCTGGAGTCATCGAGGGGGATGGGGCTATGCCCATAAAGGGCCTTCCTGCGGTGAGAACCCAACCTTTGTGATAGGAGATCCCTTGAAGAAGATTCAATGTGGTAAAAACAAACTGTCAGGTTGGCCAAAGAGCACTTTCTACTGTTTTATAGAGAAGTTTTATCTCCAATCCCATCCCTATGATGAGTAGTGCTCTATGTAGTAGTTGATGTTGAGTTTATAACTCTTAATGGGATCCAAAGCGGTAATTTCCACGAGATGTGACTCTACACACATCCCTGGAGGAAACCACCTATATGAGAGTATCCGTATATGGCCGCGGCTATGAGATGTTGGGCTATCCATAGAAGCTCTTTTGAAAAATCAAGATACTGTGCATGACCATAAATGCACAGACTCGCGACGGAAAATTCTGTAATGTGTGTGTGGTAGCTGAAGTCAGGGTCAAAGGAACGTAGTTCAAGACCTAGTTCACTCCGATTCCTTCTGATGGAAGCTGCTTACACTAAGTGGGATTAAGTCTTTTAAAGACATCTTGCTTATTGCATAGTATAAACACCCAGTTTTTTTAAATTTTAATTTTGATCTTAATTTTTTTAAATTTTCAAAATTGTGAATTTTGAATTTTGTGGGGGATTGTTGGAGTAAAATTCAAAATCCTCATTATTTATTTATTTATTATTATTATTTATTTATTCTTTTATTATTATTTATTAATTTTATTTATTTATTTAATTATTTATTCTTTCTTGGCGCGAAAGAAATCCAACGGATGAAACGCGGTTTTCGTTTCTTGCGCCTAACGGGGACGAAACGTGGTTTTCGTTTCTTGCGCCTAACGGAACGGTACGAGGTCGAACGTTGCTATTCCTAACGTTCGTTTTCCTCTTTTATATATTTATAAGATATTCTTCCTCTCTTCTTACAGAGTAAGGAAAAAAAAAGAAAGAAACAGAGAAACCATATTATTTTCATATTTTCATCTCTTTCTCAATTGGGTGTTGAAAAAATCTCCGCCAACCTCCGCCACGATCGTTCTCGCAGGAGGAGGAATTCCGATCGTACCTTGGGCTGGTATTCTCGGTTAATCCCGCACGTAAGGACGGAAATACACCTTAGGGCAGTGCTACGCATGCTTCCGGATCAATTAAAGATTTTGGATTATTTGCAGTTATCTGTAAGTTTTTATTTTATTTTATTTTATAACTAGATTAGTCAGATATTAATCATAATCAAATTCTGTATAAATTTTCCCTAACAATCTACTCATTCTCTTCATCTACCAATTGCTACAAGGTCCGTAAACAAAAAGGATGTACCAAACAAGATGTTTAGGTATCCAAATAGACAACAGGTGATCACTGAGGGATTATGAAATTGTAGCAAACGCTTAACTATATTCACTTTCAATGGACATGGTATTGAGAAAGGATTTAAGGGTTGTGGTATGGGGTCACGGCCACACTTGCCAGCATGGTACCGCATGGAATGATTCCATGCTGTCCCAACGAGTGTCATTCACCAAAATACTTGTGTGCCGACATACAATGACATGAAATATATATTTTCTTTGGCACCAATATATTCTAATTGCTTATCATATGCACTTTATTGATGTAAATACTTGCTAATTTGAAATAAAAAATGATTTTGAGCCATGCCAATGGCACAGAGGTTGTACCGTACCAATATATTGCTGGCATAATATGGCACAATAGGCATGCGGGGCCGCGTCGATGGGCACATAAACCCTTGTGTTATTGAATAACCTACCTTCCCTTCCAGTATTAAGATGTCTAGATACCAAGTATTTAAGTGTCGTGGCACAAGGTCATGCCGAAAACTTACTGGCACGGTACTAAACGGCGCGTACCGAGTGGTGCCGATGAGTGTCGGTCACAAAAAATACATGTGTGCTGACACATATGGCATGAAATATTTATTTTCTTTAGCAACAAATTTTTTTAATTACTTATTATGTATCTTTATCAAATCTTTTTAACTTTATTAAGAAAATTACTTAGTAATTTAAAGAAAATAGGATTTTCAACTGTGCCATTGGCACGGGAGTTGTATCGTGCCGATATGTTGTTGGCACGATACGGTACGGCGGATACGGACCGTGGGGGTGGATACTTAAATCCTTGCTAGATACATATGGTATGGTTGAAGCCTCAATTCTAGTCTATTATTGGCTTTCATATCACACATATTACACCAAGGCAACGCAGCGTTAGCCCTCTAGCAATAGCCAAAATTTAACATATCTTCTTTGACATTTGTGGCCAACCTTTTATTCCATTCATGCCTTCTATATCAAGAGTTTCCCTTCGTTATAACAAAGGCACATGCATCCTTCACAATTCAAACATCGTGCATCCTCATGCCATTAGTAGCATAAGCCAACGTATACCGCCGGTATCATAAAGCCAAGATTGCAAGCATATAAAATACAAAAATGGTCAAGTAGGCCGCCAATTGACCACTTGATTGTGCAGCAATGTTGAGGTTCTAACATGGATGGCAACAATGAGGTGATGAAGATGGCAATAAATGGTAAAAAATGCAAGACCAAATAAATTAGCTATGGTTTTGGATGTGGTTTGTGGCGGGGATCAACGACCTCAAAATAGGAGCAACATTGAGGAAGGATGACCTTCTTCTTTTATTCAATGATTTTGCATCACATTGTTGTAGAACTATGATAGCCATCTATCAATTGCTAACATGTCACTAAAAATACATGCTTTGATGCAAATTTTCCACATTAACATTTTATTTAAATGTGACATGGATTACAATAAGAGGTGCTATTCATTCACCGAGTCTTCAAGTATTAACTACAATATAAGATGAAAGTAAGGTTATCTTGTGGATGTTACCTGCCAGATCAATTGTAGAGGACCCTTGGAACCATCTTGTCGATTAATAAAGAAAAATAGTATAGTGAAGTGTAGCAATACAGTCTACATATATAAAAATTGTAGTTTGGATAACAAACTACAGCAGAGTGCAATCTACAGATCTAGCCCAAAAGGCAGGCTACCTAATTCATGATGTCCTTCAAAATGGTATCTCATTCTTCATTTATTCTGGCAACAGTATTGAGGATATCATGTTCTCGTAAACCTTAGGCCCAATATCTCCTAGAAAAACATGGTATCTAGATTGCCATGACATGTTCAAAAACATGGCAATCAGGGTACCATTTTATCGCTAAGGAACAGCCAATCTTTGTTGCATTCACGAGGCCACAATGTGCCCGAAAAAGGGTCACCTTGACAATTTTAGGAAGAATCATCTAAAACATATTTTCAATTAAGAAGAAGAAATAAAAAAATCCTTAAAAATGCAGCGAGTGGATTACCAACAAATAATTAGGCGGGATCACTAGAGAATTTAAGGGGTTGTACACGTCCACGAAAACCCATAACATATCTATATGAGACAGGGCAATACCGTCATCGTTGTAATTTAGGTTTCTAAAACAAAAGTTCTTAACTTATGCAAGCAAATTACTTTCAGGGCATGTTTGATTTGAAGGATTTGAGGCTTGGAATAGGAATCGGAATAAGCGATTCCCATTGTTGGTGTTTGGTTTGAGAAATTAGCATTCCGATTCCCAGTCTGGGGGAATCGAATCCCTCCAAAATAACTCCCACCATGGAGGTCGGAGTCAACTTAGACTCCGGGAGAGATTGAGAAAAGAACTCTTTATCTTTTTCTCAATAACAGCTATTTAAATTCAAATAAACATATAAATTTAAATTTAGATAAAATTATAATAATTTCAAAGTTAAATTAAAAAAATGAATTCAAACTTCATTAATATTTTAAATTTTAAAGTTAAATTTTAATATAAATTTGAAATTTGAATTTAGATATAGTTTTAAATTTGACTTTGCACCGCAATTTGAATTGCAAATTAAATTTGAATTTTAAGCGTAAATTACGAGTCCAAATGTGAATTTAAAATTTGAATATGAATTTAGATGGTAGATTAAATTTTCCTCAATGAAATAATAATAATAATAGGTTGACTCTGATTCGGAATCATATTGTGAATCAAACATGCCACGCAGATGAATTTTGGAAATAATAGCATAGCATAAGAAATTTCAAGGGGAGAAGATAAACCCGGGTATACCTTAAGGCTCTCCACGACGCCTGGGACGACCTCGTGCTCGAGACCTGAGTATTCCCCCTCGGTGTTCTCCCTGATCACGACAATGTCCACGTTCTCATGCCGCGTGGGCAGGCCGGGGAGGTTGAAGCAGTTGACGAGCGAGGCGTAGAGATCGAGCTCCTTGCGAAGCTGGACGTTGAGGGAGCTGACGCCGCCGCCGACGGGGGTAGCGAGGCCGCCCTTGAGGCAGACCTTGTTGCGGCGGATCGACTCAATGACCTCCGCAGGGACGGAGGTCATGTCGCCGTGGACCTCGTAGGTCTCAAAGTACACGGGAGCATGCATCGCCTCCATCACCTGCCGGACGGCGCCCGTCACCAGAGGGCCAATGCCGTCGCCCGGGAGCAGCGTCACCGGCCGCGGCGCGCCGTCGCCAGGCCGAGGCATGTAGGTCACGGATCGACGGCCCCCGTCGAGCCCCAAAATAGGAGGAGGAGACGCGGAGGAGGAGTTGCGGAGGAGGTTTCGGAGAAGGGGTAGGGATCGCCTCGCCATTCTAGGGTTTCGAAGCGCCGATCGAAGAAGCGGACGGCTAGAGTAGTAGGATTTCAAGGAGAGGGCATGCGGAAGGAAGGAGATCGAGCTAGTGGGCAATGCCGCGTCCGAGAGAGAGAGAGAGAGAGAGAGAGAGAGAGAGAGAGATGGGGGGTGAGAAGAAGAGAAAGGCACGTGGAGACGGAAGAGACGGAAAGAAAGAAAAAGGTTATTAATTAAATGACGGAGATGCCCCAGGTGCTGACTATTTATGGTGAGATTTGAGGGGCATAAGTGTCATTCTGCTATCTGCAGTGCTACTTTCCGTGACGGCGACGGCTACGGCCTGACGGGGCTGCGGCCAGGCCGATTGGCTTCTAATTTCTTCTGGAGAGGGCATCAAACCGCGGGTGGAATTCCAGTCCACAACTCGAGTCCACAGATGCTGAGATTTGACATTTGACTCGTGTTCCCAAATTTCTCCAAACTCGTATAAAATATACATTCAAAAGTAAGAAATATATCATCTGAAAAATTTTCACTAGTTCACATTCCCTACATTCTTTCCACTAATTTATCTACTTTTCACAAGAACCACTGAAATAAAATTAAATAATAAACATAAAGTATAATATATATATATATATATATATATTAATTAAAAAAATTGCACGCTGCAGCAGGACCAAAGTGATTAAAAAATATCAACAAAAAAAATAGGGGCAATTTTCTATATACCCCTAAAAATTTTTCTGTTTTCAGATTTACCCCTCTTAGAAGGCTAATATTAAAACTACCCTTCTTACGTTCCAACTTCTTTCCAAAATACCCCTGAAGTTAAACTCTGTTAGTGTACCGTTTAGAACTGCCGTTATTAATTACTATTTTGCCCTTTCAAATATACCCTAAACCCTAAAACCCTAAACCCTAAATCCTAAACCCTAAAACCCTAAATCCTAAACCCTAAAATCCTAAAAAATCCTAAACCCTAAACCCTAAAACCCTAAAACCCTAAACCCTAGAACCCTAAAAAATCCTAAACCCTAAACCCTAAAACCCTAAGGCTTCGTTTGGTTCGGGTTTAGCCGGGTTTTAGTTATAACGGGGATAGGTATAAATTGTGGTTTAAGTTGGAACTAGAGTAAATTTGCGTTTGGTTCGGTTTAAGAGTAATACCGGGTTTAAGAGAAATTGTGTTTGGTAAGTTAAAAAGGAATAAGAAGAATAAGACGAATAAGAGAAATTTGTGTTTGGTTGTGAATAGCGGAATAAGAAGAATTGAAGGATTAAATATTTTTATTTACTAATTTACTCTTTATAATATTAATAAATATTAAAAGAATTAAATATTTTATTTCTTTTTTAAATATTTTATATATTTTTATAAAATTATATAAAATTAACAATTTAATTTTATATATTTTTAAAATGAAAAAAATTTAATAAAATTTGCAAACCCATTTATCTCAAACAAGATGGCACAATTATATGAACCAAAATCCATTTATCTCCTACAAGCTTGACACATTCCTCTCAATCAAGATAACAATATTAGTACAAGCAGCACACATACCTCTCAAACAAGACGGCTACAATTAGTACAAGCAGCACACATACCTCACAAACAAGATGACTATATTAATACAAGCAGCACACATAGCTCCCAAACAAGACGGCACAATTAGTACAAGCAGCACACATACCTCTCAAACAATATGACAATATTAATACAAGCAGCACACATACCTCTCAAACAAGACGGCTACAATTAGTACAAGCAGCACACATAGCTCCCAAACAAGATGGCACAATTACTACAAGCAGCACACATACCTCTCAAACAACATGACTATATTAATACAAGCAGCACACATAGCTCCCAAACAAGACGGCACAATTACTACAAGCAGCACACATACCTCTCAAACAAGATGTCAATATTAATACAAGCAGCACACATAGCTCCCAAACAAGACGGCACAATTAGTACAAGCAGCACACATACCTCTCAAACAAGATGACAATATTAATACAAGCAGCACACATACCTCTCAAACAAGACGACACAATTTGTACAAGTAGCACACATACCTCTCAAACAAGCCGGCACAATTAGTACAAGTAGAACACATACCTCTCAAACAAGATGACAATATTAATACAAGCAGCACACTCCATAATTTTTGTATAATACAATCCTTAATTTTCCTAAGTACGAGTATTCCATAACTGGTTTGTTATAAATGTGCGCAAGTCGTCGCCTCCCCGTGATTCTGAACTCCCAGCATTATCACCCGTATCCTCGTCACCTAAATCCGTTGGTTCTTCCTCCAACTCTTCGTTAAAGATAGCATCTGCACCTTGGTGTCGTCGAATGAAATTGTGTATAACACAACATGCCATCGCAATCTGACATTGAACTCTATATGGAAACGGTGTTGCAACTGTCAAAATCTTGAACCGTTTTTTTAAAATACCAAATGTTTTCTCCACGACATTTCTCAATTGAGCATGTCGATGATTATATAGGTCGCGTGGACTTCGATGAGTGCGGACCCCTGAGTTTCCATCAAATTGGCTAATGTGGTAACGCTCATTTCGATATGGTGCAAGAAATCTTTCTGTATTTGCATAGCCTGAATCTACCAAATAATATTTGCCTATATATTTTACGAAACATGTACAATGTCATTTGTAATATTCACAATGATTAAAATAATGTAAGAAAAGTAAGTATGTGTGATATACCTTCAGGCACCGTGAAACCTCCACTTTCGCAAGTCCATCGAAGTACTCGCATGTCAGCTGCTGATCCCTCCCAACCCGTGCAGACAAATAGAAAGTTGTGGTCAAAGGATACTGCAGCCATCATGTTTTGTGAAGTAAATCCTTTGCGATTCCGGAATCTCGGTTGCTTGCTCTTGCGCATTACCACGGGAATATGTGTCCCATCAATCGCACCAATTGCATTCTAACAGTAAACATCAAACATAGTAAGTGAATTAATAACATTTCAAAATGTCCAATAACTTTAATCACAAATATAAAATTATGCATACCTTGAATGGATGAAAATTTGCATTATCTCTTATTCGAGAATGTACCGGAAGATTATTCGGCGGAAGTTTAATGTAATCGTCTTTCAACATTACAATCGCCCGAAGGACATTGTTGAAATGTCGACTGATAGTTTCACCTGAATGTTGAAATGTTTCAGCCATGACCCTATTAGCTACCCCATGTCCTATGCAAAACAGAAATATTCCTAACTGTTCTTCAATTGTCATATTGCGTGTGTTCTGTACCAATCCCTTTCGGAGTAGCTCATTGCGCAGTGCAATGAAAGTCGTGGTCGGCATTCTAAATTGGTCGTACCCACGATCAGGATGACCATTCAAGATATCACATATTAGCTGGTGCCCTGTAAATGGACGGGTACGACACGGTTGCTTTTCGACGGTTTCCGTAAATGTGAGATAACCTTGCTGAATCAACATTGCAAGTACATCATTCCATATGTCATCGTCATCATCTAAAAGGTCTCGTAAGACGGTACTGATTGTGGAGGTTAACACATGACCATCATTCGAATCACCCATTTATGCTGTAAGTACAATATATATTGAACATTGACAATCGCAACATATGGGGATAAAATACAACACAACTTCAAACATTACTGTTAATAAAGTCAATATTTACAAAACACATCAACCATCATGCGAAATAAAGAAAACATTGTCTACGTAGCATAATACATAGAATGTCAACGGACTAAATAAAGAAAACGAAAGCATAAACAAATTTAAACGAAATCTAAATTCCAGGAAAGAGACCCCTATAATTGACATTTTGCAATGCGACTTGTCGGTCAACCCACATTTCAGCTATGTCGTCTGTCATGGACATGAAGAATTGACGATTATTTGGCTCTTTCAGGGCTTCGCCTGCATATAGCACCCTTTCTGGAGTAATAGATGGCATAGCATACAACCGGGCCATGCACTCCTGGATGGTTGGAATCACTGGTCTGCTCGACTTTTCAGACTGATAAATTTCACGGGCAAGCTCTAGCTTTTGCCTGCCTATTTCAACCATCTCAGTGATTACAGCAAGGCCGACGTCAGATTTGCGACGCCGTCCCCCTCCAGTCATGGTAGTTTTGGGTGTAGGGTTTGTGGGATCTGGTGAGCGTGGACGTTTTCCCCCAGAACCGCTACCACTTGCACTACCTCCGACAGTTGGGTTTTCAGGAGTAGGGGTTTGAGAGTCGGAGAATTGCGTCCCCCTTGTATTTGCATATTGAGGGGCTTCTGAAGATCCTGCTTCAAATGGACTAGATGAGATATTGAAAGTCGACATTCGCTCCCCAATAAGAGTAGCATCCTCACCAGGGGAAGATGAGGATGAACTTTCAACAATTTGAGGTCCTTGCATTGTAGTAGTATTAGCATATTGGCCACTGGCCGTTGTTTTCGCGGTCAAGAAGGCCAGATCCTTATAAGCCGGAAATGGCCTACCTCGACATTTTGCGAATGCCGGATTATCCTGGAGAAAGATTTAAATGAATGTCTAATGTCAATTATGTGAATAGTACGCGAGCATTTACAAAAATCTTTATGATTGTAGGTTAAATTTACCGCAATCACTACATCCCAGTCAGCTGGATCACCGGCGGTCGGGATATTGTTTATAAAGTCCCAGCCCCAACCACTCTTGTTGGCTAAAGTGTTATAAAGCATGAATGTTCGCTTTAAAACTTTAAGCCGATTTTTTATTTGTTCTTTGTTCAAATGCAAGTTGGTCCTTGCATTGAATGCAGATATGATTCGAACCCAGGCTACACTGGTGAACGCCCCATTAACGAAGTTCCCCAATGCATGCTCTTCAGTGAGCAAGGCCAAAAAAATTGAGTCCATCAATTCTGACCAATTCTGGGTTCGGGTATGCGTTTGGGCTGGCTGCCCAGAATTACCCTCCTGTGAAGCTACGATATTAGGGAAGCCTTCGAAAGCTACACTTTTTCTTGCTTGATGCTTTGTTTGTTTCTTGAATGGACGCATCTGGAATAAGGTGTTTGGTTGGCACAATGATAATAATAAGTTAAGTACAATTTAAAGTGAATTACTAGTACCACTCTCAATCATACAAGATGAAAAATACATAGTTGAAAATATTCGGAGCTATCTAATTGAACGGATATTGCCGGGGAATTTCAACCATTACTAAAAACTTAGTATATTTAAATACTTAATTGACTCAATTGATTGCCAAAAAGGGTATGGGGGTGCAGTGGATTATAAATCCATGCCATGCCATCTGATACTTCTGGCAATCGTCATCATCGTCGATATTTTAAGCGATTATCCGACAAACCCACTTTTCCGACTGTTGGTTGTAGTGATATTGTCATATTGTTTGAGAGAAATGTGTGTTGCTTGAACTAATTGTGCCATGTTGTTAGAGATAAATGTGTGCTGCTTGAACTAATAGTGTCATCTTGTTTGAGAGAAATGGGTGATGGTTAAACTTATATTGCCATCTCTTTGCCTTAATATGCGCTGATTGTGTGTACGACGCCTATCACCCATTTTGCCTTATGATATGCCAATTTGTGTGTATGCTGCGTATCAGCCAATTACATATTTCTTTTTATTTAAAAAATTTGACTCAATTGATTGCCAAATGATATGGGGCTGCAGTGGATTGTAAATCCATGCCATGCCTTCTGATACCTCTGGCAACCGTCATCATCGTCGATATTTTAAGCGATTATCCGACAAACCCATTTTTCCGACTCTTGGTTGTACTGATATTGTCATATTGTTGGAGAGAAATGTGTGATGCTTGAACATATTATGCCATCTTGTTAGAGATAATGTGTGATGCTTGAACTAATAGTGTCATCTTGTTTGAGAGAAATGGGTGATGGTTAAACTTATATTGCCTTCTCTTTGCCTTAATATGCGCTGATTGTGTGTACGATGCCTATCACCCATTTTGCCTTATGATATGCCAATTGTGTGTATGCTACGTATCAGCCAATTACATATTTCTTTTTATTTAAAAGATTTGACTCATTTGATTGCCAAGTGATATGGGGCTGCAGTGGATTATAAATCCATGCCATGCCATCTGATACTTCTGGCAACCGTCATCATCGTCGATTTTGTTATTCTCATCATAAACAAAATCTCCTTTAGCGCATACACACAAAAAGGGGATAGGAAGCGTACACACATCCAGCACAGAACATGCCAACATTACACATTTATTAATACACATTATGAGTGCAACCAGCACACATTTATCTCAAATAAGATCCCAATATTAGTTCAATCAATTAACATTATCACTCCGCGATGGCACTATTAGTTCAACCAGCACACAATTCTCTCAAACAAGAGGGCACTATTAAATCAACCAACTCTCTTTTCTCTCAAATAAGATGACAATATTAATACAAGCAGCACACATAGCTCCCAAACAAGATGGCACAATTAGTACATGCAGCACACATTTGTCTCTAACAACATGGCATGAATAGTTCAAGCATCATACATGTGTATCTAAACAAGATGACACAATTAGTACAAGCATCACAAAGTTTTCTCTTAACAACATGGCACAATTAGTACAAGCAGCTCACATTTCTCTCAAACAAGATGGCACAAATAGTTCAAGCATCACACATTTGTCTGAAACAAGATGGCATAATAAGTTCAAGCATCACAAATTTATCTCCTACAAGATGGCACAATTAGTTGAAGCATCACACATTTGTCTCTAACAAGATGGCATAATAAGTTCAAGCATCACAAATTTATCTCCTACAAGATGGCACAAATAGTTCAAGCATCACACATTTGTCTGAAACAAGATGGCATAATAAGTTCAAGCATCACAAATTTATCTCCTACAAGATGGCACAATTAGTTGAAGCATCACACATTTGTCTCTAACAAGATGGCATAATAAGTTCAAGCAAGGAGCAAATTTATCTCCTACAAGATGGCACAATTAGTTGAAGCATCACACATTTGTCTCTAACAAGATGGCATAATATGTTCAACCATCACAAATTTATCTCCTACAAGATGGCACAATTAGTTGTAGCATCACACATTTGTCTCAAACAAGATGGCATAATAAGTTCAAGCATCACAAATTTATCTCCTACAAGATGGCACAATTAGTTGTAGCATCACACATTTGTCTCAAACAAGATGGCATAATAAGTTCAAGCATCACAAATTTATCTCCTACAAGATGGCACAATTAGTTGTAGCATCACACATTTGTCTCAAACAAGATGGCATAATAAGTTCAAGCATCACAAATTTATCTCCTACAAGATGGCACAATTAGTTGTAGCATCACACATTTGTCTCAAACAAGATGGCATAATAAGTTCAAGCATCACAAATTTATCTCCTACAACATGGCACAATTAGTTCTAGCATCACACATTTGTCTCTAACAAGATGGCATATTAAGTTCAAGCATCACAAATTTATCTCCCACAACATGTCACAATTAGTTCAAGCATCACACATTTGTATCTAAACAAGCAACACACATTTGTTTCTAACAAGATGGCACAATTAGTACAAACAGCACACATTTCTCTCAAACTACATGGCACAATTAGTACAAGCAGCACACAGATGTCACAAACAAGATGGCACAATTACTTCAAAAAGCACAAATTTATCTGAAACAAGATGGAAGAATTTTTTACCTTTGTGAGGATGTCGAAAAAGGTAGCTTACTAGGTTACCGTGGCGCGCCGCAGAAGCGGATCTCTCAGATCGGACCAACAGGGAGATCTCGCGACGAGCTCGGAGCAAGGAGCAACACTTTCTCGAGAGGGATCGGAGCTAGGGTTTTTATCAGGATTAAACCCAAACCAACAGTTTCTCGAGAGGGATCGGAGCAACTATTTCTCGATTGGGAGATCTCGCGACGAGCTCGGAGCAAGGAGCAAGGGATCGGAGCTAGGGATCGGAGCAACAGTTTCTCGAGATGGATTACAGCAAGAGGGAGGCTTACTCGGAGAAGGGAGGAAGAAGACAAAGCCACGTGCTACTCACCTGGGTAACCGCGCCGGAACCCAACACCCGAAAGCAAGGGATCGGAGCAACACTTTCTCGACAGGGATTAGAGCAAGAGGGAGGCTTACTCGGAGAAGGGAGGAAGAAGACACAGCCACGGGCTGCTCACCTGGGTAACCGCGCCGGAACCCAACACCCGAAGAAGAAGGAGCAAGGGATCGGAGCAATACCGAAGCAATAGCGGCTACGGATCGGAGATCTCGCGACGACCTCGGAGCAAGGAGCAAGGGATCGGAGCAAGGGATCGGAGCAAGAGTTTCTCGAGCAAGAGGGAGGCTTACTCGGAGAAGGGAGGAAGAAGACAGAGATGGAGGTCACGGGGTGCTCACCTCGGTAACCGCGCGGCAGAATGAACCCGGGTTCAATTCGCCTAAACCCGGGGTGGGGGGGGGGATTCCTAAACCCCCCCCCTTACCGGGTTATCCGCGGATAACCCGGTAAGGGGGGGTTTAGGAAATTCCCCCCCCCCCCCCCCCCCCCCCCCCCCAACTTTTTTGTTTGGGTATGGTTAAGGGGATAAGGGGGTTATTCCCCCCTTATCCCCTTAACCAAACGGGGGCTAAAAAATCCTAAACCCTAAACCCTAAACCTAAACCCTAAATCTGGGCAAAATAGGTATATCTGATAGTTTTCAACTCCGATTATTATTTAACTCTAGTTTAACCCTAGTTAACTTAACAAAGGGAAACGGTATGGGTATTTTTAATAACGGTGGAACGTATGAAGGGTATATTAGAAAGAAGAAAATAAGAGGGGTAAATCAGATATTTCTTTATATTTCAGGGGTACACGAGCAATTATCCCCAAAAAATATGAGGCAAAGAGAGAATAAAATATACGTGTACTATTTTTCGAGACAAATTTGAACAGAATATTTACTTAAATGCAATTGTACTAAAAAAAAAGGGTAATCAGATAATTTAATAATATTAGAAACTAAAAATGTTTTCTTAATAATTTAGTATTTTTATTATTATTTTTCTACTTTTTGTTGGTCTACATTGTTGACCAAGTTGGATGGTTGCATTCAGAGCACACCATACAGACCTTTTCTTCAGCAAAAATAGGAGCACGAGAAAAAAAATGAGTTAGAAATTAAGCTAAAGAATGGAGCAATTAATGCCAACAGCAACAAAATAAAAAAGATAAAAAAAAAAAAAAAAATCTCTTATGTTACTACATAAGAGTTTAATCACACTCCATAAATAACAAGTTGTACCAAAATATATATTCAAAGTAAAGCTGGACCTTTCCTTCTAAAAATCCGAGCTCATTTCTTGCAGCAAAAATAAGGACTCTCAACGTCTATCTATTTATCTATATATGATTTTTTTATTTTTTGCCTGGTGTCAACATTTTTTTTATTTGAAGTGAATCGGCTTAAATTCTCTTTGGTGCCCCGACTTTTGTTAAAATGGCAAAGTGCGGATAAGACGCACTTAACGTGTTTAATAAAACGAGAAAAAAAAAAAAGAGTTAGAGCGAGTTTGGTTCGAAGCAAAAGGCTATCGGGCCAAAAATGAGTTGAAAACGAAATTTAAAATGAGTTCCGTATTGAGAATCGGCTTAAGATTGAGCCCGAAACAATCAAAATGGCTGTAGGTATATTAGAAATGAATTTTGAGTATGTCGAAATAATTTCGTGAGGTCTAGAGCCTCGTAGAGCAAAAACACGTTTTTCGAGGCGATGAAAATATAGAGATTTGCTAAATCGTTCCTGACGCAAGTGATAAAGGGCTTAGTGGTTGATACCCGAGGTCCCGAGCTCGAAGCCTAGTTACTTCACATTTCTAGTTAAGTTTATTTCAAAATAAACGAAGCGAGTAGCTTGCTACCTTTTTCTCAAAAAAAAAAGAAGAGAATTTGACATTCGGGGTCCGGACCTTTTTAAAAAGTCCCCACCGTGAGAAGAAAGGGCCGGATTATATTGGTGTGCAGAAAACCAATGTTCGGGATCCGGACTTTTTCGTGGAACGAAAAAGTCCGAACCTTTTTCGTGCACAGTGTTTGGGACGTTCGAGGTCCAAACTTTTTCGGAAAAAAAGTTAGGACTTTTTCGGGCCTGTCAGGAAGAGAGAGTGGCAAACTTGTAAATAACAGTGGGCCCTTGGTATATAAGGCTGGGGGACTTCTCCCCCAACCTCAGGCCACCCGCCCTTGGTGTGACACCCCCGGAATTTGGATTAGTCCTCTATATAAATGATATAATAGGACTAAAATCTCTAACCCGGCTATAGCATTTTGGATGGTAGCAAGATCCAAGAGGAACATGAGAGTTAAGCGTGCTAGAGCTAGAGTAGTTCTAGGATGGGTGACTCCCTGGGAAGTGGGGCGTCACAATTGGTATCAGAGCCATTCACCAGCCGGAAATGTGAGATGAGTCTCGGCTGAGCCAGGGTTATATAGCGGGTAGAGCGAGGCTCCCCGGCTAATGATCGTTGTGGGTGGAGTGCAGCTCCCCACAAGGTCGGCTAAGGCTAGCGAGACGAGTCTCACATCGCTTGGTGCTTGTGAGTTCTAGGATGGGTGACTCCCTGGAAAGTGGGGCGTCACAATTGGTATCAGAGCCATTCACCAGCCGGAAATGTGAGATGAGTCTCGGCTGAGCCAGGGTTATATAGCGGGTAGAGCGAGGCTCCCCGGCTAATGATCGTTGTGGGTGGAGTGCAGCTCCCCACAAGGTCGGCTAAGGCTAGCGAGACGAGTCTCACATCGCTTGGTGCTTGTGAGTGTGCTTGAGCCTGACGTGGACGTCAGGGCTTAAAGGGGGGAAGAATGTGACACCCCCGGAATTTGGATTAGTCCTCTATATAAATGATATAATAGGACTAAAATCTTTAACCCGGCTATAGCATTTTGGATGGTAGCAAGATCCAAGAGGAACATGAGAGTTAAGCGTGCTAGAGCTAGAGTAGTTCTAGGATGGGTGACCCCCTGGGAAGTGGGGCGTCACACTTGGTATATAATGTTGGGGGACTTCTCCCCCAACCTTAGGCCACCCCTCACTCCATCTCTCATTCTCTCTCTCCTCTCTTTCTCTCTCTAGAAAGAAGAATAGCCCAAGCTTGGAGGAGCTCCGTTTTAGGGTTTTAATCTCTTTGAAAGCCACGAAACGGAAGGGGTTTGTAAGGGAAGAACTCTAGGAGGAAGAAGAATCTTTCCCATCCCCTCTTGAGCAAGAAATCAAAAGGTAAGTTTTTAAAGTTTTGGTAAAATTTGGGGGTTTTGAGTTTTTGAGCTCCAAAAAGATTTCTAATGATCTATTTTGATTTCTAGCCCATGTTTTAGGGGTTTTCTTGAAGAGCAAGATATAGAGTTCTTCTATTTTGAAGCATTGTTGTAAGAGTGGTTGTAGTGGCCCTAGTTCCCATGCAGCGTTTTTCCGATGGATCCACTGTTAGAACACCTATTATTGGTGTACCTGGCCCACAGTGCATCAATTGGGTGCGATTGATGGACCCTGTGTGCTTTTATTTACTATTTGGCCTTCAGCTGGGTTTGCCGAAGTTTCGGGGAAGATTTAGGCCAAACAGAGGTCGTAGATGGATTCAGCGCGGAAAAACGCTTGAAAACGAATATTTATTTGCTTAATTTGGAGTCCGGATGCCCAAAAAAAGGACACCCGGAAGTTTTTGGTGGAAAATGGTGCATGGGAGGGGCCGTAGACCGCCGGGATGCCACGTGGCAGGCTCTGATTGGCCGGTTCAGGATGCGCGGTCCACAGAGCAGCGCGGCGGGGTGCACAGACCCGGTGCATGGACACGTGGCACCGCCTGATTGGCGGGCCCAGGGCGCGCGGTCTACTGGAGGTGCGCGGCGGTGCATGGTCCAGGCGGGGGACAGGTGGCAGCCCCGGGTTGGTAGGTGCACGCGGCGCGGTCCACGGAATTTCTGGGGAAGGCGTGGACCGGGCGCAGGGGACACGTGTCATCCCCTGATTGGCGGGTGCAGCGTGCGCGGTGCACCGGGCACGCGGTTGGTGCCTCGGGGCGCGTGCCCACGTGCGACCCACGTCGCGCTGCCGGTCAGGCAGCGGGTCAACCGGGCGGGACACGTGGCGCCCGCTCATTGGCGGGCGCCACCGCCTTACTGTGCCCGGGGGGCGGACACGTGGCGGGCGGTGAGTGGCCCGCTTCGGTGTTCGCTGTTCGGGCGACACGTGGCAGGCTCTGGGGCGGGTCGGATGGATCGTGGATCCCGTCCGACGGCGTGTATTGGGCCGGGCCGCACTGTGCGCGCCCGAAAACCTTGGGCCGGGCCGCACTGTGCGCGCCCGAAAGTTTTCGGGCGCCCGAAAAGTCGGGCCCGAGCCCAATTGACTTGATTTTTTTTGGGCTTTTTCTTTGAGGCCTATATAAAGGCCGGCTTGGGGTGGATTTTTCCACCCTTTCTCGTGGGATCTAGCTCGTGTGCCTTATACAAAACTTCTTCCTCTCCCTCTTGCCAATCTTTTGGTGAAGTTTCAGATTTTCTGGAAGCCGCGACGACTGCTTTTCCTGCCTCGTAGTGCGGAGCGACAGTTTACTGTTGAAGGCCCATTTTCGTCGCATTTCACTCTGGGAGACCTGCAGAGCTACCCCGACATCATTTTTGGATGATTTCTTTGGCAGAGGTTGCGCGAGAGGTATATCTACGTTTTCCGTATTGATCACTTTTCCCAGAAATGAGTTTTTTAAGGGTTTGGGGTACATTTTTATGCCCCTTTGCTACAGTTTGGAATCTTGACAGCAGCAACTTCGCGGAATTTTATCTTCACTTCTGGATATCGGTTTTCGACGATTCAAGAGCCTATCGACATCTACACTTCGCGAGGATCGTCGTGATATTTTTATTGGAATTTCTGGAAATTTATTTTCAGGTGAAATTCGCGTGTGAACAGTAACTGTGTGTGCAGATTTTTGGAATGTGATTGTTATGTGTTAATTGTTGTAATTGTGAGTTGTTGTTGTACCCAGGACTGTAGGAGCACCTTTTCTGTGCTCCTGGCTCTGTGGATCTGGAAAGTTGTCGATTCCTGGACTGTTTATCTGTACCGTCTCGGACAGTTAGCGTGTTCAGGTGGGTGATCCTGCTTACAATAACTATGGACTGCACTCTAATTCTGCAATTATATATGCATGCATGATAGTATTTGAGCGAAATAATCTGTGCAAACTGTATGAAAGTACCCACAGTTAGTAATTGCTAAATTTGATGATCTTATTGGAAATCTTGCCACACATGAACCATTTTAATTGGAAAACTTGACTTAGCACATCTATTATGCATTGTATATCTTACTCAGATGACTACTGTTAGAATTATGCATCTGCTTTAGTTCTCCCACGTCAGTTGTTACTTTTGTCATTCTGGACATAGTGGTCTTCCCTTGAGTTGTGGGTTGGGAGGTTTAGTAGCTTTGGATGCATTGTACTCGTGTCTGGGGACCGAGTAGAGTTGGTAGCAGTCTGTAGATTGTTCATCATTGAGATAGTGACATGTGGGACTAGGATCTTTGGGAGATGATCATTGGGACAGTGTGGATTCTTAGTTAGCGAGTGAGACAGTGATTGGATCATAGCCTGCAGGAGCCATACTTGAGATCGACAGAGATGCGCAGATACTTTGCTCGGTGGGGTCGCTACCCACGAGTGCCACTCCGGAGTTGGGCTTGTTACTTCTATTGCGGCTTGTCGATGTTGGTGTCCCTCTGGCTGAGCCAGTTTTGGCAGTCATGGACATCGTCCCTCTGGCTGAGCCAGTTTTGGCAGCTACGGACATACCTACAGCAGTAGGTAGGCGCAGGTTTGACTGGACCGTTTGGGCAGTCAGTTTGGATTGGGTGACTTGAGTCGAGCATCAGTAGAGACATATTGGTCTTCGGTCCTTTTTCCTTGAGCATTTGGATAGAGGCATAGTAGCAGTAGATGTTTTACTTTCCAGCTTTTTATACTGCATTTCTTTGTTACTTTATGCCTCTTGTAGACTTAGTGGGCAGGCCGTCGGGCTTGTTGGCGGCACCCACTGAGAACTACTGTGGGAGGTAGTTCTCACACCCGTCGTGGTGTCTTTTCCCCAGGGACTTCAGCTCCAGTTCCTACGGTGCCCGTTGCTGATCCAGCCCCTACAGACCGAGGTAAGGGAATCGCGAGGTAGATTCTTTCCCCCTTTCAGCAGCAGCGAGTGGTAGAGGTACCCGATATACTTTTTGGTTGTGTCTTTTGGTTTGAGAGATTATGTAGTGAGGTATCGAGTTGTACTCTGCTGTTTTCTTTTGAGAGACTCCTGTATTTGAGTGAGGACTTTTGTATATATGTGTGTGAGACAGCTTTACTTCCTGTTACTGT
The DNA here is from genome assembly GCA_029204045.2 of Tillandsia leiboldiana. Taxonomy (NCBI): domain Eukaryota; kingdom Viridiplantae; phylum Streptophyta; class Magnoliopsida; order Poales; family Bromeliaceae; genus Tillandsia; species Tillandsia leiboldiana. The sequence goes on from CM055073.1 coordinate 29,183,453, forward strand.
TAGTTTTACTTTTACAGCTCTGATATCTGTTAGTTTAGATACTTACTTGCAGGTTAGTCGCTACGTCTCTACAGGGCTTCCTGTAGGGGCGGCGGATCTGTTGGCGAGCCCGGAGTACAGTTCCGACCCCGGGGCGTGACAGTGGTTGTGTACGAACACAATTAGAGTTCTTGGATAAAATTAGGGTTTAGCCCTAAGTATTGTAAAAGAAGTGATTACAAGGTTTAGCCTTGCTTTAAGTAAACATTAACCTAATTGTAGGTTCTTAGCATGGAATTAACTTAGGATAAAACCTAGATCAAGAGATTTGGTATATGTGGTATAAAACCTAAGAAAATCATCTAGGTTAACTAAGTGGCATCTAACTTAGGGGATAACCTAAAGGATAAATGTAGAGTTAAACATAGAGTCAATGTGAACTCTAAGATTATAGTGAAGAGTTGATGTCCTAGAGACATTTGGCAACCCTAGAGTAAGTGTGACGCCCCACTTCCCAGGGGGTCACCCATCCTAGAACTACTCTAGCTCTAGCACGCTTAACTCTCATGTTCCTCTTGGATCTTGCTACCATCCAAAATGCTATAGACGGGTTAGAGATTTAGTCCTATTATATCATTTATATATAGGACTAATCCAAATTCCGGGGGTGTCACATTCTTCCCCCCTTTAAGCCCTGACGTCCACGTCAGGCTCAAGCACACTCACAATGTCACGCCCCGAGTCCGCCAATTTGTACGGTTCGGGCACGCCAACAGACCCGCCAATCGGGTAAGACCTTTTCCTACCCGAAAGGAACGGTAACATCCATAATAACACAACAAGTGTATGCGGAAGCTCAATATCAGAGTACTAAAAATCACTACAAATTTAAAACTTTCATTCAATAACAAATAGTTAATGCGGAAATGAAAGCATACAAGAGTGAACCATGCATTACTTCATTACACTTTACATCTCTGAACTTGCAAATAAAATTATTACAATTCCTTTACATAAATTCCTCACCATACAAAATTCACTCAAGAAATATATAAAAGGGATACCTATGCTAGACCCTCTAGGTCTCTATGCTGCTGGGCCCTTGCCCCTGTCGTATGCCTCGCCGTCTGCATCTGAACCGTCTCGTCCGCTGTATCCATACCCGAACCTGTGGAGGGGGGGGGGTCACCCAAGGGGTGTGAGAACTCCGACAGAGTTCCCAGTGGGTTCAACCACCGAGAAAAAGTGTCCTACACCACTTGGTCCAATGGAAGCAATAATAATAGTGCTAGGAAACTAAAATCCTCAATATCAAAATGCGGCTACGCAATATAATATATCACTGCACTATACTATCTGTGTCTAATCATCAACCATCACTACTCTGTCTAGCCACACTAGGCAACTAACCACCAACTCGGCCACTATGCCGCTGTATACAGGGTCAAACTAACCCGGCCACCTGGCCACTCTATTTCTCTTTATTCTTTAATTCTGGTGCTTTAGTTCAAGTTAACCCCTCAGAAATTTCTTATCCAACGGGCCCCAGCCCGGTAGTACTGCTACCATAAGATAAGATTTCTAAGGTTGCCGATAACACCCGCAAGTGTTACCCCGTCCTACGGGAGAAACGTGCCAGATGGGTCACTGCCCTGGAGCGGGATACACCTGCGCCTCCAACAAGGGTCACGTTTCCTCCCTGAAGGTACGCCCGTTTTATCTTTATATTTTTCTTTCTTTTCTTTTCTTTTTCTTTCACTTTTTACTTTAGTTCTTAGCCTCCTTGCCTTTGAACACTTTTCTTTCTCATTCGAGCTTATAGCTCCAATTTTGCCATTGGCAAATCTCTTTCTTTGAGCATTTAGCTCATTGCTTTCACTTTTAGCCTTTCGAAAGTACCTCGTCCGACGGGTCACTGCCCAGGGAGTCCTGCTCCACAATGACGAGTCAAATTCGAAGGCGCCATTTACATTCTTGTTATGCTCTTTTAGCCGCTTTTAGCTTGCTATTAAACTTTACCCTTTTTGCATTAATTACCTCTTATCCTAGGTCTCGCCGTCAGGATAACTAGAGAGTCTCTTGGACTCTTATCATTTCTCTTTCTTTTAACTCAAATTGAAGTTAAAGTGATTGTCCATTTGCCCAGACACCCTATGGCCCACTCTAGGGTTGTATTATTTAGCTTTTTGACTTTGTGATTACACAAACTTTTCCTTAGAGTTTGACTCTAAGTTGATCACTTTGCTATCAGTTTAATTCTTTAAACTTTGTGGCCACATACTCTTTTCTTTGCCGAACCTGGAGTTACATTATCTCTATTTACCTGTTGCACTTTGCATTTAGAGTTATCTTGACCCTAATCCATTTCCTGTGAGTATAAACTCCACTCGTTCACCTTAGGTTTTTCTTACCTAAGTTTCATATCATGTTTAACCTAGAGTTCCTTGACTCTATGTTAACCAGTCTATTCTCAACCCACTAACTTACCTTAGGTTTCCTTTACCTAAGTCTTATATCATGCTCATCCTAGAGTCCTTGACTCTATGTTGATCACTCTATCCAATGTCCTTAGGTTATCTCCTAAGATAATGCCACTCATTCAATCCTAGGGTATATCCCTAAGTTTGATGCCACTCATTAACCCTGAGTCTAGGTTTTCTCCTAGTCTTACTACCAGCATATCCTTTTCCTTATGCTTTCACATGATTCCTAGGGCTATACCCTAACATGATCACCGATAACAAATAATTGATTCCCCTTTTTACGCATGCAATTATTTCCATCTCAATCATCAATAAAGTTTAACATCTACGCAGGCAATTATCATCCATATTTAGCAATTCAGAAAAATCCACTTTTCTATCTGCATCCTTCTACACATGCAAGTTTATCTCTTATTCTAATAATTAGAAAAGTTTACTTCTCTTCTATATCCATCTACACATGCAAAATTCAATCATAATTACCCAACGCCTCTAACAGGCTACTATCATGCTTCAAGATCAAAAGCAGAGGAAAAAGTGGAGAAGTCACCCATTTTCGGTAGAATCCCCCACCTCGGTGTATTCTTTTGGTCCTTGAAGGAGACAATTTCAACTCCTTGGATCCGTGAGGCTTCCCTACATTGTAAGGAAGGCAAAAGATAAGCAATTGCTTTTACATGATTCACTAAAATTCATAAGGCGGTAAAACTAACCCCTTTTTTGACAACTTAAAGGGAAAAATTCCTATTTGGTCATTTTCTCCATCAAAAGGCTAAATTTTTATCGGTTCATAAAAATGAGAGGAGAATAGTCATCCCATGGCATGTTGCCAAAAAGAAACTTGCTCAACTCGATCCGGGGTCAAAATGCTCTCAAGAATTTGAGAAAAGCTCAATTTGAACAATTTCCCAAAATTTACCGATTTTGCATATTGGCAAAAAATTGAGGCTTCGCTTTCAGAATTGGAGTGAAGCTCAATTTGAGGTATTCCCCCGACTTATCGATTTTGCGCGTTGGCAAAATTAGGACATTGCATTTTTCTTATCGGGGAAAAGGAAAGAAGAGAAAAATTTTCTTTCTTTCCTTATTTTCTTCTTTTCTTTCCCTTCTTTCTTTTCTTTTTTTTTTTGTAAGTGTTCCTGCTGCTGGGCAGCAGCATGTATAGCTGCTGCCCACGCAGCAGTTCCAGCAGCTGCTGCTGCCTTATGCAGCAGCAGCAGGGCCAGCAGCTGCTGCTGCCTTGAGCAGCAGCAGCAGGGCCAGCAGCTGGGCAGCTGCTCAATGCTGCTGCGCAGGCAGCAGGACCAGCAGCTGCCCCCATGGCAGCTGCTCAAGCAGCCCACGATGGCTGCTGCTGGCAGAAAGAGAGAGAGAGAGAGAGAGAAAGAGAGTTTAACTTACCTTCTTCCTCCTTCTTCTTCCCCTTTTTCTTCTCCTTTCCTTCTTCTTCCTCCTTTCCTTCTCCTCTTTCGTTTCTTCTTTCAGCTGAGAGAGAGGGAGAGAAAATGAGAGAGAGAGAAAGTGAATTTCAAAAGAGAGGAGAGAGTAGAGTATTTACTCTCTGCAGGGGTAGGTGGGGAAAGGGGTGATTTTACTAAAAAGCCCCCAACTTAACCCCAATTTTACTCAAATACCCTTTAAAAATGCTGCAGTTTTCCTGCAGTGAGCAAATTTGAGTACCCTCTTTTCACTGCGCTTTGCCGTCGGCTGGGAGATTGAAAATAAAATTTTTCTTCTTCCCTTTATTCTACAAATTTTTCTTAAACTTCCCACGATTTTGTTTAAATTTTTGGACTACCCTAAGCCCTCGAAAGAGAGCCCCGAAAAAGCTTCGCGATCAACTGCACTGTCAAAAACTGCAGTTTCAGAATTCACGAAGCATTTTTCTTCGCTTCGTTCTCCAATTTTCCTTAATCGCTCACCTAGGTTTTTCACCCCTTTTAATCAGAAAACTTTTGTGAGACACCCCACGATTTCTTTTAAATTTTTGGGCTACTCTAAGTCTCCGAAAAAGGGCTCCGAAAATGCTTCGTGATCACAAATTTCAGAAATTCCAGAATTTGCTAAGTCCTCGGGGTTCAAGTCACTTTTCGACCCGATGCCCTTCGCGTCAGCCCGAAACGCACCGAACTCGACTGTAATCATATTTAAAACACGTTACAAGTCTTCTCGCCGAATTTCGCCATTTTGCGAACTCGGCGAACACGAGTCCAAATTTTGCAAACTTGAGGCTTCGCTTCTCAACCACAACTCACTTTTCGACTCAACGGCTTTTTCGTCGATTCGAAATACTTCCAACCCACTTGTAATTACATTTGAAATGTGTTACAAGCATTTTTGCTGAGTTTCGCCACTTTCCAGAAATCGGTGAACTTAAGCTTTAGAATTTAGAACTTCAAATTCTCAACTTACAACTCACTTTTCGACTCAACGGCCTCTGCGTCGATTCGAAATGCTTCCAACTCACTTGTACTTACATTTGAAATATGTTACAAGTATTTTTGCTGAGTTTGGCCATTTCTGGGTCACCAAAAGCCTCGCTGTATCAAAAATCGCTGGCGGACCCTGTTCTCACAATCCGGGCATCCGATCAACGCGAAACTTTTACTGTGGCCTTAAAACATATTTACAGAGCTCCCGTAATTTTCTCGGAATTTTTCGACACTGTGAATTTTCCACTAAAAATCTGGGCCCCCCTTTCTCCAATAAAATTCTAGATCTCTTTATTTTATCCCGATTTGGACCCAACTCGCTTCCAAATATTCTTTACTTCCCCAACTTTCATAAAAATGGTATTTCATACCATTTTTATTTATATTTATTTATATACCATAGATCTGGTACATTACATTCTACCCCCCTTAAAATAAGTTTCGTCCTCGAAACTTGAATCACATCTCGACTCCTATTTGATCGAGAGGGAGGAATTTTGCCCTCAATGCTGGGCTCACTATATGTCATTACTGGCATCATATTGCCTGCTCGCCGAGACTACACGAGCAACTCGTTCACGAATTCCTATCTCAATCCAGGGACAAACTCAGACCTAGTGTCTGGCCACTTTCACCAAATAGGTGAGAGACACAGTTGAGCACTTGCTCTCTCAATTTGCCACTAATGACCCAATCTTTATTTGCGAAATTTCCACTTTAATTCCGTCGTCATTCTTTCACAACGAGGTTGCATCTGCAACAATTACATTTACCGCATATTCTTTCCAATCGCTCCCCTGCCTAATGTGGAGGGCAAAGGCCAATCCACAAGTCCTCAGCTATCACGCACGCTGCTAGTGCTCTAAATCCACAGGTTATCAGCTAACCCGACATCTCAGACTACTAATAGGTTCACAGACCACGGTCAAATAGGGGCCTATAGCCCAAAACTAGTCCACAGACCTAATCGTCAAATGGGTAGATCCACACTTAGGATTACTCCCCCAACACTCCCACTAGGAGCTACAATACCTCAATCATCACTAGCCCTACGGCCTGATCACATCACACACTCTCAGTGTACAAACAGCCTCAAGGCTCACACGTGGCATTCCACGTTCCCGGGTCATCGCTCAGACTACCGCCCCGACCAAATCTCTATCATGACCCGCCCTCAGGTCTCGGGCCGCTGTCTCTCACAGCCAACTGCGCCTGCCCACTGGGCTACAGGCCCACAGTCCACAAACATGGTCCAGGCACGAATCGTCCCCAAGCGAACCCGCTAATCGTCGCCATGCGACCACTACGCTCACTGAGCAAAACCAACTAACTAGTCGTCAATCCACGACCCGAACCCTCTATCAACTCTGGCCACACTGGGCACAGGCTAATGTGTCACCTAATCAGCCCTCTCTGGCTAAACAATACTCGTGCTCCATGAGCACCCAAACAGTTGGGCGTCCTACGCCCCCATGCTGACTCATAAAGTCCAGCGTTAAGCAACTTGCTTAAACACGCGTATGACTCCTATACACCTCTCCCAACTGGGTTGAGGCACCACTATAACCCGTTCACCACTCTGGTGATTAACACGCAAACCCTGCGGTGGCAATCCTTGCCATTATACCGATCCATCAGACCGTCACCATAAAACTCTCGCTCTTTCGAGAGATCCTCGTATCTTGAAGCCTACTCTGGGCCTCACTAACTTTACTATGCGGCAACTCAGCCACAATCGTCACGCCACACGGTTACTACCGTCATCAGGGCGAACTCACGCCGCCAGGCCCGTAAATCTTCCTTGCCCTAACCCTTAGGGCACAGCAACTTGGCTCTCGCGACATAGCGATCACCATTTACCTCGCGAGTCGGTCACTCACTGGACCTACTAACCATACTTTGCCAGCAACCTAGCTGACACAAGCGTAAAACACCCTATGCTGAAGGTGTTGGCTGCGCCGACAAAAGTTCGGCGGCCGCTGCCATTCCCTTTACTGTCGCCCCTACAGGCGGCGACGCCGTATACTCACACGTTGTTTGTGCAGCCTCAGCTTGCTGCGCTATCAGCCACCGAAGCCTATCTATCTGCTCCGACTGTCACATCGACGCCACACTTAGGCGTTGGAATCAGCCTTCCTGTCGGCAGAAAATTTCCGCTGACGGCAAGAAGCTTGATCTGCTGCTGGACCACCAATAAGTGCGGCCACCTGCTATCGCAGCTCGTGTACCTTGTTCGACCCAGAGCCCTCTCGTGGCTCGAGTCGAGACAAGCGCGTATCCCTGCGTGGTGTCATCGCTAATATGCACACCACAACGAAATAATTTGCCCAAATTTTAGCCATTTGAGCAACGCGCAATCTATATACCGACAGAAAAGCTCGTCGACCCAATCATGCGAAAGTATAAGAGGGTACTCCCTTTCATCTCCAACATTACGTTGTCGGCCGCCAACGTAATATCCGAAGAATGAAAGCTCGTCGCCCTCGATCAGTCCCAACATCCTTTTTGGGAACAACAATAACCAATCGAATGCTTTCGCCTAACAATCCACACACTCTCTCGTGCTAATCCCTAGGGTCTCCCTAAGGTTTGCTAACCACCTAGGACTATTCCTAGTCTCTGATACCACTCTAATCTGTCACGCCCCGAGTCCGCCAATTTGTACGGTTCGGGCACGCCAACAGACCCGCCAATCGGGTAAGACCTTTTTCTACCCGAAAGGAACGGTAACATCCATAATAACACAACAAGTGTATGCGGAAGCTCAATATCAGAGTACTAAAAATCACTACAAATTTAAAACTTTCATTCAATAACAAATAGTTAATGCGGAAATGAAAGCATACAAGAGTGAACCATGCATTACTTCATTACACTTTACATCTCTGAACTTGCAAATAAAATTATTACAATTCCTTTACATAAATTCCTCACCATACAAAGTTCACTCAAGAAATATATAAAAGGGATACCTCTGCTAGACCCTCTAGGTCTCTATGCTGCTGGGCCCTTGCCCCTGTCGTATGCCTCGCCGTCTGCATCTGAACCGTCTCGTCCGCTGTATCCATACCCGAACCTGTGGGGGGGGGGGGGTCACCCAAGGAGTGTGAGAACTCCGACAGAGTTCCCAGTGGGTTCAACCACCGAGAAAAAGTGTCCTACACCACTTGGTCCAATGGAAGCAATAATAATAGTGCTAGGAAACTAAAATCCTCAATATCAAAATGCGGCTACGCAATATAATATATCACTGCACTATACTATCTGTGTCTAATCATCAACCATCACTACTCTGTCTAGCCACACTAGGCAACTAACCACCAACTCGGCCACTATGCCGCTGTATACAGGGTCAAACTAACCCGGCCACCTTGGCCACTCTATTTCTCTTTATTCTTTAATTCAGGTGCTTTAGTTCAAGTTAACCCCTCAGAAATTTCTTATCCAACGGGCCCCAGCCCGGTAGTACTGCTACCATAAGATAAGATTTCTAAGGTTGCCGATAACACCCGCAAGTGTTACCCCGTCCTACGGGAGAAACGTGCCAGATGGGTCACTGCCCTGGAGCGGGATACACCTGCGCCTCCAACAAGGGTCACGTTTCCTCCCCGAAGGTACGCCCGTTTTATCTTTATATTTTTCTTTCTTTTCTTTTTTTTTTCTTTCTCTTTTTACTTTAGTTCTTAGCCTCCTTGCCTTTGAACACTTTTCTTTCTCATTCGAGCTTATAGCTCCAATTTTGCCATTGGCAAATCTCTTTCTTTGAGCATTTAGCTCCTTGCTTTCACTTTTAGCCTTTCGAAAGTACCTCGTCCGACGGGTCACTGCCCAGGGAGTCCTGCTCCACAATGACGAGTCAAATTCGAAGGCGCCATTTACATTCTTGTTATGCTCTTTTAGCCGCTTTTAGCTTGCTATTAAACTTTACCCTTTTTGCATTAATTACCTCTTATCCTAGGTCTCGCCGTCAGGATAACTAGAGAGTCTCTTGGACTCTTATCATTTCTCTTTCTTTTAACTCAAATTGAAGTTAAAGTGATTGTCCATTTGCCCAGACACCCTATGACCCACTCTAGGGTTGTATTATTTAGCTTTTTGACTTTGTGATTACACAAACTTTTCCTTAGAGTTTGACTCTAAGTTGATCACTTTGCTATCAGTTTAATTCTTTAAACTTTGTGGCCACATACTCTTTTCTTTGCCGAACCTGGAGTTACATTATCTCTATTTACCTGTTGCACTTTGCATTTAGAGTTATCTTGACCCTAATCCATTTCCTGTGAGTATAAACTCCACTAGTTCACCTTAGGTTTTTCTTACCTAAGTTTCATATCATGTTTAACCTAGAGTTCCTTGACTCTATGTTAACCAGTCTATTCTCAACCCACTAACTTACCTTAGGTTTCCTTTACCTAAGTCTTATATCATGCTCATCCTAGAGTCCTTGACTCTATGTTGATCACTCTATCCAATGTCCTTAGGTTATCTCCTAAGATAATGCCACTCATTCAATCCTAGGATATACCCCTAAGTTTGATGCCACTCATTAACCCTGAGTCTAGGTTTTCTCCTAGTCTTACTACCAGCATATCCTTTTCCTTATGCTTTCACATGATTCCTAGGGCTATACCCTAACATGATCACCGATAACAAATAATTGATTCCCCTTTTTACGCATGCAATTATTTCCATCTCAATCATCAATAAAGTTTAACATCTACGCAGGCAATTATCATCCATATTTAGCAATTCAGAAAAATCCACTTTTCTATCTGCATCCTTCTACACATGCAAGTTTATCTCTTATTCTAATAATTAGAAAAGTTTACTTCTCTTCTATATCCATCTACACATGCAAAATTCAATCATAATTACCCAACGCCTCTAACAGGCTACTATCATGCTTCAAGATCAAAAGGAAAGAAGAGAAAAATTACCCATTTTCGGTAGAATCCCCCACCTCGGTGTATTCTTTTGGTCCTTGAAGGAGACAATTTCAACTCCTTGGATCCGTGAGGCTTCCCTACATTGTAAGGAAGGCAAAAGATAAGCAATTGTTTTTACATGATTCACTAAAATTCATAAGGCGGTAAAACTAACCCCTTTTTTGACAACTTAAAGGGAAAAATTCCTATTTGGTCATTTTCTCCATCAAAAGGCTAAATTTTTATCGGTTCATAAAAATGAGAGGAGAATAGTCATCCCATGGCATGTTGCCAAAAAGAAACTTGCTCAACTCGATACGGGGTCAAAATGCTCTCAAGAATTTGAGAAAAGCTCAATTTGAACAATTTTCCAAAATTTACCGATTTTGCATATTGGCAAAAAATCGAGGCTTCGCTTTCAGAATTGGAGAGAAGCTCAATTTGAGGTATTCCCCCGACTTATCGATTTTGCGCGTTGGCAAAATTAGGACATTGCATTTTTCTTATCGGGGAAAAGGAAAGAAGAGAAAAATTTTCTTTCTTTCCTTCTTTTCTTCTTTTCTTTCCTTTCTTTCTTTTCTTTTTTTTTGTAAGTGTTCCTGCTGCTGGGCAGCAGCATGTATAGCTGCTGCCCACGCAGCAGTTCCAGCAGCAGCTGCTGCCTTATGCAGCAGCAGCAGGGCCAGCAGCTGCCCCCAAGGCAGCTGCTCAAGCAGCTGCCTGGGCAGCTGCTCAATGCTGCTGCGCAGGCAGCAGGACCAGCAGCTGCCCCCATGGCAGCTGCTCAAGCAGCCCACGATGGCTGCTGGTGGCAGAAAGAGAGAGAGAGAGAGAGAGAGAGAGAGAGAGAGAGAGAGTTTAACTTACCTTCTTCCTCCTTCTTCTTCCCATTTTTCTTCTCCTTTCCTTCTTCTTCCTCCTTTCCTTCTCCTCTTTCGTTTCTTCTTTCAGCTGAGAGAGAGGGAGAGAAAATGAGAGAGAGAGAAAGTGAATTTCAAAAGAGAGGAGAGAGTAGAGTATTTACTCTCTGCAGGGGTAGGTGGGGAAAAGGGTGATTTTACTAAAAAGCCCCCAACTTAACCCCAATTTTACTCAAATACCCTTTAAAAATGCTGCAGTTTTCCTGCAGTGAGCAAATTTGAGTACCCTCTTTTCACTGCGCTTTGCCGTCGGCTGGGAGATCGAAAATAAAATTTTTCTTCTTCCCTTTATTCTACAAATTTTTCTTAAACTTCCCACGATTTTGTTTAAATTTTTGGACTACCCTAAGCCCTCGAAAGAGAGCCCCGAAAAAGCTTCGCGATCAACTGCACTGTCAAAAACTGCAGTTTCAGAATTCACGAAGCATTTTTCTTCGCTTCGTTCTCCAATTTTCCTTAATCGCTCACCTAGGTTTTTCACCCCTTTTAATCAGGAAACTTTTGTCAGACACCCCACGATTTCTTTTAAATTTTTGGGCTACTCTAAGTCTCCGAAACAGGGCTCCGAAAATGCTTCGTGATCACAAATTTCAGAAATTCCAGAATTTGCTAAGTCCTCGGGGTTCAAGTCACTTTTCGACCCGATGCCCTTCGCGTCAGCCCGAAACGCACTGAACTCGACTGTAATCATATTTAAAACACGTTACAAGTCTTCTCGCCGAATTTCGCAATTTTGCGAACTCGGCGAACACGAGTCCAAATTTTGCAAACTTGAGGCTTCGCTTCTCAACCACAACTCACTTTTCGACTCAACGGCTTTTTCGTCGATTCGAAATACTTCCAACCCACTTGTAATTACATTTGAAATATGTTACAAGCATTTTTGCTGAGTTTCGCCACTTTCCAGAAATCGGCGAACTTAAGCTTTAGAATTTAGAACTTCAAATTCTCAACTTACAACTCACTTTTCGACTGAACGGCCTCTGCGTCGATTCGAAATGCTTCCAACTCACTTGTACTTACATTTGAAATATGTTATAAGTATTTTTGCTGAGTTTGGCCATTTCTGGGTCACCAAAAGCCTCGCTGTATCAAAAATCGCTGGCGGACCCCGTTCTCACAATCCGGGCATCCGATCAACGCGAAACTTTTACTGTGGCCTTAAAACATATTTACGGAGCTCCCGTAATTTTCTCGGAATTTTCCGACACTGTGAATTTTCCACTAAAAATCTGGGCCCCCCTTTCTCCAATAAAATTCTAGATCTCTTTATTTTATCCCGATTTGGACCCAACTCGCTTCCAAATATTCTTTACTTCCCCAACTTTCATAAAAATGGTATTTCATACCATTTTTATTTATATACCATAGATCTGGTACATTACACACAAGCACCAGGCGATGTGAGACTCGTCTCGCTAGCCTTAGCCGACCTTGTAGGGAGCTGCACTCCACCTACAACGGTCATTAGCCGGGGAGCCACACTCTACCCGCTATATAACCCTGGCTCAGCCAAGACTCATCTCACATTTTCGGCTGGTGAATGTCTCTGATACCAACTGTGACGCCCCACTTCCCAGGGGGTCTCCCATCCTAGAACTACTCTAGCTCTAGCACGCTTAACTCTCATGTTCCTCTTGGATCTTGCTACCATCCAAAATGCTATAGCCGGGTTAGAGATTTAGTCCTATTATATTATTTATATATAGGACTAATCCAAATTCCGGGGGTGTCACAGTAAGAACTTAGGGTTAAATGTGAAATGTGAGTAACAATAAATCTCTAACCTAAATTGGGGTCCTAGAGGCACTCAATCTATCCTAGAGTAAATAACCTAGGGTAAAAGAGTATTAGAAAAATGGCACCTTCAGATTTGAGACCCGTCTGTCATGCCCCGGGGGTAAACCAAAACCTGTGCCCGTCAATAGATCCCCCGTGCACGCGGAATTTCCCACGTACACGAAGCGCACAACTTGCTAAAGTATAAGAGGAGTATACAAAAGAGTAAAAGAAACAGAGCTGTAAACTAAAATCATCACAAACTAAAACTGTATAAGTAAAAATATAAGTACATCAATACCTCCCAAAGTACAAATATACAAAACCATCTCTCAGGAATGTAATATACAACCAGCTGGCTAAAAACAAACCCAAATATACAGTAGTTTGAACAGCTAAACTATAAACAGAGTAAATGATACACCACTGGGCCCACCACTAGCCCTCAAATGGTAGGAGGTCTATCTTGTAATGTACCAGATCTATGGTATATAAATAAATATAAATAAAAATGGTATGAAATACCATTTTTATGAAAGTTGGGGAAGTAAAGAATATTTGGAAGCGAGTTGGGCCCAAATCGGGATAAAATAAAGAGATCTAGAATTTTATTGGAGAAAGGGGGGCCCAGATTTTTAGTGGAAAATTCACAGTGTCGGAAAATTCCGAAAAAATTACGGGAGCTCCGTAAATATGTTTTAAGGCCACAGTAAAAGTTTCGCGTTGATCGGATGCCCGGATTGTGAGAACGGGGTCCGCCAGCAATTTTTGATACAGCGAGGCTTTTGGTGACCCAGAAATGGCCAAACTCAGTAAAAATACTTGTAACATATTTCAAATGTAATTACAAGTGAGTTGGAAGCATTTCGAATCGACGCAGAGGCCGTTGAGTCGAAAAGTGAGTTGTAAGTTGAGAATTTGAAGTTCTAAATTCTAAAGCTTAAGTTCGCCGATTTCTGGAAAGTGGCGAAACTCAGCAAAAATGCTTGTAACACATTTCAAATGTAATTACAAGTGGGTTGGAAGTATTTCGAATCGACGAAAAGCCGTTGAGTCGAAAAGTGAGTTGTGGTTGAGAAGCGAAGCCCCAAATTTGCAAAATTTGGACTCGTGTTCGCCGAGTTCGCAAAATGGCGAAATTCGGCGAGAAGACTTGTAACGTGTTTTAAATATGATTACAGTCGAGTTCGGTGCGTTTCGGGCTGACGCGAAGGGCATCGGGTCGAAAAGTGACTTGAACCCCGAGGACTTAGCAAATTCTGGAATTTCTGAAATTTGTGATCACGAAGCATTTTCGGAGCCCTGTTTCGGAGACTTAGAGTAGCCCAAAAATTTAAAAGAAATCGTGGGGTGTCTCACAAAAGATTTCTGATTAAAAGGGGTGAAAAACCTTGGTGAGCGATTAAGGAAAAATTGGATAACGAAGCGAAGAAAAATGCTTCGTGAATTCTGAAACTGCAGTTTTTGACAGTGCAGTTGATCGCGAAGCTTTTTCGGGGCTCTCTTTCGAGGGCTTAGGGTAGTCCAAAAATTTAAACAAAATCGTGGGAAGTTTAAGAAAAATTTGTAGAATAGAGGGAAGAAGAAAAATCTTATTTTCGATCTCCCAGTTGACGGCAAAGCGTGGTGAAAGAGGGATAACCGAAATTACTCACTGCAGTGAAAAAACTGCAGAGTTGAGAGGGCAATTAGGTAAAATGGGGTTTATTTGGGGGCGTTTTGGTAAAATCACCCTTCCCTCCACCTACTCCCCTGCAGATGAAGTAAATGCTCTCTCTCTCTCTCCCTCATTTGAAAAAAAAAAATAAGAGAACTCACTCTCTCTCTTTCCCTGTTGGAGCAAGAAACGAAAGGGAGAAGAAGAAGGAAGAAGAGGAAAAGAGAAAGAAGAAAGGAGAGAAGAAGAAGAAGGTTAGCTCTCTCCCTCTCCATCTAAGTTTTTTTTAGGTGCTCTTCTCTCTCTCTCTCTCTCTATCCTCTGCTAGCAGCAGCAGCTTGTGCTGCTGCTGCCAGCAGGGCCTGCAGCTGCAGCAATGCTGCTGCTGCCAGCAATGCCAGCAGCAGCAGCATTGGTTGCCCCACCAGCTGCAAGGGCAGCTGCTGCTGCTGCTTCTACAAGCAGCAGCAGCTGCAGGGGGTTCAGCTGCTTCTAGCAGCTGCCTGGGCAGCAGCAGGAACTTGACAAAAAAGAAAAAAAAAAAGAAAAAAAAAAAGAAAAAAGGGGAAGAATTGCTGCTGCCTGCAGCAATGCTGCTGGGCAGCAGCAGCAACCATGCTGCTGGCTGGCAGCAGCAATGCTGCTGGCCAGCAACAGCCAAGCTGCTGCCCATGCAGCTGCTTAGGCAGCTGCATTGGGCAGCAGCTGCACCAGGCAGCAGGAAATTTAACACAAAAAAAAAAAGAGAGAAGAAAAAGAAAGAAAGTAAAAGAAGGAGAAGAGATTTCCTTCTTTTCTTCTTAAGCGAGCAATGTCGCCGATTTATTGAGAATTTCTCAAATTGAGTTTTTCACCCAAATTTTGGACATTTTGCCCTATATTAAAGAGATCAAAAATTTCTCTTTAGCAAGCGTGGCAAGAATGGGATTTTCTCCCATATGCCCTACAAATCGATTCGAGAGGAGACTCAATTAAGAGGTTTACCGTCTATGTTCTAAAAAATTGGGAAATTGCTCAAATTAAGCTTTTCTCAAATTTTTGGGAGCATTTTGGCCCATGCTCAAAGAGAGCAAGTTTCTCTTTGGCAACATGTCAAGGGGGGATTGTTCTTCTCCCATTTTTGTGAGCCAATCCAAAAATAGCCTTTTTGTGAAAAAGTGATCAAATAGGGATTTTTCCCTTTTAGTTGACAAAGAGGCTAAGTTTTATCGTTTTATTGGAATTAGTGAATTATGTAAGCGATTGCTTCACGATTTTGTTTCCTTATGATTTAGGGAAAACCTCGGAGATCAAAAGAGCGAAATTCGTCTCTCTCAAGAACAGGAGAAAACATCGAGGTGGGGAATTCTACCGAAAATGGGTGACCTCTCCACTTTTTCCTCTGCTTTTGATCTTGAAGCATGATAGTAGCCTGTTAGAGGCGTTGGGTAATTATGATTGAATTTTTGCATGTGTAGATGGATATAGAAGAGAAGTAAACTTTTCTAATTATTAGAATAAGAGATAAACTTGCATGTGTAGAAGGATGCAGATAGAAAGGTGAATTTTTCTGAATTGCTAAATATGGATGATAATTGGGGGGTGAGAACTACCAGATAAACCAGCAGCCTCCCCTAGTGGGCAAAACCTCAACTCTGACGCACCCACTAGGACTACTAGAGGCAAAAGGGAAAAGGGGAAGTGGTAAGATACATAAGATGCTGCAACAGGTAAACTACCACTACTATGCTGTCAAACTGTATGTATGCATCAGAAATAGTATCTGTCCAAATAACCCAATCTAGATACCAGTAACAACTGGTGTTGCCTGCTCAGCGGAATCTGCTCACAAGGCTCGAAACCGCGGGATCGGCCCGCACGGCTCGCATCCCAAAACAAGTATCAGACCGACACACAAGGCTGGGTCCGAAAAAGCACACCTCCGGAGTGGCACTCGAGGGGAGCGACCCACACGAGTAAAGTATCTCTGTCATCAGTATCACAAGTATCTCTGTAGCACATATCTCAAAATAGCAGGACTGGATCATGACTATGATCAAAGTGGGAAAAACCATCCACTAAAGAAGCCTGATATCCAATCAGATGCAATAGTACTCAATAAGTGGGAAACACCATCCACTACAGAAACCCAATCCCCAGCTGATGCAAAAATAAACCAGACTCAACCCCAATCTGATGCAAGGATAAACATCTGGTCGACCGC
The DNA here is from genome assembly GCA_029204045.2 of Tillandsia leiboldiana. NCBI lineage: Eukaryota > Viridiplantae > Streptophyta > Magnoliopsida > Poales > Bromeliaceae > Tillandsia > Tillandsia leiboldiana. Next base: position 29,199,831 of record CM055073.1, read on the forward strand.
CTACTGTCCGCGGTCACCGTAATACCCCACAAGTCCACAATCTAATGCAATCTCGACTACACTATCCCAACCCTTGCTCATACTTGAGCAACCAGCATCTGGATGCAAAGGACAACAATGAAACATGTACAAATCCCAAGATGATAGTGTAGCAATGAAGAGTGGCTGACTAGATGCAATTGTATCATTAAAAAGCTGTACAAAGGTGTCAAATATTTATTTTTAAAAGAAGATTGTTTTACTGGAAACAGAGTTGTTTGCCTGCGAGATTATAGCCTTTGTTCCAATCACAGTGTCTCAATATAAGTCATCATATAATCAGGGGGGTCATATTAAATTTTAGGAGAGTTTGTCCCAGCGGTTCTCATCAATTGTCACATTAGTTCGTCCCAGTGGTTCTCATCAATTGTCACATTAATTCGTCCCAATAGTTCTCATCAATTGTCACATTAGTTTGTCCTGTTATTTTGTCCTGTTAGTTTGTCCTGTTAGTTGTCCTGTTAGTTGTTCTGTTAGTTGTCCCAATGGTTCTCATCAATTGTTATTTTAGGGGATTCTTAGTAATCCCAGTGAGCTTGTCAAAAATGAGGTAAGCAACAACCGCCCACCTCGAACAGCTCAAACAACACCCCAGGTAGTCTCCTGGCTGTCCACAGTCCTCAATTCCTGCAAATCAACGCTCCCGGTATAAATACAAATCCCAAAAAGTATAATATTTGCTGTTTTTCAAATAGCACGGGAAAAGAGGAATTTTTCACCTCTAAATAGTGCTCAGAAAAATCCAAAAAAATTACGGTTGCGTTCCTCGCGAAGAGTAGATCAAAATCGACTGTTTAAACGCCTCGATCTGATGCTCCCACGCCAAGATAAAAATCGGAGAAGTTGACACTGTCCAGAAATTTCCACAGCAAAAAGGGGGGTCAAAGAGACCTCAGGAAACATGCCAAAAGTGCGAAATGGAGCAAAATGATCAACACGGAAATCGAAGCCCTACCTCTTACGGTCGCGCTGCCGCAAAAATCGTCCAAAGATTCCACCCGGTTAGCCCGCAGTGAATTTTCGACGGAACTGCGACGGAAAATGGGCCGAAAAAGAAAACCGTCGCAGTGTGCCGCGTCGCAGATATCTTACTATCTGTAACTCCAGAATTTCTGAGTTTTTAGAGAGAGAGAGAGAAGAGAGAGAGGAAGATTTTTCGTAAAGAGCTCAACCTCAGATTCTCTCTCTAAGGGCTCGAAAACCGAGGTGCAAAGAGAGGGGGTGGGGGACCTCTTATATAGTGGGCCAAAGGGAATATTCCCACACGGGATCCGGATCCGAACAGGAAACACCGAAATGGGCCAACCAGAAAGCGCCACGTGTCCACAAAACAGCAAACAGCCTGTGCAGGCCCAATGAAAAATCGCCACGTGGCCACGTGGTGCACATGGCCGGTCCGCGCTCTGGGTCTTCCGGAAGTTTGTCGGCCAATAGGATCTTGCCACGTGTCACAGTCCCCGTGGGCTTCTAGAAGCCGGCCAGCCAATGGGAAGCTGCCACGTGGCAGATGCAGGGTTCGGTGCTCCCGGTGCACGCCAGGCCTATGGACCGCGCACCCGAGCGCCTGCCCGCGCCTGCCTGCGCTGCCCGCGTCGCGCTCCCCCGCGCTCCGCCGCTGCGCCGCCGCTGCGTCGCTGCCCGCCGCCGCCCGCCGCCGCTCGCCGGTCGCCGGAACAGTAATTCCGGCGGCCGGAGTTACTGTTCCGGCGTGAACAGTACCGGGGTGCAGAAAAATTAAAGTAGATATACCGTTTCGATCGTTTTCGCGTGCTGAGTCCAAATACGACGTCCATTTCACCAAATTCTGATCCGAAATTTTGCCGAATGCTCCCGGAAAATTCCATTTGCTCCGATTTTTGCGCAGAGTCTATATTAAATATCCAATTTTGATTCTACAAGCTCTGTTTCACCGAATAAGCTCCCCGTAGTCACTGTTTAACGTTGCACAGTTCCTGCGGGAGTCTGGATCATCACAGCAGTGTCCCTCTCCCGGGCAGTGACCCGTAGGACAAGTTCCCCGTTGGGCGGGGTAGCACTTGCGGGTGCTATCGGCAACCTTAGAAATCTTATCTTATGGTAGCAGGACTACCGGGCTCGGGCCCGTTGGATAAGAATTTCCGAGGGTTAACTTGAACTAAAGCACCAGAATGTAAAGGAAAAGAGAAAGATAGAGTGGCCAAGGTGGCCAGGTTAGTTTGACCTTATATATAGCGGCATAGTGACCGAGTTGGTGCTTAGTAGCCTAGTATGACTAGACAGAGTAGTGCTGGGTCGATGAGTTTACACAGTTAGTGTAGTGATATGTTATATTGCATAGCTGCATTTTGATATTGAGGATTTAGTTTCCTAGCACTCTATTGTTATTGCTTCCATTGGACCAAGTGGTGTAGGACACTTTTTCTCGGTGGTTGAACCCACTGGGAACTCTGTCAGGAGTTCTCACACCCCTTGGGTGCCCCCCCCCCCCCCCCCCCCCCCCCCACAGGTTCAGGTATGGATGCAGCGATCGCGATGGTTCAGAGGCAGACGGCGAGGTATACGACAGGGGCAAGGGCCCAGCAGCATAGAGACCTAGAGGGTCTAGCAGAGGTATCCCATTTTTATATTGCTTGAGTGAACCTTGTATGGTGAGGAATTTGTGTAAAGAATTGTAATAATTTTATATTGCAAGTTCAGAAATGTAAAGTGTAATAAAGTAATGCATGGTTCACTCTTGTATGCTTTTATTTCCGTATTAACTAATTGTTATTGAATGAAAGTTTTAAATTTTTAGTGATTTTTAGTACTCTGATATTGAGCTTCCGCATACACTTGTTGTGTTATTATGGATGTTACCGTTCCTTTCGGGTAGGAAAAGGTCTTACCCGATTGGCGGGTCTGTTGGCGTACCCAATTGTCACATTAGTTCGTCCCAGTGGTTCTCATCAATTGTCACATTAATTCGTCCCAATAGTTCTCATCAATTGTCACATTAGTTTGTCCTGTTATTTTGTCCTGTTAGTTTGTCCTGTTAGTTGTCCTGTTAGTTGTCCTGTTAGTTGTTCTGTTAGTTGTCCCAATGGTTCTCATCAATTGTTATTTTAGGGGATTCTTAGTAATCCCAGTGAGCTTGTCAAAAATGAGGTAAGCAACAACCGCCCACCTCGAACAGCTCAAACAACACCCCAGGTAGTCTCCTGGCTGTCCACAGTCCTCAATTCCTGCAAATCAACGCTCCCGGTATAAATACAAATCCCAAAAAGTATAATATTTACTGTTTTTCAAATAGCACGGGAAAAGAGGAATTTTTCACCTCTAAATAGTGCTCAGAAAAATCCAAAAAAATTACGGTTGCGTTCCTCGTGAAGAGTAGATCAAAATCGACTCTTTAAACGCCTCGATCTGATGCTCCCACGCCAAGATAAAAATCGGAGAAGTTGACACTGTCCAGAAATTTCCACAGCAAAAAGGGGGGTCAAAGAGACCTCGGGAAACATGCCAAAAGTGCGAAATGGAGCAAAATGATCAACACGGAAATCGAAGCCCTACCTCTTACGGTCGCGCTGCCGCAAAAATCGTCCAAAGATTCCACCCGGTTAGCCCGCAGTGAATTTTTGACGGAACTGCGACGGAAAATGGGCCGAAAAAGAAAACCGTCGCAGTGTGCCGCGTCGCAGATATCTCACTATCTGTAACTCCAGAATTTCTGAGTTTTTAGAGAGAGAGAGAGAAGAGAGAGAGGAAGATTTTTCGTACAGAGCTCAACCTCAGATTCTCTCTCTAAGGGCTCGAAAACCGAGGTGCAAAGAGAGGGGGTGGGGGACCTCTTATATAGTGGGCCAAAGGGAATATTCCCACACGGGATCCGGATCCGAACAGGAAACACCGAAATGGGCCAACCAGAAAGCGCCACGTGTCCACAAAACAGCAAACAGCCTGTGCAGGCCCAATGAAAAATCGCCACGTGGCCACGTGGTGCACATGGCCGGTCCGCGCTCCGGGTCTTCCGGAAGTTTGTCGGCCAATAGGATCTTGCCACGTGTCACAGTCCCCCGTGGGCTTCTAGAAGCCGGCCAGCCAATGGGAAGCTGCCACGTGGCAGATGCAGGGTTCGGTGCTCCCGGTGCACGCCAGGCCCATGGACCGCGCACCCGAGCGCCTGCCCGCGCCTGCCTGCGCTGCCCGCGTCGCGCTCCCCCGCGCTCCGCCGCTGCGCCGCCGCTGCGTCGCTGCCCGCCGCCGTGCGCCGCCGCCCGCCGCCGCTCGCCGGTCGCCGGAACAGTAATTCCGGCGGCCGGAGTTACTGTTCCGGCGTGAACAGTACCGGGGTGCCGAAAAATTAAAGTAGATATACCGTTTCGATCGTTTTCGCGTGCTGAGTCCAAATACGGCGTCTATTTCACCAAATTCTGATCCGAAATTTTGCCGAAAGCTCCCGGAAAATTCCATTTGCTCCGATTTTCGCGCAGAGTCTATATTAAATATCCAATTTTGATTCTACAAGCTCTGTTTCACCGAATAAGCTCCCCGCAGTCACTGTTTAACGTTGCACAGTTCCTGCGGGAGTCTGGATCATCACATCCTCCCCCACTAAAAGAGTTTCGTCCTCGAAACGAGACTAAACAATAATCCTCAGTCCGATGTCTCAAATAAGTAGAGGTGGGCATCCCTCATCTCCGACTCGAGCTCCCATGTAGCCTCGCGCTCGTCATGATTGCTCCATTGGATATTCACATAGGAGATGGCTCGACTGCGCAATTCTTTCACTTCTCGATCCAGAATTCGCAGTGGGCGTTCTTCATACCTCAAATCCTCGCTGATCTCAAGCGGTGTGAAGTCGATGACGTGCGATGGGTCGAAGATATACTTTCTCAAAGTAGAAACATGAAATACATCATGGACACCAGCAAGCCTTGGAGGAAGTGCGAGTCGGTAGGCAACTGGCTCGATACGCCCCAATACCTCAAAGGGTCCAATATATCGGGGGCTGAGCTTTCCACGAATGCCGAACCTCCTGATTCCTTTGGATGGCGAGACTTTCAGGAATACATGATCTCCAACCTGAAATTCTAAGTCTCGTCGCCGAACATCGGCATAACTCCTTTGTCGGCTTTGGGCGGTCTGAAGATGCTTTCGAATCACTCGGACCTTCTCCTCTGCCTCTAATAATACATCTGGTCCCAAGGTCCGCCTCTCGCCTACGTCACTCCAATAAAGTGGTGATCGACACTTGCGTCCATACAATGCTTCAAACGGAGCCATCTGAATGCTCGCTTGAAAACTATTGTTGTATGCGAATTCAGCCAAAGATAAATGTCGAATCCACCCTCCGCCGAAATCCAAGACACAAGCCCTTAACATGTCTTCCAGGATTTGTATAGTCCGCTCTGACTGCCCATCAGTCTGCGGATGAAAAGCAGTACTGAACCTAAGCTGAGTCCCTAAGGCTGTCTGCAAACTCATCCAGAAACGCGAAACAAACCTCGGGTCTCTATCTGATACTATGGAGGCTGGTACTCCATGTAATCTTACTATCTCATCTAGATATAACTGGGCTAGTCGCTCAAGTGGCCACGTAGTCTGCATGGGCAGAAAGTGCGCCGACTTGGTAAGTCGATCTACAACTACCCAGATAGCATCAGCTCCTCCCTGTGCCCTAGGTAGTCCGACCACGAAATCCATCGTAATATGGTCCCATTTCCACTCGGGGATTGGGAGACTCTGTAACTTGCCAGCTGGCACTTGATGCTCAGCTTTCACCTGCTGACAAGTTAAACACTGGGCCACAAATCTCCCAATATCCCTTTTCATGCCTTTCCACCAGAAGTGTGCCTTGAGGTATTTATACATCTTAGTCCCACCAGGATGTAGGGTATAAGGTGTATAATGGGCCTCTCGCAATATCTGTTCTCTAATCTCCACATCTATTGGCACACATGCTCGGTTCCTGTATCTCAGTACTCCCGAGGCATCTACCGTAAGTCCCCAGACTGATCACTCGGAATCTGATCTCTAATCCTGGTCAAGTGGGGGTCCTCACTCTGTTTCTCCGTGATCCGGTCCAGCAGAGTGGGCTGCACGACTAAAGATGTTAGTCTAGCAGAGACCCCAGGGGACACAACCTCTATCTCGAGCCGTCTCATTTCCTCTAATAGCGGTGCCTGGTCTGTGATCAACATAGACAAACTTTGCACCGCTCTCCTACTCAAGGCGTCAGCGACCACATTAGCCTTGCCTGGGTGGTAGAGAATATCTACATCATAATCCTTTAATAGCTCTAACCACCTACGTTGCCTCAAATTCAGCTCCTTCTGCGTAAACAGGTACTTTAGGCTCTTATGGTCGGTGTAGATTTCACAGTGTTCTCCATACAGATAATGACGCCAAAGCTTTAGTGCAAACACTACAGCAGCAAGCTCCAAGTCATGGGTAGGATAATTTTTCTCATATTCTTTGAGTTGTCTTGATGCATATGCAATTACCCTCCCTTCCTGCATCAACACACATCCGAGTCCACTGTGTGATGCATCGCTGTAGATCACATATCCTTTTCCCATAACAGGAAGGGAAAGGATAGGAGCGGTCATCAGTCTATTCTTTAGCTCCTCAAAGCTCTTTTGACAGTCCTCACTCCAGATAAACTTCACTCCCTTACGCGTCAAGCGAGTGAGGGGTGTGGAGAGCTTCGCAAAGCCTTCCACAAACCGACGGTAATACCCAGCTAAACCCATAAAGCTACGTACCTCAGAAACCGTCGTCGGTCGGGGCCAATCACGGACTGCCTCAATCTTCGCTGGGTCCACTGCCACACCCGCGGCAGAAATCACATGGCCCAAGAAGACTACCTTCCGAAGCCAAAACTCGCACTTTGCCAGTTTGGCAAACAACTTCTTCTCTCGTAGAAGTTGCAGCACAATCCTCAAGTGCTCCTCATGCTCCACATCACTTCGGGAGTAGACCAAGATATCATCAATGAACACTACCACGAATCGATCTAAGTACGGTCGGAAGATCCGGTTCATTAAATCCATGAATGCGGCAGGGGCATTAGTTAGCCCAAAAGGCATAACTGTGAATTCATAATGCCCGTACCGTGATCTGAATGCCGTCTTCGGAATATCCTCGGCCTTCACCTTCAACTGGTGGTAACCGGACTGCAAATCTATCTTAGAGAAGACACAAGACCCTTGCAGCTGATCAAAAAGATCATCGATGCGTGGCAAAGGGTACTTGTTCTTGATGGTCACTTTATTTAATTCCCTATAGTCCACACACAATCGAAGTGACCCATCCTTCTTTTTCACGAATAGCACCGGCGCTCCCCAAGGCGATACACTCGGCCTAATAAAACCTTTATCCATTAAATCCTGAAGTTGCGCCTTAAGCTCTCGCAACTCAGCCAGTGCCATCCGGTAAGGAGTCTTAGAGATTGGCGCAGTTCCTGGGACTACGTCAATCACAAACTCAATTTCCCTATCTGGCGGCATGCTAGTAAGCTCAGGGGGAAAAACATCCGGGAACTCGCGGGCAATAGGGATATCCCCGAGTCCCGGCGCCGCCGTAGGCCCCTCAACAACACTAGCCAAAAAGGCTACACACCCTCGATGGATCATTTGCCTCGCTCGGGAAGTCGAAACCATAGAGGCAAAAAAAGCACTCTGACATCCTCGATATACCAACATCTCCTGGCCTGGCTCTCTAAAAGTGACAGTTCTTGCGGCACAGTCAATAGTCGCAAAATACCTAGCCAGCCAGTCCATCCCTAAAACCACATCAAAGTCCCTTAGCTGTCTTAAGACCAACAGGTCTGCTGGCATAATCCAGGACTCGATTTGCATCGGGCAGGACCAACAATATTCCTCCACGTGCAAGGTGTGATCGGGAATCTGAACCTTTAGTGCACGTGGCAAAAGTCCTACCTCTAACCCATGTAATGATGCAAATGATTTACTAATAAAAGAATGCGATGCTCCAGTGTCAAATAAAGTACGAGTCCTAATGCCAGACAGTAAGGTGATACCTGCCACCACATGATCTGCGGCTGAAGAGTCCTCTACCTGTGCAGCATACACTCGCCCACTCTGAGCTGGAGGGCGATAATCCGTGGGATGGGAAGAAGATGGCCTGCCTGCTGGCGCATATGGCCGCTGAGCCGTCGACCGTTGCTGTGATGAAGATGGAGCCGATGCTGAGGAAGGAGTGGCAGGGGCCGAAAAGGGGCACGAAGATTTAATGTGTCCGGGCTGCCCACATCCATAGCAGCGACCCCACCGCTGGTCGCAGGTGTTGGAAAAATGCTGACCTCTGCAGAAAATACAATTGCCGGGGGCCCGTGGCTGTCGTGATTGCTGTTGAGACTGCCGCTGTCGCTGAGGCTGCAGCTGCGACCCACGCTGCGACGACTGCGACCTCTGCTGCTGCTGTCACTGCTGGGGCCTCTGGGACCCACCAGGCCCTCGTCGCTCAGACCGTCCTTGGCCGGGGAACTGTGGCTGCGGCGGTCGTGGCGGCCTCCACGAACTAGTTTGTCCCCCAACCTCCGGTGTCGGTCGCTTTGCCCCCGGGATCACTACGGGAGCTGGAGCTACCTCCCCTATCACTACCTCCCCGCACTCAACGTAGAGTGCCTGCTCCATCGAAGCTTCCAAAGTCTGCAACCTACGCGAACGAACTAACTGAAAAAGGTCTCGGTGCAACCCTCGCTCGAACATATAGATCCGGTGCGCCTCATCCCTGGCCACGTTCGGTACACCTGCCAACAACTGATTGAAATTGGCAATGTACTCGTGTACGGGCCGATCTCCTTGGCGGAGGTTTCTCAACTGTTCCTCCAACCTCTGCCGGACGCTTTCCGGGAAGAAAGCCCCAAAAAGGAGATTGCGGAATTCCGCCCAGGTCAGGAGCTGAGCCCCAGGCGGACCAGCCGGTCGGACACGCCGCCACCAAGCTTCGGCGTTGTGTTCCAAAAAGTTCGTCGCTAATACCACCTGATATCGCTCCTCGGTAAACAAGGTCTCAAAACGTCGCTCCATCGCCGTGATCCACGACTCTGCCTCCCACGACTCTGCGTTTTGCCCCGAAAAATGGGGTGGGTCGAACTGGCGGAACCTCATCAACAAGTCCACCACTCCCCGCTGCTCTGCCGGGGTCAGAGATCCCGTTAACCCAGACGGCTGTCCACCAGTACCCCGAGCAACAGGGGATGCCGGGGTCACTGGTACAGCTGGGGGATTCACAGCAGGGGAAGAAGGTACGGGAGAATTCTCCGGGGGTGCAACAACAGGCTGCGCCCTCTGTTCTAACATCTGCGTCAGCCGACCCATAGCCTCCTCCTGACGCCGAACAGCCTCGGACATCTGGGCCATCTGAGCTTGTAGCTCTGGCACCTCACTCTGCTGGCCCTGCCCGGACTCCTCCTGATCGGGCTCAGGGGAATCCGGCTGAGAACGCGTCAACATCCTACGTCGCGGAGGCATCCTACCACAAGAAACCACACTCAGTAACATAACCCCACACGACCAAATCTAGCGAAAGTCAAAGACATCCCCCTATTTCTGTGACTTTATGTTGTCTGCAGCCAACATAACCGTGCACCAGAAATTTGGGTATGTCGGTCCCTCTTCTCTCACTGGAAGAGTCAAACAATGAATTAACGACTTCCGCAAAATGTCTCGTCTCTCGCGCCCTATTATCCTAGGGTCTGCCAAAAGCCTAGGGTTTCCTAAGTCCCAACTGACCTATCCCTAAGCTCTGATACCAACTTAATCTGTCACGCCCCGGAACCCGGGCTCGCCAACAGATCCGCCGTGCACACGGGATTTCCCGAGTACACGAAGCGCTGGTAACCTGCTCAGATATCGGATGTACAATAAAAGAGCATAATACAGAGCTGAAATAGAAGAACCACATAGTATCTCATACTGGAACTAAAAATAAACTGTAATATGTACAATAATCTCCCAGCTCACCAAAATAGTACAACCAGCTGGCGAAAGCCAGACTCAAAATAAAAGGCGAATACCACAGTCTGAGTGAAGGGTACAGCATCTATCTACAGCTCTCAGTCTCCCAGGAGATCTATCTATTCAGCGATCCCCTTACCTCGATCAGCTGCCGATGGCCTAGCAGCTCCCGCAGACGACTCTGCAAAATAAAGGAGAAGAAAGGGACAGAAAAATAATGGGGGGTGAGAACTACCAGATAAACCAACAGCCTCCCCTAGTGGGCAAAACCTCAACTCTGACGCACCCACTAGGACTACTAGAGGCAAAAGGGAAAAGGGGAAGTGGTAAGATACATAAGATGCTGCAACAGGTAAACTACCACTACTATGCTGTCAAACTGTATGTATGCATCAGAAATAGTATCTGTCCAAATAACCCAATCTAGATACCAGTAACAACTGGTGTTGCCTGCTCAGCGGAATCTGCTCACAAGGCTCGAAACCGCGGGATCGGCCCGCACGGCTCGCATCCCAAAACAAGTATCAGACCGACACACAAGGCTGGGTCCGAAAAAGCACACCTCCGGAGTGGCACTCGAGGGGAGCGACCCACACGAGTAAAGTATCTCTGTCATCAGTATCACAAGTATCTCTGTAGCACATATCTCAAAATAGCAGGACTGGATCATGACTATGATCAAAGTGGGAAAAACCATCCACTAAAGAAGCCTGATATCCAATCAGATGCAATAGTACTCAATAAGTGGGAAACACCATCCACTACAGAAACCCAATCCCCAGCTGATGCAAAAATAAACCAGACTCAACCCCAATCTGATGCAAGGATAAACATCTGGTCGACCGCCTACTGTCCGCGGTCACCGTAATACCCCACAAGTCCACAATCTAATGCAATCTCGACTACACTATCCCAACCCTTGCTCATACTTGAGCAACCAGCATCTGGATGCAAAGGACAACAATGAAACATGTACAAATCCCAAGATGATAGTGTAGCAATGAAGAGTGGCTGACTAGATGCAATTGTATCATTAAAAAGCTGTACAAAGGTGTCAAATATTTATTTTTAAAAGAAGATTGTTTTACTGGAAACAGAGTTGTTTGCCTGCGAGATTATAGCCTTTGTTCCAATCACAGTGTCTCAATATAAGTCATCATATAATCAGGGGGGTCATATTAAATTTTAGGAGAGTTTGTCCCAGCGGTTCTCATCAATTGTCACATTAGTTCGTCCCAGTGGTTCTCATCAATTGTCACATTAATTCGTCCCAATAGTTCTCATCAATTGTCACATTAGTTTGTCCTGTTATTTTGTCCTGTTAGTTTGTCCTGTTAGTTGTCCTGTTAGTTGTTCTGTTAGTTGTCCCAATGGTTCTCATCAATTGTTATTTTAGGGGATTCTTAGTAATCCCAGTGAGCTTGTCAAAAATGAGGTAAGCAACAACCGCCCACCTCGAACAGCTCAAACAACACCCCAGGTAGTCTCCTGGCTGTCCACAGTCCTCAATTCCTGCAAATCAACGCTCCCGGTATAAATACAAATCCCAAAAAGTATAATATTTGCTGTTTTTCAAATAGCACGGGAAAAGAGGAATTTTTCACCTCTAAATAGTGCTCAGAAAAATCCAAAAAAATTACGGTTGCGTTCCTCGCGAAGAGTAGATCAAAATCGACTGTTTAAACGCCTCGATCTGATGCTCCCACGCCAAGATAAAAATCGGAGAAGTTGACACTGTCCAGAAATTTCCACAGCAAAAAGGGGGGTCAAAGAGACCTCAGGAAACATGCCAAAAGTGCGAAATGGAGCAAAATGATCAACACGGAAATCGAAGCCCTACCTCTTACGGTCGCGCTGCCGCAAAAATCGTCCAAAGATTCCACCCGGTTAGCCCGCAGTGAATTTTCGACAGAACTGCGACGGAAAATGGGCCGAAAAAGAAAACCGTCGCAGTGTGCCGCGTCGCAGATATCTCACTATCTGTAACTCCAGAATTTCTGAGTTTTTAGAGAGAGAGAGAGAAGAGAGAGAGGAAGATTTTTCGTAAAGAGCTCAACCTCAGATTCTCTCTCTAAGGGCTCGAAAACCGAGGTGCAAAGAGAGGGGGTGGGGGACCTCTTATATAGTGGGCCAAAGGGAATATTCCCACACGGGATCCGGATCCGAACAGGAAACACCGAAATGGGCCAACCAGAAAGCGCCACGTGTCCACAAAACAGCAAACAGCCTGTGCAGGCCCAATGAAAAATCGCCACGTGGCCACGTGGTGCACATGGCCGGTCCGCGCTCTGGGTCTTCCGAAAGTTTGTCGGCCAATAGGATCTTGCCACGTGTCACAGTCCCCGTGGGCTTCTAGAAGCCGGCCAGCCAATGGGAAGCTGCCACGTGGCAGATGCAGGGTTCGGTGCTCCCGGTGCACGCCAGGCCTATGGACCGCGCACCCGAGCGCCTGCCCGCGCCTGCCTGCGCTGCCCGCGTCGCGCTCCCCCGCGCTCCGCCGCTGCGCCGCCGCTGCGTCGCTGCCCGCCGCCGCCCGCCGCCGCTCGCCGGTCGCCGGAACAGTAATTCCGGCGGCCGGAGTTACTGTTCCGGCGTGAACAGTACCGGGGTGCAGAAAAATTAAAGTAGATATACCGTTTCGATCGTTTTCGCGTGCTGAGTCCAAATACGACGTCCATTTCACCAAATTCTGATCCGAAATTTTGCCGAATGCTCCCGGAAAATTCCATTTGCTCCGATTTTTGCGCAGAGTCTATATTAAATATCCAATTTTGATTCTACAAGCTCTGTTTCACCGAATAAGCTCCCCGTAGTCACTGTTTAACGTTGCACAGTTCCTGCGGGAGTCTGGATCATCACAGCAGTGTCCCTCTCCCGGGCAGTGACCCGTAGGACAAGTTCCCCGTTGGGCGGGGTAGCACTTGCGGGTGCTATCGGCAACCTTAGAAATCTTATCTTATGGTAGCAGGACTACCGGGCTCGGGCCCGTTGGATAAGAATTTCTGAGGGTTAACTTGAACTAAAGCACCAGAATGTAAAGGAAAAGAGAAAGATAGAGTGGCCAAGGTGGCCAGGTTAGTTTGACCTTATATATAGCGGCATAGTGACCGAGTTGGTGCTTAGTAGCCTAGTATGACTAGACAGAGTAGTGCTGGGTCGATGAGTTTACACAGTTAGTGTAGTGATATGTTATATTGCATAGCTGCATTTTGATATTGAGGATTTAGTTTCCTAGCACTCTATTGTTATTGCTTCCATTGGACCAAGTGGTGTAGGACACTTTTTCTCGGTGGTTGAACCCACTGGGAACTCTGTCAGGAGTTCTCACACCCCTTGGGTGCCCCCCCCCCCCCCCCCCCCACAGGTTCAGGTATGGATGCAGCGATCGCGATGGTTCAGAGGCAGACGGCGAGGTATACGACAGGGGCAAGGGCCCAGCAGCATAGAGACCTAGAGGGCCTAGCAGAGGTATCCCATTTTAATATTGCTTGAGTGAACCTTGTATGGTGAGGAATTTGTGTAAAGAATTGTAATAATTTTATATTGCAAGTTCAGAAATGTAAAGTGTAATAAAGTAATGCATGGTTCACTCTTGTATGCTTTCATTTTCGTATTAACTAATTGTTATTGAATGCAAGTTTTAAATTTGTAGTGATTTTTAGTACTCTGATATTGAGCTTCCGCATACACTTGTTGTGTTATTATGGATGTTACCGTTCCTTTCGGGTAGGAAAAGGTCTTACCCGATTGGCGGGTCTGTTGGCGTGCCCGAACCGTACAAATTGGCGGACTCGGGGCGTGACAGATTAGAGTGGTATCAGAGCCTAGGAATAGTCCTAGGTGGTTAGCAAACCTTAGGGAGACCCTAGGGATTAGCACGAGAAGTGCGTGGATATTTGGGCGAAAGTATTCGATTGGTACGTGTTGATTCCCAAGAAGGATATTGGGATTGATCGAGGGTAATGAGCTTTCATTCTTCGGACTATTACGTTGGCGGCCGACAACGTAATGTTGGAGATGAAAGGGAGTGCCCTCTTATACTTTCGCATGATTGGGTCGACGAGCTTTTCTGTCGGTATATAGATTGCGCGTTGCTCAAATGGCTAAAATTTGGGCAAATCATTTCGTTGTGGTGTGCATATTAGCGATGACACCACGCAGGGATACGCGCTTGTCTCGACTCGAGCCACGAGAGCGCTCTGGGTCGAACAAGGTACACGAGCTGCGATAGCTGGTGGCCGCACTTATTGGTGTGGTCCAGCAGCATGCTGAATCTTCTTGCCGATAGGCGGAAATTTTCCGCCGGCAAGGAGGCAGATTCTAACGCCTAAGTGTGGCGTCGATGTGACAGTCGGAGCAGATAGATAGGCTCCAGTGGCTGATAGCGCAGCAAGCTGAGGCTGCATAAATAACGCATGAGCATACGGCGTCGCCGCCTGTAGGGGCGACAGTAAAGGGAATGGCAGCGGCCGCCGAACTTTTGTCGGCGTAGCCAACACCTTCAGCATAGGGTGTTTTACGCTTGTGTCAGCTAGGTTGCTGGCAAAGTATGGTTAGTAGGTCCAGTGAGTGACCGACTCGCGAGGTAAATGGTGATCGCTATGTTGCGAGAGCCAAGTTGCTGTGCCCTAAGGGTTAGGGCAAGGAAGATTTACGGGCCTGGCGGCGTGAGTTCGCCCTGATGACGGTAGTAACCGTGTGGCGTGACGATTGTGGCTGAGTTGCCGCATAGTAAAGTTAGTGAGGCCCAGAGTACGCTTCAAGATACGAGGATCTCTCGAAAGAGCGAGAGTTTTATGGTGACGGTCTGATGGATCGGTATAATGGCAAGGATTGCCACCGCAGGGTTTGCGTGTTAATCACCAGAGTGGTGAACGGGTTATAGTGGTGCCTCAACCCAGTTGGGAGAGGTGTATAGGAGTCATACGCGTGTTTAAGCAAGTTGCTTAACGCTGGACTTTATGAGTCAGCATGGGGGCGTAGGACGCCCAACTGTTTGGGTGCTCATGGAGCACGAGTATTGTTTAGCCAGAGAGGGCTGATTAGGTGACACATTAGCCTGTGCCCAGTGTGGCCAGAGTTGATAGAGGGTTCGGGTCGTGAATTGACGACTAGTTAGTTGGTTTTGCTCAGTGAGCGTAGTGGTCGCGTGGCGACGATTAGCGGGTTCGCTTGGGGACGATCCGTGCCTGGACCATGTTTGTGGACTGTGGGCCTGTAGCCCAGTGGGCAGGCGTAGTCGGCTGTGAGAGACAGCGGCCCGAGACCTGAGGGCGGGGCATGATAGAGATTTGGTCGGGGCGGTAGTCCGAGCGATGACCCGGGAACGTGGAATGCCACGTGTGAGCCTTGAGGCTGTTAGTACACTGAGAGTGTGTGATGTGATCAGGCCGTAGGGCTAGTGATGATTGAGGTATTGTAGCTCCTAGTGGGAGTGTTGGGGGAGTAATCCTAAGTGTGGATCTACCCGTTTGACGATTGGGTCTGTGGACTAGTTTTGGGCTATAGGCCCCTATTTGACCGTGGTCTGTGAACCTATTAGTAGTCTGAGATGTCGGGTTAGCTGATAACCTGTGGATTTAGAGCACTAGCAGCGTGCGTGATAGCTGAGGACTTGTGGATTGGCCTTTGCCCTCCACATTAGGCAGAGGAGCGATTGGAAAGAATATGCGGTAAATGTAATTGTTGCAGATGCAACCTCGTTGTGAAAGAATGACGGCGGAATTAAAGTGGAAATGTCGCAAATAAAGATTGGGTCATTAGTGGCAAATTGAGAGAGCAAGTGCTCAACTGTGTCTCTCACCTATTTGGTGAAAGTGGCCAGACACTAGGTCTGAGTTTGTCCCTGGATTGAGATAGGAATTCGTGAACGAGTTGCTCGTGTAGTCTCGGCGAGCAGGCAATATGATGCCAGTAACGACATACAGTGAGCCCAGCATTGAGGGCAAAATTCCTCCCTCTCGATCAAATAGGAGTCGAGATGTGATTCAAGTTTCGAGGACGAAACTTATTTTAAGGGGGGTAGAATGTAATGTACCAGATCTATGGTATATAAATAAATATAAATATATTTCATACCATTTTTATGAAAGTTGGGGAAGTAAAGAATATTTGGAAGCGAGTTGGGCCCAAATCGGGATAAAATAAAGAGATCTAGAATTTTATTGGAGAAAGGGGGGCCCAGATTTTTAGTGGAAAATTCACAGTGTCGGAAAATTCCGAGAAAATTACGGGAGCTCCGTAAATATGTTTTAAGGCCACAGTAAAAGTTTCGCGTTGATCGGATGCCCGGATTGTGAGAACGGGGTCCGCCAGCAATTTTTGATACAGCGAGGCTTTTGGTGACCCAGAAATGGCCAAACTCAGCAAAAATACTTGTAACATATTTCAAATGTAATTACAAGTGAGTTGGAAGCATTTCGAATCGACGCAGAGGCCGTTGAGTCGAAAAGTGAGTTGTAAGTTGAGAATTTGAAGTTCTAAATTCTAAAGCTTAAGTTCGCCGATTTCTGGAAAGTGGCGAAACTCAGCAAAAATGCTTGTAACACATTTCAAATGTAATTACAAGTGGGTTGGAAGTATTTCGAATCGACGAAAAGCCGTTGAGTCGAAAAGTGAGTTGTGGTTGAGAAGCGAAGCCTCAAATTTGCAAAATTTGGACTCGTGTTCGCCGAGTTCGCAAAATGGCGAAATTCGGCGAGAAGACTTGTAACGTGTTTTAAATATGATTACAGTCGAGTTCGGTGCGTTTCGGGCTGACGCGAAGGGCATCGGGTCGAAAAGTGACTTGAACCCCGAGGACTTAGCAAATTCTGGAATTTCTGAAATTTGTGATCACGAAGCATTTTCGGAGCCCTGTTTCGGAGACTTAGAGTAGCCCAAAAATTTAAAAGAAATCGTGGGGTGTCTCACAAAAGTTTTCTGATTAAAAGGGGTGAAAAACCTAGGTGAGCGATTAAGGAAAAATTGGAGAACGAAGTGAAGAAAAATGCTTCGTGAATTCTGAAACTGCAGTTTTTGACAGTGCAGTTGATCGCGAAGCTTTTTCGGGGCTCTCTTTCGAGGGCTTAGGGTAGTCCAAAAATTTAAACAAAATCGTGGGAAGTTTAAGAAAAATTTGTAGAATAAAGGGAAGAAGAAAAATTTTATTTTCGATCTCCCAGTTGACGGCAAAGCGTGGTGAAAGAGGGATAACCGAAATTACTCACTGCAGTGAAAAAACTGCAGAGTTGAGAGGGCAATTAGGTAAAATGGGGTTTATTTGGGGGCGTTTTGGTAAAATCACCCTTCCCTCCACCTACTCCCCTGCAGATGAAGTAAATGCTCTCTCTCTCTCTCCCTCATTTGAAAAAAAAAAACAAGAGAACTCACTCTCTCTCTTTCCCTGTTGGAGCAAGAAACGAAAGGGAGAAGAAGAAGGAAGAAGAGGAAAAGAGAAAGAAGAAAGGAGAGAAGAAGAAGAAGGTTAGCTCTCTCCCTCTCCATCTAAGTTTTTTTTAGGTGCTCTTCTCTCTCTCTCTCTCCCTCTCTCTCTCTCTCTATCCTCTGCTAGCAGCAGCAGCTTGTGCTGCTGCTGCCAGCAGGGCCTGCAGCTGCAGCAATGCTGCTGCTGCCAGCAATGCCAGCAGCAGCAGCATTGGCTGCCCCACCAGCTGCAAGGGCAGCTGCTGCTGCTGCTTCTACAAGCAGCAGCAGCTGCAGGGGGTTCAGCTGCTTCTAGCAGCTGCCTGGGCAGCAGCAGGAACTTGACAAAAAAGAAAAAAAAAAAAAAAAGGGGGAAGAATTGCTGCTGCCTGCAGCAATGCTGCTGGGCAGCAGCAGCAACCATGCTGCTGGCTGGCAGCAGCAATGCTGCTGGCCAGCAGCAGCCAAGCTGCTGCCCATGCAGCTGCTTAGGCAGCTGCATTGGACAGCAGCTGCACCAGGCAGCAGGAAATTTAACACAAAAAAAAAAAAGAGAAGAAAAAGAAAGAAAGGAAAAGAAGGAGAAGAGATTTCCTTCTTTTCTTCTTAAGCGAGCAATGTCGCCGATTTATGGAGAATTTCTCAAATTGAGTTTTTCACCCAAATTTTGGACATTTTGCCCTATATTAAAGAGATCAAAAATTTCTCTTTAGCAAGCGTGGCAAGAATGGGATTTTCTCCCATATGCCCTACAAATCAATTCGAGAGGAGACTCAATTAAGAGGTTTACCGTCTATGTTCTAAAAAATTGGGAAATTGCTCAAATTAAGCTTTTCTCAAATTTTTGGGAGCATTTTGGCCCATGCTCAAAGAGAGCAAGTTTCTCTTTGGCAACATGTCAAGGGGGGATTGTTCTTCTCCCATTTTTGTGAGCCAATCCAAAAATAGCCTTTTTGTGAAAAAGTGATCAAATAGGGATTTTTCCCTTTTAGTTGACAAAGAGGCTAAGTTTTATCGTTTTATTGGAATTAGTGAATTATGTAAGCGATTACTTCACGATTTTGTTTCCTTATGATTTAGGGAAAACCTCGGAGATCAAAAGAGCGAAATTCGTCTCTCTCAAGAACAGGAGAAAACATCGAGGTGGGGAATTCTACCGAAAATGGGTGACCTCTCCACTTTTTCCTCTGCTTTTGATCTTGAAGCATGATAGTAGCCTGTTAGAGGCGTTGGGTAATTATGATTGAATTTTTGCATGTGTAGATGGATATAGAAGAGAAGTAAACTTTTCTAATTATTAGAATAAGAGATAAACTTGCATGTGTAGAAGGATGCAGATAGAAAGGTGAATTTTTCTGAATTGCTAAATATGGATGATAATTGCCTGCGTAGATGTTAAACTTTATTGATGATTGAGATGGAAATAATTGCATGCGTGAAAAGGGGAATCAACTATTTGTTATCGGTGATCATGTTAGGGTATAGCCCTAGGAATCATGTGAAAGCATAAGGAAAAGGACATGCTGGTAGTAAGACTAGGAGAAAACCTAGACTCAGGGTTAATGAGTGGCATCAAACTTAGGGGTATAATCTAGGATTGAATGAGTGGCATTATCTTAGGAGATAACCTAAGGACATTGGATAGAGTGATCAACATAGAGTCAAGGACTCTAGGATGAGCATGATATAAGACTTAGGTAAAGGAAACCTAAGGTAAGTTAGTGGGTGGAGAATAGACTGGTTAACATAGAGTCAAGGAACTCTAGGTTAAACATGATATGAAACTTAGGTAAGAAAACCTAAGGTGAACGAGTGGAGTTTATACTCACAGGAAATGGATTAGGGTCAAGATAACTCTAAATGCAAAGTGCAACAGGTAAATAGAGATAATGTAACTCCAGGTTCGGCAAAGAAAAGAGTATGTGGCCACAAAGTTTAAAGAATTAAACTGATAGCAAAGTGATCAACTTAGAGTCAAACTCTAAGGAAATGTTTGTGTAATCACAAAGTCAAAGAGCTAAATAATATAACCCTAGAGTGGGTCATAGGGTGTCTGGGCAAATGGATAATAACTTTAACTTCAATTTGAGTTAAAGAAATAAAAGAGAAATGTTTAAGAGTCCAGGAGACTCTCTAATTATCTTGATGGCAAGACCCAGGATAAGAGATAAATTGTTGTAAAAAGGCAAAGTTAAAAGCAAGCTAAAAGTGGCTAAAAAGCATAAAGAAAATGTAAATGGCGCCTTCGAATTTGAGACTCGTCAAGTGGAGCAAGACTCCCTGGGCAGTGACCCGTCGGACGAGGTACTTTCGAAAGGCTTAAAGTGAAAGCAAAGAGCTAGATGCTCAAAGGAAAGAGAAGGAGATTTGCCAGTGGCAAAAGGGAGCTATAAGCTCGAATAAGAAAGAAAAGCAAGTGTTCAAAGGCAAAGAGGCTAAGAATTAAAGTAAAAAGAGAAAGAAAAAGAAAATAAAAGAAAGAAAATATAAAGATAAAACGAGCGTACCTTCGGGGGTAAAAAGTAGCCTTGTCGGAGCCAAGGGCAGTGTCCCTCTCCCGGGCAGTGACCCGTAGGACAAGTTCCCCGTTGGGCGGGGTAGCACTTGCGGGTGCTATCGGCAACCTTAGAAATCTTATCTTATGGTAGCAGGACTACCGGGCTCGGGCCCGTTGGATAAGAATTTCCGAGGGTTAACTTGAACTAAAGCACCAGAATGTAAAGGAAAAGAGAAAGATAGAGTGGCCAAGGTGGCCAGGTTAGTTTGACCTTATATATAGCGGCATAGTGACCGAGTTGGTGCTTAGTAGCCTAGTATGACTAGACAGAGTAGTGCTGGGTCGATGAGTTTACACAGTTAGTGTAGTGATATGTTATATTGCATAGCTGCATTTTGATATTGAGGATTTAGTTTCCTAGCACTCTATTGTTATTGCTTCCATTGGACCAAGTGGTGTAGGACACTTTTTCTCGGTGGTTGAACCCACTGGGAACTCTGTCAGGAGTTCTCACACCCCTTGGGTGCCCCCCCCCCCCCCCCCCCCCCACAGGTTCAGGTATGGATGCAGCGATCGCGATGGTTCAGAGGCAGACGGCGAGGTATACGACAGGGGCAAGGGCCCAGCAGCATAGAGACCTAGAGGGTCTAGCAGAGGTATCCCATTTTTATATTGCTTGAGTGAACCTTGTATGGTGAGGAATTTGTGTAAAGAATTGTAATAATTTTATATTGCAAGTTCAGAAATGTAAAGTGTAATAAAGTAATGCATGGTTCACTCTTGTATGCTTTCATTTCCGTATTAACTAATTGTTATTGAATGAAAGTTTTAAATTTGTAGTGATTTTTAGTACTCTGATATTGAGCTTCCGCATACACTTGTTGTGTTATTATGGATGTTACCGTTCCTTTCGGGTAGGAAAAGGTCTTACCCGATTGGCGGGTCTGTTGGCGTGCCCGAACCGTACAAATTGGCGGACTCGGGGCGTGACATCTAGCCACCATCCCCCTCGCCACGATCCGCCAGTACTGCAACCGTCGCAAGGAAACCTAAACAAAGGGGGGGGGGGGGGGGGGAGAGGGAGTAACAACGTGTGTGAGAACTACTAAAAGCCAGTAGTTCTCAGTGGGTATATCATCAAACTCCGACCTACCCACCAAGTCTACTAGAGGCGAGAAAAGAAAAAAATCGTAAAGCAGGAAAAGTAAAATTGCCAATAAAAAAAAACTACCACTACTATACCTCGAATGCTATCATTTACAATAACTAGTGTATGTATGCATCACAGAAAGACAACTGCCGAGATATAACCCAATCTAACCGACCTGCATAAAGCTCGGTCTCGCCTGCGCAACCATCACTATCGGTCACACTAACAGCCGTGTATCGTCGATGTGGAATCATACTCAAGTATCGATATCATCGACCTGCATAAAGCCCGGTCCCGTCTACTCCGAAGTGGAACTCGAGGGAAGCGACCAGCTCAAGAAAAGTAACCAAGTCGAGTATATAGCAGGCAAAAGTCATAACTATGCTCAAAGTGGAAGACTCTACCCATTGATGCAATCCCGGCCCCAAACTAATGCATAATCAATAACCGACCAAACCGCCCAAAACCTTCACTACACTATCCCTAAACCTATGCTCAAAATTCCGAGCATCAGAAGACATGAAAGAGGGGAGAAAAGAAAAGAAACATGTTTTCTCTTAAGTTTAGTTCCAACATGATAGTATAGCGACAAGGAAAGTAACCTATCTAGATGTCCATACAGGCATGCATATGTCCTCACACAAGATAGGTTAAGAGATCATCAAGATAATAAGTTTTAGCATGATTTACAAGAATAGGGAATGCATGGATCAACAAACATCATGCCGAATTTCCAGTAGGCTAAGTGTGCATGTCATAGTTTTGATGTGCTCTGGAAACCCACCTGAAAACGCATTGATCCAAGTTCTGATCGTGCTGAAAATTGGTATGCACGATCCCCCGCCTTCTACCGATCCAACGCACCAAAAATCTTCATAAGATCACTGTCGGATTGAGCACAATTGCAAAAACACCGCCCTCAGCACAGAATTCCAAAAAACAACGAAATTGAGGAAAGAATGCAAATTCTATAGAAATTATCTCAATAGAAAGCCCCAAACTTAATTTCTAAGTTCCTCTCCAACTTAGGAACACCCAAGAAGCCAAGAAAATCTCTCCTCAAGAGCTAAGAATCAAGTGGAGGCTGGATCTCCCAAGTGTTGTCCAACTCTGCTTCCAAAAATAGCAAGCAAATTCATCTTGGTGTAGAAGCTAAACCAAGCATGATCACAAGCTGAAACCAAAAGAAAAGTTGCTCACCATGAACATGAGGGTGTGATCAAGCTCTTGCATCTTCATAACATTTCCAAAATTACCACGAAATGGCTCCCCAAAGCTAAATAACACAATGGGGTGAATCTGTCAAAGGAGCCATAAAAAGAGGGGATAACTAGTACAAATTACCTTCAAATATTCCAAAGAAAGGTGCTCACTTGGTCATATTGAAGTCTAGAAGAGTCTCAAGCATTTTAATCTTAAAATCGTAAGCAAAATATAAAGAACTCACACCATCATCCATTGTTGTCCAGAACATGGCATATTTAAGCAATCAAGGTTCAAGAAGTTGTAGCTCTCAAATCGAATACATTCTCAGGTTGAAACCAAAAAAGAGAAATGCTCACTAAGATGTAGGGAATGTCTCCAAAGTCCTAGATCATCATAAAATTTCATAAATGCCACGAAATTGGTCCCCAAAGTGAGATTGTACAAAAGGTTAACCAAAAACCAGCAAGTAAAATTCTCTCTGCTGCTCATGAAGTCAAAAGAAGGCTAATTAATCCAAATAAAATACCTTCAATAATCTGTAAAAAGGGTCTCCGGCTGATCTTCAAGAAGTCTAGAATATCCCCATGAATTTTAATCCTCAGGTTTATAAGAAAAAGGGGAAGAAAACCCATAAACATCAAATTCTGCGCTAAAAACCAGACTGCGCACAAGGGTCTCAGAGATAGCTTAAAATACCTGGTTTACAGTCGAAATGGGAGTTCCTCACAAATACCAAACTTGTAGATCTACCAGTGCTGAAGCTTACCCCCAAAAATAAGCTCAAAACTCCAGGCATTCTGCCCAGGGGAAGCTCGGGAAGATGCGTCGACGTAGCTGCCAGAAATTGGAGTAGTGAACCAAGGTCAATAATGGTGGTGGTGGAAGGTGGAAGGAGCTCCCCAAGCTCTCCAAAGCATGCAACAATGGTGGAAATAGGCAAAAGGATCTCTCTGAAGATGAAGGAGGCTATTTATAGCCTCGGGGGGTGGTCAAAGTTGTACCCGCGGAGCCAAAATAAAACCAGTAGAAAAATCCAACCATTTCAACTCCATGGTGAAGATTTGAGAGCTCGAAAACACCCCCTGCGCGCCCGAATCCACGTGGCACGCCCTCAGCGCGCCCGGAAGCCACATCACATGTAGCTCGCCCGCGCACGCCCGAAGTCCACCACGCGGTCAATCACCGCCCGCCACGTGGCGTCCCTATCCACTCCACGCCCGAGGTGATGGCTCGTCCAATCGTGCGCTGCCACGTGTCTAACCCTCGATCGTCGCGCTCGAGGCAGGTGCTGCGCGTTGCGGGTACGGCCTGCTAGCCCGCCAACCTGGATCCGCTAACCCGATTCCCGCGTGTTGACTCGCCCCCCCCCCCCCGATCGGTGCCACTATAGCCCGTACATCCGGGCGCCCGGATCCAAAAGTGGGCACCCGAATCCACCCAAAAACTCAAATATAATATTTTTCTCTAGTTTTTCGCGCTGAGTCTGTTTTTCGCATATGTGCACGTAACTGCCTCCTACACTCACCAAGTGTGTCATAAAGCTACAGATCACGGGGCCAAGCCAATCATCGGGATTCAGGTCTCCACACCCGTCATTAGGAATGAATGCACAATGCGGTTCCTAGGGCAGTGGCCCATCGGACGAGGTACTTTCGGAAGGTAATGCAAGCAAATGTAATTGGTGCATTCGGATTTGAGGACTCGTCAATAGGAGTGCAGCTCCTTTGGTAGAGACCCATCGGGCGAGATACTTCCGAAAGGCATAAAAGTAAAAAGAGATCAAGTAAATGGCCAAAAGTAGCAGGGTTAGATGTAACCTGTCATGCCCCGGGGGTAAACCAGAACCTGGGCTCGTCAATAAAACCGCCGTGCACGCGGTATTTTCCACATAATGATTTGCTCAAGTATAGGGAGAAATATACACAATCGAGCAACACAAAGCTGAAACTAAAATAAACATCAAACTAAACTGTATAAATAAAAATATGAGGTACAATATCCATCTCCCAGAATATAATATACAACCAGCTGGCTAAAACTAGACCCAAATATACAGTAGTCTGAACAACTAAACTAAAAACAAGATAAAAAATGCAACACTGGGCCCACCACTAGCTCTCAAGATGGTAGGAGATCTATCTAGCCACGATCCCCTCACATCGATCCGTCGGCACCACAACAGCCACGGAGAAAATCTGAAAAAAGGAAGACCAATAACGAGTGTGAGAACTACTAAAAACCAGTAGTCCTCAGTGGGTATGCCATCGAACCTCCGACCGGCCCACTAAGTTTACCAGAGGCAAAATTAGGAGAAAGGTAATTAAACAAGGAAGTAACTACTAAAATAAAAACTATCACTACTATTTCTCTAATATTATAAGGTACAATATCATGTGTATGTATGCATCATTGAAAGAAAACTGCCGAGATATAACTCAATCTAACCGACCGACATAATACCAGTCCTGCCTGCGCTCGTATAAGTATCGGTCATACTAACAGCCGTGTATCGCCGACGTGGAATCATACTCAAGTATCAATCTATCCGCCTACTCTGGAGTGCCACTCGAGGGGCGTGACCCTGCTCGAGAAAGTAACCAGGTCAAGTATATAGCAGGCCAAAGTCATAACTATGCTCAAAGTGAAATACTCTATCCACTGATGCAATTCTGGCCCCAAACTGCTGTATAATCACTAATCGGCCAAACCGCCCACAATCCGCGGTTGTCGAACAACTCCCGAGTCAAATAATCCGGTACTATCTCACACGACTCGATATCACAGCTATACTATCCGCAACCCTACTCAAAACCCCGAGCAACGATAATCATAAAGGAAAGAAATGCGAGTTTTCTCATAAGTTTGATTCCAACATGAATAGTATAGCAATATGAAAGAATGTGGTCTATCTAGATGTCCATACAAGCATGTACTCACACAAGATAAGTCCAGCTCTCAACATAAATCACAGGTGCAAGCATGATTTGATCAAGTAAAGAAAACAAGAGCAACAAACATATCATGCTGAAATTGGTCAAACCGAGCGTGCAGACGCAATTTCGATGTGCTCCAGAAACCCACCTGTAAACATATTGATCCGAAGTCCGATCGATTTGAAAATCAGCGTGCACGATCCTTTGGCTCCTACCGATCCAACGAATCCAAAAACTTTCAAAGATCACTGTCGGATTGAGCAGAAATGTAAAAATACTGTCCTTAACGCAGAAATTCCAGCAAGTGACATAAGTGAGGAAAGAATGTAAAATCTGTGGTAATTACCTCAATAGAATGCCCCAAACTTGGTTCCTAAGTTCCTCTCCAACTTAGGAACATCCAAGAATCCTTGAAATACAATCCTCGAGTCCAATAATCCAAGTAATGGTCCAAACTCTCAAGTGCTGTCTAGAACAGGGTAAATTTCAGCATGCAGGGTTCATCTAGTTGTAGCTCCCAAATCCAACTCATTCATAAGATGAAACCAAAAAGAGAAATGCTCACCAAGATCTAAAGGATGTATCCAAGGTCTTAAATCATCATAAAATTTCATAAGTTCCATGAAATTAGTTCCCAAGGTGAGACTATCCAAGAGGTTAACAAAAATCTAGCTTGCAGGATTTCTGCTGCTCAAGGAGTCAAAAGATGACTAAATAACCCATATAAAATACCTTCAAAAATCTAGAAAGAAGGTCTCCATCTGTTCTTCAAGAAGTCTAGAGTATTCCCATAAACTTTAATCCTCATGTTCATAAGGAAAAAAAGAAAAAAACTCATAAATATCAAGCTCTGTCGAGAAATCCAGGTTGTACACAAGGGGCTCAAAGATAGCCTAAAATACATGGTTTACAGTCAAAATTAAGGTCCCTCACAAATACCAAACTTCAAGATCTATCAGAGATGAAGCTTTTCTCCAAAAAGTAGGTCAAAATTCCAAGTCTTATGTCCAGGGGAATGTTGGGAAGATTCATCGATGAAACTGCCAGCAATGGAAGTAGTGCACCAAGGTCAGCAATGGAGATGGAGGAAGATGAAAGAAGCTCTCCAAGCTTGCCCAAGCCTTGCAATAATGGTGGAGATGGCAAAAGGCTCTCTTGGGGACGAAAGGGGCTATTTGTAGTCCAAGGAGTGGTCTAAAATGAACCCTCGGACCATAAACAGAACCAGCAGGAAAAACAACCAAGTCTCAGCTCAAGGGGGAATTTTCGGGCGCCCGAAAATACTCCGGGTGCGCCCGAAACTGCGCCTGAAACTGCTCCCGAATCCACGTGTCAACCATCCAGTGCGTCCGAAATTCGCGCCATGCGTCAGCCATCCAACGCGCACCCGAAGTCCACAGTGCAACCAATCGGAATCCCCCACGTGTCGCCCCTATCCACATCGCGCCCGAGGCAGGCGGTGCTGCCAACCACGCGCCGCGCTGCACCCAAGGTCGCGCGCCTGACTAATCGGGTGCCGCCACATGGCCTCCCATCGGTTGCCACTCCCGAAGCGGGCTGCGGGGCGGTCGCGGGTGCGGCCCCCTAACGTGCGAACCAGGGATCCGCCAACCCGCTAGCCACACATGTTGACTCGCCCCTCGGTCAGCGCTATTATAGCGTCGTACATTTAGGCGCCCGAATCCTCACCAAAACACAAAAACAGTGTTTTTGTCCAATTTTTCGCGTTGAGTTCGTTTTTCACGTTCGTTTTGCACGTAAACATCTCCGACACTCGACAAGGTTGTCCCAACGCCGCTGACCACAGGACCAAGTCAAACATCAGGATTCGGGTCCCCACATAATCCCTCCCGTAGCGACATAGTAGCCGAGTGTGAGTATGGTAGCCTAGTGTGGCATGACATAGTAGCTTTCATAGTACTAGTAGTGTAGTGATTATCATATCAATATGCTAGTGTAGCTTTACAGCTTTTCATACCTGTTATATTTATCTTGCTACTAATGCTTCCTTTAGACTAAGAGGTATTAAACATGTATTCTCGATGGGTGAACCTACTGGGAACTATTCGTAGTTCTCACACTATGTTTTGGTGACCACTTTACAGGGCTAGGTACAGCCGGCGAGGCACTCGATAGGGGCAAGAGCCTTCCAGTGTAGCAGACCTAGCGGGTCTAGTAATCGAGTACCATTTTGCTATCTTTTTAGGAGTGAATATTATATTGAGAGGTAAAGAAAAATTGTAATAATTTATTATATGTATTAAATGTCCATTCGAGTTATATTTCAGCTTTATTAGTTGTATTCATGTTAAAGTTGAATGTTTTAATTAGTCGTAAGTTTTACTCTGATATGCTTGTTTTTTCATTGTGCTAATTGCCCTAGGGGGGGGGGGGAGTGGGCTTGGGGGATAAACCGGATGGGTTTACCCGGGGATATCCCCGTTTGGGAGGATATCCCCAAACGGGGATATTCCAAACCCGTTTAGGTATAAAGGGGGATATCCCCCTTTTATACCACATCCAAACGGTGGCTTAGGGCACGTTTGGTTTAGATTATGGAAAAAGTGATTTTTATAGAATTAATTTTATTTTAAAAATTAATTTTGATTAAAAAATATAAAGTATTTGGCTGAATTTAGATAGAAAACGAGTTTTCTGAAGTAATTTATAAAATTATTTGGTAAAAATTTGTTATTGTTTACAAATAATAAAATTTTACTATATTTTATTTTTAAATAATTTAAATATAATTTTATTTTAAATTTTAAATTTTAAAATTGCACAAAATTTAAAATTTAAATTTAAATCTAAATTTTAAAATTTAATTTAAAATTTAAAATTTGAAATTAGAATTTAAAATTTAAAATTTGAATTTTGAAATTTAAAATTTAAATTCAAAATTTAAAATTTTAAAATAAAAATTTGAAAATTGAATATTTAAATTTTAAAACATGAAATGTAAAATTTAAAATTTAAAATTTAAAATTTAAAAATTAGAAATTTGCAATTTAAAAATTAAAACTTAAAATTTAAAATTTTCAAATTTTAAGTTATCAAAATTTAAATTTTATCTTAAATTTAAAATTTAAGATTTATATTTTAAAATTGAATTTTTATATCTTACTTTTAAATTTTTAAAATTTAAAAATTAAAATTTAAATATTAAAATATAAAATTTAAATTCAAAATAAAAATAAAAACTTAAAATTTTAATCAAAAAACAGAATCAAATTTGAAGAAATTAATTTGAGCTACTTTTGATTTTTAGTGCTAAAAATTTAAAAACTAATTTTAGAAATCTGAATGAGAAATCAAAATGAGGACCAAAAACCCGTTTTAAAATTCAAAAAAAGAAAAACCGCTCTTTTCCATTTTTGACCGTCATAACTCATGTTACTCATCACTCTCGCTCTCCTCACCTCCTTCTCCACTCGAACCCCAAAAATTCCCCCCCAAAAAGAAACGAACGCGCTCTCGCCCCATTTCCTCTCATGCGTGTTTACTTTTCCCCCCAATTTTTCTGATCGATCGAGGCCTAGGGTTTCGGAGACGACGCGAATCGCTCATCGGTAACGTCTTAATTCATTTTTCCACGAATTTTCTCCTTTCCTTGATCTCAAGATCGAATACTAATCTAAGTTTTAGGGTTTCTCTTTTCTGGGTGAAATATTTCGATTTCTTGTGGATTTTCTATATTTTTCTATTATTATGATGTTAATTTGTCTCCCAAGAAGATTTAGGAACACCAAAAGCAAAGATTTTGGGCCATTTTTAGTATTTGTTAGCGAAACTTTTTGACCATTAAGCGCAAGCATAATGGTTTTTGAGTAGAGAAAAGGGAACGAGAATTGATCATCTAATCTCATCGTCTTTCTTTTGATTGAGACCCTCTCAGATTTTTTATTTTGATTTTTTTTTTTATTTCAGTTATTTTTACCAATTAAATTGGGGATTTTGTTAAATTTAATATTTTGATTCAAATCTCCAACTCAATTCGGAAACTAACTCAAATCAACTCAAATAATAATTGAGGGGTGCGTCAATCAAGAGAGAAAAAAAAAATCTGAGAGGTCTTTTTCAGAATGGTGAATTGTTGAGCTAAGTTATTTAATATATATATTTTTTTTTATGTAGCATTCATGTTGAATTTTCGTCAGGTCGAAGAATTTTTTTAATCAAGAAGGATACTTTTGAAGAATGGCTTTTCGAACTCCGGCCGCTGTTCAAAATGAAAATGTACACATCAACAGAGGTGAGAGCTCTTGTTGTTTCTTCGGTGTGTTTTAATTCATGAATTTTAATGGTAGAGAGAGGAACTGCGAGACATAAACGAAATATCTACTCATTTTAGGAAAAGCTGTCGATAGGTCGAAGGCCGATTTGCCGAAACCGGCAAAGACCGGACAAAAGGAGAGAAAAGCTCTGGGAGATCTTTCGAACACAAGGAAACCTTTGAGTGATCTCTCAAACACCGGGAAACCTCCAGTTTCTGGTGTAACGAAGGGCGCTGCTTTGAACGAGAAGAGTGGAATACGTGCCCCTGAGGCCGTTAAGAATGCCTCGAAGAGTAGTTTCCAGGCTGATGAGGACATTAAGAAATGTCGGGAATGGGCGAAGGAAGGAACTGAGCGGACCCACTTCACCGGAAATGACGTTCAGGAAATGCAGAAGGAGCTTGTCGAGCAACGTATTATCCCTTCTACTTATATTCTGTACTATTTTTGATTGTTCCCTTTGCCTGTTTACTATAATGGAGTCTACTGCTTGTTCTTCGCATTTTTTAACGTAGGCGTCAAGAAGAAAGTCGACAAGGTAATGTCTGCTGTGTGTGAGCAGTCAAGGTCTATATTTGATTTAGTGCTTCCAGTGAAGGTATGCGATCCGATTCAGATAAAAGTATTTTTGCATGTCGTGTCATATATTGTTATGCATATTAATTTTTTGGTTTTAAGGTCGCAGTAGTGTGGACACGGCAAATCAAATTGTTCTTTTTTGTCTCCAGGGCAGTCCTCGACTGAATTGATAATCTTTTTATGGAAGCTATTTATTTTTCTTCTCTGATAAATGCAACAATCTTTTCTCAGTTCATCCTTTGGTTCACTATTTGTTTTGTGCTTATGGTGCATTTCAAATTTCAAAGTAAATATTATTTCGTCTATCTTTTGGGCACGGTGAGTTAATTTAGTTTTCTTGCTGTAAACCAAGTAAACAGCACTTCTATAATCTGTCTATCTCAAATGGCACTCAGTGCATCAGTATGCATGCATGATGATAACCTTTGGTTTTGTGAATCTACACACGGTGTGTAGTATGTACTCGAGTTGATTCTCATACAAAATTTTTATTGTTCATTGTCACCGAATTTTAAACTTGAATTAACGGGAGCTTACTCTTTCAAGCTATGGTAGATATTTGTATAATCGGTTTCATGGCATTGCATTTTGTTTTATTAGATTTGATAAATTTCTTGCAGTTAATCAAACAAAGAGCATACAACAAGTGATTGTCTGCAGCTATTTGCATTGGTTGCTTTTTAATATTAGAAAATAGCAGCAAAGAAGTTATGAGATGCTATACTGTTGGGCAGAATTCAATCTTCGTGTCCCATTAGCGTAATTAAAAGAAATTAGGAAAGTTTTGAAATACTGTTTTCTTCTTCTTCTTCTTCTTGCGTTATTATAAGGGGAAGAACTTCAATCAATTTGTAAAAATTTGTATGTGGAGTACATTGTTCTAAGTTGCTGATTTGTACAGTTAAACTCCTTGTATTGCTCCAGGAAACTACTGAGGATGTTGATGATGTGAAAAAGATGGAATTGGAACCAGAGGTTGCTCTTCTTCTTGGTGACAGATGGCTCTCAAGATCGAGTCTCTCTCTGTCTCCTTATCCCCGTCCCCCTCTCCTCTCTCTCTCTCTCTCTCTCTCTCTCTCTCTCTTAAAAAAGCATATCCATGGGCATATGCATGTAGACACACAACAGCAGAGTTTCCGTATGGCTAATATTTCATTTGCTGTTATTTGATTTACAGGTGTCGGACTTTTTGATGAAGTCGAGATTGCTGAACTCCTATTCATAGATCGTATTGTTGATCTCAAGCTGAAAGATTTCTCGGAGTTAGACGAGGTAGCAACTTAGATAAAATCTCTCTAATTTCCTTTCATCGTTTTGTTTTGTTTTGTTTCTTTAATAAAGAAGTGTTGAAGGTTCTTCACAACTATATATCAGTACTTCGCTTATAAATTTTGGCTAATAGCTAAAATTTGCATGCCTTCAGAAACAGTAATTCAACAGATGTGACAATGATTGCAAGAACTTGGTTTACTTGATTCATCTTCTTCGCAATAAGATGTTCTTTCTCTGCAAGGACTAAATGATTGATGTAACTTAGTGTATGAGAGTGTGGATGTTGTGCGAGTATAGAGTTAGTTACTAAGTTCAAATTAGTTGCATCAGTAAATTTAGCAGTAGCAGATGAAGATTTGTAATCGACTCTATTACATTCTAATATTTGCACGACACATCATGCCCTGGTAATTTTCTTGAGATTTCATCTCTCCCTTTTGAAAGCAGTAATATTTCACTTCTTGTGAAGAGTTTTGTGATATTTGATATCTTCTGTGTCACTCCCCGAGTTTGAAAAATCGGTCTAATTTTTTTTTTTTTTTTTATCAGAGTATAAAACTTTGAAAATCAGGGCGTGAATAGATCGCCACACGCATAGAATATCCTCTGTCCACACAGACAGAGCTAGGGATGTCAATGGTTATGGATATCCGAAATTTTATCCGAATCCGAATCCGAACGGGATGGATTTATCCGATGTTAAACGGATATGAATTCGGATATGGATATAAAAAATAGAAATCCGACGGATTTGGATTTGGATATGAATTTTGATTGTATTCGACCCGAACCCGAATTGATTTTACATTATATAATATATGTGTATATAAATATTTGATATTATATTTAAATTTATATTTTAAAATTTTAAATTTAATATAATATATTTTGAAATATTGTAAAAAAAAGAAAAAAATTTATTTCGGGTTTGGATTTTCGGGTTCGGATTCGAATTTTGAATTTTTGGTCGGATTCGGATTTGGATATGGATTTTTAAAATCCGTCGGATTCAGGTTCGGGTTCGGGTTTGGTAGTCGGGTTCGGGTTCGGGTTCGGGTTTTTGAAAATTTGCTCCGAATCCGACCCGTTGACATCCCTAGATAGAGCCTCTTTTATATATGCACAGCTAGACAAGTACAAAATGCACATCAGAGAAGCAACAATTATTAAATAACCAAACCACATTATAATCTCTACAATCCACAAGACATAAATAATTCAAAACATACTCCCAAACTAGAACTACTAAAACATAGTCATAAAGGTACTAAAACTATAAAACATCAAGTTAATGTCAGACGAGGCTGGTGATAGGGGACGATTCTAACGTGACTGTTTTTCTGATCATCCCAAGATCCCAACACCTAATCGATCTAAAAAAATGGTCACTAAAAAGTATGAGATACAATATAAATGTATTCCAGTGAGTACGACGAGCCGAGAAATAACAGGTCGTAACTTACTAGATACAATAATTAGTGGATAACGAAATAGGCAAAGTCCAACATCACGAGACCGTCACAACATCCACACATCCACAATATCAAAGTCCACATCCATAATATTCGACCATAAAAGGAAATAACCAAAAGAAAGGAAGAAGGAGAAGAACCTGACTGAGGAAAATCTATACCTTACTAAATAGCGTCCTTACCACCATTCTGATCCCCACCCTCGATCGAACCTGTCACGTAGTGAGAGTCAGTAACATAAACCATGATAGTATAAAACATAGTATAAGCAAAAAAACCGCAGTAGCAAAATAACCCCAAACTGTATTTCGAAACACTCGAGTACTTTACCGCTACCAATCAATCCACCACAGCAGAAATATTACTATCACCGAACGATAGCCGTCATGTCGGTCAATTGACCTCAGGCAATAAAACAGTCTCACTCAATAAGTCGGTGCAAACAACTTTAAGCGTAAAAGCCGCAATACTGCAATGTCCGCAGGGGGCTCTCGCCACGCACGTCGCCGGGTAGGGATCACAGGTCAATCAGACAATCTCTCCGAAAAAGTACACCCGTGCGGTGGTCAAATCGCTGGTGTGCGTGAAAAGCGCCATGAGCATGACGATCACATAACCAAAACAAGTCATCTCTCCGCGACAACAGTCGCCCAAGTGATGTGTAAAAGAAACCGACTCACAGGTCAAAAGTAGTACTAATCCAAAAATGTCCTTTATCCTATTACAATAAGACATGTATTCTTAAATTACCGAAAGGTACACTTTTATCGCTTATGCAGCCCAATAGACGGGTAAGCCATACAAAGTTCGTGTTTAGTGCACCCCCATTCGGTAGAGAAAGATGAATAAATAGTATACTACACCATCACAATAGTCGTGGCTGACAACCACCCTACTGAACACACATTAGTCATAAGGAAACAATAATAAAGAAGAGTAAGGTCGAATGTTACCGATTTGTCAGTGTTTCCGACTCTGGATCAGGATACTCACCTCCACCAAACAGTCACTCTGAGCCCACGACTCCTTAACGAACACCTGCAAATCACCCCGACCTATCCAAGATTCACAAATAGCAGAATCCAAATTTTACGTTAACCGACAAATTAGTGGTCCCAACGACTATGCCAAACTTTTCTTTGTTCTAATTTACCGGAACCCTCCCCCCCTCCCCACCCCACCCCATCCCATCCCTGATTTTTGAATAGTCGCACCGACCACTGAATCGGTCAAAATATGCCCCGAACGTCTGTACTGTTATTCGAATAAGGACAAGCCGTCCACAAAAACTTTTACCGTGACATTCGTTCATCGGGAGGTCAAAACACTTAGGATAACATCCGAAATATTTTTTCATGTAAAGGATAACGCATAAATATCAAAACGTATGACAAAAGAGTTCCAAGGGTGTACCCATCTGAATCGGTGAACTATCCACTCACGCGATGCTCATGATCAAAGATCGAACCTGCAAAAGATCCACCGAGTCAAAACTAGACTCAACAATCCGAGATCACTCACATCTCTATTCCAATATTATTGGAAGGATCGGTTCCTTAAACCGACACCTGGAGTCCAACGGAATTATCCGGAAAGCCCCCAACAATTTAATAGAACACCCGCTATCCCAAAATATACCAAAACAAGTGCTCGAACAGCAAACACTACTTCGATAGAGAAAACGTGTAAAAACACAAAACTATGTGAAAAAGGGGTTTTACAGGTGTATCGTGATCAACAGACGATGCCCCGGTGATGATGGAAAAGACCGGAATGAAAAATGGTGTACCGTTGTCTCGGAACATCGAACCGACGAACCTCCGCGTCAAAACCCCTCCGGTCGTGAAAAACCATCCTCCAAGGCAGTCTGCTAGCCCCTGACAACGACCAGACGAAAAACGGATCGTCGAACGGCACACTGAGCATCTACGGTCACTCCGACGACGACCGCGATGAAAAACGGCTAAGCGGGCCCACGAACGTCCACCCTCCGAAACCAATTCCGTAAGGCAAGACCAACTCCGCCAAGCAAACCAACTCTGTCAAGAAAGACTGCACCGTCAAGCGAAACAACTCCGACAAGCAAGACTGCACCGTCAAGCGAAACAACTCCGTCAAGCAAGACTTCACCATCAAGCAAGACTGCACGGGTGTTAGGAGAGCAGCGGTGAGGCGCAGGCTGCCCAAGCTGCGCGGCACAGACTGCACGAGCGGCGGTGCACACTGCCCAAGCAACGTAGGCAGCGAGGATGCGCGGCGCAGGCTGCCGGACGGCAGCGCATGGGTTGCAGGGGCACGCGGCGCTGCAGGCAGGGGCGGTGCGTGGCGCTGCAGGCAGAGGCGACGCCGCGCTAGGGCAGGTGCAGTGTTGCAGGTATGGGCGGCGCTGCGCTAGGGCACGCGCGGGCGGCGACAGTAGGGGCGCGAGCGGCTAGGGCACGTGTGGGAGGAGACGGCAGGGGCGCGAGCGACTAGGGCACGCGCGGGCGGCGACAGCAGGGGCGCGCGAGGCGCTGCGCAGGCTGTCAGCGTTGGCGCGACGGCGCGAGCTGGCAGTGTGTGTGGCGGCGGCGGCGCGGCCTGGCAGCACGCTCAGCGGCGGCGCGGGTTGCGAGGCGCCGAGCGACGGGGGCACGACGGCGGCGGCGGCCTACTCACCGTCGAATAACGAGGAAGACGGCGATGATCAAAATCTTGGAAAAAGGGAAATTAGAGTTTTCTTACACACGTATAAAATCCTAAATCCCAAATAATTTATACTGAAAATTAATTTTTTTTTTGAAATGTGGGCCAACTATTCGCAACGTCGCAAAACTATTTGTACGAATTTCGATACATCGTTAAGCCTTAACGGGTTCCGAAAGCCCCCACACTCACACTCTCGGATCTGATAAGTTAAAAGTATCATTCCGAAAGTTCCGAAAGTCGGATTCGCGATCCGATTTCACCGTCGTTCTCCGTCCGAAAGTCGGATTCGCGATCCGATTTCACCGTCGTTCTCCGTTTAACGTGCCCGACAACGTGACGAGCTTCCCTTCCGAAGATTTCACCCAAAAACCCGTCCCAACAAATATGGAGAAAATCCGCAAATCCGTCAAATCCCTTTTTTCCTTGATTCCGGTGCAACCCGCACTCCGGATTAAAGAACAGGTTTTACTAATCCCTTTAGCCACCTTTCACCAATAACCCGATGAAAGCCACTCCGAAAAATAAATTTTCAAAAAAAAGCTAACAGCAACAATCTCTTTAAATGTCGGAAGAAACTAATTTCATTGTAATTACTGAAATTTCATACAATTTCAAAATTCAAGAAAATTGTTATTATTACATTAATATTTATTAAAATTTCGGAGAAACATGCAATTCGGTTTGCCCTTTAATGATATTGTATAGATATAGATGTATAAATACAGACGTAATAATAATTGTATCGATGCATGGATGTATAGAAGTACAGAGTACAAATAAGAGAAGCTAAATGAGGTCTCAGGACCAAAAGAGCCGCAATCGACAGTCCTTGCTTCTACACAAACTCTCCTCTGTCGCCACGTCTCCTCCGCCCCGTCGGGTTCCGGATACTTCCACGGTGGCCATGGGAGCTGTACCTCGCCCTCGCCTCCCTCGAGCTTTCCTTATTTCTATTGTATTTTACACTTGTCTTATGTCAAGGTTCTACTTTAAGTCTCTTTTATTTATTTATTTATTTATTTATTTATTTTTAACACTCTTCCTCGTCAACCTTGTCAATGGCTTCTGCACCGTCAGAGCAGGGAACCTCGTAAATTTTTTTCTCTGAAACCCTAATCCGAAACCTACTTTTGTGCTCCAATTCAATTGCTTTGATTATGTTATTTGACGTGAGTTTTTTGGTTCTTTGGATGGTTTTTGATGTGGTACCTCGTAAATCTCTGAAGCCCTAAATTGAATCCCCAATTTTTTTTTTGTCCTCGTCCTCTTATTTTCTCCGTAAAGTTTGGATCATTTTGCATTTAGAAATATTGGATTTGCGTCGGTTTTCGGATTGATTCTGCTTGTTTCTCTACATAATCAGATAATAAATAGATGAATTGTGTGTTTTGCGCTTGAAGTGTTTGATTAAATTTCAGAATCTAGAATTCTTCTAAGCCTCCACTACCATTGACACGTCGGAGCATGCGCGGCTTCGAGGGGTTGTAGGATCAATCCGAAAAGATGTTGAAGATAGAGAAAAAAATATATAAAAAAATGATTTATTATTATTATTATTATTTTTTTTTTGTTTTTCATATCGCTGCTGCTGTTATAAATAAGGTCAATAATCAGAGAAGAAAAAAAATAATAATAAAATTTATATACTTTCTTAATAAGCAAGATAACTTACTAACAAAAATTTAAAATTAAAATTCAAACAAAGTCTGATCTTTATTCTCTTCCAATTTTATTTAAATTTATTCTCATAATTTTTATCTCTAATTCTAATACATATTTTTATTCATGACAAATATAACATAATTAAAATATTTTTAATAAAAATTATAAAAATTTATCAGAATATTGTAAATGGCAAACCAAATTGGATTATCCAACGTGTCTTCTTCATACATGTCGTGAGATAAGATCACAAGTTTCGGTATAGTGGGAGCTTACAACTTCGCCTCCTGAGCTGATTAATGAATGTATAGATCTCGTTTAAACGAGCATGTAATTACAACCTTATTTCAATACAAACACTAATTCATTTAACAAACTTTTAATTTAATTGAGCCAAATAATTTAGAAAATTAAAATAAATAATTTTGGTGATTTGTGAGTTGTGAAATCTAAAGGACCTTCTCTTCTCCGTTCTCACGCTCTTTTTATTTATTTATTTTTCTCTGTTTTCAAATGGATATATTCTTTAGATTGATTAAATTATTTTTAAAAATTATAACTACTAATATTATAAATCTAGAAAAATAAATTTAATTTAATAACTGAATTTTTTATTCCGAATTTTTAATTGATGTATATATAATTTTTGTATAAATCCGTATTCGAATAATTAACGGATTTTTTAACAAAATATTTCAACAAATTTAAAAATTATGATACAAATTTTATTCGTACCAATTTTTTATGGAATCCAATTTAACTGACTATGAGTTATTTATCTATCAATAAAAAAAAAAAACTCATATTATTTACAATATTATCTAAATATAATTGATAAAAACCATGAAAAATAAATTACAAAATTCAATGAAATATTTTAGTCGCGTGAAGTCATCAAATTTTAAAATCAATTCAAATTCATAAACAATTTAATTTCCCCAATTGGTTCGGATCCGTCTATAAGTATCCTAAACCCGAACCCGACCCGTTAAGAACCCACACTGCAAATTCAAAAAGAAACGCCCTCTTTTCCCACTCTTTATTTACTGTGACCGTTGAACTCCCTCGTCTCATCTCCTCTCCACGCCACTCCACTCCACTCCACTCCACTCCACTCAAAACCCTAATTTTCCCCGCAAGAAAAAGAAACGAACCCGCTCGCTATCGCCCCATTTCCTCTCGCGCTAGGGCTTAATTTTTCCCCTAATTCTCTGATCGATCGAGGCCTAGGGTTTCGGAGACGACGCGAATCGCACATCGGTAACGTGTTAATTCATTTTTCCACGAATTTTCTCCTTTTCTTGATCTCAAGATCGAATACTAATCTAAGGTTTAGGGTTTCTCCTTTCTGAGTGAAATATTTCGATTTATTGTCGATTTTCTATAATTTTCTATTATTATTTTGTTAATTTATCTCCCAAGAAGATTTAGGAACGCCAAAAGCAAAGATTTTGGCCATTTCTAGTATTTGTTAGCGAAACTTTTTGACCATTTAGTGCAAGAAAGGGGAACGAGAATTGATCATCTAATCTTATCGGCTTTCTTTTGATTGAGACCACCCTCTTAAACTTTTGATTTTTTTTTTTTTTTTTTTTTTTTTTTTTTTTTTTTATTTCAGTTATTTTCATCAATTAAATTGGGGACTTTGTTAAATTTAATATTTTGATTCAAATCCCCAACTCAATCAGGAAACTAACTCAAATCAACACAAATAATTGTTGAAGGTGCGTCTATCAAATGAAAAAAAAAATAAATCTGAGAGGTCTTTTTCCGAAAGGAGAATAGTTGAGCTTCGTTATTAAATTTTGAATTTTTTATGTAATATTCATGTTGAACTTTCGTCAGGTCGAACAATTTTTAGTCAAGAAGGTTACTTTTGAATAATGGCTCCTCGAACTCCAGGCGTTGTTCAAAAAGAAAATGTAACCATCGACAGTGGTGAGAGCTCTTGTTGTTTCTTCGGTGTGCTTTAATTCATGAAGTTTAATGGTAGAGAGAGAAACTGCAAGACTTAAACGAAATATCTACTCATTTTAGGAAAAGAAGGGTTGAAGGCCGGTCTGCTGAAACCGGCAAAGACAGGACTAAAGGAGAGAAAAGCTCTGAGAGAACATTCAAATACAAGGAAAGCTTTGAGGGATCTCTCAAACACCGGGAAACCTCCGGTTTCTGGTGTAACGAAGGGCACTGCTTTGAAAGAGAAGAGTGGAATACGCGCCCCTGAGGCCATTAAGAATGCCTCGAAGAGTAGTTTCCAGACTGACGAGGAAATTAAGAAATGTCGGGAATGGGCGAAGGAAGGAACTGAGCAGACCAAGTTCACCGGAAATGACGTTCAGGAAATGCAGAAGGAACTTGTCAAGAAACGTATTATCCCTTCTACTTATATTCCATACTATTTTTGATTGTTCCATTTGCTTGTTTACTAATGAAGTCTACTGCTTGTTCTTTTCATTTTTTAACGTAGGCGTCAAGAAGAAAGTCGACAAGGTAATGTCTGCTGTGCATGAGCAGTCAAGGTCTATATATGATCTAGCGCTTCCAGTGAAGGTATGCGATCCAATTCAGATAAAAGTATTTTTGCATGTCGTGTTTTATATTGTTATGCATACAATTTTTTGATTTTAATGTCTCAATAACGTGGACACGGCAAATCAAGTTGTTTTCCATTTTCATGGCAGTCCTTTACTGAATTGATAATCTTTTTATGGAAGCTATTTATTTTCTTCTTTGATAAATGCAACAATCTTTTCTCAGTTCATCGTTTGGTTCACTATTTGTTTTGTGCTTATGGTGCATTTCAAATTTCAAAATATATATTCTTTCATCAATCCTTCGGGTAACGTGAGTTATTAAGCTTTCTTGCTGTAAACCAAGTACCAGCACTTCTGTCTCTGTTGGACAGAATTCAATCTTCATGTTCCGTTAGCCTAATTTAAAGGAATTAGAAAAGTTTTGTGGTGGGTGTTATTACAATGGGAAGAACTTCAATCAGTTTGTAAAAATTTGTATGTGGAGTACATTGTTCTTAGGTGCTGATTTGTACAGTTAAACTCCTTGTATTAATCCAGGAAACTGCTGAGGATGTTGATGATGTGAAAGAGATGGAATTGGAACCAGAGGTTGCTCTTCCTCGTGTTGATAGACGGCTCTCAAGATCGAGTCTCTCTCTTTCTCGTTCTCTCTCTCTCTCTCTCTCTCTCTCTCTAAAAAAAAAAAAAAAAAAAAAAAAACATGTCCATGGGCATATGCATGTTGACACAGAACAACAGAGTTTTTGTATGGCTAATATTTCATTTGCTGTTATTTGATTTACAGGTGACAAACTTTTTGGTGAAGCCGAGCTTTCTGAACCCCTATCCGTCGGTCGTCCTGTTGATATCAAGCTGAAAGATTTCTCATAGTCAGGCAAAGCAGCAACTTAGTTGAAAGCTCTTTAATTTCCTTATATCGTTTTGTTTTGTTTTGTTTTGTTTCTTTAGTAAAGAAGTATCGAAGGTTCTTCACAACTATATATCAAGTACGTAGCGTATAAATTTTTGGCTAATAGCTAAAATTTGCATGTCTTCTGAAACAGTTATTCAACGGATGTGACATTGATTGCAGCAACTTGGTTTACTCGATTCATCTTGTTTGCATTAAGTGTATGAGAGGGTGGATGTTGTGTGAGTATAGATTTTGTTACTAAGTTGAAATTAGTTGCATTAGTAAGTTTAGCAGTAGCAGATGAAGATTTCTAATCTTACTCTTTTATATTCTAGTATTTGCCCTGTCAATTTTCGTATGATTTTATCTCTCCTTTTTGAAAGCAGTAAATATTTCACTTCTTGTAAAGAGTTTTTTGATACTTGAAAAGGAAAAGCTGCATAAGATTTATACAGCATCTATTTTCATATTTTTTGTATATCTTCAGAATGGTTTCGAGCCAGAGTGATTTTGCATGGAAAGCAGTTTTGGTGGCTGCGGCCTGGCTAACTCAGAATTCATGTTTACGAACTGAAACGATATTTCTTTAACATATCTTAAAATATCAACAATATAAAAGTGTTGCAGCAATACTTAAATATTATTTTCAAAATGGCAAAAAAGTTTACAAGTGTTTGCATCTTTTCAACTTATTTACGTTTTAAAATTTTAATCAGCTGATTTTTTTTTGTATTTTTTTATGGGAAAAAGTATCCCTTCCTGTCACAATACATAAGAATCATGAGATGCAACCTGGGCCAAATGCCCAGTACTTCACTGCACCATTGGGCAGAGTTGGACATTAATACAACATAGGCCTAATTTACTATTATCATAATTTAATGGCATAAAAATATAAGTTTACCTGAAATACTAATAATAGCAAAATTAGTAGTGTTTACGACTCGGTATTGTTTTAACCTTATTCTATATATATATATATATATGGAAAATACTAATTGTACACTCCTTGTGGGGTGTACATCCAATTTGTAAAGTGACCCTCCCACCATTAGATGGGTGGGTGTAGAATGTACACTTTCCTTTGGGGTGCATGTAGCATTACCCTTCATATTTGTGAATTTTTTATTATTGGATTTGTATTTTTTATTTTGTCTTTCTCTCTTTTTAGTTGACTTTACAAAAATACAAATCTTAATACAAATCCAATAATAAAAAATTTACAAGTATGAATGTACTTGTGTTTTTAAAAACATATAAAGTCTACTATATATATATATATATATATATATATATATATATATATATACACACTAGTGTAGTGACCTGCGCATTATAGTAAATATAGATTATATTATAGAAAAACAATTAAAAAAAAATAAAATTATAATGAAAAAGAATCAAACCTACATTAGCATAGAGCATTATAGTAAATATAGATTATATTATAGAAAAACAATTGAAAAAATAATAAAATTATAATGAAAAAAATCAAACCTACATTAGCATAGAGTTGCATTAGGACATTCGGTAGCAAACAAACAAACTTAGAACAACCATTCCAAATCGTCTTCCTTTTCTAAAGTAAAAAATACGTTAATTTAATCAGGGAAAAAATAACAATATAGTAAATCTTTCCAAGAGCACAGAGTTGTATGAGAACGTATAGTAGCACGGAAGAAAAGCAATAGCAAACAAACGTGGGACAACCATTTCAGATGATCGTCAAGAAAGGAAAACAAATTTGTTAATTAAATAAGAAAAAAATAGTTAATGCCGATAGGTGTGATGATCCGGATTTCCGCAGGAGTTTTGCAGATTGAACAGCGGCTTCTAGAGGCTTATTCTATGTGATGGAGGTGTCTGTGCGCGAATCGGACTCAAGGAATGGACCCCACACGAAAAATGGATCAAGTTTGCCTTTCGAATACCTTCGTCAAAAAATAGAAGTGGTTTCACGCAAAACGGACACCAGATTTGGATTCAGCGCGAAAAAACGTTGAAAAACGACTATTTGGATGTATTTTTCTGAGTCCGGACACCCGAAAACGGACAACCGAAAGTTTGCGGTGCATTCGGGTCCACGGGGGGAGCCATGGATCGCCGGGTTGGACACGTGGCGGCCGCTGAGTGGCTGGCGCATGCGGCGCGGTCCACGAGGCTCGACGGGCAGGTGCGGGCAGGCGGGCGGCGTGGCGCGCACGCGGGCAAGGCGCCACGTGGCGTCCCGCGACTGGCGGGAGCCACCCGCTCCCCCACCTTGTCGGGCCACGCGGCGTGGTCTGGTTGGCCGCGCCCAGCTGTAGCGTGGCCCGGGACACGTGGCGCGCCCGGAGCGATCCGGGCGCTGCCTTGGTGTTCCCTGTTTGGCGCCCGGAAGTTCCAGGCGCCCGAAAATGTACCCAGAACCCCGAGATTTTGGATTTTGGCTATAAATAGACTGTTTCATCCCTCTATTTCGGGTTTTTGGAGTTGCTCTTGGGGATTTCTTTGGTTGAGTATCTTCTTCACCCAGTCCACCACATTTCTAAGGATTCTTGGGATTTTTGGAGGCCGCGACACCGATGTTTTCCCCGACTCGACGCGCTTCGACGCTTCTTTGATTTTTGGGCTTTTCCGTCGGCGTTTCTTCCGTGGACTCTCCTGTGCTCATCCGAGGGTGTTTTTGGCCGATTTTTGTGGCAGAGTTTTCATGAGAGGTAGATCTTCGATTTCCGTATTTATCATTTCTCTCCATTTTGAGTTTTTACTAGATTTTTCGGAGCATCTTTAGATGCCATTTTTCTGCGGCAATTTCTGGATTGCGGAGGTATATTCTTACATTTTCTCGGCCTACGGTTGTCAGAATTGGGAGTTTAAGGACTCGATTTGCATCTACTCTTCGAGAGAAACACAACCGTATTTTTTCTGGATTTTTTTTGAGGTCTCTACGAAGGTGAACATTTTCGGTTTTGGGGACTGTTACGCAGAACATTGTATGAAGGATTTTGGGCCTGTAATTTACTCTATGTTCAGTTTGTGATGCAGTTTTCGCAGAGATTTTGGAGTTTCTCGGGGAAAGTAAAAATTGGAATACATCATCACGATCGAGGTGAGCATTTTTCCTTTTGGTCCCGGCTGAAAATGATGATCGGATTTGCCTCCACATTTCTTTGACGCGCTCGCTGAATTTTGTATCGTAGTGGACAACACTTCAGTGTTTTGGTTGTCGCCGCCAATCCGGGAGGAGTTTTTGGATGATTTTTGTTGCGTTGGAATCCTGAGAAGCTGAGGAACGTGCACGCCAAGTTTCAGCCCGATCAGATCCTGGATTGTCGCGTTTTAGGAGGGTTGAATTTTCCTCCAAATCGACGGACTGTTTTCTAATTCTATCTTGTAGTGGACATGCATGATGGATATGTTAATTGAGATACGTGCAAGGTAGAGTTAGTGACTTATTTATTGATCCAGATAAATGCATGATATCGTGGGAGATTTATTTATCGATGTAGGATAATGCATGATAGTATCCGGGAATAATTGTTGGTTAAATGATTGAGGAATGCTATATGTACACCCCAAAGGGGTGTACATCCTACATCCCCACCTATCTAAGGGTGGGGTTGTTTTTTAGGGGTTACTTGAAGTGACCCCTTATCACACTCCCACCCTTAGATATGTGGGGGTGTGAGATATACACCCCTTTGGTGTGTACATTTAGAATTTTCCTAAATGATTATATGCTAGAGTTAGCATTTTGAGCATTGGTTATGTTGTATGTTTAATTGTGGAACCTTGACTAGCACCCCGTCATATGTTTGTATGTTTAACCAGACTAGTAGAAAACCCTCACTTGGGCTAGGTTCTTTTATACTTTAGTCTTCCTACACGTTGCATGTTTTCCCCTGGACTTAGAGTTTTCTTCTCGCCCGGGTAGTGGGCCGAGTGGTCGAGACAGCGTAGGACGCATGTTACGCTCGTGCCGGGGGGCCGAGTGGAGTCTGGTGGTAGAGGTTAGTTTGGTGCTAGTGTCGGGAGCTGTTTGGGATGACGGTGATCCCGGGTTGTTGGGTTTTCCTCTGATTTTGGTTCATCGCCACTGAGTGGTGGCGATGTTGATCTTATGATAGTAGGACCTTGAACCCAGAGATACTTTTGGATACACATGATTTTAGTAAACTAATATTTCTTTCCAAGCTTCGAGGGGCACCAAAACCCATTCTCATTTGATTTGGGCAAAGGCACTAGTCCTTCGGGACTTGGAAAAATAAAACCGTTTTTAATTGATTTTCTTATAAACTAAATGACATTAAAATTGGGGTTTTTCCTCCA
The DNA here is from genome assembly GCA_029204045.2 of Tillandsia leiboldiana. Classification (NCBI taxonomy): domain Eukaryota; kingdom Viridiplantae; phylum Streptophyta; class Magnoliopsida; order Poales; family Bromeliaceae; genus Tillandsia; species Tillandsia leiboldiana. Next base: position 29,244,685 of record CM055073.1, read on the forward strand.
CGCAAGATGGTTTTCTAAAAAGAAGTTACTTTTGTCCTCACCCAGAGAGGGGTCGAGCAAAAAGGAGTTTTCGGAAACAAATGTCATCTTTTATATAAATCTCCTCACCCCACCGAGGGTTCGAGTGATATGGGTTTCAAGGGCTGCATCATTTCGGGACGAGAGCTACGGGCGGATGTGCCTGGAACCTGTTCTTGTTTGATTGGGGTTGTAGGCGTCAGCTTCTCGGAATTCTCGGTCCCAGTGTTGTTGATCGGTTGGGTTCGATGTTGGGCCGATAAGTGTACCGGTCTCGGTGTTGTTGGTCGGTTGGGTTCGATGTTGGGCCGATGAGTGTACCGGTCCCGGTGTTGTTAGTCGGTTGGGTTCGTTGTTTTGGGTCGGCGAGTTCTTTCGATCTGTTAGATCGTGGTTTTGATTACAACCTGCATGTGCTTCAGTTCTGGTTCTCGATCTCTGCTCGGTTCTTTTCCTCAGTGGGGTCGCTCCCCTTGAGTGCCGCTCCGGATGCGATGGTATATTGGTTCGTGGTACGCCCTACGTAAATCCTGCCCAATGCGTGGGAGGTAGTTGTAGGTGAGCGTATATCAGTCCGTTGGGACGCCTACATAAATCTTGCCCAATGCTTGGGAGGTGGTTGTAGATTAACGTAGGCTTGACTGACCCTTTTTGGCAGTCATTACGATTGGGTCTTTTGGGCACCTCGAGTTAGAGTGGTTGCATATCATCATCTGTTTTACCCGCCCATTGAGCATCATAGATAGAGGCATGGTAGCTGTAGATTTCTTTTCCAGCTATTTTATTTTTATTTACAATATTCCTGTTATCTTATGCCTCTAGTAGACTTAGTGGGCAGACCGTAGGGTTGGAGACGGTACCCACTGAGAACTACGTGATGGTGTAATTCTCACACCCTCAGTTGGTGACAGTTTTGCAGAGATTTTCCTCCAACCCGGATTGTGGGTTTTACTGTACACTGTTGTATTTATGATTTTAGTTTATCTCCATTTTTGGATTCATAGATGATGTATAGGTGGATTTTATTTGTATTTTATTTTAGTGGACCAGATTGTTGTATTACTATTTTGGGAGATGGATATTATACCTTTATTTCAGTTGTACAGTGGGTTCAGATTTTTATTACAGCAGTTATTTTCGGCTTAGATATCTGTATAGTTGGTAGTTGTTACCTTTTATAGGTTGGACGCTTCGCCTATGTGGGGTTTCCCGTATAGGTGGCGGATCTGTTGGCGAGCCCGGGTCGCAGTTTCGACGCCGGGGCGTGACAATAGGACAGCTGTGAAAAAAAAAAAAAACATTAGAAAAATTTCCTGGCTTACGGGCAAAAGAGAATTTGAGTTATTTGATGAAAGGAAAATGGATATTAGAGGTGTTATTATATAACCTCAAAAATGAAAGCGAATGGACAGCTGTGAGGGTATAGAAAACGACACCGCAAAAATGCTTCGCATATGGTGGATTAATCCTACACAGAAAAACGGTGACAAAGGAAGAGCAAATGACGATGGAAGAAGCGGCGACGAGGGGAGAGAGAATGATAAAGTGTCGTACACTAATTTTCATTCGGAGGACACTTCAATTCAACTAAGGAAAGCAACAACCCAAGAAAAAGAAAGGAGAACAATGAACCAGTTTAACACAAAATGCATTGGAAGTTTGGGAAGCGTGAACCGATTCGATTTAATCAAAGAAACTTGGAAACATGTTGTAGAGCAGTTAGGCCGTTCTTCTTCCTTACGTTGTTACATTTCTTCGTCTCTTTCTCTTTCGAGAACACTTTATTTTTTTTTTATTTAAATTTTAAATATTATGTATATAATACAACTTTCTCAATAACTAGTCTAAAAACTAAAAAAATAATAATCACACAAATCGATGCGAGATGCCAAATTACGAACACTTTCAAATTTTGCGAATTAGAAAAACTGGAAAAAACTAAATCAGTCTATCAAGATGTCAATATTAGATTTTATTTTGATTCAATGCGTCTACCTACAATACTCACAATTTGATTTCATTTCAATTTTCGGTATATAAATTTAAGCATCTTCAATATGCCTCTTATTATTTGCTATTTTTATCGATTTTTTTTATTATTTTCTGTTGAGGTTCGATTTTATTTAATCTTTAATATGTTTTTTATATTATTAAATTTAATCAAATATGATTATATCTTTTTATTTTTTTTTACGTTTATATTTGTTTATTTAAACTGTAAATTTTTACTAAAAAAATTTATCTTTATATTTTTCTTTACGTTTATATTTATTTATTTAATCTATAATTTTTATTAAAATAATTTTATCTGGCCACGTAGCTTCATAATAATTCTATAAAGCTTCTGCATAATTTCCTTTGCCCTAATTTTTATTTTTGAAATATTAATATTATCTTATATTAGATGTGTTGGAGAAAATATAATTTTTTATTGATTAGCTTATAATGCATCAAACTAAGTAATAAATGATAATTTATTTAAAATAAATTGGAAGTGAAAAAAATTTGATTTTAAATTTTTATTTTTTGTTATTAAGTAAATACTTCCGATGAAAATGTTGCAATCAATTCACTGTCCGCTATTACACTTTTTGTATAGAAAAATTTATTTAAAAAATAAAAAATAAATGTGATGCCCAAAGAGGCCTAAACTATTGAAATTTTTAAGTATTTTTTTATTATTTTTTTTTTTATGCGAAAGTATTTGCAATCTATGTAGTGAAGAAATAAAATATATACTTTGTAAATGTAATTTTTAAAAGAATAAAAACAAAATTAAAAAAACTAAATTATAAATAGAAAAATGCTACTTGTACACCCCATTTGGGGGTGTACATCGCACACCCCACCCATCCAATGGGTGGGGTGTGGTGAGGGGTCACTTCACAATTTGTGAAGTGACCCCCCATCCTTAGATGTGTGGGTGTAAGATGTACACCCCCTTTGGGGGTGTACATGTAGCGTTGCTCTTATAAATAATCCTTTGCACTTTAATGTACGTCTCAATCATCACCATGTATTAAAAATTGCATAAATTATTTCCATATTTGTGCGTTTGGTACGGGGTTAAGCTGGAATTGGCTAAACCGGGAATAGGTATAAAGTTGGGAACTAGAGCTTAATCTCGTTTGGGGATGGTTCCAGGGATAAGAGAATTTGTGTTTGGTTTATTAATGAGGAATAGGAGGGATAAAGAGGATAAGATGGGTAAATTACCTTTTTGCCCCCAAGAGTTAATATGTGATAAAAATTGTTAAAAATTGATTAGTTCGTTTTAATTAATAGATTAATAGTTTAAAAAAATAAAAGTAAAATTATAATCGTAATTAAAATATATTATTTAAAATTAATACATTTAATTTAATAAATAATTTTTTCAACTTAAAATTTAAATTTAAAATATAAAATTTCAACATTTTAATTTTAAGATTTATAATTTTATAATATTAATTTTAAATAATTAATTTTTAATATAAAATTTTATAAAAATTCACAAAATTCGTATATTTGATAAATATTTATAAATTTGTACCAACGAGCTTTATTATGTCATTAAAATTTTCTAACCTCGTTTTTCTCGTCTTAATTAATGGATTATTGGTTTAAAAAAATATAAACAAATTTATAATCATAATTAAAATATATTATTATAAAATAATACATTTAATTTAATAATTAATCTGTTCAACTTAAAATTAAAATTTAAAATTTAAAATTTCAACATTTTAATTTTAATATTTACAATTATATAATATTAATTTAAAAAAATTAATTTTTAACTTAAAATTTTTTTAAAATTCACAAAATTCGTATATTTGATAAATATTTGTAAATTTTTATTTACAAATTCCATATTACTCCCTACTAATATATACACACGTCTGTTTATTATGTTACGGAATTTGAGTTGGCGTAGTTTCGTGAAAGGTTCAAGTCTTGAAGATTGAAGGTGAAGAAGGTTGGATCATTTAGCTCAATCTCAAGAAAGAAGAATTCAAAAGGATCAGGTATGTTTAACTAAAGATTTTTGGTGATCTGAATACTTCTTGTAGTGTAGAAACACCTGGAAGAATTTTTAATTGCATAAAAATTAAAAACTGGTGTTCGGACATGTTCAGGATCCGGATCAGAGCCAGCGATCCGGATCCCGAAGGATGTTGTTTCATACATTACTTCAATCCGGATCGCAGCATCTCACGATCCGGATCCCGAACGTTGAGTTTTCTGAATTGTATGAACGATCCGGATCAGGCATTCCGATCCGGATCCCGAACGAGTGTTTTTCTGGAAACCGTCTTTCTTGCAACTGCAATCCGGATCGCCCAAATCCGATCCGGATCGCCGTCCGTAAAAATTCCAGAAATGGTAGGTTTTTGATTCTTATCTCCTTCCTAGGGTTTCTAACCTATAAATAGACCCTATGATTCATTTTTCGAGGGCAGGCCGTAAATCCAAATAATTCACATAGAGCCGTCATAATCAAATATCATCTTTGATACGGCCCTAGATCCACATATAGAGAAGAAAGGAAATCATTAGAGAATACTCTATGTTTCTTCATCTATATTGATTAGTTTGATTCTAGGTTTTCATACTCACATCTTGAGTTGAATCAAACTAATGAATACTTAGATGGTATTTCCTATCTATCTTTGATCTAAGTATTCGGCGGATCATCACCACCCAAAAAAACAACGATTTCCCCAAAATCGGCGCGTGGATTCGCGTGTCCTTGTGGATTCAAGGTTCAACCGCTCTCGTGGATTCGGAGCGAGGCACGTTCGTGGATTCGAAGGGTGCTACTGGGTGAAGACCGTGGATTCGGTCGGACGTCGTGGATTCGACGTTGGACGCCGTGGATTCGGCGTTGGGCGCAGATCGTGGATTCGAGAAGCGTCGTGGAGCGAGCGGAGAAGATCCTCTAGGAGCGTATGGAAAAGGTTGAGTCGTAAGTGTGTACGGTAAATCACCTTGTACGTGTTTTAATTCTAGTGGATTTCGCCGTGTTATCGGTCCCGTGTTTTTTTACTCCGGTTTGGAGTTTTTTCCACGTAAAAATCTTGCGTGTTATTTTTATTTCCGCATTGGGTTTTTATCGCAACGATTTTTGAGTGTTTATACGTTTACACCTATTCACCCCCCTCTAGGTGTTTTTTCTCCTATTTAGATCTATATTACATATAACCCAACAAGTGGTATCAGAGCGGGAATAGGGTTGTAAACAATGGTTGAAGGTGGAAACATCAATCGACCCCCTTTCTTTGATGGAACAAATTATGTGTACTGGAATGTACGGATGAAAGCCTTTTTAATTTCCATCGACGAAAGGGTGTGGCAATCAATTGAATTAGGATGGTCTAATCCAACTGAAATTATCTCTGATGTTCGCACCTTAAAACCTAGGTCGAAATGGACCAAGGAAGAGTTAGATTCATCTTCTTACAATGGCAAGGGAATTAATACTATTTTTAATGCCTTATCTCAAACTGAATTCTCTCGCGTCTCGGCATGTGAGACTGCGAAAGAAATCTGGGATGTTCTTCAGGTTACACATGAGGGAACTAACCTCGTGAAGATTTAGAAACTGCAAATGCTTACGAGCAAATTTGACTCTATCTTGATGGCAGAAAATGAATCTTTCACGGACTACTATACACGATTGCAAGACATCGTAAACTCATGTGCTAACCTGGGAGAGAAGATTCCAGAATTTAAGGTTGTAAGAAAGATCTTAAGAACTCTTCCTGAACGATTTCGCCCAAAGGTTACAGCCATTGAAACTATTAAACACCCGGACGAAATGCGTGTAGAAGAATTAGTTGGTTCATTACAAACATATGAAATGACATTTACTACTAACAATTCTTCTGGAAAAGCATCCTCTTCTAAGTCTTCAGGTTATGCGTTGAAAACAACTAAGGAAGAAGACGCGGATACATCCTCCTCAGACGATAACGAGAACCTTTCTATGGAGGAATTTGAGAAGCATCTCGCTCTCTTGACAAGGAAGTTTCGCCGCAACTTCCGAAGGGGTAATTCAAGTAAATCTCCATCCTTCGGAAAGTCGAACAAAGGCAAGGGTACTTCAAGTTACAAGTCAAGAAAGCAAGAGAACTTCTCAAAGGATAAGAAAAGTTCAGAGGGACAACTACAATGCTTCAAATATCGAGGCTACGGCCACATTGCAACGGAGTGTCCCAACAAGTATCCGGCAAAGAAGAAGGTGATGCAAGTCGTCACTTGGGATGACAACTCAACGTCAAATGAGTCGTCTTCAAGTGATGAAGAAAAGAGCACCACGGCATTCCACGCGTCCACATCTTCACCCTTCATGTGCTTTATGGCAAGTACGTCCGAGTCATTGTCCAACTCCACTGTTGAAAAGATTGCAACGGACAACGAATCGGATGATTCGGAAGGTGAAGATTTTGCTCTAGCCTACCACAGACCTTTACGGGATTCAAAGAAACCGGCTAAGCAAAACAAGGGGTTGAGAGGGAGATTGCAGGATCTCGAAGAAGAAGTAAAAAGGGTAACTTCTCTCTCAACCGATCTTGAAGTGGAAAGGGATAATCTGATAAAAGCAAATGTTTCCCTTCAAGAGTCCAATGAGCAACTCGAGAAGAATTATATAGATATGGTAAACAAAGCAAATTACTTCTTGAAGCTCTACGGCGAGGCCCGACGGAAAAAATTGGAAATGACAGAGACCATTTTCCAACTCAAGGATGACTTACAGCAATTTTCTTCTGGAAGGAGTAAGTTGGATAAACTTCTTGGTCTTGGTCAAACAAACAAGTTCGGCCTCGGATACAATCGAACTGAAGACAATCTTAGTTCGGTTGGGACAGTCTTTGTGCCTCAGTCGGTATCTCCTCCTCCGACACCGGAATTCACGACAACCAACGACAACAAGCCTACTTCATCCTCTTCGGAATCGTCAAGCACAAAGGTATGTTTTCGTTGTAATTTTGCAGGGCACATTGAAAGAAATTGCAAGATTGGAGCTCAAAGATCAAATCAACCACATCTTGCAACTGCTACCAATAAGTTCACTCCCCGGAATTCAAAGAAGGATTTTTCTAAAGAGAAGAACATTGGTAGTACTTCAAACAAGACGATGACAAAAGAAAAAGATCAATCATACAAGACGTCTTCATCAAGGAAAATTTCTCAACCATTGCCAACATACTCCAAAACTCAAAAGGTTTGGGTATGCAAAGGTGAAACCCTTCCTTGTCTTTAATCGTTCTACGATTAAATGTTGTGTAGTTTATGTAGACTATTTTTCTTTCTTTTGGCCGACCCGTCAACCATCTTTGGGAGGTAAATGGTATGTTTTCTTATTGGTTGATGATTTCTCTAGGTTTTCTTGGGTAGCATTTTTAAAAGAGAAAGCTGATACGTTTGATTCTTTTCATGAGATTTGCCATCGTATTATGATTGAAAAGAATGAAAAGATCATTCGTGTTAGGAGTGATAGAGGTGGAGAATTCATAAATTCTAAATTCATTGATTTTTGCACTTCCAACGGCATAAAACATGAATTCTCAGCACCCTATACACCTCAGCAGAATGGTGTTGTTGAGCGCAAAAACAGGGTTGTTCAAGAGATGGCGCGTGTGATGCTTCATAGCCGGAATTTACCGCTACACTTTTGGGCTGAAGCTGTGAACACCGCTGTCTATGTCATTAATCGAGTGTATTTGCGCCCAGGAACTTTAAATACACCATATGAGCTGTGGTTTAGTAGAAAACCGGATATCAAATACTTTCGTATCTTCGGGAGTCGATGTTACATTTTACGTGACCGTGAAAATCTTGGAAAGTTTGACTCTCGAAGTGACGAAGGGATCTTTTTGGGTTATTCTACAAATAGCAGAGCATATCGAGTATTTAACATCGAATCTAAAACGATTGTAGAATCTATAAATGTTAAAGTAGATGAAGCTTTTCACTTTGGATCTGGAAAATCTACCCTCGATATCTCTCTAGATGATGATACTCCTGTAAGTGCATCTTCTCATGATAATACTTCCAATATTAATGATGCATCTAATGGTTCTTCAAGTTTATCTGATGTGCAGGAATCATCTCATGTACCTCCGAGTACTCCGTTTCAACAAACGCTACGAATCTCCAAGGATCATCCAGAATCGAATATCATTGGAGATCCACAAGAAGGAGTTAGAACTCGGAGGCAGTTGGTTTGTGGATTCGCTTGCTACGTATCTTTAATCGAACCAAAGAACTTAGATGAAGCTCTTCAGGATGACTACTGGATTAAAGCAATACAGGAAGAGCTCCATCAATTTGAGCGAAACAAAGTCTGGGAATTAACGAAGCCTCCAAAGCAACACAATGTGATAGGTACCAAATGGATTTTCAAGAACAAGAAAAATGAGGATGGTACTATCATCAGGAACAAGGCACGATTAGTTGCTCAAGGCTACTCTCAAGTAGAAGGTATAGACTTTGATGAAACATTCGCCCCTGTAGCTAGACTCGAGTCCATTCGTATACTATTTGCTATTGCTTGTCATTTTAAAATCAAATTATTTCAAATGGACGTTAAGAGCGCGTTTCTAAATGGTTTTTTAAATGAGGAAGTTTATGTGGCTCAACCGAAAGGTTTTGTAGACCATAAACAACCTAACCATATTTTTCGTTTGAAAAAGGCTCTTTACGGTCTGAAACAAGCACCGCGAGCATGGTACGAAAGGTTGACAAAGCACCTTTTGGAGAAGGGCTATACTCGAGGGGGAGCTGACAGGACTCCCTTTGTGAAGCATTATCAAAGCAATTTCATTGTAGCACAAATCTATGTCGATGACATTGTATTTGGCGCAACAAGAGATAATGATGCTTCTAAATTCGCGGAGACCATGGAAAGCGAATTTGAGATGTCCATGATGGGCGAATTGACTTATTTCCTTGGATTGCAAATTAAACAAAATGATGAAGGTATTCACTTGAGTCAATCCAAGTATTCAATGGAGTTGGTTAAAAAGTTTGACTTAGAAAATTTGAAGGATTTTCCGACTCCAATGGGAACTAGCCACAAGGGACTTGGAAGTGATTCACAAAGTGAGAATGTAGACGAGAAACTGTATCGAAGTATGATTGGAAGTCTACTTTACCTCACGGTTAGTCGCCCGGATATATCCTTTAGTGTTGGGATTTGCGCGAGATATCAATCAGCACCAAAGGAGGTTCACCTGAAAGCGGTGAAAAGGATCATCCGGTACATCAAAGGATCAATTAATTTCGGAATTTGGTATCCTATGGGAACAAGTTTGGATATTGTTGGATACTCAGATGCCGATTGGGCAGGATCAGTGGATGATCGGAAAAGCACGAGTGGTGCATGCTTCTATCTTGGCCATTGCCTTGTTGCATGGCACAGTAAAAAGCAGAATTGCATAGCACTCTCGACTGCCGAAGCGGAATACATTTCTGCTGGAAGTTGTTCAACTCAACTCATTTGGATGAAAAGCTTATTGAGCGACTTCCGGATTTCAGCATCTTCGGTAACAATTCTTTGTGACAACACAAGTGCAATTAACATTTCTAAAAACCCTGTGTTGCACTCTAGAACAAAACAGATTGAACTTAGATATCATTTTCTTAGAGAGCTAGTTGAATCAAATACTCTTCAACTTTCATATATTTCAACTGAGGATCAATTAGCTGACATTTTAACAAAACCTTTGGATCAAAAACGTTTCATTCATTTGCGAAAAGCAATTGGAATGCTTTCCTTGAAATAAACTTCTTTTTGAAATCTTTGCTTAGGATAGGTTTTGTTTTTGTTTTGTTTTGTTCATTATCTATGTTTGTACATAGGACATTAATTGAGCATAGATCATAATTGACTTTAATTGCATCTTTTCGCACATTTAGAAATTTATTATGCTTTTGCCATCATAATATTTCACTGTTGCAATGATCATTTATGTTAATTAAATCATCTTCTAAGTGATCAAAGTCAATTTCTCTCCCAATGATCTCTTGGTATAGTCACTATCTTATTTGACTGCTTAGTCGAGTATGAAATCGAGATCAATTTTTGGTTGAATACTTTATATCTTAAATAATTGATAGCCAATTGAGGGGGAGTCAAAGAAATGTAAAATGCTGAAAAGATGTGGAAAGAGTTACATCCCAATGAGGAGTGTGAAAACTACCACCACATGGAGGAAAGAGCTACCACCTCGGTCGTCCGAGTATTGTGTGCAGCTACCACATGTATACCAAGCATGGTTGTTCAATTTTTGATTAAGTAAAATGCATGTTGAAATACTTGACTCCGTCAAATTTCAAGGTTGGTATAAGGTGGGATTTTAAAGAAAGATGCTCAAAGAGCCACTCTCTTCAACAGATTGTCTAGATAAATTATCTACCATATTTGGGATTTCAAACATCTATTGATCTTTGTATTTCATTTTCTTTACCGAACTGATGATTTGATAAAGGCATTACTCATAGGATCAAGTTAGATGTAATTGAAGGTGTTCAACTTAAAGGGATTTAATTTTTATAAATTCTCGTTTCATTTTTGGATATTATTGATAGATTTGGCATAATCTATTTCTTGTTGTATGAAACGATGATTTTTGTTTAAAGTTGATACACAATTGTGCTTACATACTTTTTCTGGATTTTATTGAAATTTTCCTAAATTTTTCTGAAGAAAAAGTTGGAGCCGATCCGGATCGGGCAAGCTGATCCTGATCCCGAACGCAGGCTTCTTCCTGCGGCTGGCCGATCCGGATCGAAATCTCGATCCGATCCGGATCACGGCTAGGGTTTTATTAAGAACAAGAGGGTTTTGATTTCTTTTACCTTAATCTTTTGTTCTCAAGTCTCTAGAGCCTCTCTCTCTAGAACTATTGCACCTTGGAGCTTTCCAAACTCAAGTTCTTCGAATACAAGTAAGTTTTATTGATCAAAATCCTGTTTTTCACAGTTTTTCTCTTTTTTCTTCAAAACGTGATGAGATTTTTCTATCTTTTTCGTTTTTGAATGGTTTTTGGTCAAATTTCTTTTGAAATAAGAACTTTGGGTAGATTAGTTTTGATTATATGCTAGGTATTCTCCTGATTAACGGATTTTTAGGCTTCGATTTCTAAAATTTCGGTTTTAGGGCATATAATAAGGATTTTCGAAAATCATGCAATTGATCTATTTTTAAAAGTCCTTTTGCAAAACTAATTTGATTCTTAGTCTCTCTACATGATTATGATTGTTTGGGTACAATTTTTCAAATCTTTGAAAATTAACAATTTCTCATGTGTTCTTGAGTTGGTCTTCACAGGACTTCAATCTTCTTAAGGCATTTGGATCAATGGAATTCTCATGGATCATTCTTTTGTTGGTCACAATAGTGCACACTCGGGCCACAAACAAATTAAAAAGAGCTAAGAAAACACAACAAAAAGGTGAGTTTCTTCTGATCAGTGACACAGAAGTGGAAGCAGACTATCAAGAGGTAGATTGGACTGAATTGACAGATGATGATGACTCATTGACTGAACAAAAGGCGTCTGATGGTTCAAAAGGAAAAGCTTCTGATGGATCAAAAGGAAAGGGACCCATGGACAAAGGAAAAGCACCTATGGGTGAACCAACCATCTCTGTGAAAAGAAAACGAGTAACTAGACGCTTTGGACTACGACGAGACGCTGATATTAACACGCCGATAGTTCCTGACTCCCCGCCTCGCGTGGAAGGAGTGTTCGTCAGCATGGATCGCCTTCGAGCGTTTGAACGTCGTGAATGCATCGGTGAACGTCATGTCAACATTGAAGCTCTCCGAAATCACTCACCTGAGTTTGAAACCTTGATTGAGCAAGCTAATCTCATCCAAGTCTGCCGATTCCCCGAACTACTTGGGTATTGTTTGTATCGTGTAAGAACCTTTTACACGAATGCAAGACATCTTCGAGAAGATGAAAATGGATCAATGCATTTCTATATAAATATCCAAGGGATGAAACTTAAAATCACTCCGCAACTAATTGGCGAAGTTCTTGGAATGGAATCTAACACATCGGGACTCAACTTTTTGAAAGGAAGAACTTTGACGAATGCCTTGTGGCGAACAGTGATAGATAAAATTTGTTTGGAAGGAACGAAATCAGCTAATGGTAAAAGTGTAAAATCCAAACATCTTCGACTGGAGTACCGATTTCTAAATTTCATCACGTGTTACAACATTCTACCTAACATGCAGACTAAGGTCGTGAGATGGGAGAGACTGCTGTTCCTATATCTCTTAGGTCATCCCTCTGAGGCTGTAGGATTGAACATGAATATCCCCTACATAATTTGGAATAGAATGTCAAGGTATATTGTGCATCCTCATCCTTCTGAGCGACTTCCGTTTCTGTTAATCATCATGAGGATCTTACAAAAGTTTGACATTGATATAAGCTCGACATCTTATCAACACTGTTGGGGGATGATAGATGAGTCAACGATTGTGAAGTCACTTCACAAATTACCACATGTTACTCCGACACATTCCACTGGAAAGAAACCTTGTGTCGGCACCTCGGCCTCACCGTCCCAACAAGCATCAGAACAAAGGCGAATGTCTGAAGAACTCGAGATCATAACGGCATCCCAAATTACATTGACCAAGAAAGTAAATTCAATGAAGGAAATTGATCAAGAACATGTTCACTAAGATGGGTTATAGTGCGTCTGAGGACTCAGACTCGGATAACTAAGTTGTGCTTTAACAATTTTTGTGCAGATTTGTGCAGGCTTTTATCTTTTTAGATTTTAGTTCAGTTTTTAGGACTTACTCTTAGTTCTAGTTCTTATATTTCGGAACATTTTCTTTGAAATTTTTAACTCTCCTTAAATTTTTGGTAATTTTGGCTTTGTTTGTGACAAAAAGGGGGAGAGAGTTTAGAGAGAACTTGAACAATGATTGAACAATGATGATGTGAATGTGTGAACATCAAGGTAAGTATCACTTCAACTTTGACTTTGGTGAAGGGTAAGTATCACAACTTTGGTTTTTATCTTGTGATTTGTTGCATGTTCCTACTAATTATTCGACTAACTATTTGGACATGTATTATTACTAACAAGTTATTTGATTACTAACAAAGCAAAGTTTTGACATTTGGAATTCTATTGTTTAGAAGATATGTCAATATTTGATTGTGATCTTATTACATATCTGAATTACTCAATGTCATGATGAGCATAAACTCTATCTCTGTTAGGTTTTGAATGCTAAATATTCTTGAGGTATCTAATGATCTCTTTTTGTCAAGAATGATTTCTTTGTGCAGAGAGTACAGATGTCTAAGTCTAGAGTCTGTTTTAGGAGTTTATATCTCATGTTTTTAAATTTTTGGATCTCCATTGTAAATTTTTGTTGTATGGTGATAGCAACAAAAATATCTTTTTGAATTTTCTTTAGTGGATCTGTGTTTTGTCACGAAACCGCCAAAGGGGGAGATTGTTACGGAATTTGAGTTGGCGTAATTTCGTGAAAGGTTCAAGTTTTGAAGATTGAAGGTGAAGAAGGTTGGATCATTTAGCTCAATCTCAAGAAAGAAGAATTCAAAAGGATCAGGTATGTTTAACTAAAGATTTTTGGTGATCCGAATACTTCTTGTAGTGTAGAAACACCTGGAAGAATTTTTAATTGCATAAAAATCAAAAACTGGTGTTCGGACATGTTCAGGATCCGGATCAGAGCCAGCGATCCGGATCCCGAAGGATGTTGTTTCATACATTACTTCAATCCGGATCGCAGCATCTCACGATCCGGATCCCGAACGTTGAGTTTTCTGAATTGTATGTGTGACACCCCCGGAATTTGGATTAGTCCTCTATATAAATGATATAATAGGACTAAATCTCTAACCCGGCTATAGCATTTTGGATGGTAGCAAGATCCAAGAGGAACATGAGAGTTAAGCGTGCTAGAGCTAGAGTAGTTCTAGGATGGGTGACCCCCTGGGAAGTGGGGCGTCACAGTTGGTATCAGAGCCATTCACCAGCCGGAAATGTGAGATGAGTCTCGGCTGAGCCAGGGTTATATAGCGGGTAGAGCGAGGCTCCCCGGCTAATGACCGTTGTGAGTGGAGTGCAGCTCCTCACAAGGTCGGCTAAGGCTAGCGAGACGAGTCTCACATCGCCTGGTGCTTGTGAGTGTGCTTGAGCCTGACGTGGACGTCAGGGCTTAAAGGGGGGAAGAATGTGACACCCCCGGAATTTGGATTAGTCCTCTATATAAATGATATAATAGGACTAAATCTCTAACCCGGCTATAGCATTTTGGATGGTAGCAAGATCCAAGAGGAACATGAGAGTTAAGCGTGCTAGAGCTAGAGTAGTTCTAGGATGGGTGACCCCCTGGGAAGTGGGGCGTCACAGTATGAACGATCCGGATCAGGCATTCCGATCCGGATCCCGAACGAGTGTTTTTCTGGAAACCGTCTTTCTTGCAACTGCAATCCGGATCGCCCAAATCCGATCCGGATCGCCGTCCGTAAAAATTCCAGAAATGGTAGGTTTTTGATTCTTATCTCCTTCCTAGGGTTTCTAACCTATAAATAGACCCTATGATTCATTTTTCGAGGGCAGGCCGTAAATCCAAATAATTCACATAGAGCCGTCATAATCAAATATCATCTTTGATACGGCCCTAGATCCACATATAGAGAAGAAAGGAAATCATTAGAGAATACTCTATGTTTCTTCATCTATATTGATTAGTTTGATTCTAGGTTTTCATACTCACATCTTGAGTTGAATCAAACTAATGAATACTTAGATGGTATTTCCTATCTATCTTTGATCTAAGTATTCGGCGGATCATCACCACCCAAAAAAACAACGATTTCCCCAAAATCGGCGCGTGGATTCGCGTGTCCTTGTGGATTCAAGGTTCAACCGCTCTCGTGGATTCGGAGCGAGGCACGTTCGTGGATTCGAAGGGTGCTACTGGGTGAAGACCGTGGATTCGGTCGGACGTCGTGGATTCGACGTTGGACGCCGTGGATTCGGCGTTGGGCGCAGATCGTGGATTCGAGAAGCGTCGTGGAGCGAGCGGAGAAGATCCTCTAGGAGCGTATGGAAAAGGTTGAGTCGTAAGTGTGTACGGTAAATCACCTTGTACGTGTTTTAATTCTAGTGGATTTCGCCGTGTTATCGGTCCCGTGTTTTTTTACTCCGGTTTGGAGTTTTTCCACGTAAAAATCTTGCGTGTTATTTTTATTTCCGCATTGGGTTTTTATCGCAACGATTTTTGAGTGTTTATACGTTTACACCTATTCACCCCCCTCTAGGTGTTTTTTCTCCTATTTAGATCTATATTACATATAACCCAACAAGTGGTATCAGAGCGGGAATAGGGTTGTAAACAATGGTTGAAGGTGGAAACATCAATCGACCCCCTTTCTTTGATGGAACAAATTATGTGTACTGGAATGTACGGATGAAAGCCTTTTTAATTTCCATCGACGAAAGGGTGTGGCAATCAATTGAATTAGGATGGTCTAATCCAACTGAAATTATCTCTGATGTTCGCACCTTAAAACCTAGGTCGAAATGGACCAAGGAAGAGTTAGATTCATCTTCTTACAATGGCAAGGGAATTAATACTATTTTTAATGCCTTATCTCAAACTGAATTCTCTCGCGTCTCGGCATGTGAGACTGCGAAAGAAATCTGGGATGTTCTTCAGGTTACACATGAGGGAACTAACCTCGTGAAGATTTAGAAACTGCAAATGCTTACGAGCAAGTTTGACTCTATCTTGATGGCAGAAAATGAATCTTTCACGGACTACTATACACGATTGCAAGACATCGTAAACTCATGTGCTAACCTGGGAGAGAAGATTCCAGAATTTAAGGTTGTAAGAAAGATCTTAAGAACTCTTCCTGAACGATTTCGCCCAAAGGTTACAGCCATTGAAACTATTAAACACCCGGACGAAATGCGTGTAGAAGAATTAGTTGGTTCATTACAAACATATGAAATGACATTTACTACTAACAATTCTTCTGGAAAAGCTTCCTCTTCTAAGTCTTCAGGTTATGCGTTGAAAACAACTAAGGAAGAAGACGCGGATACATCCTCCTCAGACGATAACGAGAACCTTTCTATGGAGGAATTTGAGAAGCATCTCGCTCTCTTGACAAGGAAGTTTCGCCGCAACTTCCGAAGGGGTAATTCAAGTAAATCTCCATCCTTCGGAAAGTCGAACAAAGGCAAGGGTACTTCAAGTTACAAGTCAAGAAAGCAAGAGAACTTCTCAAAGGATAAGAAAAGTTCAGAGGGACAACTACAATGCTTCAAATGTCGAGGCTACGGCCACATTGCAACGGAGTGTCCCAACAAGTATCCGGCAAAGAAGAAGGTGATGCAAGTCGTCACTTGGGATGACAACTCAACGTCAAATGAGTCGTCTTCAAGTGATGAAGAAAAGAGCACCACGGCATTCCACGCGTCCACATCTTCACCCTTCATGTGCTTTATGGCAAGTACGTCCGAGTCATTGTCCAACTCCACTGTTGAAAAGATTGCAACGGACAACGAATCGGATGATTCGGAAGGTGAAGATTTTGCTCTAGCCTACCACAGACCTTTACGGGATTCAAAGAAACCGGCTAAGCAAAACAAGGGGTTGAGAGGGAGATTGCAGGATCTCGAAGAAGAAGTAAAAAGGGTAACTTCTCTCTCAACCGATCTTGAAGTGGAAAGGGATAATCTGATAAAAGCAAATGTTTCCCTTCAAGAGTCCAATGAGCAACTCGAGAAGAATTATATAGATATGGTAAACAAAGCAAATTACTTCTTGAAGCTCTACGGCGAGGCCCGACGGAAAAAATTGGAAATGACAGAGACCATTTTCCAACTCAAGGATGACTTACAGCAATTTTCTTCTGGAAGGAGTAAGTTGGATAAACTTCTTGGTCTTGGTCAAACAAACAAGTTCGGCCTCGGATACAATCGAACTGAAGACAATCTTAGTTCGGTTGGGACAGTCTTTGTGCCTCAGTCGGTATCTCCTCCTCCGACACCGGAATTCACGACAACCAACGACAACAAGCCTACTTCATCCTCTTCGGAATCGTCAAGCACAAAGGTATGTTTTCGTTGTAATTTTGCAGGGCACATTGAAAGAAATTGCAAGATTGGAGCTCAAAGATCAAATCAACCACATCTTGCAACTGCTACCAATAAGTTCACTCCCCGGAATTCAAAGAAGGATTTTTCTAAAGAGAAGAACATTGGTAGTACTTCAAACAAGACGATGACAAAAGAAAAAGATCAATCATACAAGACGTCTTCATCAAGGAAAATTTCTCAACCATTGCCAACATACTCCAAAACTCAAAGGTTTGGGTATGCAAAGGTGAAACCCTTCCTTGTCTTTAATCGTTCTACGATTAAATGTTGTGTAGTTTATGTAGACTATTTTTCTTTCTTTTGGCCGACCCGTCAACCATCTTTGGGAGGTAAATGGTATATTTTCTTATTGGTTGATGATTTCTCTAGGTTTTCTTGGGTAGCATTTTTAAAAGAGAAAGCTGATACGTTTGATTCTTTTCATGAGATTTGCCATCGTATTATGATTGAAAAGAATGAAAAGATCATTCGTGTTAGGAGTGATAGAGGTGGAGAATTCATAAATTCTAAATTCATTGATTTTTGCACTTCCAACGGCATAAAACATGAATTCTCAGCACCCTATACACCTCAGCAGAATGGTGTTGTTGAGCGCAAAAACAGGGTTGTTCAAGAGATGGCGCGTGTGATGCTTCATAGCCGGAATTTACCGCTACACTTTTGGGCTGAAGCTGTGAACACCGCTGTCTATGTCATTAATCGAGTGTATTTGCGCCCAGGAACTTTAAATACACCATATGAGCTGTGGTTTAGTAGAAAACCGGATATCAAATACTTTCGTATCTTCGGGAGTCGATGTTACATTTTACGTGACCGTGGAAAATCTTGGAAAGTTTGACTCTCGAAGTGACGAAGGGATCTTTTTGGGTTATTCTACAAATAGCAGAGCATATCGAGTATTTAACATCGAATCTAAAACGATTGTAGAATCTATAAATGTTAAAGTAGATGAAGCTTTTCACTTTGGATCTGGAAAATCTACCCTCGATATCTCTCTAGATGATGATACTCCTGTAAGTGCATCTTCTCATGATAATACTTCCAATATTAATGATGCATCTAATGGTTCTTCAAGTTTATCTGATGTGCAGGAATCATCTCATGTACCTCCGAGTACTCCGTTTCAACAAACGCTACGAATCTCCAAGGATCATCCGGAATCGAATATCATTGGAGATCCACAAGAAGGAGTTAGAACTCGGAGGCAGTTGGTTTGTGGATTCGCTTGCTACGTATCTTTAATCGAACCAAAGAACTTAGATGAAGCTCTTCAGGATGACTACTGGATTAAAGCAATACAGGAAGAGCTCCATCAATTTGAGCGAAACAAAGTCTGGGAATTAACGAAGCCTCCAAAGCAACACAATGTGATAGGTACCAAATGGATTTTCAAGAACAAGAAAAATGAGGATGGTACTATCATCAGGAACAAGGCACGATTAGTTGCTCAAGGCTACTCTCAAGTAGAAGGTATAGACTTTGATGAAACATTCGCCCCTGTAGCTAGACTCGAGTCCATTCGTATACTATTTGCTATTGCTTGTCATTTTAAAATCAAATTATTTCAAATGGACGTTAAGAGCGCGTTTCTAAATGGTTTTTTAAATGAGGAAGTTTATGTGGCTCAACCGAAAGGTTTTGTAGACCATAAACAACCTAACCATATTTTTCGTTTGAAAAAGGCTCTTTACGGTCTGAAACAAGCACCGCGAGCATGGTACGAAAGGTTGACAAAGCACCTTTTGGAGAAGGGCTATACTCGAGGGGGAGCTGACAGGACTCTCTTTGTGAATCATTATCAAAGCAATTTCATTGTAGCACAAATCTATGTCGATGACATTGTATTTGGCGCAACAAGAGATAATGATGCTTCTAAATTCGCGGAGACCATGGAAAGCGAATTTGAGATGTCCATGATGGGCGAATTGACTTATTTCCTTGGATTGTAAATTAAACAAAATGATGAAGGTATTCACTTGAGTCAATCCAAGTATTCAATGGAGTTGGTTAAAAAGTTTGACTTAGAAAATTTGAAGGATTTTCCGACTCCAATGGGAACTAGCCACAAGGGACTTGGAAGTGATTCACAAAGTGAGAATGTAGACGAGAAACTGTATCGAAGTATGATTGGAAGTCTACTTTACCTCACGGTTAGTCGCCCGGATATATCCTTTAGTGTGGGATTTGCGCGAGATATCAATCAGCACCAAAGGAGGTTCACCTGAAAGCGGTGAAAAGGATCATCCGGTACATCAAAGGATCAATTAATTTCGGAATTTGGTATCCTATGGGAACAAGTTTGGATATTGTTGGATACTCAGATGCCGATTGGGCAGGATCAGTGGATGATCGGAAAAGCACGAGTGGTGCATGCTTCTATCTTGGCCATTGCCTTGTTGCATGGCACAGTAAAAAGCAGAATTGCATAGCACTCTCGACTGCCGAAGCGGAATACATTTCTGCTGGAAGTTGTTCAACTCAACTCATTTGGATGAAAAGCTTATTGAGCGACTTCCGGATTTCAGCATCTTCGGTAACAATTCTTTGTGACAACACAAGTGCAATTAACATTTCTAAAACCCTGTGTTGCACTCTAGAACAAAACAGATTGAACTTAGATATCATTTTCTTAGAGAGCTAGTTGAATCAAATACTCTTCAACTTTCATATATTTCAACTGAGGATCAATTAGCTGACATTTTAACAAAACCTTTGGATCAAAAACGTTTCATTCATTTGCGAAAAGCAATTGGAATGCTTTCCTTGAAATAAACTTCTTTTTGAAATCTTTGCTTAGGATAGGTTTTGTTTTTGTTTTGTTTTGACTAATTATCTGACATGTATTATTACTAACAAGTTGTTTGATTACTAACAAAGCAAAGTTTTGACATTTGGAATTCTATTGTTTAGAAGATATGTCAATATTTGATTGTGATCTTATTACATATCTGAATTACTCAATATCATGATGAGCATAAACTCTATCTCTGTTAGGTTTTGAATGCTAAATATTCTTGAGGTATCTAATGATCTCTTTTTGTCAAAAATGATTTCTTTGTGCAGAGAGTACAGATGTCTAAGTCTAGAGTCTGTTTTAGGAGTTTATATCTCATGTTTTTAAATTTTTGGATCTCCATTGTAAATTTTTGTTGTATGGTGATAGCAACAAAAATATCTTTTTGAATTTTCTTTAGTGGATCTGTGTTTTGTCACGAAACCGCCAAAGGGGGAGATTGTTACGGAATTTAAGTTGGCGTAGTTTCGTGAAAGGTTCAATCCTTGAAGATTGAAGGTGAAGAAGGTTGGATCATTTAGCTCAATCTCAAGAAAGAAGAATTCAAAAGGATCAGGTATGTTTAACTAAAGATTTTTGGTGATCCGAATACTTCTTGTAGTGTAGAAACACCTGGAAGAATTTTTAATTGCATAAAAATCAAAAACTGGTGTTCGGACATGTTCAGGATCCGGATCAGAGCCAGCGATCCGGATCCCGAAGGATGTTGTTTCATACATTACTTCAATCCGGATCGCAGCATCTCACGATCCGGATCCCGAACGTTGAGTTTTCTGAATTGTATGAACGATCCGGATCAGGCATTCCGATCCGGATCCCGAACGAGTGTTTTTCTGGAAACCGTCTTTCTTGCAACTGCAATCCGGATCGCCCAAATCCGATCCGGATCGCCGTCCGTAAAAATTCCAGAAATGGTAGGTTTTTGATTCTTATCTCCTTCCTAGGGTTTCTAACCTATAAATAGACCCTATGATTCATTTTTCGAGGGCAGGCCGTAAATCCAAATAATTCACATAGAGCCGTCATAATCAAATATCATCTTTGATACGGCCCTAGATCCACATATAGAGAAGAAAGGAAATAATTAGAGAATACTCTATGTTTCTTCATCTATATTGATTAGTTTGATTCTAGGTTTTCATACTCACATCTTGAGTTGAATCAAACTAATGAATACTTAGATGGTATTTCCTATCTATCTTTGATCTAAGTATTCGGCGGATCATCACCACCCAAAAAAACAACGATTTCCCCAAAATCGGCGCGTGGATTCGCGTGCCTTGTGGATTCAAGGTTCAACCGCTCTCGTGGATTCGGAGCGAGGCACGTTCGTGGATTCGAAGGGTGCTACTGGGTGAAGACCGTGGATTCGGTCGGACGTCGTGGATTCGACGTTGGACGCCGTGGATTCGGCGTTGGGCGCAGATCGTGCATTCGAGAAGCGTCGTGGAGCGAGCGGAGAAGATCCTCTAGGAGCGTATGGAAAAGGTTGAGTCGTAAGTGTGTACGGTAAATCACCTTGTACGTGTTTTAATTCTAGTGGATTTCGCCGTGTTATCGGTCCCGTGTTTTTTTACTCCGGTTTGGAGTTTTTCCACGTAAAAATCTTGCGTGTTATTTTTATTTCCGCATTGGGTTTTTATCGCAACGATTTTTGAGTGTTTATACGTTTACACCTATTCACCCCCCTCTAGGTATTTTTTCTCCTATTTAGATCTATATTACATATAACCCAACATATTACAATAATTTATTTATCTACATAATTATCGCCGGACTAACTTCTATTATTCCACAATTGATCTGTAATATCCTTTCGAATGGCGTCGCCCCGCCGCGAGTCTGATGCATTGGGCAATGAAGCATCAGGAATTTGAATACCTTCGTCATTCTCTTCCACAACGGTAGCATGTTGGTCAACTGAATCATTGAAGTATCGATCACTACCGTGATGTCTAATAATAAAATTATGTATGACGCAGCAAGCCATTGCAATCAGACACTGCACCCTAAACGGAAACGGCGTTGCAATATTTAAAATCTTAAATCGCTTTTTCAATACCCCGAATGTTTTCTCCACCACATTACGTAATTGGGCATGACGATGATTATACAGATCCTTCGAGCTCCGATGTACCCGACTACGTGCGTTACTATCAAATTGGCTGATATGATAGCGCTCTCCTCTATACGGCGCCAAAAATTTGTCGGTGTTTGCGTACCCAGAATCAACCAAGTAAAATTTTCCTGTTAACGACACAATATAATAAGAAGTTATACTGTAATTATATATGTATTAAAATTAATAACTGTAATATAGTGAATTGTCAGATTTTCTTACTACCTTCGGGTACTGTGAAACCGCCACTTTCACACGCCCATCTGAGGACTCGCATATCCGCGGCGGATCCTTCCCACCCAGTGCAAACAAAAAGAAATTCTTGATCAAAGTTGACCGCAGCCATCACATTTTGTGATGTAAACCCTTTCCGACACCGAAAACGTGCTTGGTCGCTCAACTTGACAATCGCCGGAATATGGGTCCCGTCAACCGCACCAATTGCATTATGCAAATGTACATCGAACATTCAATATCTTTCTTTTTTAAGCCGTCGTTGGCAATACTCATATAATTAATTGTATAAAATACCAATGATTTAAATTTAATACATCACCTTGAAATGATGGAAATTTGTACTATCTGAGATCCGCGGATGAACTTGAGTGTTGCTTGTCGGTTGAGTGATATATTCGTCTTTTAACATAACGATGCCCCGCAGTACCTTATTAAAATATCTACTAATTGTCTCCCCTGAATGTTGGAATGTTTCGGCGAGCAGCCTATTTGCAACGCCGTGGCCAATACAAAAAAGAAATATTCCAAGCTGTTCATCAACGCTGATATTTCTTGAGCTATGTATAAGTCCCTTACCAACAAGCTCATCTCGTAAAGCAATGAATGTGGTAGTCATCATTCTGAAATGCTGGTACCCACGGTCTGGATGACCATTTAATATATCACCAATAAATTGATGTCCAGTAAATGGTCTGGTTCGACATGGTTGTCTCGGGATTGGAATAACATCAGTCTGATGACCTTGATCATATTGCATCGCACACACTTGTTCCCAATAATCGTCATCGTCATCTAATATCGTCAGTATATTCGCAACGATCGCGGACGAAAATATAGTGCGATAAAACGAAGCTTCCATTTTTCCTGCAAAGAGCCGTTTGTATTCAAGCAATATGTCGCAGTATATAGACATTGTCTAAACATTACAAACAAATACGTCAAGTATATAATGCAACATAGAACATAACAAGTCTCGAAAAAATACCATAGTAGTTATCATCCTCAACTAAAACACATAACAGTAGTATAATATTACATTATCACATACCTAATCTAAACATAAAGTAAAGCATCATAATGTTCCTACAATATTACATTACCAGGTACATATTTTAAACATAAAACTAAGCATCACAATGTTCCTACAATATTACATTACCAGGTACCTAATTTAAAGATGTAATTAAGCATCACAAATGTTGCTAAAATAATACATTCCCAGCTACATAATTTATACATGAAATTACTGAACTATTATATTCAAGGGAAGAACTGTCGAAATAAAATAGAGTCTTTCGCTAGTTGGCGATCCAGCCACTTTATAGCATGCGCGTCGTTCATTGTCATGAATACTTGCCTATTCTTGTCATCTTTTAATGCCTCGGCGGCTGCCACTACCTGATCATCTGTAATTCCATGTAAAGAGTATACTCGGGCCATACATTCCTCGATTGTCGCGATATTGCCTCGTTGGCTAATTTCAACTTGGTACATTTGGCGGACTAGATCAAGCTTTTGCTTCCCAATTTCCACCATTTCAGCGAAGTGGTTACTTGTGCCTTGATCCTTTTGCTTCCCAACATTTCTACGCTGGGTAGTTGATCGGCGTGGATATCGAGGCCTTTTCCCTGAAGAGCTATGTCCTGAACCACTTCCACTAGCACCGAAGTTTGGTCCTAGAGGAGCATGACTTGGCGATCGTGATGTATAACCCGGCATTATGTTCTCAAAGCTGGGTGGTATGGCTGGATCATCCTCATGAGGAGAAGATGAAGATGAACTATCAACAGTTTCGGGAGGTGGCATAACAGAGGAGAACCCGAATGTGCCTGTTGCCGTATTTTTTTGAGTAAGGAACTCAATATCCTTATAATGAGGGAATGGTTTATCCCTACATTTTGCATAGGCCGGATTCTCCTGGACAAAGACACGAGGATTAGGATAGCTTCACCAATTTAAATATCTACTAACTTACAATCTTAACGCAAATAATATAAATTTTACCGCGATTACTGTTTCCCAGTCTTCATTATCACCAGGGGTAGGAATGTTGTTCGTGTGATCCCATCCCCAGCCGCTCTTGTTTGATAAGTAGTAATATAATGCACAAGTTCTCTTCAGAACTTTAAGACGGTTCTTTATTTGGCTTTTCGATAGGTCGATATTATGTCTAGAATTGACCTCTTTAACGACTCGGTTCCACGCCAGAGGTGTGAAAGTACCATTTATATTGTTTCCTAGTGTGTGCTCCTCTGTTAATAAAGCTAATAGGGTGCTATCCATAGATTCGGTCCAGTTAGGTGTTCGCGTTCCCGTTTGTGGGCGCGAACTACTTCCACCTTCTGTCCGCATATTCTCATTTGGACGGTTGTTTTGGGTTTGTTCGATGTTAGGCGTAGGCCTAGAAAATCTCTTCCAAGGACGCATCTGATTAAAATAAATTGTTATTGGTAAAGATCATGCAACACTTGCCATTGCTTCCCAACATTGGTGTAAAGTAAATTAATTATTAATATGGAATTAAAATTGTTGGCCCAAACGGGATGATACTCAACCTTGGTTGTTGTCAAGGAATAGTGTATTTTTTTAAAAAATTTTGCTCAATTAGTTTCCAACTACACATGGGGTTGCAATGGATTATAAATCCTTGCCATCCAACTGATGAATATGGAAACAATCATCATTGCAAAAGGTTGGGTGATTTCATCCTTTTTGGGTCAATTTTTTGCGGCAACTAGCAACTATACATTTTAATTTCCAATTATATATACGAACAACACTCACTTAAACCAAACATATGGAATATCACTAATATATATAGCAATCATAGGGGAGTGAGATTAATGGAGCGAACTTACTTTGCGTGAGGCTTTCGGAAGACAGAGATTGAAATCAACCCAACAGATCGGCACCAAACAGTCAGCAAGGCAGGCAATTCACAATGTTGGAAACACTGTAACCACGACAGGAGCGCAAGAAGTAGGCGGACGAAGAAGAAGGCGGCGGCCTCGGGGGGCTCGGGGGGGCAGCGGGCTCGGGGGCCCAGGCACGGGGGGCAGAGGGAGAAGAAGGCGACGAGCTCGGGGGCTCGGGGGGGGCGGAGGAAGAAGAACGCGACGGCTCGGGGGGCCGGGGGGCGGAGGAAGAAGAAGGCGACGGCTCGGGGGCCCGGGGGGGCAGGGGGCTCGGGGGCCCAGGCACGGGGGGCAGAGGGAGAAGAAGGCGACGAGCTCGGGGGCTCGGGGGGCGGAGGAAGAATTTGGCGGCGAGCTCGGGGGCTCGGGGGGCGGAGGCAGAAGAAGGCGACGGCTCGGGGGCCCGGGCGCGGGGGGGCGGCCGGCTTCGGGGGGATCGGGGGGCGGCGGGCTCGGGGGGCGGCCGGCCGCGGGGGGCTCGGGGGGCGGAGGGAGAAGAAGGCGACGGGCTCGGGGGGCGGAGGAAGAAGAAGGCGGCGAGCTCGGGGGCTCGGGGGGCGGAGGAAGAAGAAGGCGACGGCTCGGGGGCCCGGGGGGGCAGCGGGCTCGGGGGCCCAGGCACGGGGGGCAGAGGGAGAAGAAGGCGACGAGCTCGGGGGCTCGGGGGACGGAGGAAGAAGAAGACGGCGGCTCGGGGGCCCGGGCGCGGGGGGCGGCCGGCTTCGGGGGGATCGGGGGGCGGCGGGCTCGGGGGCCCGGGCGCGGGGGGCGGCCGGCTTCGGGGGGATCGGGGGGCGGCGGGCTCGGGGGCCCGGGCGCGGGGGGCGGCCGGCCGCGGGGGGCTCGGGGGGCGGAGGGAGAAGAAGGCGACGAGCTCGGGGGGCGGAGGGAGAATTTGGCGGCGAGCTCGGGGGCTCGGGGGGCGGAGGAAGAAGAAGGCGACGGCTCGGGGGCCTGGGCGCGGGGGGGCGGCCGGCCTCGGGGGGATCACGGGGCGGCGGACTCGGGGGCCCGGGCACGGGGGGTGGCCGGCCGCGGGGGGCTCGGGGGGCGGAGGGAGAAGAAGGCGACGGGCTCGGGGGGCTCGGGGGGCAGAGGAAGAAGAAGGCGGCGAGCTCGGGGGCTCGGGGGGCGGAGGGAGAAGAATGCGACGAGCTCGGGGGGCGGAGGAAGAAGAAGGCGGCGGCTCGAGGGCCCGGGCGCGGGGGGGCGGCCGACCTCGGTGGGCTCGGGGGGCGGCGGGCTCGGGGGCCCGGCCGCGGGGGCCGGCCGGCAGCTGGGGGCTCGGGGGGGCGGAGGGAGAAGAACGCGACGAGATCGCCGGGCTCGGGGGGCGGAGGAACAAGAAGGCGGCGGCTCGGGGGCTAGGGGGGCCGGAGGAAGAAGAATGCGGCTGCTCGGCGGCCTCGGGGGGCCGGGCTCGGGGGCTCGGGGGGCCGGGATCGGGGAGGGAGGGAGGTGGGAGAGAGCGAAGAGAGCGGAGAGGAGGGAGGAGGAAGGAGATGAGAAAAAGAGGGGAGAAGATGGAGGTGACAAGAGGGAGAGAGAGAGTGGCAGGCATCATAAATGCCTGTCATTACGGGAGTTGGAAAAGGAGGGAGAGGGGGGGGTGGAGAGGAGAGAGAGAGTTTAATATTTTAATAAATAAAAAAAAGTAAAAGTAAAGAAAAAAAAGGTAGAATGGTAAAAAATTTAAGAGTAAAATATTAAGGTGGGATTTGTTATACCAGCTATTCTCCCTATTGTGGGTTAAGCAATACCAGACGGTTCCAGGTGCGTTTGGAAGAATAAGGGGGATAAGCCCGCTATTCCCGTTCCCGTTCCAATAACAAACGGAGCCTTAGTCATTATCTCAAATAAGTTTATATATTTGGAATATTTATTGAATTCGGCTATAAAATTTTATAAAAATAATATTTTAGGTGAAATTATCTGTAAGTAATATAATAGAATTATGTAAACTGAATAAATTGCTCAATACACTATCAATTTTGATAGTAGTAGTGTTAGCGACGAGCGTACAAACTAAACACGAAATCAATAAGCGACCACCACACAAAAGTAAATCTCAAAATGTACTATAAAATAGAACACACAAATTTTATGTGAAAATTTTTTTACAGAAAAAAATTACGGGCATAAAAAAGGAGTTCCACTATATCTGAAAAGAAAATACAAAATTCTTGATAATGGTACAATTGCTCAAGCTCTCCGGGACAAAAAGAAAAAAGAATAAGAAATTTTTAACGGGTTTTACTTATCGGATCAAAACCCGAACTCTCCACTTCCATCACAAATCTTTATTTTTCGTTTTTTAAAATTTTACCAAATTTCGTCGTCGCACCACGAAGTCGTCGGCGAATCGAAAATATAAAATCGAAGCGATTTCTAATTTCGGAGTCACATCTAACCAGTAGCAAAACAGGAGATATTTTTCATCTAAATTTTTTATCTAAATTTTGAGTTGCAAATTGAATATATTTCGAGATATAGAATAAAGTAATATTTCAACTCATTTTAATAAAGTTTTAAATTTTAATCTATCAAAATTTTAAATTTATTTAAGATGATGACAAAAGTGCATTGTAGTAATCGACGCTTAGAATGTATTCCACCGCACACTGCACACTGCACACTGCAGACGAGTGACTTGATTTAGGAGGAGTGAAAACTGCCAAATATGGTCGGAATTTTAACAAAACCATATTCACATTCACATTTTTCTTCATATGCAAATAAATGTTGGATGCTAAATTGTCATTATCATATTAGCTAAAAGTAAATTTAGATTCAGATATAAGTCAGATTTATATTCTGATATTATGATATTATTTAGATAATAATATAATATTCGGTTATAACTATGAACTAAAATTAGCACAAATAAAATCTACTATTGTCACGCCCCGGGAGATTAATTTAGCGGAAACGGATTACAAAAGGTATGTATTTATTATTATTATTATTATTTTAAACCTTCTTCCCCGGCGCGTGCCCAGATCCGCCGCATATACAGGATCACTCTATAAACGGACAGAGTCTCCCCTGTATATGCACGGCGTCGCGGTTTGTACAATGTTCGATAACATGTAGACATTCAATCACAACAATCCAAACATACAACCATTCCCAATATGCTGAATAAACTCACGGCCGATTAGTTTGAAAGGATAAAACCCATAGTTGTTGAAACGGCGCCCACCCGGCACCCATATTTTGGAAACCCTTTTTCGAAAGCAACATAAACTCAAGGATTTGGAAAACAGTGCCCACACGACACTTGGGTTTTGAAATCCATTTTCGCAAACCATAAATCCACAAGGTTTTGGAAACGGTGCCCACACGGCACCCGAGTTTTGAAATAGTAGTTTTCGCAATCTGTTCTTTTATTTGCTATTTTATTTTCCAAAGCGGCCCACAGAGATGTAAAGAAAACTAAACAATTCATTTGTCACCGTACCGACATCCACACCGACCCCACGAGGGTATCGAGAACCATCCACAGTCTACAAATAATAAATGGAATGCGAAAGTAAGAGGTAAAGTACTGTTCCGGTCTCCTGGGACCCAAAACCTCTAGCCGCGGCCTCACCGTCGCCTAACTCTCCCCCCTGAAGGACCCTGTCGCAAAGTGGGGAGTCAGCGACTAAACAAAAGTGATAATAGTAAAGCAGGTAAAGAAAACGTCCAACCGTAGTCTATCCGGAGCAACCACCCTCGCAAGGGAAGAGTAAAATCAAACACCTGTAAACCTGCAATACCCGATCCCGTCGGACAACTAAACCGACGGATCGCACCGCGCCCAAGTCGGACAACTAAACCGAATGGGTCGCACCGCTTCCACGTCGGACAACTAAACCGACGGGTCGCACCGCTTCCACGTCGGACAACTAAACCGACGGGTCGCACCGCTCACACCTTGGCGCATCCAAGCCCCACAACTAAAGAGGCCCCACGCCGTCCTGTGGGTATACACGGGTCATCGACCACTTTTCCGGAAAAGCGCACCCTTTGCGGTGGCCAAACCGCGGGTGCGCGTGTTGCAGCCGAGCATAGTAACCGTGAACAATATATATATGTGCATGTATGCGAACCATGTGAGACAATATATATATATATATCAATGTATGAGAACCGTATGAAATAACATATACATATCCGTGCATGAGAACCATATGAAACATATATATTCACAACATACACCTATCCATGCATGAGAAACCATATGAAACAATATGTATATCTAATCATAAGAACCGTACAGCCATAACGAATAATTGATGCCTCCCTACCATGTTTAACCCAAGTACACATAAGGTTGACCCCGTTCAACATGATAGAACTAAATGCTAAGACTTAAGAATAAAAACCCACCTCGATGTAGGCCGATCCCGAACTCCCGCTAGACACTGGGAGGCTGGTGCTGAACTGCTGGGACCTGAACAGTAACTGAAGTCAGAAACAGACCCACTCATACCCATCCCGGCAACACTACAGCAATACAACGCTAACACGGGGTAACTTAGCCGATTTACGGAACAAGATCCATCCCATTCCCGCTCAACGAGAGCCTACGGGACTCTAACAAAATGCCCAGTAGGTGTGAAAACACTGTCTAAAGACAGCTGTCGTGTCCAACTTATAATTTGATCCATGACAAATCTTAACCTTGCATAAAAACACTAAGTTGATTACTTGTTTCGACCCGTTCTCGCAATCCGGGAAACCAAAGACAGCACTGTAAGTTCTATCGCGTTCGTTTCGACGAGCCGAAGCTCGTGCTCACAGGCTTGGGCTGGCACAGGTCCCGAGGGCAAAGTTGGCCCAATAAAACTAAGTCCCCAAAACCTAACTTAGCCAACCAACCTTACAACTCGATCTAACCAACAATTAGCATGAGCATCATGTACAGAGGAGTGAACAAGGTCGAGGGCTCACCTGAAACTTGCCGAGAACTGGCCGGAGAGATCGCCGGAGCAACACCCCAAAAACAGCTAGGAGCTCGGTTTGCCCAAGGTTCAATGCAACCCTGCTCTGACTGCAACAAGGGGGAGCACCAGTTAGAGATAGGTCTCAGAAGCAGTTTGGTCCATGCTGGGTCAAGCGCCGGCGGCCGGAGGCGGCGGCAGCCGGAGACAAAGCCCGATTTGGACATTTCGGGTGCAATGTTAGAACTCAGTTACAGGGGGTCTCTTGGCCCAAAGTAAAAAGCTGGGAAACTCAGAACAGATATTTAGATCCTACCTGGGTAGGTGGCCGGAGCCCAGAGGCGTCGGCGGCGGCCGGAGCTCAACCTCGGGTTGCTCTAATAGTGCAACAACAGAGGTAAGAAACTACACGTTAGAACCTTCATGCAAAGGTTTGGGAAGCTTCCTATGATCAAGAAGAACACAACTGGACAGCTTACCGGCGGCGGGAAACGCCGGCGGCGGAGCTCGGCCAAGTTCGGGGCTCTAATGGCGGATTCCGGCCGGCGGCTTTTGAGCGGATGCAACTTGGACCAAAAGCCTTCCCTTGGCCCTACGATGCTTGCTGAGGTGGTGGCCGGCGACGGGGGTGAGCGGCGGCGCCGGATGGCGAAGATCGGCGAAGGTGCGAAATAGCCCGATTCTAGGGCTCAACCGTTCGACTCGGATCCCAGCCCGATCTCCACCAAACTTCTAGGGAAGCTTGCAGATGTCGAGAAGATCAGTCTCAACGGTCTGATCTTGAATCCAACGGTTGGACGAAGCTCGAGCACGAACTTAGCCGAAGATGGACTTCCGGCAAGAAGGTGCTCCCGCCGGCAGCCGGGACGACGGCGACGGCTCAAACTTCACAGGTAAGGTCCACTCGACGTCAGGAACACAAAGCTTGGGTCCATGGGCCAAATAAAAACAATAAGTTCCAACAACTCACCTCGCCGGAAAGTTGGAAGATAAAGGGTGTCTCCCGCTGCGGCGCTCGGCGGCGGCTGGCACCAGTTTCACCACAGCTCGGTTGCGGCTGCCCGGGGAACTCCACAGGCAGGGACTTGATGACCTAGGACCCTCCCGAGCACCTTCCTCTCCAAGACACCCGAGATCAAGATGGTTTCTTGATCCCTCTTCTCCGGCGACGGGGTGGCGGCGGCCGGTGCGGGGCTCCCGTGGAGTGCTGCAGAGAGGGGAGTGGTTGTTGAGGATGCGGCTAGGGCAGAGGGCATTAGGGTTTCTTCAAAAACCCACCTCGTATGCATGTGTATATAAATATAGGTTTAGGCAATCTTGCATTTTAGCCCCTCACAGCCCAGCATTTTCCATCCCAGTCCCTCACAATACAATTTCCTCACATCCCAGTCCTTTTCCGACGGGTGGCACGCAAAACGAGGCAAGAAGTATAGGGTTTACTGTGCAAAAAGCCGTATTTTCACCGTATTTCACGCTTTTCGAGGCGTTCTGGTCGTCGAAACGAAAAAAAGGACTTCGCCACGACGTCCGGCTCGGCGAAACCTATCAGGTAGCGATTTTGTTTTTCGACAAAAATGCCCGGATAAATTCTCGGTCCATCAATACTGTACAGAAATACAGTATAGCCCGCTTTTCGAGACTCTAGGGCCGTCAAACAGAAATTCCGTCAACACCATTGCGTCCAGATCGTCTAAACCGATCGAAACGACTACCTGGATCCCTATGTTCGGAATCCGAACAGTGAATTAGTCAGCGTTTCACTCAAAGGAAATCCCGAAATTAGGGTTACTGTTCATATACAGTAATTCACTTAAGTGACCCTGTGCGCAGACCACTGATACATTGGTCGCGACATTCGCCCGCTTCTTCACTGATTTCTGAAAGATCCGACCGTCAGATTGAAGAGTGCTGAATATGAATTTCGCTCAGTTCGACGATACAATCACAACGGTCATCTCGGATTTCCAAGATTACGTCCGGATTAGAAGATAGCCTTTTTGTCTCGTAAATAGTGCAACTTGCACACTGGCGATTGACCAAATAGGTCAACGTAGGTCTTTTGGATTCAAAACCAACTCCAATTTTACTTTTAATCTATTTATTAAAAAGATAAGATATTTCGAATTGCTACAACTATTACAATTAAAAATTTACGTTCAAATTTAGTATATCTATATTTTATTCAACATAATTTAATATTTCAACAAACATAAATACAATATTAATATAAAATTCATATTCAAATAAACAGAAAAATATGATAAAAAACTATTTTATTTATTTACAATATATATTAACAATCTTCTTATCTCTTATAGGTGAAAATAGATAATTTTTTTTTAAGAAATCATAATTGCATATATATATATATATATATATATATATATATATATATATATATAGAGAGAGAGAGAGAGAGAGAGAGAGAGAGAATTGAGCTTGTAAATTTTTAGTCCTTAAATGAAAGGATGTGTGGTTAGTATGATAGTGAGCCCCTTGAGTTTAGTAGATAGTTGGTAGAATAGCATGATCTAAAAGTTGAAATTAATCAAAAAAATAAATCTAACGGTAGAAAACTTACAATTAAGCACCAATTGCTTTGTACTTTTACAAGCATAGTAACCGAACTCTCTTTCTCTCTCTCTCTCTCTCTCTCTATATATATATATATATATATATATATATATATATATATATATATATATATATATATATATATATATATATATATATATATATATATATAGTAGAGTTTATATACTTTTAAAAGTATAAGTCCAACTATGCTTGTAAATTTTTTGCCATTGAATCTACAGTGAGATTTATATTATTGTATTTTTTTTTTCTTTCTCTTTAATTGACTTTACTGTAATATAAATCTCAATACAAATTTAATTATAATATATATATATATATATATATATATATATATATATATATATATATATATATATATATATATATATATATATATAGCTTATATATTCTCAAAAGCACAAGCACAAATGTGCTTGTGAATTTTTTATCATTGAATTTGTATTGGGATTTGTGTTTTTGTAAAGTCAACTAAAGAGAGAGAAAAAAAAAATAATGTAAATTCTAATACAATTTAATGATAAAAAATTCACAAATACATTTGTACTTGTGCTCTTGCGAGTATATAAATTCTACTATATATATATATATATATATATATATATGTATATATGTATATATATATATATGTATATATGTATATATATATATATATATATATATATATATATATATATATATATATATATATATATATATATATATATATATATATATATATATATATATCGAATTAAAATATATATCGAATCTTTAATTTTAACATGTATATTCGATATACATGTTAAAATTAAAGATTCGATATATATTTTAATTCGATATATATATATATATATATATATATATATATATATATATATATATATATATAGTAGAATTTATATACTCTCAAGAGCACAAGTACAAATGTATTTGTGAATTTTTTATCATTGAATTTGTATTGGAATTTGTGTTTTTGTAAAATCAACTAAAAAGAGAGAAAAAAAAAATAATGTAAATTCTAAAACAAATTTAATGATAAAAAATTTACAAATACATTTGTACTTGTGCTCTTGAGAGTATATAAATTCTACTATATATATATATATATATAGAGCAACGCTACATGTACACCCCCCAAGAGGGTGTACATCTTACACCCACCCATCTAAGGATGGGGGAGTCACTTCACAAATTGTGAAGTGACCCCTCACCACACCTCACCCATTGGATGGGTGGGGTGTGCGATGTACACCCCTAAATGGGGTGTACAAGTAGCATTTTCCATATATATATATATATATCGAATTAAAATATATATCGAATCTTTAATTTTAACATGTATATTCGTATTCTATCGTATTCGATCGGAATTTACCTTAACCACTTTAGACATAATGCATCTTTCTACTGACGTGCACAGGAAAATTCATAATGTGCACAGGAGGAGGATGTCAAACGGCTGAGATTGCATCTGGGATATACAGAGAATCTTCTTCCCCTACCTCAAAAAAAAAAAAAAAAAAAAAAAAAGCCCCACTTTGACCACCTAATCCCGCTCAGCTGCATCATCCAATCGGATTCGAATCCCCTGCACCACTCAAAAAAAAAAGAAAAAAAAAAAATCTCCGAGAGGAGATCGTACCCATTTCATGCGAAGGAGAGGGAGAGGGATCGATCGAAATCGAGCTAAAAAATGGGATCGGAGACGAGGGTTGTGGACGCGTTGAGATCGGAGATCCCCTTCGACGGCGACGCCGATCTCCTCCTCACCCGCGAGGTCATCGCCGGGCTCGTCCTCGTCGACCTTGTCAATGGCTTCTGCACCGTCGGAGCAGGGAGCCTCGTAAATTTTCTCGCTCTGAAATCCTAATCCGAAACCTACTTTCGTGTTCTAATCCAATTGCTTTGATCCTGTTTATTTGGGAAAAAGAAAAAAAAAAACTGTGACCTTTCGTTCTCTTGGTTATTTTTGTTGTTTCTCGTAAAGTTTGGATCATTTTGCGTTTAGAAATACTGGATCTGTGTCGGTTTTTGGATTGATCCTACTTGTTTCTACATAACCAGATAATAAAGAGATGAATAGTGTGTTTTGCACTTGAAGTGTTTGATTAAATTTCACTTTTTTTTTATTCATGAGTGAATCTAGAATTCTTCTAAAAGTAAGTGTTGTCGCTTTCGGTGATGAGGCATCCGAATTGACGATTGGAGTCATTAAACACGATCTTAGTTATTTTACGATATCATTTATCTAGTGATTAATTGGTCTCAAATTCACCTTATATTAACCACTAAAAATGATTAATCTTTAAACCATTTGAATATGAGCAAATGATGTCGAATAATTATGAAATTTTATTTTTAGCAAGTTCAAATAATCTAGATCATGTTTCATAGTGCCAGTTGTCGATTTGGATGTTCTATTGCTGGAAACGGCGTAGAACGATTTACTACTGGAAGTATTCTATCCTTACTATGTACTCATCACAATTTACTTGTTTTCAAATATTAGATTACTAATGGTTGATGGTCCTTTTTTGTTTTTAATATTTTTTGTTGCTATTTTTAGGCTCCAGGTGAACCCAACAAACAAATAGATAGAATGGTGGAGGAGTCTACTAAGCTTGCAAAAGCCTTTTGTGAGAGGCAATGGCCTGTTTTCGCTTTTCTTGATACACACTATCCGGATAAGCCTGAACCACCATTCCCACCTCATTGTATAGTTGGTTCTGGAGAAGAAAACCTGGTTCCTGGTAATTCCTCTCTCTCTCTCCGTGTGGTATATACTTGTAGACATTTTGCATGTCTGGCCCCTACTTTTGTAACAACCGCCTTCAGCAGACCGTTTGACAAATAAAAATGTACGATGCTTCTTCTAAAAGCATAAGCTCCAACTGCGCGTTTCTACTTATGCTGCAGGAAAATTTTGTTGGAAGCCAATTTAAAGAAATACTTGTTCTAAAAGCATTGCTTAGATTGCAGTTTGTCCAACTGCACTATTGCAAACAGCAGGGCCAAGCAGGCCCTTATTCCACTTTACTATACAGTGTAACACTTTGTAACCCTATAGTTGGCTTTTCTTAAAATTTTGTTAGAAAGGGTAGCAAAGTGCTCTACAACCGCAGGTAGTAAAGTGAAATCCGGCCATATCACGCTGAGGGTTTTTAATTTTTTTTTAAAGTAGTTTACACAATGTTAGTTTATGTTATGTATTTTGTCGTACGCAGCTCTCGAGTGGCTGGAGAATGATCCAAATGTGACCATCAAAAGGAAAGATTGCATTGATGGCTTCATTTGCTCAATGGAGAAGGATGGTTCAAATGCTTTTGCTAATTGGGTGAAGAAGTTTGGAATTAAAACTGTGAGCAACCTTGTCGTTGGCATATGATTAAATCGTGTAGTTAGATTCCAAGAGCAAATATCTCTTGGATTTAATTTTTCTGATCTGTCGTCATCTTATGCAGGTTTTGGTTGTTGGAATATGCACAGATGTTTGTGTGTTAGACTTTGTTTGCTCCACATTATCTGCTAGGAATATTGGTAGAGTGCCACCATTAGAGGATGTTGTGATTTACTCAGATGGATGTGCTACATATGATCTCCCAGTTCATGTCGCGAGAAATATCAAAGGAGCTTTATCTCATCCCCAGGTTTGGGGACCAGTAGCACCTCTCCATATCTATTTTATTATCAGTGCTAAATGCATTAAAACCCCACGAAGAGGATCATCTAAACCCACGGAGGTTAACTGGTGCCGAATTCATTTTATCGGTGCCATTAAAGTCTAAAGGTTTCAATGGTTTTTGGCAATCCTCTCAGAAGAGAGAAGAAAAGTAGTAGTTACAGAGAGAGTTGTAAAACAACAATTTGTCATGTACCATCAAAGTGAGATGATTTCTTGTCTATAGCTGATTTCGAAAGCACGCCATAATACATTATCTTCGACGAGCTTTGAATCTTTTTGGTTGATAGGAAAAGATAAACTTCTAATCCTGCTGTTGCAATTGCCAAGAAGAGAAGAAAAAAAAAAAAAGTGCTACTGGGAGAGAGTAAAGAACACATGGCAATGTTTCTGCAGTTAATATGCATAGCAATTAGAGATAATTCTTCGTTAAATAACTCCAAAGTCATAAATAAGTAGCTTGGTCATAGAAATATTCATGAGCTGGAGTTGGGCACCATAAAATACTTCTGGTAGTTTTACGAACAACTTGTTTTCTTTAATAGTTTAATCTTTTCTAGTTTGTTACCGTATCAGGACCTATTTCAGAGGTTTGATTCTTATTTTGGCAAAACCAAAACTGTTTCCTCTTTCTTTTTTTTCATTTTTCTACAGGAACTGCTCCATCATATAGGGCTCTACATGGCTAAAGGAAGGGGAGCGAAGATCGTGAACAAAGTTTTGTTTGACTCGGAAAGATGAACCGTGATCCTGAAACAACTGCTGCGCCCTATTTCTGCTCTTCTAAACCGTCGGTATAATTATGCTCTCCACTTTCTTGCATGTTCTTCTGTTTCATATTTCAGGGGTAACTAGACCTGGCTTTTATAGCTTGATGGTGCTGTACTGGTATCGATTTCACCGTAATATATTTTTCGTTAATAAGTCTACGTTTGCAGTATTTCTTATGTGAATAATATAATTTCAGAGGTGAAAGATCTATCTTTTGTTCAGTAATGCAAATTTTATGCTGCGGTTATCTTAAACTGCAAAACATTGCTTTGTTTGATTACTTTTAGGGACCAAAATTTGTGGAACTGCTTCTCCTGGAGTGCTTCTAATGTCAGCATAATCTGTTTATAGAGAAATGGAGGAACAAAGAGGTCTCTCTGGTGGATACACAACTTTTTATATTTTAGTTATTATTTTTGTTTTATTAGGAATATGAATTTTTGTATAAGAAAGCAGGTGGTTCCCCTCACAATATTTTTTTTTTTTTTTTTTCATTTTTTTTGGTAAAATCGTACGTAGACTTGATTTATGGATCATTTTGAATCGCCTACTCAATTTTTTAAATTTTGATTTTACTATTTAATTTTTTAATTTGTTTGATTTGTGTCACTTAATGTCACTTGGGTTTCAAAATTTGAAATGATTACTTTAATAAATTTATAATTATTTACAAATAATTTTATATAAAATATATTGATATAAATTAATTATTTTTTAAAAAATATATTTAGATGTTGTTTTAAACTTTTTATCCCAGCGCTTCTAAGAAATTCTTCAGAATATGTTGAAATACATTTAAATATAAATTTACAGTTATTCTAATTTATATCGAAATATCTCTTATTTTCGGGAATAATAAATAAAAAAAAGGGCTAAGTTGTACTTTGGTCCTCCACAAAATTATAAGGTTTGTGACACTTTTGTTCTTAAATTTGAATTTGTTATAATTTTTGATTTGCAATTCAATTTAGCTGATTAAATATTAATACGTCACTAATATAATAGTGTTATAATTGATGACGCATAGTAATTATAATGTGGGGGCAATTTTCTATATATCCCTAAATATTTTTCTATTTTTAGATTTACCCTTCTTAGAAGGCTAATATTAAAAC
This sequence comes from Tillandsia leiboldiana, assembly GCA_029204045.2. Taxonomy (NCBI): domain Eukaryota; kingdom Viridiplantae; phylum Streptophyta; class Magnoliopsida; order Poales; family Bromeliaceae; genus Tillandsia; species Tillandsia leiboldiana. The sequence goes on from CM055073.1 coordinate 29,283,004, forward strand.
TACCCCTCTTACGTTCCAACTTTTTTTTAAAATACTCATGAAGTTAAACTCTGTTAGTGTACCGTTTGGAGCTGCCGTTATTTGTGTGAAATTATCATTTTGTCCTTTCAAATATACCTTTCTACCATAACCAATTTTTTTTTTATGTATCCTTAAAATTTTCAATAGTTTTGATACATAGGACAAAATAGGTATATCTGATAGTTTTCAACTCTGATTATTATTTAACTCTAGTTTAATCCTAGTTAACTTAACAAAGAAAAACGGTAGGAATATTTTTAATAATGGTGGAGCATATAAAAGATATATTGAAAAGAAAAAAATAAGAGAGATAAATCAGATATTTTTTCAGATTTTAGGGATACACATGCAATTATCTCTTATAATGTCATATTATTTCAACTTCATCGATATGTTAATATTCAGTCAACTAAATTTAATTTTAAAATTTAATTATAGTAATATAAAAAAATTAAGCTAGAATTTACAATAAATTAAAGTTGAGCACCAAATTAAAGTGTCTATGTCCTATAAAAGTTTAGGCAACTTACTAATGTAATTTTTTTATATTTCTTTTCAATTTTTACTATTTTAATCATTGAGCCGCAATGTGCTAGCATATGCGAATGCGTACCGTATATGCACTATATGCGTGAATCGACTTGCTTATGTACCGTATAATGCAAGTCAGGCTGCTCACATATTGAATAGCGAAAGTCAGAATGCATACCGCGTAGTGCTAAGTCAGACTGCTCACGTGTCGCGTGGCGCAAGTCAGAATGCACATACTGCTCGCGTAGTGCAAGTCAGATTGCTCTCATATTGCGTAGCGCAAGTCAGAATACATGTCGCATATCTATACATTTTGACTATCCATGGCGCGAGTTAGAACTGTTGACTCAGACTTTTGAAACAGTGGTTAGCATTTACAATCTACAGCTATATTGTTTCATAAAAAACTAAATAAGCTTTCAGGCACCAAAAGACCCACAATCTGAACCTTGTGCTTAATATACTTCACAACTATCAACCGTTTCTAGTAAAGTGACAAAAAATTTGGTGATTGATATTCGTGATCCGAGCTCGAAATCTAGTTATTTTATATTTTCAGCTAAATTTATTTCAAAAATAAACGAAACGAATAGCATACTATCTTTCTCTCTCAAAAAACCACGATAGTTGCAGTTAAGAAGTTTTATAAAGTTATTAAATATTAACACTTATTCAAATAGATTTACTCAAAACAACCTTTTTCATTTTTATTTTTATTTTTTTCCTGGGCTATTTGATTCCTCGGAAAAGCGTAAAAGAAAAAAAAAAATAATAATAAAGAATAAGTTTTCATAGAACACCACTTTTTCAGTTTTCTGTCATTTTTATTCAAAGAAAAAAAAAACCCTTCTTTCCAACTTCTATAGAAAACTAGCATTTTCATTTTGCTAAAAAAATTTCAAAAAATAAATATATTAATTTGCCATAAAATTTGAAAAATAAAATTCCAAAATAGCTAATACTTCTCAAAACCAATTAGACGGAAAACTAAAATGGAAAAAATTGTTCACAGAAAATATTTTTCCACGCTTTTCAGACCGACCAAACACCCCAAGGGATGCAGGCCCTGAATCACCTTCTAACTCATCTAAATTTGATAAATAGTGTAAAGCATTACAAAATAAACATCTATGCACAGATTCCATGCCATTTCTTAGTTTAATATATAGAGTAGGGGTAGTAAGCTTACTATTACCCCCCCCCCCCCCCCCCCCCCCCCCCAACAACAACAAAAAAAAAGAGAAAAAAAAAGAAAACTGCATAATCAACTAAACAATTGAAAATAAAAACATGTATAAAAAGAATTTGTCTCTAATCCTGCAATTCGATGAACGGCCACACGATTCAATACGCGAATCGAACGCCACTTCCATCTAGAAACTGATCAGTGTACCACCCTTTAGTCTTCACTTGAGCCACAAATGAGGGGAAAGCTCTCTCCATCTTCTCGTAAGCTTCGTGTAAAACAGCCTGGCCCGAACCTTGACCCGACGACCTCTCCATCTCCGCTGCAAATGCGGCGACGAGCCAACCCCTCAGCGCGTCCTCCCCCGTCGCGCTCTGTTCGAGAAGCATATATGTCTTCTCGCCCCTACGGTTGATCAGAAACTTCTCATTCGGGAATGCTTCTCTGAGCTCTTTGAGCTTCTGAGGCTTCTCAATGGCTTTTCGAATTGGTTGCCCGACCTTCACATTTCCTGCTTCTTCTATAAGCCGGTTCGGGAAGAGAAGATTTTCTCGGTATCTTAAATCAGCCGGGCTTGAGACCTTCCCACTCTGGATTACAATGCAAGAGTTAGAATGGGAACACAGGTCGTGCAACGGGAAATAGATTTGACGATCGGATTGGTTTGCACCTGGACGAAATCAGCAACAACCATAGCCGTTCTCTGGGGATTAAGTGTGTTGACGGGAGCCGCTCGCATCTCTTGAACTACACTGTAGACGTGTAGAGCCGAAAGCAAAGGGCCAACTATCAACTGCAAAGGTATAATAATCAATTACTCAGAAGGCATATGTTATCATTGGCGAATTTGGTTTTATCGCAGTGAACAACAAAATCAATAGGGTACAAGCTTAAAGTTGAAAATTATACCTTGAGGCAAGCCAAAATCTATATTGCTATTAAGTGTTTTGGATATTCTATTGTCAAGGAATGTGAAGATAAAGTTTAGGTATTGTAAGGCAACTGCAAAGGCAGAAGAGATCACAAATATGAGAGCCACACCTTTCCTTGCATTGATGAACAAACTGTAGAAGCTAATTGAATTCCTGCTCCGAGTCCCACTACATTGAAGAGGGTTGAGATGGCCTCCCCTTTAGCGAATAAGTCGCTAAGATTACTTTCTCTAGCAAAAGAAGAATAAATAGGTAATCTTGTTGCTCTTGCTGCAACAACAGCCATTCCCTGTTATAAAGAAAGTCCATCATGCACATTATATCCATAATGGGCAAGAATTGATGAAGAGACGCAACGGATTTTCATGAGCCCACTCTCATGTTTAGATCTTCAATATATGAAAGAAGCAACTGAACACATTTAAGTGAATCTAGCTTAAAAAAATCACAGAGGTAATATTGCATAGAAACAACAAAGATAGGTTTGTCGTAACGAACAGGAGTCATTGATACAAGAAAGAAACTGTACCTTTGCAAAATTTCCCAAGCCAGCCACTTCGAGAAAAAGATGCGGGCAGAGTGGTGAGAGAACCTCCAAGCCAGTACCAAGATCGTAGAGCACATCAGCTACAAGAACCAAGTCAGATATGGCTTGTGATGGCTCCCAAAAGAAGCAAAAGGGGGATACCTTGGATAAGAAAGTAAAGACAAAATAATGTTCCAAGATTGCGCTGCAATTTATACTAGCGACGAAGAAAAGGCAACCGCTGTTACAAAGAGTACCAACCAAGTATCCTCCAACTCTTCGGCTCTGAGTCCATTCGGGATCCCATGCTGCTGCATAAGAGCTTTCCAGCATGCTGCATCCCGTCTTTTAAAATCTGAAAATATTAGGAATTTAAGCTAAACTAATCAAAAACAAAATACCATTTCGAATTTAGCATGTCTCTTCAGTTTATACTTCTTACCCAACTGACTGCAGTAGCTTGTGCAGGGGTAGGTCGTAAGCCTGCGGCAAATAGTAGTGACTGAGTAGAGCCCAGAAACTTTGTCAGTTCAAAGTGGATGGTAATTAATTAGACAAGAAGCAACTACAAAAGTTTCACCAAGCAAACAAGAAAAATAAGAATTTAGGGTAAAAAAGCCAAACATGAGAATCATATTTTCAAAATAAGCACCCCAAAAAGGAAGAAGATTATTTTAATGACCTGTGTTGACAGCACAGACAGTGCAGCACTGGAAAAATGTTGGAGTGCTCGGAATTGGGTATAAGTCAGGTAACCCTCATTCACACTGCATAATAGATTACGCTTTTCAATAAGAACAAACTCCTGCATTCGTTAAAAAGCAGCGAATACAAATCTGTGTTTTATGTTTGTTACCAACCTGTGTGGATACCCAGATGGGAAGAACTTATTCAGGAAAGATTCGACTATTTTTTGATAAATCGGTCTGGAATCGTGTAACGTTTTCACCTAAAACAGAATACAGAAGCCCCGATGAGACCCACGGAGCCAGCTGAGGTAGTATCATAACAAACAAAAGCACAAAAAGAACTGTTCTCATACACATGCGAATAAAGGAAATTGCACATCACACTCCACGACAAAATCTTTAAAGGATTTTAAAAGCATTCTTCAAGTGTTTAATAACAGATATTGACACCATGCTCAAGAGAAAGAATGAGGAGTAAAGAATCAAGACGACGCTTACAATTTGTACCCTCTTCTAGGGCTTGCGATTTGTGCCTTTTATTGATTTCTCCTGTTGTTGTTTTTCTATGTGTTAGCATTCTCCACTGAACCAACAATCGTTGCGAGTACTAAAGTGAATTTTAAAGCCTTTTCTATTCCATGAAACCTCTAGCAAAATCCAACATTGATTGCCAAAAATGAAACCAATGAAACCTAAAGCGACGTCCTCGATGTTTCAAATAACCTAGTCAATTTTTTTTTTTTTTTTTTTTTTTTTTGAGACCCATTAATTAGTATGTTTTCCATTAGCACATTTTAACAAGTCAAAGCAGATTATGCTTGTCGTTAGTTTATCTCGGCGTAACCATGCAAGATGCCGCACCGCACCACACAAAATTGGTGAATTGCTCACTGCTTTCAAAAGATAGTAAATGACAAAATATAGAAAGAGCCATCTAAAAAAAGGATTTTTGTTGTTGCTGTTGTTGTTGTTGTTGTTGTTATCGTTCTTAAGAAGAATTATTTTACAAAAAAAAAAAAAAAAAAAAAAAAAGCTATCAACTTATAACCTAAACCCTAAACCCTAAACCTGCAAAACCAAACTCACCACTCCATAATCGGCCAAATTAAGCTTAAATTAAGTCAAAATTGAGCCTCCAAACCAGATCGATCTCTAATTCAACAAATTAAATGTCAAAAAAAGAGCATTTTGATCTCAAAAAAGAAAAAAAAGACGGGAGAGTGGGGTGGGAGGGGATTGATTACTGTAAGACGATCGTTGGAGTCGAATCTACAAATTTGGGAGACGGAATCGGAGGTTTCGACCCAGAAATCGAGAGGAGGACGAGGTCGCCCCCTCTCCCTCTCCTTCGTCTTCTTCCTCGGGCTCCTGGGCTTATCCTGAAAACGGGAGAATTAAGAGGGCGAATACGCGGAGAATAATAATAAGAAGATTATAACAAGTAAAGTAAACTATACGAACCAGTGAAGAGTCCATTTTTTTTTCTTTTTTTTCTTTTTTTTTTTTTTTTTTTTTTTTTTTAGGGTTTCGATGGGTGGAGGAATTGGAAGTGATAATAAAACAGCGGCGAAAGAGAAAGAAGTGCAATAGTCGCGGTGGCAAAATGGATAGAAGCTTCTGGAACTTCGTTGCTTCTATTTTTGGATTGAAGAATCTTTAGATCCAACCTAACTATAACTGATATACAGTACTATACTATCTATTAAAACAAAAGAATAAATCTAATGACAGAAAATTTAATACCATCGTACCGATAATAATATATTATTAATTTTTTAATTATTAAATATATATTTTTAATTATTTTTATTTGTTAGATTGTTATTAATTTTTCAATCATCCACTAAACTCTATAAGCTTCTATTATTATTCTAACAACAGATTTTTTCGTTCAAGAATCTATTATTATCCTAACAACAGATTTTTTTCGTTCAAGAATCAAAAAATTAAAATCAACTTGGTGCTATAAATAGTATAGTAACCTAGTTCTCGCTGTTGTAATTATACATAATTTATTTAGTTCTGGATAGATGAAATTGTTGTAGTTGTATTTTTTCTATTTGGTATTATAAAACTGATAGTTGTATTTGTAAATTTTATTTTATTTTTTTTATTTTGATCTCAAAATAAAAAATTTTGTCAATTTTCAGCTAGAATGATGAGATTACATCAGTTATATATAAAATAATTATATAATTTTATTAATTTTTTAAATTTATTATTTATAAATAAATAAGTGGATATATATAATATTTTTATATTTTTTTAATAATTTTTAACTTATCAATCGTCAGAATTTAAATTTTTTATTTATTTAATTTTAATATATAAATCAAACTTAAAAAATTTATTATAATTTTCTCTTTTTTTATAAAATTTAATTATTATAATTAATTAAAGCTTATTAAGTTAACATACACCATCACATTCTATAAAAATTTAGAAATAAAACTATTGTTTATATTTTAAATAAAAATATTTTTTAAAATTTTATTTTATTTTTTTAAAAAATTATTTATCTATATACAAAAATATATTATTTATTTATTTACTTATTTATTATTGTTAATTAGTAGGTGATTCTATTTTTCACTGACTGCTGACAGTTCCAACTATAGCATTTGAGCCTTCTTGTGCTTGTAACGGCAACAGTTGAACTCAACTGCACTAAACTAAATAAAAAAATTGAGATTGTATGCATTTGCAACTGCAGTGCAGTTGCAAATGCATTCAACCAAACAAATGCTCTGCAGTTGCAAATGCATTCAACCAAACAAATGCGTTCAACCAAACGGTGTTTGAGTTATCCTGAAATATAGTTATTTTTTTTTTGTTGATTATTTTGATATAACTCATACATTTTAAAAATTAAATGTAATTATTTTTTCTAGTTTATTTTTGTGTAATTTGATGTGGGCTTAATTAGTGTTTTGAGTTTTATTATTTGTTTTGATATAAATAGGTAAATTTCGTTACTTTCTAAATATAATGATAAATTTATTCCAACAAAATTTAATATATTAAATAATATAATTCTTTATTATTATTTAAAAATAATTTTAACTCATTATATAGAAAGTAATTCTAAACAATTATAAAGAAAGTAGAGTTTAGATTTTAATATTTAATAAAAATTTTAAAAAGAGATTAAGTGTGGTGGACCTTGAGTTCGATACTCTATACGTGAAAATCAAGAGTAGACAAAGTGAAGTGGAGGACTAATTAACTTGAGTTACATTAATTTTTTGACCTACACCTAAATAAATATCAGATGTAATGAAATTTGTATTTTATTCTTTCATTTACTCCAAACCAATTGGCCCTGAACTAAACTGAAAGATTTTTCAAAAACTGAAACAAAAGAAAAAATCAAATTATCTAAGTTTGATTGGTTATGTAAATATCATAGCTGAACTTTTCGTTTTAGTAAATTGATCAAGAATTTTTTTTAAATTTTTTTTTCTCTATAAGGTTTTGTGAGTTATATTATGTTTATAATCTTAAATATTAATATATATTTAATTTTATTATTTTTACAAGCTAAGGCTTGTTTGGCCTAGATTCTAAAAAAGTGATTTCTACCTAATTAATTTTGGTTTGGAGAATTGATTTTGGTCAAAAGCTGTAGAGCGTTTGGCTGAGCTTAGATGAAAAGTAATTTTTCTAATGTGATTTTTTAAAACTGTTTGATACAAATTTTTTTTTATTTGTAAATAATAATTTTTTTCTAAATTTTATTTTAAAATAATTTAAATTTAAATTTTAAAAAATAATTTAAAATTTGATATTTTAATTTAAAATTTAAATTTGAAATTTTAAAATTTAAAATTTTAAATCAAAATTTAAAATTTCAATTTTTAAATCAAAATTTAAAATTTCAATTTCAAATTTATAATCTAAATTTGAAATCTAATCATAAATTTGAAATTTAAAATTATAAAATTTGAGATTTGAAATTTAAAATTTTAAATTGAAATTAAATAGCTAAATTTAAAATTTAAAATTTGAAATTTAAAAGTTAAAATTTAAAATTTAAAAAATCAAATTTAAAATTTAAAATTAAATTTAATTTTAAATTTTAAATCTAAAATTAAAATAAAATTTAAAATTTGAATCCAAAATCAGAATCAGTTTTCATAAACAGGTTTTAACTATTTCTGATTTTATGTCTCGAAAATTAAAAAACTGATTCTAAAAATCAGAATCAGATTTTGAAAACTTAGTTGCCAAACGCTCTATTGAGCCGAAAATCACTTTTGAACCTAAAATTATTTTTCAAAAGTTAGGCCAAACAACCCCATTCATCCATCAATTGAATCGATCTGCCACTATAAATAATTTTATTTTTCTTTAATAATTAATTATATATTTTTAATGTTAATCTTTTTAATAAAAATAAACTTTGCAGTTATGTTTGGCCGGAGGATAACATTTTTTAAAAATATTTTTTTTTATATTTTTGAGATAGTTAGTTATTATGAAATATACAGAATAAATTTAATTTTTTATTTGATTTTAAAAAAATATTTTTAAGAATAATTAAAAATATGTTTGATAGTTATAATTAGAATAGTGAAAAAATTGTATCAAACAATGCAAAATAGTATATTTTAGAGGCTTTTGCTTACTTATTCCTAACCACTATTCAAAATTTTCAAATTTGTCCTAAAATTATCAAAATATTTTTTCTAAATTCTAATTTTCATTAGTAAACCCTATTGATTTGAAAATATTCAAAGAATATTTTAAAATTAATAAGGGCATTTTGGTCCATCAAAAGTATGTTAGATATTTTGTAAGTTTTAAAAAAAAATAGTAAATATTATTCCTATATTTTAACATATTTATTACTGTTCGATCTAGTATCTATTACTATTTATTTATAATTTATAAACTCTATGAAAGGAAAACTAAATAAAGCTCTCTCCATATTTTGGGGGTTTTGGGGGACGTGGCGGCCTCATGGGAGGGAAAAAATCGCTGCATCGAGTGTATACATTAATTTTGAACCATAATTTTTTTTAATAATTTATATAAAAAAAAAATGTTAAATTTAGATTTCAAATTTAACATTAATAATTTAAATTTTGAATTGTAAAATAAATTAATTTGAAAATTAAAATTTATAATCTTAAATGTGTAAGCTTAAATTTATGAACTATATATTTTTAATAATTTATACTAAAAAAAAGAAATATTTTTTAAAATTAAATTTCCATTTTTGAATTTGAAATTAAAAATTTAAATTAATAAATAATTTATAATAATAATAATAAATAAATAAAAAACTAATAGAATTTATAAAACTATGAATTGGAACCTTGAAAGAGTTTGGAGTCCTCTCCGCGTTCTACGACTGTGAGGTTTGTATTGTACATGCGATTTGACGTAGCCCATACTGCCTTCCATACCTCTGCCTGTCATACAGTACGAATTTCTCAATCTGCCTGTACCCCTATTCACCCCTATTCCATCATACTTCTTCTATACATTTCCTCAATCCCACATACCACATCCCAACCACTTTCTCTTCTCCATCCTCCATCCTCACAGATCCCTTCCTCCCTTTCGACGACGACGACGACCTCGAGGGAATCCAATGCTCGTCGCCTATCTACTCCTCTCGCTCCTCCCCTCCTCCGACGATCTCCACCTATGTCACGTTTCGAGACTGTCAATTTGGACAGTTCGGGTACGCCAACAGACCCGCCAATCGGGCATGACCTTTCTATATCCGAAAGAAACGGTTGATCCATTTCAACATAGTTTAGTGTAAACAGAAGAGTAACAATCAGAGTACTAAATTATAATTTCCATTCAATCAAACAAGCAGTTTAGAAAGTAACGAAAGTACATACATGAGTGAAACTTTAACTTAAATTGAATTACAACTCTCTTTAAAATTAAAGCTTTAAACTTAAAGAAATTACATATTTCTTTCAACACTTCTCAAAATAAAACCTTTAAACATTAGGATTTACAATATTTTCTCCTCACATACAAGCTTCACTCAAAAATAAAACAACATAGAACTGGCGATTCTAGACTACTAGGTCGCTAAGCTGCCGGGCACTTACCCCTGTCGCGTACCTTGCTCGATGTACTTGGTCCTGTAATGATGGTCACCCAAGGGTGTGAGAACTACTTAAAGTTCTCAGTGGGTACTGTCACGCTCCGGGATCGAAACTGCGACCCGGGCTCGCCAATAGATCCGCCACCTATACGAAAAATCCCGCATATGCGAAGCGTCCAACCTACAAAGATAAAACTACAACTAAATAGATATCAGAGCTGTAAAATAAACTGCTGAAAAACTCAAATCCAACATTGTACAATTGGAAATAATGATACAATATCCATCTCCCAAATATGATCATATACAAAATCCTCTAATACAAATAACCCAAAACTTTACAGGGAGGTAAACTGAAATAATACATCAATGTACAGGTTCTCAGTACATGTCAGATCCTCACAATACAACAGTCTGTCAAAAGTGGAAAATAAAAATAATCTACTGACTGTACTACAAAATCTCCAATGTGGGGGTACAACTACTCTCCAAATACAAGTAGGGATCTAGCTCGCGACTCCCTCGCCTCGAACAGCAACAACAGAATCAGCAACACCCGCAATGACTCTGCAAAACAAAGAAGAGAAACGAAAAAGATGAGGGGGAGAACCCCCAACGGGTGTGAGAACTACACCAACAGGTAGTTCTCAGTGGATATCGCCATCAGGCCCGACGGTCTGCCCACTAAGTCTACTAGAGGCATAAAGTAACCAATGATGTACTATAAAGAAAGGCTGGAAGAAATAACTCTACAGCTACTATGCCTCTATCTAAATGCTTAAGGGGTAATACAGATGAAGAGAGATGCAACCACTCGCACACAAGGTGCTCAATCGACCCAATCAAACTGCCTGCCTCATAGGGTCCAGGGTCCAGTCAAGCCTGCGCCTACCTACTGCCAGTACACCCACAGAGGACTGGACTTACGTAGGGCGTCCGTGACTGCCAAAACTGGCCCAGCCAGAAGGACTGCGTCCGTGACTGCCTAAAAAAGGCCCAGCCAGAGGGACAACATTGACAAGTCGTGATACGAAAGTAATAGGCCCACTCTGGACGGGGCACTCGAGGGGCGCGACCCCACAGAGGAAAAAGGTATCCGCGCATCTCTGTTGAGCTCAAGGTGGCACATGCAGGCTATAGTCAAAATCCACGCTCACTCTCAGAACGGAAGGACTCAGGATCCTCAAACATCTCGCACGACGGTCGGAGTACTCTCAACGACTCGGCTAACCAGCTCTCACGAATCTCGAGACACAAGCGAACTCAACCAACTCGTGGCACTAAACTCACTGGCTGGAGATACTCCACAGCCGGGACCACCGTCGACCTAAACGGTTTCCGAAACGAAATACCCAACTCGCCACGCTAAACACACAGGCTGGAGGTACTCCACAGCCGGGATCGACCCACAACTCAGGACTAGCAACACTGGTCGGACGGCACTCAACGACCCGGGACCACCGTCAACCCAAACGGTTCCCAACAACACCAACACTGGTCTAAACTCAGCTACCAGACTCCACTCAGCCCCTAGGCACGAGTGCAACACACGTCCCACAATAACCTGACCACTCGACCCACTACCCGGGCGAGGAAACTCTATGTCCAGGAAATATGCAAGGTGCGGGATGTCTAAAGCATAAAAGAACCTAGTCCAAGTGAAAGTTCTCTACTAGTCTGGTTTCAACATGCATCATATGACGGGGTGCTAGGTCAAGTTCCAATAATCAATAAATAATCCTCTAATCATGTTAAGCATAAAACTGAACCAACAGCAGGGACAATTCATAACATGCTTGCTTCCAATCAAAGGTAGTATACTCTAGTCATACATGCTCACAAGCTTAAACAATATAGAGCAGTCATGCATGAATCATATTCTCCAACAAGTAAGTGAACATCATCATCTAGCATGCTTTTCCACTAGTATAGGATAACCATCTTTATCTTGTAACTCTCCTTCATGCATAAGGGTAAATAAATAATGTACAATTTATCCACTAAGCCTCAATCCCATCATTCAAACCATTTCTCATGCTTAGATCGCAATCATTAAAATTGCACATTAAACCATGCATGCATACTAACAAATAGAGTCAGAGAACCGTCCACTGGTTCTGGAGACGAAGCAACCCACCTGAAACGCTTTCTGCAGGCAAAGCTGAAGTCGGTGAAGTGTGCAGTCACTCACTATAAAAAATCCATCAAAACCGCACCCTCGGTACTCAGTCGCGCAAGCCTCTGCTCCAACTAACATCACAACCATAATAAATCAACACCACTAAACACCCCAAACAGCACTTGCTGTTTTGCCAAAACAGCATAGAGAATGGGCTTTTTCACTTGCGTGCTGTCCTCCGAAAAATCCAAAAAAATCACGGTTGTGATTCTCGCGATGAGTAGATCCAAATCGAGTATTTATACACCTCGTTCCGACTCCTGTAGGCCAAGATACAAATAGAACATCGCGGTACGCCAATCAATTCACAACTCACATTTATGCAGAAATCAGTCCCAAAGAAGCTTAAACATCCCCTTCGAAAAGACCTCCAAAAATTCTGATAAAAATACGGGTACGTTCCTCTCGAAGCGTAGATGTCGATCGAGTCCTTATACCTCTCGTTCCGATGCCCATAGGCCGAGAAATCCCAACAATACTCCACCGCTGTCCAATACCTCATAGAGGTATAAGGGGTCAAAAGATACCTCGGGAATCATGCCAAAAACCCAAAATGAGGCGAAGTGATCAACATGAAAATCGAAGGCGTACCTCTCGTGAACGCGCTGCCATAAAAATCAGCTCAAAAGTTCATCAGGGTAGCTCAAGGGGTCTTGCGCACTGAAAAGTGACGGTAGAAGCCACAAACGAAGGAGCGTCGAACTGCGCCGCGTTGCAGAAAACGCCGATGCCGCTGACTCCAAAAATTCTGGGAATCCATCAAGAAGTAGAGGACAAGGTGAGGAACAACTTTCCTTAAGGCCTCAACCCAAGATGAGCTCGTGAAAGCCCTCAAAAAGAAGCCCAAATGGGCTATTTATAGCCCAAAGTCCACAAACAAGAGGATCCGGATTCGGGCGCCCGAAATCCGGCCCGGCCCGTTACTGTGCGCGCCCGAATTACCCTCAGCGCGCCACGTCACCCGCTCCGCGCCCCGCGCGCCCGTTGCACAAGCGCCCGCCAATCGCTGTGCGCCGTGTGGCGACGCGGTCCACGGCGGGGTGCACGCGCCGCGGTCGGCGTCGGGTCACTCGGGTCGCTGCGCCCGCCAATGGGCGAGCAACACGTGGCCTGGCGGGTCCACCGTGCGCCGCACCCGGCGTGCTGCCTCGCGTGCGTTGACCAACCAATCAACGCACGCACTGTTTGAAGCAAAAAAGTTATAATAAAAACAAATAAATAAATAATAACAATAAATATATATCCCAAAATCAAATTCCAACGCCACCTATACCCGAATCCGACCCCAACAGAAACTCCTCACCCGTCAATTATTTCAAACACACTTATCCAAATCTTCAACCATATCTTAAAATATCTCTCAACCAACTTATCCAAACTCACCTATATCTTGTTTCGAATTTTTGAATCCGAGCAAATTCCCCCGTCCGTTAACCGTTCAAATCTGAAACATACTTCCTTAAATTTAAATATAGCATATCCAATTTTGAAATTTAAAATTTGAAATTTAAATACAAACATACTTCTTTAAATATAGCATATCCAATTTTGAAATTTAAAATTTGAAATTTAAATACAAACATACTTCCTTAAATATAACATATCCAATTTTGAAATTTAAAATTTGAAATTTAAATACAAACATACTTCTTTAAATATAACATATCCAATTTTGAAATTTAAAATTTGAAATTTAAATACAAACATACTTCTTTAAATATAACATATCCAATTTTGAAATTTAAAATTTGAAATTTAAATACAACCATACTTTCTCAATTTTGAACATATTCAATTTTAAAATTTAAAATTTAAAATTTAAACATAACCATACTTCCTCAAATTTGAACGTAATCGTTCAATTTTTGAAATTCGAACATATTCAATTTGAATTTTAAACATATCCTTTCAATTTTAAAATTTAAATCTGAAATTTAAAATTTAAAATTTAAAATTTGAAATTTGAAAGTGGAATATAATAACTTTCTCAAGTTTGAACCGCGTCTTTTCCTCCACGAAAAGATATTCCAACACACGTACTCTCCTCAACGAACCCATATTCCAACACACGTACTCTCCTCAACGAACCCACACTTTCTCGTCAACCCTTCAACGAATCCCAACAAACCGCCACGATATTTTTCTGCCCCTCCCCACTATAAAAAGGGGAGATTTTCCTTTGTCAGGGGGAGATTTTCCTTTGTCAGGGGGAACTTTCCATTTTTTTTTCCACGACAAAAAAAAGAAGAAGAAGAGAACGTCCGATATTGTCCCATATTTCCACCACAAAAAAAAAAACCGTCTCTTATTCCACCTCATCCTCATCACCTCCAGTCAACTTCCTCAACTCCTCCGGTCGACTTCCTCGGCAACTCCGGTCGACTTCCTCGGCAACTCCGGTCAACTTCCTCAGCACCTCCGGTCAACTTCCTCAGCACCTCCGGTCAACATCCTCAGCACCTCCGGTCAACTTCCTCAGCACCTCCGGTTGACTTCCTCGGCAACTCCTTCCTAGGCAACTCCGGTCAACTTCCTCATTACCTCCGGTCTCCGGTCAACTTCCTCAGCACCTCCGGTTGACTTCCTCGGCAACTCCGGTCAACTTCCTCGGCACCTCCGGTCAACTTCCTCAGCACCTCCGGTTGACTTCCTCGGCAACTCCGGTCAACTTCCTCGGCACCCCCAATCGACTTCCTCGACTTTCTTTTTAGAAGTATTTCTCAGGTAAAATAAAGGAAAAAAAATAAATTTTCTTTGGGACCTCTCCGGACGCCCCTTACTTCAGGTTGAAAAGAAAAGGAAAAAGAAAGAAAAAAAAAAAAAAATAAAAGGAAAAAAATAAATTTTCTTTAAAGCCGGTTTGGGACCTCTCCGGACGCCCCTTACTTCAGGTTGAAAAGAAAAGGAAAAAGAAAGAAAAAAAAAAAGAAATAAAAGGAAAAAAAATAAATTTTCTTTAAAGCCGGTTTGGGACCTCTCCGGACGCCCCTTACTTCAGGTTGAAAGAAAAGGAAAAAGAAAGAAAAAAAAGAAAAAAAAAGAAAAAAAATAAATTTTCTTTAAAGCCGGTTTGGGACCTCTCCGGACGCCCCTTACTTCAGGTTGAAAAGAAAAGGAAAAAGAAAGAAAAAAAAAGAAATAAAAGGAAAAAAATAAATTTTCTTTAAAGGCGATTTGGGATCTCTCCGGACGCCCCTTACTTCAGGTTGAAAAGAAAAGGAAAAAGAAAGAAAAAAAGAAATAAAAGGAAAAAAATAAATTTTTTAAAAAGCCGGTTTGGGACCTCTCCGGACGCCCCTTACTTCAGGTTGAAAAGAAAAGGAAAAAGAAAGAAAGAAAAAAAAGAAATAAAAAGAAATAAAAGAAAAAAAATAAATTTTTTTTAAAGCCGGTTTGGGACCTCTCCGGACGCCCCTTACTTCAGGTTGAAAAGGTTGAAAAGAAAAGAAAAAAGAAAGGAAAAAAAAAGAAATAAAAGGAAAAAAATAAATTTTCTTTAAAGCCGGTTTGGGACCTCTCCGGACGCCCCTTACTTCAGGTTGAAAAGAAAAGGAAAAAGAAAGAAAAAAAAAAAGAAATAAAAGAAAAAAAATAAATTTTTTTTAAAGCCGGTTTGGGACCTCTCCGGACGCCCCTTACTTCAGGTTGAAAAAAAAAAGAAAAAGAAAGAAAAAAAAAGAAATAAAAGGAAAAAAATAAATTTTCTTCAAAGCCGGTTTGGGACCTCTCCGGACGCCCCTTAATTCAGGTTGAAAAGAAAAGAAAAGGAAAAAGAAAGAAAAAAAAAGAAAGAAAAAAAAAATAAATTTTCTTTAAAGCCGGTTTGGGACCTCTCCGGACGCCCCTTACTTCAGGTTGAAAAGAAAAGAAAAAAAAAGAAAGAAAAAAAAAGAGAAAGAAAGTCAACAAAAACCCAAAACCGACTCGGATGATTTCTTCAGACATCCGAACTTAGGTTAAGTCAAAGTGAATTCGGATCCCAAATATAAATCAAAGCGGATTTCCTTCAGATCCCAAGTCAAATAAAATAAAATAAAATAAAATAAAAAGTACTTTTTCGAATCCCAAATAATTTCTTTTTCGGATCTCAAATAATTTCTTCTTCGGATCCCCGATAATTTCAAAAATAGAAACTTTCTCGGATCCCAAATAATTTCAAAAAGGGCCCCACGTTAAAATAAAATAACGGTATATTCTTCTGACCCCAAATTAAAGATTAGTGGATTGATTCGGATCTCAAGTCAAATTATAAAATAAAAGGGATGGAATCCCGAGATAAGATTAGTGAATTTCCTTCGGATCCCAAATAATTTCAAAAAAAAAAGAAAAAGGAAAAAAAGAAAAGGGAATTTACTCGGATCCCACATCAAGATAAAATAAGGGATTTTCTGCGAACACCAAGATAAAATTAGGAAGTTTTTTCTTCGGACGCAAAATAAAATAAAATAAAAGGGAATATTGAAATAAATGGAAATTCGGACGCAAAATAAAATAAAATAAAAGGGAATATTGAAATAAATGGAAATTCCTTTGAATCGAGAAAAAATTCAAATGAGTCCTAGTCAACTTGGAGTCTAAGTTCGATTCAAAAAGGACTAATGATCCCAACCACATACGGGTCCCAAAACTCGATCCACAAATAAAACCCAAAACCTATTCGATCCACAAATAAAACCCAAAACCTATTCGATCCACAAATAAAACCCAAAACCTATTCGATCCACAAATAAAACCCAAAGCCCAATCCAATCCATAAATAAAACCCAAAACCTATTCGATCCACTTCAATCTCATTGCCTTAACACATATAATTAAGGCAAAATCATATTCAAACCAACTAGATTCTAAATCATATACTTAGAATTTAGTCAAATCAAATTTGATCGGGCTCTAACACATATACTTAGAGTTCATCCAAACCAACCCAACTAACCCTAATACACATACTTAGGGTGTAGTTAACCTTTTACTCTAGCACATATATCTAGGGTGGAAACCAAATCAACTCAACTAATCCTAATACATATACTTAGGGTTAGTCAACCTCTCACTCTAGCACATATAACTAGAGTGAAAAAACATATCAAACTCGGTCAATCCTAATACATGTAGGACTTAGCCATCTCCTACTTTCGAGTAGCATCCGACCTACCTCAATACATATCCTTGGGGTTTGGTCTCTCCACTTTGGAACATACGCCAAATATGGAATCAAATATAATTGGACTCTAATACATATACTTAGAGCCAATCGAACCCAATTAAACTCTAACACATATAATTAGAGTTTAATATTGACTAGTCCTCAACTCATATAATCGGGATCAAGTCAATTTCAGATCCAGCTAAATCCTAACACATATACTTAGGATTTGGTCAATCATTAGGATACGATTTATTCTATCCTCCCCGCAAAGGTCTCTTAATCGAAGGTGCCCCAATCACATGGGGGTAATTAACAATAGATGCTTGCGTCTATTGGAAGTCATGGATCCGCAATACCTAATACCCACATATACCCATCCACATACAAATATTAATCTGAATCATGAATACCATCCAACGGGAATCCCGACAAAGGTGAACCGCGCGAGATGAGTCATTCGAGATCGCAGACAAAATGGCACGCCCGGTGGGACATGACTTCTCCTTCCATCTTCGAGACCTTTAGCAAAAAACAAATAAATAAATAAATAAATAAATAGATAATATGAAAGATGAAATCCTAACCTTCTACTTTCATCTCAGGAGAATGGCTCCAACATCGAAGAACATTGCCACTACACCGACCAACTCGATGATACTGGAGGCAGGTTCACGAGTCTGCCTGCCCGCATCTGTTTTAACTTTTGGGGCGGCTGGCGCCTCGATCCAATTTGGCACTATCCCAGAAGCTGTCCGAACCGCGGTTATGGCCCAAACTTCTGTTGCAGCCGGGGGCATGATTACCCCTGCCCAAGATGTACACGACGTGGTCATCCCTCGTCTCTCATCTCGAGGAAGACGACCCAACGTGGTTATCCCTAACCCTCCCCGCCGACCTGTAAGCGAACGACTTACCTACACGTCTGCATCCAAGAGAATGGTATCCGAAGGAAGACTCATATTCCCGAAGGACTCAACGCATAAGGCGTCAGTATTCGATAGGCTGACGTTTTCTAATGACAAAGCAACTGCTATTCCTCCTACCCAAACCTCTTTTAAGAAGAGCAATCGCCATCGATCCAAGGCTTTTGGGGGCAAGAACTATATTCAACAACCCCATATGATTCATTGCGCTCTTCCAACCCACAACTCCTTTACTCCCTTAGGATTTGTGAAGAAGAACGCAACCACTGCTATTTTGCGGCCAATGCCAAAAATTAGTCAACCGGGAAGATCAAAGAAAAGTCAAATAGAATTTCAGAATGGGAATGTTTCTAAAAGAATCTATGAGGCTTATAAAGCCATTAAAGGACGAATCAGGAAATCAGGAGCGCAAAAACAACCATCACTATCTCATAACAAAGTATGGATACAAAAGGAATCTGTTCGGATAACTAAGAATCCGCAGGAACAGAACAAGACAGAAGATATGATTGTTCATACTGTCCGAATGGTTGGACACCAGGAACTCGACCAACCTGACGAGCAAGAGACATTAAACCAGATGCTTACTAGAGCTGCCGCTCGTAGAGGAAAAGGATTAGCACGACCAAGTGAACAAAGGCCATCCAATCCTCAAAGGTTACCCACAGACATATCGTTACCTGACGAACCACATGATACGGACGATGAGGAAGAACCCGTTTTCATTACGCATGATCCAAAAGATGACATAATCGCATCTTTGAAAAGACAAGTCGGGGAAAAAGATAGTGATATAGTTAATCTCTATAAAAAGATGGATGACGTGATGGGACTGTTACTAAGTGTACAGTCGAATTTGGAAAATCAACGACGACAAGCTACTACGCAACCAGATAAAGCACGCCCGAATGCATTAATAAACGAACAACACACAACTCATAATACACTACAGCCAGCACCACGAGCTGATGCTGAACAACCGGCATTGGTAGAAGCGCAAAGTCTCCAAGGCGATCCCGTACTGACAAAAGAGGAAATTCAGGAGC
Source organism: Tillandsia leiboldiana (assembly GCA_029204045.2). Classification (NCBI taxonomy): domain Eukaryota; kingdom Viridiplantae; phylum Streptophyta; class Magnoliopsida; order Poales; family Bromeliaceae; genus Tillandsia; species Tillandsia leiboldiana. Next base: position 29,302,256 of record CM055073.1, read on the forward strand.
TAATATCCTCCCAAGTTAGGCAAACAATCAATGAGGCGGCTCCAAAACGAAGAAGCAGGGGGCATCCATATCCTACAGAATATGATAATATCCCCTTTCCTGATGGATACATTGTCCCTAAATTCAAAACATTTTATGGGATAGGTAACCCTGACCAACACTTGGCACATTTCAGAGCGTCGTGTGGAAATACCGGGGGCAATGGCCCGCTCCTCTTATGCCAATTCCCTCAAAGCCTTTCAGGAGTAGCATTCGAGTGGTACTACTCACTCGAAGACGAATCCGTTAAAACATGGAGCGATATGGAGGAAGCTTTTAGAGCTAAATTCGCCATGGTTAGCGACAAGATTACAATAGCTGACCTGGTGGCCACCAAAAGAAGAAAAGACGAGTCAATGCTGGAGTATATTACACGCTAGCGGAACCTGAGTATCAGATGCGAACAACCTATCGAGCAGACCCAAGCTGTCGGGTTGCTCATGGGTAATGTTGATAATTGGATGGCTCCATTTTTATGTACGACCCAATGTACGACATTTCAGGAGCTGATCTTGAATGTTTCTAGATTGGAGAGAACAGATCCACATCCTTTGATGAACCTCCAAACCCATAAACCCAAACGAGAAGAGGGTAAGAGAGTCGAGATAAAACCCGAACATTGTAAGGCGGCACGTACCAATGTAAGGGAAAAAGGAAAGAATGCCATGATCACCACAACAGAGCAAGTCCCCCCGAAACCTATATTAGGGGGAAATAACTTCAAAAGGCCCACTTTTGAAGAAAGAAAAAACAAAATCTATCCCTTTAAAAAAGAGAAAGTGAAGAAAATATTTATAGACGCTTTAAAAAGCGGTCTTCAATTACCAGAACCGAGAAAACCAGAAGATATTGGGAAGACAAACGACCCAAATTACTGCTTATATCATCGAATGATTAGTCATCCGATTGAGGACTGTTGGGTATTTAAAGATTGGGTAGAAAAGCAATACAAGACTGGCATGATTACTCTCTCTCAGACGGTACTTAACGACCCGCCAATCGAAAGTACAAACTTTGTGAGTATAAAAGATAAAAACAAAGAAGAAAGAGACTCACCTCCCCCCGAAATTTGGGACATATTCTTATCGAAAAAGACTAGCAAAATGTTAAAGTACTTGAAGGCAGCTCCCGCAGTCACCTGGAAAAATCCATTACACCCAGCAATTCAGACTCCACCTCCTAAGAAAATAACCAGTCCCCCTATTCCGGAGAAACAAAAATTCATGAAGCCTGCTCATCCTATGCATGAGAAACGGAACACTGGCAAATACATAGAGGAGCAAGTACAAAATGAAAGGCTACCAACGACAATACAAGATTTTATATTAAAAGCACTAGACGATGTCAAGAATAAAAAGAAGCCTCATGAGTCTAAGAGTGAGGAGCTTTTTTGGCCCGAAACTTGTAGGGTCATCTCAACCAAAAATAAGGACAATGATTTTCCAAATTGTCAGGCAAAGCACAACAGCTTGCAAGAATTCATGATCGCCAATTTCGACAAAATCAACGAGAAATTATTAGACTTAAAAATACAACAGAATATGATGTTTTCCATATTAAGTGGGATTGAAGACAGGGTAGAGCAAGCAATGAAAACAATACCCACCTTTCAGCAGATGCCAGCACAAGTCAAATCGCCAGTACAAGACCCTTCAAGCCAAGAAAGAAAAGAAGGAGGAGTCGCAACCCGACCTTCATTCGTGACGTCTCAAAAAAATCGAGGGAAAGCCTTAGCCATTGGAGATAAAGGACCAAAGTTATGTCCCTATCACTATAAATGGGGCTATGGTCTAAATAATCATATAAATGCATCCTATGTTGAGCACACAAGCCGAAAATCTTCTAAATCGGTGAGGGCTGTCGATGAAAAACGTGAAGAGTCATATTGCGTACCCCGGGGGCATCTTTGCCATTACCACAAGGATTCCAAGAAAGGACCAAAAGGCAAGCCACACATCAGGGAAACATGTAATGCCCTCACAATATCAGATGATAAACGACATGTAAAGAATCATGGCATACGGGATCTATATAAGACTCAGCGCCCGTCTAATAAAACGAAAGAATCGGGTGGGATAGAATCACACCCGCTTGGGGTCGAGTGTGAATTGAAGATCCTCCAAACAGAAAGCTCAAAAAAACCTCAAGTTGAAACCTGCTTTATGATTGATGCCGATATTCAAGAAGAACACGAGGACTCCTTTCAAATCCAGTTAAAGTCAGGAAAAGTGTTACCGGAGAGGCAAGCTCCTCCACAAAAAGACAAAGATAAGGAGATACAGATAAACGAAGAAGCTCCAACTTCTTCAAATCAACCAAGAATGACTAAAAGTGAATACAATATCCTTGCGCACCTAAGAAAAGTGCCCGCTTTATTGAGCGTGTATGATGCACTTATCATGTCAAAAGAACTTCGAGACGTACTAATTTATGCTTTGCAAAATCCACAACCTTTCCAAGCATTCTTTGCAGAAGCAAATATGAAAGAGGCACTATACCTTATCCACACGGCTAATACCACCTTTACCGATAAAGATTTATTGTTGGGAACAACCCATCATAATAGGCCGTTGTACGTAACCGGAATTTGTGATGGGGATAAAATTAACCGCATTTTGATCGACCCAGGGTCCTCAGTCAATATCCTAACCCTGAGAACCCTAAAAAGCTTAGCGATGGATATAAGTCATCTATCATCTGAACAAATCCTAATCCAAGGTTTTAATCAACATAGCCAAAAGGCGTTAGGGTCGATCATACTCTCTATTAAGTTCAGAAAGCTACACACGGAAGTCAAGTTCTACGTTATAAATGTAGATACCTCATATAAAGCTTTATTAGGCAGACCATGGTTGCATGAAAATAATGTTATCCCCTCCACTCTTCACCAATGCATGAAATATATTAAAGACGGGCAAGAATATAGAATTGATGGGGATATACGCCCATTCGGAGTTCATGAAGTGCGGTATGAAGACGCAAGATATTTCATCGAGTCTGAACATGATACGAGAGAAAACACAGAAACTAGAAGAAAGCCACCTGTTAAAGAACCTAATAGAGTTGCCATCCCTCACTTCGGAAGCGATTCGGATTCTGACAATGATAAAGAGCTATCACAGCTAATGCAACAGTTCCAAGCTAAAAAGCCTTGGGGCGAAGACTCTTGTGACGAAGAAGAAGATGACGTCATCTACAGTAACATAGACGAAGTGAATATGGTTAGGAGAACGCCCGAGCTGAATGAAAGCCCTTTAATTATAATTCGCGCCCCCGAGAAATATTATAAATCTCTCGCCCCAAGAAGAACGACTAGCGTGGTTGATCTGGACACATTTTTTGTACCCCCGAAAGTCGAAACTGTCAACGGAAAGAAAGAAATCACGGAAGGAATTCTTTTTTACAAATCGGAAAATGCAGTGCCGGTTGACGATACATTTGAAGATGTAACAATACCAAGATACTTTCCCGACACACTGAAAAATGCAATTCATAAATCGGGTTGCCCCTCGAGAAGATCAAGGTCAAATCGTAAATTATTTCACAAGATGTGGAATAGCCCCCAAAGTCAAATCATCATGCCAAACGGGCGTACGAGACACGCTAGAGGATTGGGGTACTCTGAAAATCCTTCACAACAACATGTTTACACATGCAATATGGTCACTATAAACACGGAATTAACTGAGGAATGTGAGCCTCTTGATTTCAAGGTTGCTCCACAACAATTAGAAGATGGGGGGCAAGCAACTATAGACAATCTATTAGAAATAAATCTGGGGAACGAGGAGGATCCACGCCCTAGGGGGCAAGCAACTATAGACAATCTATTAGAAATAAATCTGGGGAACGAGGAGGATCCACGCCCTACCTATATAAGTGCCTTACTACCAAAAGAAAAACAAATCGCCTTGAGAGCTTTGCTACTCGAATTCGCTGATTGCTTTGCTTGGACCTATAAGGAAATGCCCGGCCTCAACCCGGAAGTGGCAGTTCATAAACTCACAATCGATTCTAATGCTCACCCAGTCAAGCAAGCCCCAAGGAGGATGCGAGTGGACTTAGAAGAACAAATCACCACTGAAACTAAAAAGTTGATCGAGGCAGGCTTTATTAGAGAAGAAAAGTATGCCAATTGGATTGCTAACATAGTTCCTGTCAAAAAGAAAAATAGGCAAATCCGCGTTTGTGTGGACTACAGGGACCTAAACAAAGCTTGTCCGAAGGATGACTTTCCGCTACCCTTCACCGAGTTGATGATTGATAATACTTCTAATTGTGAAATTTTCTCATTCATGGACGGGTCATCAGGATACAATCAAATAAAAATGGCACCTGAAGATGAAAAGCATACCGCATTTAGAACCCCTGTTGGCATATATTGTTACAGAGTTATGCCATTCGGTTTGAAAAATGCTGGAGCAACATATCAGAGGGCCATGACCAGAATATTCGACGATTTATTGCACAAAGTCGTCGAATGCTATGTAGATGATTTGGTCGTTAAGACTAAAAAGCAAGAAAATCATCTCCAAGACCTGAGAATAGTTTTTACCAGATTAAGAGAGTATCATCTAAAAATGAATCCTCTCAAGTGCGCATTTGGGGTCTATTCGGGAAAATTCCTAGGATTCATCGTCAGACACCAGGGGATAGAGATCGATCCATCAAAAATCAAAGCAATTTCAGAAATGCCCGCACCGAAAAATCTAAAGCAATTACGATCCTTTCAAGGAAGATTAGCATACATCAGGAGATTCATATCAAACCTGTCTGATAGAATCAAACCTTTCTCAAAATTAATGAAAAATGATGCACCCTTTATATGGGATGATGATTGTCAGATCGCATTCTATGAGATCAAGAAATATTTGTTGGCCCCCCCTGTACTCGCAGCTCCTATACCGGGAAGGCCTTTAATCTTATACACCGCAGCACTTGAAGGATCACTGGGTGCCCTCTTAGCTCAAAATAATGAAGAAGGGAAAGAAAATGCGCTATACTATCTCAGTAGAATGTTAGTGGGGGCAGAAAACTCGTATTCACCTACTGAGAAGCACTGTTTGGCGCTTATATTCGCTGTTAAAAAATTACGACACTACATGCTTGAACATAAAATTCATTTAATCTCAAGGGTCGACCCACTCAGATTCTTAATGACGAAGCCGGTACTGACAGGGAGATTAACAAAATGGACTGTTATTCTCCTTGAGTTCGACATCACCTATATCCCACAAAAAGCCATTAAAGGTCAAGCACTTGCTGACTTCCTTGCTGCACACCCATTGCCTGAGAGCTCTCCATTAATCTGCCACCCACCTAACGAAGAAGTCTTGCTCATGGAAGAAGACCAACCCTATTGGGAGATGTATTTTGATGGAGCTGTGAGGATCCGGAAATTCCCACGTTTGGATTACTGTTGGATCTGCAGCTTCTGGAGACCCATGTTGGGTGTTAGAGGTGTTTGCGCGCATATTGGACCCAAGGATTTGGACCCGGCATGAAAAACGGATCAAGTTTGCTTTCCGGGAATTTTTAGTAAATTTTAGAAGTGGAATTTGGCAAATCGGACTTCGGATTTGGATTCAGCGCGCGAAAACGGTCAAGATGGACTATTTACTTGTATTTTTCGGAGCCCGGATGACCCGGCACGGATTTCGAGGTGATTTGGTACTATTCCGGCCGCCGGAGGGGCGGGGCGGCGGCGGCGGCGGGCGGCGGGCGGCGGAGCGCGGCGGCTGGCGGCGGCGGAGGCGCGCGGTCCACCGCGGAGGCGTGCACCCGGGGGCTGGCCACGTGGCGGCTCCCAGTTGGCGGGCGCAGTGGGCGCGGTCCGCGGGTTTGGCGCGGGTGCACGGTGGACCGGGGGTGGACACGTGGCAGTTCGGGGTTGGTGCGGTTTCGAAGGTATCGACGCGAGGATCGCAGCAGTATTTTTATTGGAATTTTTGGAGTTCGTTTTACAGGTGAAAATTTCGCTTTAAGGGGACTGTTCCCAGCCGATTTGTGATACTTGGATTTTATGGAATTAAGTGTAACTTTGGGTTGTATTTTTGTGCCAGGAGGTATTGATCATTGTCCCTGTACTGTTGGATTGGTGGGTGTGTAGAGATATCTGTTTCTGGACTTTCTCAGCTGTGGAACTCCGGACAGTTAGCATTTTCAGGTGGGTGGCCTTGTCTCCAAGATTGATGGACTGTGCTTTAAATCTGCTATAGTAGGACTATGCATGATAGTGAAATGCTTGTGCAGCATGTTAGAATGTAGGAATTGCTATTCCTTGTATTATCTGATGGTATTGTCATCTCCTTGCTTTCTACCATCTGTAAGTTATAGTTTTGGAACTTGACCTAGCACCCCGTCATATGTTGCATGTGTAACCAGACTAGTAGAAAACCCTCACTTGGGCTAGGGTTATTTCTGCTTTAGACATCCACACTTCTACTTTCCTGGACATAGTGTCCTTCCTCGCCCGGGTAGTGGGCCGAGTGGTCAGGTGTTATCTTTTAGTGTGGGATGCATGTTACACTCGTGCTTGGGAGCAGAGTGGCGTCTGGTAGATGTAGTTGGTTGTTCATCTGTAGCGGGAGCCGGTTGGGTAGACGGCGGTCCTGAGATGTTTTAGTTTTCTTGTTTTATCTGTCGCCGCTGTGCTAGTGGCAGCGGTAGATCAGTGTTAGCATGACCTTAAACCCAGAATCTTTTTGGACACACATATGATTTTTGTCAACCAAATATTTTCTTCCAAGCATCGTAGGGTCGCCTGAGTCTGTTCCTGTTTGATTGGACGAAGGCTTTAGCCCTTCGAGGCTTAGATATAAAACTTGGTTTCAACTGTTTTCCTAAGCAGAACTAAAAATCATTAAATATGGATTTCTTACAGATCAGATGGCTTCAGTAAGAAATGTCACAGTTTTTTCTATAAATTAACCACCGAGATGATTCGAGTGGTCTGGGTTCTAAGGTCTGCCTTTTCTTGGGACGAGAACAACGAGAGGCTATGCCTAGAGCCTGTTCTTATTTGATTTGGGTTGTAGGTTATAGTCTTTCGGTGTTCCCGGACCCTTCATTGGGTCAGTGGTTGAGATGTTCGGCCTGTTTGGCCTGTTGAGTCAGCTGTTCGCAGTGGATGCGATGTTGGCCTGTTGAGGCAGTTGTTCGCAGTAGATGCGACGTTTGGCCTGTTTGGCCTGTTGAGACAGTTTCTCGCAGTGGATGCGACTTTGTGCTATGAGTTGGTAGAGTGTGATCTAGAGGTTGTTTTTCTGATTTAGTGGTGGAGGTGGTTCTCCCACTTAGCCTCGAGGATCTTGGGGTTCTGGCAGATCGAGTCGTGGAGGTTTCCCGACTCAGGCATGGTCGTGCATTATCAGATTGAGTCGTTGAGGGTTCTCCGACTTAGCTGTTTGAGTCGAGGTTCTTTTTCCGACTGAGTTGTGTTTTGAGCTTGGAGTTACCGATCTGTTTGATCGTGGATCATAGCCTGCATGAGCCACATTTGGCTTGACAGAGATACTTTACAGAGATACTTGATATGGGTTACTTATTGACTCGAGCGGGTCGCTCCCCTCGAGTGCCACTCCGGAGTAGGCGAGACCGGGCTGTTGTACCGGCGAGAGTTTGAGCTTTTCTTTTGCGACTTGTCATCGCATTTGTCCCTCTGGCTGTGCTTGTGTTGGCAGTCATGGACGTCCTACGTAAGTCCGCTCCTCCGGGACGTAACGGCAGTAGGTTGGCGCAGGCTTGACTGGACCCGAGGAGGCAGTCAGTTCAGATTGGGTGATCAGAGATGAGTGTTAGTTGTGGCATCATGTTCTTTCTGTTCCACTCTTTGAGCATCTAGATAGAGGCATAGTAGCTATAGAGTTTACTTTTCCCAGCTTCCCTTACAGCACTGCTTTTGTTACTTTATGCCTCTAGTGGACTTAGTGGGCAGACCGTCGGGCTTGTTGGCGGCACCCACTGAGAACTACTTGGGACGTAGTTCTCACACCCGTCGTGGTGTCTTTTCCCACAGGAACTTCTACTCCAATTCCTGTTGTTCCTGTTGCTGATCCTTCTGACCGAGGCGAGGGAGTCGCGAGCTAGTTCCCTACCCGTTGTTGGAGTGTAGCGGTACCCCTTCAGATGAGAGCTTCAGTAGATTAGTTATTCATTTTCTTCCTTTGAGAGACTATTGTAGTGAGGATTGTTATGTATTGAGAGCCTGTACACTGTTGTATTTATTGGAGATACCTCCCTGTTGAGTTCTGAGTTTGTATTTGAGGATACTGTATGATTACCATTTTTGGGAGACGGACATTGTTGTATTATTTCCAGTTGTACAGTGATTGATTTAGTTATACAACAAATTTTTATTTATAGCTCTGATATCTGTTTAGCTGTAGTACTTTTCTTGCAGGTAGGACGCTTCGCCTATGCGGGTTGGCATAGGTGGCGGATCTGTTGGCGAGCCGGGTCGCAGTTTCGACCCCGGGGCGTGACAGATTAGAGTGGTATCAGAGCCTAGGTTGTAGGTCATCGAGGACTTAGAAACCCTAGGCTTGTGGTTGGACATTAGGATGACTACGTGAGAGTCGTGACTTTTAGCGAGAGTCCTGATCGAGTTTTGTACCTCTCCCAAGAGACGGGATGAGTGATTGGCATGTTTATGCTCCTAAGCGATTATGTTGGCTGCAGACAACATAATGTTGTGGAATTGGTAACATGCCTTAGCTTTTCGCTGGATTGGGTCGTATGGTTGTTGTGTCCTGATGTTTGTTATTGTGCAGTGGACCTACGATGCTTATGAGACGTCGTGCAGTGAGGAATGCGCATTCCGCATCTGTTGAGTAACCCGAGCAGCGGGAGGCAGAGCTATCAGATCAGAGCGAGACCCAGGAGTTATAGACCCAGATGACACAGATGTCGAAGGCTGTCCGATGCCAGAAGGAGGCCATGGAACGTTCGATGCGCTTGTTGGAGCAGAGAGCACAGCTAGTTGCAGTACCGCTTGAGTGTCCTCCAGTACTTTCTTCCTATGCAGTGGTATCTTCAGTTGTACCAGTGGCGCCGATGGAGCGAGAAGGCCCCTCCGTGGCGACGAGCGGTGCCGAGGCACCGAGGCAGGGTGGATAGTGGATAGTAGCTGAGCTTCGGGACGTCATTGATCGATGGAGCCAGTCCCGGCAGTCTGAACCATCCCGATTCATAGGTTTGAGTTGGAGCCTTTGTAGGCAGAATTGGGGTTGGTGGTGATGGAGAGACTATCTGAGAGCCTCCCTGTGCTAGGGAGTTTATACAGTTGTTGAACTGCACGCTCCAGGTTTCGAGGGACGAGGCGCATAGGATATGTGTGGCTGAGAGTGGATTGCGCCAGGATACGTTTCAGTTTACTCAGTTCCTCCGTTACAGGTTCTGACGCCTCGTGGGAGTAGGCGTTGGGTTTGGAGCGGGGCGCTGCAGTTCCGTTGGATAGAGATCTGCCGCCAGAGGTGAGTTCTGGATATTGGCGCTTGGCGCCGGGTGATGGAGGACAGATCGGCCGGCAGAGACATTTCTGATTTTATTTTTCCTGGATAACGGGTTCCCGTGATGCCAGAGATCGGGTGGACCCCGATGGCGGCATCAACCTCTATATCGGAGTGGCGCAGCGGTAGCGTGGATTTGTTATCTGCGGAGGACTTTATTCGTCGCCTCAATGTGAGCAGAGACAGAGGTTGTGCTCCTTTGTGGATAGTCCTGGTTTTCAGGCAGATTGGGCGACAACCACTTGCTTTGAGCGGATGAATCTGTGCCGCCCGGTTGGAGGGCGCCACGGTAGTGGATCGAGTTGTCGCAGGTGTGATTTCATCACAGCAGTCGGAGTAGGAGCATGTTGCATTCCTGCATGGACTAGAGGCAGATTGTTACCACATGCGCTTGAGGTACAGGTTCCTGTTAGTGTTGTGTATGTGGGGGAGGCTTGTGGTCTATGTCCTATGCAGTTGAGGTCGCGAGATATACGGGTAGACGTATTGGTAATTATGGCAGTTCGGCTTTTCGACCTAGTGCTTGGGTTTTGGTTGGCACAGTGCCACAGGATGTTAGACTGCGGAAGGAGAGGACTTTGACCTTCTGCGAGGCAGACGAGAGGAGATTTGGTTGTTGAGGTCGTCAGAGCACACTGGTTATAGCGACAGTGTGAGAGGTGCTTACGGCGGCACCGGGACCCAAAGATATCTCTGTTGCCACGAGATTCCGGGTATGATTTCACCTGAGCTGTTGATAATGCCGCCGGTTAGGGAGATAGAGATTGAGTTTGGCGTGGTTCGGGGAACCGTGCCACCCTCGATAGCACCTCATTGGATATTGCCAGTAGAGCTGTGAGAGCTGTTGGCGCAGTTGCAGGATCTGATGGATCGAGGGGTCTGTTTGACCTAGTGCCACGCCGTTGTTATACGGTGGTGATGCCACATCGTTGATACACGACTGTGAGGACCCTTTTATGGTTCGAGTGTAGACAGGTCCGAGTATTATTCTGGACCTTTTGATGGAGTTATACTCCGGCAGTTGTACGACTGATGCAGGTACAGATTTTGGAATCATACGGCTAAGTATTTCGTCAAGATCGTGTTAAGGACGCGGTAGGGGCATTATGTTATAGCGGGGCCAATTGGATTGATTAACGCCCTGCCACTCTTTGGGTTTGAGGAATTGTTCTCCAGCTGTACTTGATTGCATTGGTAACAAGATCCTCCAGGGATATTATGATCTACTCCCTGAGCGACTTGGAGCATGAGGAGCACTGGTGGATGTGTTACCATGCTGTGTGGATGAAGCTGTATGCCAGGTTGTTGACTATTTACTTGTATTTTTCGGAGCCCGGATGACCCGGCACGGATTTCGAGGTGATTTGGTACTGTTCCGGCCGCCGGAGGGGCGCCGGCGGCGGCGGCGGGCGGCGGAGCTCGGCGGCTGGCGGCGGCGGAGGCGCGCGGTCCACCGCGGAGGCGTGCACCCGGGGGCTGGCCACGTGGCGGCTCCCAGTTGGCGGGCGCAGTGGGCGCGGTCCGCGGGTTTGGCGCGGGTGCACGGTGGACCGGGGGTGGACACGTGGCAGTTCGGGGTTGGTGCGGTGTTGTGCGCGCGGTCCACGGTGCGGGGAGCGGGTACCTCGGGCCGCGTGCCCGACAGGCGCGCGTGGGCGCACGTGGGGCGCGACGTGGGCGCGCTGACCCGCGCTTCCCGCTCGGGGGTGCCACGTGTCGGCACCCGCTTCGGCCGCGTGGCGCAGCGCGGTTGGCCCAAACAGCTGTTTGCTGTTTGGGTGGACGCGTGGCGGCCTGGCGTTGTTCCGGGCGTGAACAGTAACGGGTCGGGCCCGTTACTGTAGCAGCCCGGATGTTCCGGGCGCCCGAAAGTTTGGGCCAAAAGTCCAAAAGGTGGATTTTCGGGCTGGGCCTATAAATAGCTGGCTTGCTTGGGCTTTTTGCCCCCTTTCCCGAGCTCCCCTGCCCATGGCCCCTTTAGGAAAGTTGTAGAACTTTGTGCTGCGCATCTTCTGGCGGAGGCCCGGATTTTTTGGAAGCCGCGGCGTAGACGACTTCGGCATCGGAGCGCAGTGTGGCGATCTTTCATCGGAGGCCCGTTATCGTCGCAGTTCGATCTGAGATGTCCACAGAGCTACTCCGTCAGTATTTTTGGACGATTTTTTGCGGCGTTGGAATCACGAGAGGTACGTCTTCGACTTTCGTGTTGATCATCTTGCTGGGTTCAGAGTTTATGACACGGTTTTCGAGGCATTTCTAAGCCACTGTTTTCTGGTGGAGTTTTTGGACAGCGGCCCCTTGCCGGAATTTTATCTCCGCAACCGAGTGTCGGATCGAGAGGAGCCTATACACTTTTTGGATCTACTCGTCACAAGGATTATCATCATATTTTTCTTGGATTTTTCTGAGACCTTCCCGGAGGTATACTATTCCTCTCTTGTCTGTGTTTGAGTTTACAGTTGTATGGTTGTGAGTGTTTGCGCACCTGTACTGTGGAATTTGTAACTTGGCCTACGGGGCTCCGAATTGGACGTGCAGGTACCCGTTTAGAAGGTATCGACGCGAAGATCGCAGCAGTATTTTTATTGGAATTTTTGGAGTTCGTTTTACAGGTGAAAATTTCGCTTTAAGGGGACTGTTCCCAGCCGATTTGTGATACTTGGATTTTATGGAATTAAGTGTAACTTTGGGTTGTATTTTTGTGCCAGGAGGTATTGATCATTGTCCCTGTACTGTTGGATTGGTGGGTGTGTAGAGATATCTGTTTCTGGACTTTCTCAGCTGTGGAACTCCGGACAGTTAGCATTTTCAGGTGGGTGGCCTTGTCTCCAAGATTGATGGACTGTGCTTTAAATCTGCTATAGTAGGACTATGCATGATAGTGAAATGCTTGTGCAGCATGTTAGAATGTAGGAATTGCTATTCCTTGTATTATCTGATGGTATTGTCATCTCCTTGCTTTCTACCATCTGTAAGTTATAGTTTTGGAACTTGACCTAGCACCCCGTCATATGTTGCATGTGTAACCAGACTAGTAGAAAACCCTCACTTGGGCTAGGGTTATTTCTGCTTTAGACATCCACACTTCTACTTTCCTGGACATAGTGTCCTTCCTCGCCCGGGTAGTGGGCCGAGTGGTCAGGTGTTATCTTTTAGTGTGGGATGCATGTTACACTCGTGCTTGGGAGCAGAGTGGCGTCTGGTAGATGTAGTTGGTTGTTCATCTGTAGCGGGAGCCGGTTGGGTAGACGGCGGTCCTGAGATGTTTTAGTTTTCTTGTTTTATCTGTCGCCGCTGTGCTAGTGGCAGCGGTAGATCAGTGTTAGCAGGACCTTAAACCCAGAATCTTTTTGGACACACATATGATTTTTGTCAACCAAATATTTTCTTCCAAGCATCGTAGGGTCGCCTGAGTCTGTTCCTGTTTGATTGGACGAAGGCTTTAGCCCTTCGAGGCTTAGATATAAAACTTGGTTTCAACTGTTTTCCTAAGCAGAACTAAAAATCATTAAATATGGATTTCTTACAGATCAGATGGCTTCAGTAAGAAATGTCACAGTTTTTTCTATAAATTAACCACCGAGATGATTCGAGTGGTCTGGGTTCTAAGGTCTGCCTTTTCTTGGGACGAGAACAACGAGAGGCTATGCCTAGAGCCTGTTCTTATTTGATTTGGGTTGTAGGTTATAGTCTTTCGGTGTTCCCGGACCCTTCATTGGGTCAGTGGTTGAGATGTTCGGCCTGTTTGGCCTGTTGAGTCAGCTGTTCGCAGTGGATGCGATGTTGGCCTGTTGAGGCAGTTGTTCGCAGTAGATGCGACGTTTGGCCTGTTTGGCCTGTTGAGACAGTTTCTCGCAGTGGATGCGACTTTGTGCTATGAGTTGGTAGAGTGTGATCTAGAGGTTGTTTTTCTGATTTAGTGGTGGAGGTGGTTCTCCCACTTAGCCTCGAGGATCTTGGGGTTCTGGCAGATCGAGTCGTGGAGGTTTCCCGACTCAGGCATGGTCGTGCATTATCAGATTGAGTCGTTGAGGGTTCTCCGACTTAGCTGTTTGAGTCGAGGTTCTTTTTCCGACTGAGTTGTGTTTTGAGCTTGGAGTTACCGATCTGTTTGATCGTGGATCATAGCCTGCATGAGCCACATTTGGCTTGACAGAGATACTTTACAGAGATACTTGATATGGGTTACTTATTGACTCGAGCGGGTCGCTCCCCTCGAGTGCCACTCCGGAGTAGGCGAGACCGGGCTGTTGTACCGGCGAGAGTTTGAGCTTTTCTTTTGCGACTTGTCATCGCATTTGTCCCTCTGGCTGTGCTTGTGTTGGCAGTCATGGACGTCCTACGTAAGTCCGCTCCTCCGGGACGTAACGGCAGTAGGTTGGCGCAGGCTTGACTGGACCCGAGGAGGCAGTCAGTTCAGATTGGGTGATCAGAGATGAGTGTTAGTTGTGGCATCATGTTCTTTCTGTTCCACTCTTTGAGCATCTAGATAGAGGCATAGTAGCTATAGAGTTTACTTTTCCCAGCTTCCCTTACAGCACTGCTTTTGTTACTTTATGCCTCTAGTGGACTTAGTGGGCAGACCGTCGGGCTTGTTGGCGGCACCCACTGAGAACTACTTGGGACGTAGTTCTCACACCCGTCGTGGTGTCTTTTCCCACAGGAACTTCTACTCCAATTCCTGTTGTTCCTGTTGCTGATCCTTCTGACCGAGGCGAGGGAGTCGCGAGCTAGTTCCCTACCCGTTGTTGGAGTGTAGCGGTACCCCTTCAGATGAGAGCTTCAGTAGATTAGTTATTCATTTTCTTCCTTTGAGAGACTATTGTAGTGAGGATTGTTATGTATTGAGAGCCTGTACACTGTTGTATTTATTGGAGATACCTCCCTGTTGAGTTCTGAGTTTGTATTTGAGGATACTGTATGATTACCATTTTTGGGAGACGGACATTGCTGTATTATTTCCAGTTGTACAGTGATTGATTTAGTTATACAGCAGATTTTTATTTATAGCTCTATATCTGTTTAGCTGTAGTACTTTTCTTGCAGGTAGGATGCTTCGCCTATGCGGGTTGGCATAGGTGGCGGATCTGTTGGCGAGCCGGGTCGCAGTTTCGACCCCGGGGCGTGACAGGAGCATCCTCAATCCTTCCGGCCCTTAGCCCGAATATCCCACAAATTAAAGCAGGGATAGGACTCATCTTTATAACACCCGAAGGAGGCATTTTACGATACTCATTAGCCTTATCCGAACCCCGGACTAACAACGAAACAGAGTATGAGGCTCTTATCGCCGGATTGGAAATAGCAGCTCTCACGAATATACAAAAATTACACATATGGAGATTCACAATTAATCATCAACCAAGTCAGTGGTAAATTCAAGGTACATAAACCTGAACTCATCAAGTCTCAAGATAAAGTGAAAGAACTAATGAAGGAAATCCCGCATATTACACTGAAAATAGTCACAAGGTCAGCAAACGGAAAAGCTGATGCTTTAGCAAGATTAGCTAAAGAACTTGCTGAACCAAACTTGGATGAAATTCAAGTGACTATTCGAAATAGGAGGATACTTGCTCCCACTAATTTAAGCCCCAATGAAGAATTCAAAAGAGCTAAACTCATGGAAGTTGAAGAACAAGACGATTGGAGAGGACCTTTCATCAACTATTTTAAATACAATAAACTACCTCAAGAGACATCAAAACAAGTGCAACTCAAGAAAAGAGCAATGAGGTATATCTTCGTAAATGACACATTATATAGGAGGTCCTATGATCAGTTATGGCTTAGATGTATATCACTTGAAGAAATCAACCAAGTCATGTATGAGGTGCATTCGGGCGTGTGTGGTGCTCATCAAGCCGGTCCGAAGATGCGCTTAAAGATTAAACATCTAGGTTTCTATTGGCCTACGATGATACAGGATTGTATGAAATATGCCAGAAGGTGCCACCAATGCCAAATCCATAGCGATTTTATTCACCAACATCCAAGCCCTTTACACCCGACGGTCGCATCCTGGCCATTTGATATGTGGGGGACCGATGTAATAGGGCCTATAAACCCTCCTTCCTCTCGAGGACATAAATTCATTCTCGCCGCCACTGACTATTTCTCAAGATGGGCCGAGGCCGTCCCTCTGAAAGAAGTAAGAGCAAATGACGTCTTGAAGTTTTTTAAAGAAAATATTTTGAATCGCTTTGGCATCCCACGGCGAATCATATCGGATAATGGTCCAGCTTTCAGAAGTTTCAAGGTTGGCAGATTTGCTACTCAACGCAAAATTGACTGGCGATACTCATCAATATATAATGCCAGAGCCAATGGACTCGCTGAAGCCTTTAACAAGACTCTAACTAAACTCTTGAAGAAAATCATTGACAAAAACAAAAAGGAATGGCATGATAAAATCTCGGAGGCGCTTTGGGCTTACCGAACTACATATAAAACCCCTACTCAATCAACACCATATTCCCTGGTATTCGGGACAGAAGCAGTACTGCCCTTGGAAATGGAAATACCATCACTTAGAATCACAGTACAATACGAACTAACAAATGAAGAAAGCGCCTTACTAAGGCAAGATGAGTTAGATGGCTTGGACGAAGCAAGACTTCTCGCCCAGCAAAACTTAGAACTTTATCAGGCTCGAATGACGAGAGCTTACAATCAACTGGCACGTTTCCGTACTTTTGAAGTGGGAGAGCTAGTATTGGTCCTCCGGCGACCTATCATACCCAATAGACATGCAAAAGGAAAATTCGATCCAAACTGAGAAGGACCTTATGCGATTGAAAAAGTATATGAAGGAGGAGCCTACCAACTAATTGATGCAAAAGGTGAAAGACCCATGCCATCGATCAATGGGCGCTTTCTAAGAAAATATCATACGTAAAAAAAAAAAAAAAAAAAAAAAAAAAAAAAAAAAAAAAAAAAAAAAAACCATCCCTAGCTGTGGTATAACCCCACAGGCAAAAATGGGGTCCCCGCTGTGAGAATTGACAATTCGAACTCACAGGCAAAAGTTAGGGGAAGGCATCGGGTGAAAACCCATGTGGGCGCCCGATTGCCACCAAAATATATTTTCCTTTCAAAACAAATCCATATTTTTCAATAAACCCATATTTTTTAATAAACCCATATTTTTCAATAAACCCATATTTTTTTTTTAAACCCATACTCAAACATATTTTGTTTACGACAGTTAACTGATTTTAGGATCGGTTATGCGCAGCAATTTTAATTGCTCGTATTTTTCAATAGCAAAAAAAAAAAAAAAAATGAAAAAAAAAAAAAAGAGAAAAAAAAAGTTCTCCAAGACAGGATAAACCAAAATAAATTCATATTGTTCTTCTAAACACTAAGAAAATAATCATAAATGAACCCGCACATTGTAATGCCCAAATCTTTCACACATCCTAATATATATATATATATATATATATATATATATATATATATATATATATATATATATATATATATATATATATATATATATATATATATATATATATATATATATATATATATATATATATATATATATATATGGAGCCTTCTCCGCAATATTTCAAAACTCTTCACGATAACTTTCAAAACTTCTAATAAGATCACGAAGGATTGCAAGCTCTTCTGTGCCAGTATGACTTTCCTAGGCCTCTCTAAGCTCTCGCTCAGCTTCAGCTGCATCCTTTGCTACCTGCTCTTCAGTTGAATCCAATCTTTGAAGACAATCTTTGGCCACATTCATCTGTTCCAATAATGTCGCATTCGCAGCCTTCTTCTCGCCGAGAGTTTTTTCTAGATCAGCTATCTCACCCTCCTGACGAGCAAATTCAGAAGAATATTGCTCCAAATTCCGGCGAAGGGAGTTTTCAGAAGAAAAGCGCGCCTCTAAGTTTTTCTCCATCACATTCAAATTCTCTTCAGCATCCACCAACCGAGCGGAGGGACAAAAGGCCGGAAAAGCAGTGACTTTCTCTACCGCTGCTGCACCATCAAAAAGCCGTCGAAGACGCATCTCTAAGCCTGCGGTGTCAATACCCAAAGTAGAAAGGCTACGGCAATGACTCGAAACTCTTTCCTGAACGGTCCTATAATTCTTGTAGCTTGAAGTCCTTATCATATCAATGACCTGGCCGAGCAAGGTAGAGCCAACATATTCGAGAGTAGACGGATCAAGACTTTGAACAACTTCCCTCGGAATGCTTTTGGCCAAGGGTGCATCCTTTCCAGTAACCCCCTCTGGAGTTAAATTGGCGACATTTTCCTCTCTAATTATGCTCCCCTCAATAGTCTCCTCGACGACCACATCTCCCTCCTGAAGGTCAAAATAACAGTCACAATAATAATAGTTCAAAAAAAAAAAAAAAATCCGTACAAAAGAAAATAATAATAATAATAATAATAATAATAATAATAATAATAATAATAATAATAATAATAATAATAATAATAATAATAATAATAAATCCGTAGTCCGTACAGAACAAAAAAAAAAAAAAAAAAAAAAAAAAAAAAAAAAAAAAAATCCGTACCTCAAAAGGTGGAGGAGAGGGCGAAGGCTCGTAATCAACCTCATCGTCATAATGAGAAGGAAGTGCAGGTTCAAACACTGTAATAATAATAATAATAATAATAATAATAATAATAATAATAATAATAATAATAATGATAATAATAATAAAAAAAAAAAAAAAAATCGTATACCTATAGAAGAAACAACATCTTTGGGAGTCGGCGACGAAAGCTCAACAGCGATACGTGTTATCCCTAATATATATATATATATATATATATATATATATATATATATATATATATATATATATATATATATATATATATAAAAATAAATAATAATAATAATAATAATAATAAAACAAATAGAGGAAAAGAAAAAGGAGACCTTCAGAGAATATAGGGGGACTTCCCTGAACGATGGTAGTGGGCAATTCGCCGACATTCAGTTTTTTTGAACCGCTGGTAGAAGCATCCGGAGACCTTCGCCTTTTTAAACCAGGGAAATTACCAGCCTCAGCTGGCTCAAGAATAACTTCTTCAACTTGTAGCCCGACATGCAAAGCAGAAGGACGTTCCTCTGAACCCTCTCTAATATGATGACGTTCCACATAATCATAAGGGGCTGAAAACACCTTCGTCTTAGTGGTATCGAGAAGCTCGAACGATAATTGCTGCTGAACCGCCTTCTTCAATGGGCTCTCATTTCTTTTCCTAGGATAAGATTCACGCTCGACAAGAAAATCCACACCATGTTGAAAATAAGAGTATAAGCTGTTGGTCCACCATCTAGCATAATGAGATGAAGGTTTTCCCAGACGGCCACTATCAGGAATAAAAAACTTCCAAGAAGAGTTGATCGTGGTCAGGTCTAACCAATAACCAGCTAGGACACCAGTTGAAGCTGCCTTTCTAGCCACATCAAACGATCTTGGAAAATGTTGATCAAATCCAAATTGCCTGGCAAAACGATGAGGGTTATAAGGTTGCGCATGCAATCCGTCATTCAAACGAAGAGGCAAGATACTATGCCTTAGAGAGATAATCCATTCCCGAACCCCTTCAGGAAAATCAGATTTCCCTCTCATATTAATGACCTCATGAATCCAGCCTTCTCCGGAACAATCGAAAGAGTAGGGGCGCCATATAAAATTCCTCTCATCCCTTAAGTGTTGACGAGCCCTTTTTGGATCAAAGGGAGTAGCCACCGCGCCCATAAAGCTTATCATCTCCGGAACCTTTTCCAATCCGGGCATGTCTTTAATATCCTTTCTAATTGGTCTCCGAACATAAACTTTTTCAAAGTGAGCACCAATCCATGCAAATAAAAAATCGACCGGGAACCGACAGTAAGAATATGCTGGTCCGCGATGGTCAGACGCCATGCGACCCAAAGCAACCTGGATAGCACACAATACAGCAGGAGCCAAAGCTGCCTTTATCCCATGGGCCATCTGGGACGCCATGACAAAAGTCTCCGGCCGAATAATATCCTTTGTACCAAAAGGCATCACAAACTTGCAAAGCCAAAGTGTCAAAAACGCTGCCAAATACCCAGCCTCCGAGTAAGTTGGTGCTTTCTTACGCTCTTCCTCATCAATGCTATCCTTTCTTAATCCCGAGGTGGACCCACGATGGCCTCTATACCAAAAGTTTGCCCAACGGTTGTAATAAATTACCTTGCCGGGCCTCAGATTAACGAGCCATTCATATACATTGAGTAATTCACGAAGATTACACGGATAATCCTTAAGCTCCGAATTCCCAGGGACGAATTCGTCGTATATCTCCCCGGTTATTGATAAACCACTTAAAGCCTTAATGTCCCACAAGGATATCCCAATTTCTCCATACGGGAGATGAAAGGTATTCGTTTCCGAACACCACAATTCCACCAAACCTTTAAATAACTTGGGATTTTTATCATACCTCCCCCTGAAAGCGACAATGGCCCCTAATATTTCAGCTTGCGCAAGTTGAGTCTTGTATTGAGCAATGACATCGTCAAGCCAGTCTTTAAGAGCATCCACGTCAGCCCTATCCTCAAACCTCTTAAAACCATACCAACTGGGATGATCATGTAAAATTTTCACGCCAAGAGATTCTAGCACATCTCTTTCTTTTGCTACTCCTAGCGGTTCAAGAAGTATGATGTCCTCCTCGCCGCTATTTGTATAATAGGTATTAGTAAAGGATGCCATACGGAAATGTCGCTTTACTACCCATTCTTTTAATTGAATGCCACCAAAAGATATCGGGAGTTCAGTCGTACGTCCGAACAGGCAGGGAACGGGGTACGTAAAGCCCCGCAGGCAATGGTTCATTTTGATCCTCCATATCCTTTTCTGAAAAAAAAAAAAGAGAGAAAAAAATTTTATCCCTTAAAAAAAAAAAAAAAAAAAAAAAAAAAAAAAAAAAAAAAATCACCTTTTCGTCACATGCAAAACTCTTGCGCCAAAAAGGTGGGGGGCAATTTGTTTGAAGCAAAAAAGTTATAATAAAAACAAATAAATAAATAATAACAATAAATATATATCCCAAAATCAAATTCCAACGCCACCTATACCCGAATCCGACCCCAACTGAAACTCCTCACCCGTCAATTATTTCAAACACACTTATCCAAATCTTCAACCATATCTTAAAATATCTCTCAACCAACTTATCCAAACTCACCTATATCTTGTTTCGAATTTTTGAATACGAGCAAATTTCCCCGTCCGTTAACCGTTCAAATCTGAAACAAACTTCCTTAAATTTAAATATAGCATATCTAATTTTGAAATTTAAAATTTGAAATTTAAATACAAACATACTTCTTTAAATATAGCATATCCAATTTTGAAATTTAAAATTTGAAATTTAAATACAAACATACTTCCTTAAATATAACATATCCAATTTTGAAATTTAAAATTTGAAATTTAAATACAAACATACTTCTTTAAATATAACATATCCAATTTTGAAATTTAAAATTTGAAATTTAAATACAAACATACTTCTTTAAATATAACATATCCAATTTTGAAATTTAAAATTTGAAATTTAAATACAACCATACTTTCTCAATTTTGAACATATTCAATTTTAAAATTTGAAATTTAAAATTTAAACATAACCATACTTCCTCAAATTTGAACGTAATCGTTCAATTTTTGAAATTCGAACATATTCAATTTGAATTTTAAACATATCCTTTCAATTTTAAAATTTAAATCTGAAATTTAAAATTTAAAATTTAAAATTTGAAATTTGAAAGTGGAATATAATAACTTCCTCAAGTTTGAACCGCGTCTTTTCCTCCACGAAAAGATATTCCAACACACGTACTCTCCTCAACGAACCCACACTTTCTCGCCAACCCTTCAACGAATCTCAACAAACCCCCACGATATTTTTCTGCCCCTCCCCACTATAAAAAGGGGAGATTTTCCTTTGTCAGGGGGAACTTTCCATTTTTTTTTTCCACGACAAAAAAAAAAAAAAAAAAAAAAAAACGTCCGATATTGTCCCATATTTCCACCACAAAAAAAAATCCGTCTCTTATTCCACCTCATCCTCATCACCTCCGGTCAACTTCCTCAACTCCTCCGGTCGACTTCCTCCGGTCGACTTCCTCGGCAACTCTGGTCAACTTCCTCAGCACCTCCGGTTGACTTCCTCGGCAACTCCGGTCAACTTCCTCGGCACCTCCGGTCAACTTCCTCAGCACCTCCGGTTGACTTCTCCGGTCAACTTCCTCAGCACCTCCGGTTGACTTCTCCGGTCAACTTCCTCAGCACCTCCGGTTGACTTCTCCGGTCAACTTCCTCAGCACCTCCGGTTGACTTCCTCAGCACCTCCGGTTGACTTCCTCGGCAACTCCGGTCAACTTCCTCGGCACCCCCAATCGACTTCCTCGACTTTCTTTTTAGAAGTATTTCTCAGGTAAAAGAAAGGAAAAAAAATAAATTTTCTTTAAAGCCGGTTTGGGACCTCTCCGGACGCCCCTTACTTCAGGTTGAAAAGAAAAGAAAAAAGAAAGAAAAAAAAAATAAAAGGAAAAAAATAAATTTTCTTTAAAGCCGGTTTGGGACCTCTCCGGACGCCCCTTACTTCAGGTTGAAAAGAAAAGGAAAAAGAAAGAAAAAAAAATAAATAAAAGGAAAAAAATAAATTTTCTTTAAAGCCCCTTACTTCAGGTTGAAAAGAAAAGGAAAAAGAAAGAAAAAAAAATAAATAAAAGGAAAAAAATAAATTTTCTTTAAAGCCGGTTTGGGACCTCTCCGGACGCCCCTTACTTCAGGTTGAAAAGAAAAGAAAAAAGAAAGAAAAAAAAGGAAATAAAAGGAAAAAAATAAATTTTCTTTAAAGCTGGTTTGGGACCTCTCCAGACGCCCCTTACTTCAGGTTGAAAAGAAAAGGAAAAAGAAAGAAAAAAAGAAATAAAAGGAAAAAAATAAATTTTCTTTAAAGCCGGTTTGGGACCTCTCCGGACGCCCCTTACTTCAGGTTGAAAAGAAAAGGAAAAAGAAAGAAAAAAAAAAGAAATAAAAAGAAATAAAAGGAAAAAAATAAATTTTCTTTAAAGCCGGTTTGGGACCTCTCCGGACGCCCCTTACTTCAGGTTGAAAAGAAAAGGAAAAAGAAAGAAAAAAAAAAGAAATAAAAGGAAAAAAATAAATTTTCTTTAAAGCCGGTTTGGGACCTCTCCGGACGCCCCTTAGTTGAAAAGAAAAGGAAAAAGAAAGAAAAAAAAAGAAATAAAAGAAAAAAAATAAATTTTCTTTAAAGCCGGTTTGGGACCTCTCCGGACGCCCCTTACTTCAGGTTGAAAAGAAAAGGAAAAAGAAAGAAAAAAAAGAACTAAAAGGAAAAAAATAAATTTTCTTTAAAGCCGGTTTGGGACCTCTCCGGACGCCCCTTACTTCAGGTTGAAAAGAAAAGGAAAAAGAAAGAAAAAAAAAGAAAGAAAAAAAATAAATTTTCTTTAAAGCCGATTTGGGATCTCTCCGGACGCCCCTTACTTCAGGTTGAAAAGAAAAGAAAAAAAAGAAAGAAAAAAAAAGAGAAAGAAAGTCAACAAAAACCCAAAACCGACTCGGATGATTTCTTCAGACATCCGAACTTAGGTTAAGTCAAAGTGAATTCGGATCCCAAATATAAATCAAAGCGGATTTCCTTCAGATCCCAAGTCAAATAAAATAAAATAAAATAAAAACTACTTTTTCGAATCCCAAATAATTTCTTTTTCGGATCTCAAATAATTTCTTCTTCGGATCCCCGATAATTTCAAAAATAGAAACTTTCTCGGATCCCAAATAATTTCAAAAAGGGCCCCACGTTAAAATAAAATAACTGTATATTCTCCTGACCCCAAATTAAAGATTAGTGGATTGATTCGGATCTCAAGTCAAATTATAAAATAAAAGGGATGGAATCCCGAGATAAGATTAGTGAATTTCCTTCGGATCCCAAATAATTTCAAAAAAAAAGAAAAAGGAAAAAAAGAAAAGGGAATTTACTCGGATCCCACATCAAGATAAAATAAGGGATTTTCTGCGAACATCAAGATAAAATTAGGAAGTTTTTTCTTCGGACGCAAAATAAAATAAAATAAAAGGGAATATTGAAATAAATGAAAATTCCTTTGAATCGAGACAAAATTCAAATGAGTCCTAGTCAGAGTCTAAGTTCGATTCAAAAAGGACTAATGATCCCAACCACATACGGGTCCCAAAGCTCGATCCACAAATAAAACCCAAAACCTATTCGATCCACAAATAAAACCCAAAACCTATTCGATCCACAAATAAAACCCAAAGCCCAATCCAATCCATAAATAAAACCCAAAACCTATTCGATCCACTTCAATCTCATCGCCTTAACACATATAATTAAGGCAAAATCATATTCAAACCAACTAGATTCTAAATCATATACTTAGAATTTAGTCAAATCAAATTTGATCGGGCTCTAACACATATACTTAGAGTTCATCCAAACCAACCCAACTAACCCTAATACACATACTTAGGGTGTAGTTAACCTTTTACTCTAGCACATATATCTAGGGTGGAAACCAAATCAACTCAACTAATCCTAATACATATACTTAGGGTTAGTCAACCTCTCACTCTAGCACATATAACTAGAATGAAAAAACATATCAAACTCGGTCAATCCTAATACATGTAGGACTTAGCCATCTCCTACTTTCGAGTAGCATCCGACCTACCTCAATACATATCCTTGGGGTTTGGTCTCTCCACTTTGGAACATACGCCAAATATGGAATCAAATATAATTGGACTCTAATACATATACTTAGAGCCAATCGAACCCAATTAAACTCTAACACATATAATTAGAGTTTAATATTGACTAGTCCTCAACTCATATAATCGGGATCAAGTCAATTTCAGATCCAGCTAAATCCTAACACATATACTTAGGATTTGGTCAATCATTAGGATACGATTTATTCTATCCTCCCCGCAAAGGTCTCTTAATCGAAGGTGCCCCAATCACATGGGGGTAATTAACAATAGATGCTTGCGTCTATTGGAAGTCATGGATCCGCAATACCTAATACCCACATATACCCATCCACATACAAATATTAATCTGAATCATGAATACCATCCAACGGGAATCCCGACAAAGGTGAACCGCGCGAGATGAGTCATTCGAGATCGCAGACAGCCACGTGTCCCGCCTAACGCCACTTGGTCCCGGTGCATGCCAGATCCCGTGGACCGGCCACCCGCGCTGCTGCCCGCGCCCGCGGCGCCGTGCTCTGCCGCTACCCGTCGCCGCCGGCGCTGCCCTAGCCTATCGGAACAGTTACAAATGCCTCGAAATCCGTGTTTTGGGATCCGGGCTCCGAAAAATACAAGTAAATAGTCCATTTTCATCGTTTTCGTGCGCCGAATCCAAATTCGATGTCCGTTTTGCCCAATTCCACTTCTAAAATTTGTCGAAGACATCCAGCTAAGTAATCTTAATCCAAATTTTGTGCTGGGTCCAATCCTGAGGTCCGATATGCGCACAAACACCTCCGACACACAGCCTAGGCCTCCAGAAGTTGTCAATCCAACAGTAATCCTATTGCGGGAATCCGGGTCCTCACAGGTACAACCACCGAGAAAGAATGTCCTACACTACTTGGTCCAATGGAAGCAACATAATAGATGACAATATAATATTGAAAGCTGTAAATTTCTATCTAGCATGCTTATATATAACTTACCATTTGTCATGACACGACACTATGTCGCTACCAAGGTACCATACTAGACACATTTCCCACTTTACCACAAAATTTACATTCTTTATTGTGCTTTAATTCAAGTTGCTTAACCCTTGGAAATCTCGCCCAACGGGCTCGAGCCCGGCAGTCATGCTACCATAAGACGAGATAATCCAAGGTTGCCGATAACACCGGCAAGTGCTACCCCGCCCAACGGGGAACTAGGTCATACGGGTCACTGCCCGGAAGATGGTCCTTACTCTTACTCTCCGACACAAGTTCTATCCCCGAATGTACGATTATCTTTTCTTTTCTTTACTTTAGTGCTTAATCTCTTTTGCATTTTATGCAATTACTTTCCTTCTCATTTGAGCATTTAGATCACTTTGCTATTTAGCAATTTCTTTCACTCTTTCATTCTTTCATTTCTTACCCCGGGTCCTTACCTCGAGGGTAGCAAGAAAGTCTCTTGGACTTTAAACATTTTCACTTTCTTTTAGTAAATCATATTGAAGTTAAAGTGAATACTCATTTTTGCCCAACATACCCTAAGAACAACTCTAGGGTTAAATTTATTTAACTCTTTAACCTCAACTCACATAGACCTTCCCTTAGAATTTTTACTCAAGTTAAATACTTGTCTAATAACCTTAGTTTACTTTTTCGACACATGCCACATGTCAAACCCTTAGTGTAATATCATAGATTTTGTAACACTTAATACCTCCTGCTAATAAAGTTTTTGTTTAATGTATTTAACGTAACTGGTTTACTTAAGTCGTTAATTCGGATGTGCGGGTATTTTTCTGCGATAGAGCTCGGAAAACGGTGAATGGCAGTGCGATCGGATCCGGATTCCGACTTACGGAGCTCCCGGAAAGGGGTAGAAAGTGATCGCAATGGCCAGGGGTGCATCGAAATCAGCGCAAGTGATTTGGCACGCTTTCCGAGAAAAAAGGATAGAATTATCTTTAAGGAATTATCCTGTAGAATCTAAAAATGCGAAATTAATTAATTAGAGAATTAATTAATTAGAGAATTAATTAACCGGGGAATTAATTAATTGGGAATTTTAAATACCCAAAGTGGTTATGTCGTACGAAAAGATATTTCGTTACCTTCTCCCAAAAGAAAAAGAAAGACGAAACCCTAACCGGAGGAAACAAAAAGAAAGGCGAAACCCTAATCGAAAGAGAATGGCGGTGAAGAAGGTGAAAGCTAAAGGATCCAAACCCTCCCGACGAACGCGCCAAAACCGGGAGCGAGAGCGGATAGCCGTCCCCTACGATTAGAGGTAAACTAATTTTATTTTGGTGTAGTTTCGCTCGATTTTTGGGTATCGGTCTTTCATGAGGTTTAGGAGTAGCCGTTTGCTACCCAACGTGTCGCGTCGCGAAGCCCTAGGGCGTCGCCGCGCGACCGTAATGCGCGCCGCGCGGGGACAGTGCCCGCGCGGCCACGGCTAGAGCAGCGCGGGAACGATCTCCCCGGGTGCCCGCGCGGCGGCAGCATCGCATGCCGCGCGGGGCCATGCCCGCGCGGCGGCCGCGGCTACGGTAAACGCCGCGCGGGGCGGGTGCCCGCGCGGCGGCAGCATCGCACGCCCCGCGGGGCCATGCCCGCGCGGCGGTCGCGGCGCGTGCCGCACGGGGCGGGTGCCCGCGCGACGGGGCAACGCATGCCACGCGAGGCCATGCCCGCGCGGCGGCCGCGGCGCGTGCCGCGCGGGGCAGGTGCCCGCGCGGCTGCCGCGTAGCGTGCCGCGCGGGGCGGGTGCCCGAGCGGCGGCGGCATCGCACGCCGCGCGGGGCCATGCCCGCGCGGCGGCCGCGGCGGGTGCCGCGCGGGGCGGGTGCCCGCGCGGCGGCGCCATCGCACGCCGCGCGGGGCCATGCCTACGCGGCGGCCGCGGCGCGTGCCGCGCGGGGCGGGTGCCCGCGCGGCGGCGGCATCGCACGCCGCGCCGGGCCATGCCTGCGCGGCGGCGGCATCGCACGCCGCGCCGGGCCATGCCCGCGCGGCGGCCGCGGCGCGTACCGCGCGGGGCGGGTGCCCGCGCGGCGGCGGCGGCATCGCACGCCGCGCGGGGCCATGCCCGCGCGGCGGCGGCATCGCACGCTGCGCGGGGCCTTACCCGCGCGGCTGCAGCTTGTGTCACGCGGGCGGGTGCCCGTGCGGCGGCGGCGGTTGCGGCACGCGGGGTTGGTGCCCACGCGGCTGCGGCGGTTGCCGCGCGGGGCCGGTCCCCGCGCGGCCGCGGATTTGCGCCATGCGAGGCCGACGTCCGCACGACCGCGGAAGGTGCCGCATGGGGTTGGTGCCCGTGCGGCCGCGGCTTGCACCGCGCGGTCACGGCAAACGCCGCGCGGGGCTGGTGCCCGCGTGGCCGTACGACCCGTGACACCGCGGGGGCGGCCGCGTCGCTCGACGAGCACGGGCGCCACCGCCGGGTCAAGTTGTCCTTAGTGTTTTGAGTCGTTTGGGCTCGGTTTATCCACTACTATATTGTTGATCTGACCATGGCTCTTTTCGGGACTACTTCTAGGTCCGGGCGACAACAGAGAGCAAGGTTCAGTCTCCGGAATACGCGTTTCGCATAATCAAGGTGGGTAGGTGTTGGTTATTACCGGTGAGGTGTCGTTTTCGAATACTCGTTTTGATAAAGTAGATACGGATATGATTTGACTAACCCCCTAGCATGTGAATCCCTTTTACTATTTCAATCGAGCGGCTGCGGTCGCAGGTGCGGTATACTTTTCTGGTTATAGCGGCTGAGGTCGCAAGGCATTAAAACACTCATATTGCTTACACGCACACCGGCAGTTTGGCCACTGCACAGGGTGTATTTTTTCGGAAAGATGGCAACTCATTTACCCGTGTACCCCACAAGGGGAGGTTAGTGGGGACCCCTCAAGGGGAGGCGGCTGCTACTTGGGCAGCCGAGGGGTTGGAGGCACCAAGAAGATGAGTACGGTATTGGGGTTGGTGCCCAAAATATTCTGAAAGCTGGGGTAGGTGCCCAGCGGGACTTTCAACAGGGATTTGGCGATACATGAGGGGGAGGGGAAAAGTAAATGCTCCGGTGATTCGGTGTGTTCATTCTATTATTGCGTTTACTTGCATGCTTTCTACTCTATCAGTCACTGACAACCCACACTGTGACAGGTTCGAGTAGGGGTGAAATTCGGGACGACGGTGAGGCATCAGTTAGAGGATACTAGCCAAGAGGGCTAGTAAAACGATACTTTATTTTAGTTATTTTTGGTTATGGCATAACTATGTTTAGTTCAACTGTGTTTCATATACTGTGATTTCTGATGGATGTTGGGATGAGGACTTTCGTATAATTAACTGGTGAATGATAGGATGTGTATTTGTGGCTTGTTTTCAAATACAAACCGGTTTCAAAGATGTTTCCAAACCAAGTGCCGTGTGGGCACCGATTTTAAAACCCGTGGATTTATCCTTTCAAGTTAATGGCCGCACAAAGAGTTTGCGAAAACGATTTAGAAAACTGGGTGTCGTGTGGGCACCGATTTTTAAAACCCATGGGTTTATGCTATAGACTGTATAAGATAGCGGTGATGGTTTGATGTACTATATCCTCTCATCGTTGCATGTCATGATTGGAATGGTTAAAGCATTGGAATTGATTGTGATGCCGTGCATATACAAAGGAGACTCCGCCCGTTTGGGGAGTGAATTTGTATATGCGGCGGGTCTGTTACGCGCCGGAGGCAAGGTTCATGTAATTATTTAAGAAAAAAAAATGGGTACGTTTTTCCGCTTCTTTGGAACCTCCGGGGCGTGACACTAAGATTAATGCCACTCGTCAAAATCTTATTCTAGGTTTTCTCCTTTGTCATCTTGTCCATCAATCAACATGAACCCTGAACACTAAATGTTTAGCATGCATTCATTCTAATGCAAATGAAGTTCTAATACTTAAAGATTTTATTCATAATTTCATACAAAAGGGTTTAGCATATTCCTTTAAGCTCAAGAAGATATCTATAGTCTCATTTCTACACATAAACCCTAATTTATCTACTAACATGCTTCTAGTCATAAAAGCAAAGAAAAAGGGGAGAGGTCGCCCTTGTTTGAATAGAATCCCCCACCTTTGTGATTTTTACAAGAAAGGTGTAAGGTTCGATCTCTTAGATCCTCAAGAAAACCCTAAACATAAGATGAAACAATATATGAATCACTTTTACTCACCTAAAATAGAACCCTAGATTTTTACTCACCTCTTTTGAGGGTTCTTTGACCAAAGGAGAAGTAAAAGAGAGGTTGGAGTTCACTTTGAAGAACTCCTTGAGGTTCTCTTCAAGTTCCTCCAAGCCTCCTTGGTGTTCAAGAATCCACAGCCAAGAGGAAGCTCCTCTCCACCAAGCTGCTGCTGCTGCTACTAACTCTCTCTTCTCTTTTCTTTCTTTCTTTCTTTTCTTCTTTGTTTTCTCTGATGCAACAGAGAACAAAAGAGGAGGTGGGGTCCCTGTTATGTAGTCAGGGGGGTAGTTGAGGGAGCAGGTGTGGTGAAATTACCACACTGCCCCTCACTAAAGAGGGGTAATTTTCACACTGCCACAGCTCCCAGGGAGTCTAGGTACCGATACTCGGGACTGGGTGCCGGTACCCAAACCTCTTGCCTCACAAAACCGAGGCTCGGTTTGGGGGTATTTTTGCACTGGGTACCGGTACCCAATGTCTGGTACCGGTACCCAAGCATATTTCCCTCAGGTTTGCTCCAAATCGAGAGCAATTATTTGGGTTCCTTCCCACTTGGTTCCAAAATTCATGGAAGGATTCCGGAACACCCTGCAACCTGGTGCTTCATAAGTTTGAAGTTTTCAAACTTCTTGCCAAGCTGAAGGTTCAACAATTGGAAGCTTCCAATTTCCTCAACTCCAGCTCATTTTTTGACCGGATGCCATTTGCATCGAACCGAAACGCACCGAACTCGTTTGTAATTATATTTTAGACGTGTTACGCATGATTTCGCCGCACTTCACTATTTTGCGGAGCAGGTGCACTACATTCTAACCCTAGCCTTCCTCTCACGCCTCCTCGGCACCCTCCTCGTGTGCGAGATCCGGTTCCGCTCCCTCGTCCTCTCCGCCGTCGTGCTAAACCTTAGCGCCCTCGCCCACCCCCCGCTCGACCGCCTCGTCGCCGACCTCCTTGACCGCGCCCTCAAGGCCCTCGACCTCTACAACGCTGCCTCCCTCGCCCTCCTCTCCCTCCGCCCCTGGCACCGCCACGCCCACATTGCCGCCTCCCATTCAAGTAAGTGGCTCTGTGGATGTCAAGTTATAATCTTAAATAAGATTATAAATTTAAATTTACCTTAAATTTGTAATTTTAAATTTTGAAAGTTGAACTTTAAAATTTTAGATTTAAAATTTAATATTTAAATTTTAAATTTAAAATTTTGAAAAAATAATCAAATATAACATTATAAATTTTAATTTAAAATTTTAATACAAATGTAAAATTATAAAATTAGATTTAAAATTTTAATTTTTTGGAATTTTAAATTTAAGATTTCGGGTTTGAAATTGGCAACTTAAATCTAGATTTAAAAATTTAAAATTTTTAATTTAAAAATTAAAATTGATAATCTTAAATAAGATTATAAATTTAAATTTATAAATTAAAATTTAAAATTTTTGTATTTTCCAATTTTAAATTTGAAATTAAAATTTTTATTTTATTTTAATAATTTAAATTTTGGATCAAAAAAAAAAATTAATTTGAAAATTTAAATGTTTAATATTAAACCTCCTCTTCTCCTTCCGCGGTCTTTCTGCGACGACTTTACCTGTGTTGGTAGTCGGGCCCGATGTGCTCCTCTTCGATGTGTCTCCCTGCAACTCACTGTAGTTCTGTGGATTGCGGCCGCCGGTGTAGATGGCGTGAGGGCCGTCCGGATACCTGACATGTCGTTTGACCTCTTCTGCCGGCTGTATACCCACTCCTCTCCCTTCATCCTCTTTCTTCTCTCTCTCAGAGCAATAGTTTGCTTACTATATATAGTGGGTTGTGCTCAATTCTTTTTTCTCTGTTTCTACTTTTTTATTTTTCTCTTCGGTTCCCTCTTAGTTATTGTTTGGTCTTCCTTCTACTTGCGGTGCACGGTTGGTTCGATTTGCTCTCTTTCTGTGCTTGATCCATGCCAGCTTTGTTTTACTTTGTTTTATTATTATGCCATATCGTCGGTGTCTTTTATCTTTTTTCCTCTTTTTTTTATTGGAGTGCGTAAAAGGTGTGATTCTGATTTTTTCTCTCTGTTCTTCCCTTTTTTCTTCTTGCTATGTACGACAATGCGCTGTTTGAGTCGATGCTCATCGGATTGTGGTTCTTTGTTTGCTGTTTTCTGAATAAAATTCGGACTACATTATCGACGGTGATGACACTCGGAAAAGGGCCTCTGTGATATTTGAGGTAAACAGGATTTTTGTGATGTTTTACTTCCAAATGTTGTTAAACGAAGAATATTTGAGTGATCTTTCGCTGTGGTTGTTTAATGCTATTGATTTGTTTTACAGGAAAAACAGTGACGAGGTCTAAAAGTTTCTATTGTCGGCATTCCAAAGACCATAGATAATGACATGAGGTACTTCATCACACTTTTTTACGTCTAAGTTCTTAGTGGTTGCTGCTATGGAAACCACTAGTTCTCAAGTATTTAACGCCATAGACACTTCTTGATTCAGGTTATCGATAAATCGTTTGGGTCCGATATTGCTGTATAGGAGGCCCAAAGAGCGATAAATGCAGCGCATGTGAAGGCAGAGAGTACTGAGTATGGTATAGGTGTATGAAGTTGATGGGGATTGGGGCGTAACAGCGGTAAGTTGTAGTCTCAATCGCATTATGCTCTTCTGACTGTGATTTCTGATTCTTTTTTATAAAAACATTAAATTTTGTGATAGAACATGACTGTACTTCATTTCTCACTGTTTAGAATTATAGAGTTGCATATATTGATTTGTTATAGATTTTTTTTTTCTTAGGCTTAATACACTTTAGTTTTAACCAATGAGTTTAACATACAATTAGGACTAGGGCTCAAAATTCACAAAAACTGGGTTAGATAAAGAGTTCCTATGAAGAAGAAGAAAGTGAATAAATTAGGGACAAACCAGTTGGTCCACTTACCATCAGGAAAGCCCACAATTCAGTGGGTCACACAATGGACTTGGGCTGGCCTTGCATAGCAATGTGGTGATTAAAAATATTGTTTATATATATTATAAAAGGTCTAAAATATTTAAAAACATCTTAAAATTTTTTTCTTCAAACCCACTAAAATTATGATTATAATCGTCACCGAAAAAAATATCCGGCCACATGCATGTGGCTACATGCATTTTCGGTGGCGACTACAACCTCAGTTTTAATATGTAAAAGAATAAAATTTAGAAATACTTTTGAATTTTTTGAGCCGTTTATAATATAAAAATGATGTATTTAGTAATGACATTATCAAACTAGACCTTAGTAATAAGTGTTCTCTGCTGGGTCCAAATCAACAAGAAATAATTCTATTATATGCTACTCTTCCGTCCGAGTAGGGGCGTGCGTGGTATGTTAATTAGTTTACACATCACGAAATTTTTTTATCTTTTCTATATTAAAATCATCAAAACGATGCTCTAAGAAAAGAAAGAAAAATTTATGAAATACATATCGTCTCCTCGGGACTGTTGCTTGATCCCAGAATCGCCCTTCTTTCTCGAAGGAAAATGCAGGTTTTTAGAGTTTATCGAGAAGCATCTGAAAGAAAACGGTCATACGGTTATCGTCGTTGCGAAGGGTGCAGGACAGGAGCTCATTGCTGAAAGTATACGATTTGAGAACCGCGAAGATGCTTATGAAAATAAGCTGCATCTTGATGTTGGGCTCTGGTTGTCTCAAAGATAAAGATTAGATACTAAGTTAAGTTATTCAACCAATAATTATTTGTTGGTTTCTATAGATATATATATTCTGCAAAATCATTTATTTACATGTACAACTGTGGATTAGTAGCAATAGGCAAGCAATTTATCAAGCAATTATATTTTGACACTTGACTTCTTTCTGTATCCACCATGCAGGACTATTTTGCATGAGATAAAAAAAATGACCATAAATCTCAAGTATATAGGTATAAACTAGTAAGCTATGCTAACACCTCAAAATGAAATACCTCAAGTATTAGGTATTTCATTTTGAAATAATATTTTAATTACATATTTTTGTGTTGTATTATTTTTTGATTTCTTCCGTATCTACTAATTGTTACAGCAAATAGATTACTATTTTTTACTAAACCTAATATCTAAAATATAGGATAAGATTGAGTTGATGTGACTCATATAGCAAAACTAATACGGTTAATACTAATACTAATAACCGATGCAAATGACCTTATTTGATTTTGAAATAATATTTGAATTTCACTGAATAACTTTTTCAGCGTATAATTCATGAATAATATTTATTTATATATTTTTTGTGTTGTACTAACATTTTAGAATATAGAATACTGAGTTTAAGATTGAATTGATGCGACCTGTATAGCACATTGAGTTGATGCATTTTTTATTTTTTTTCTTTTTCGCCAATCATTTTCTAGCTACTTTTTATTACTTTTCAAAACTTTTCTTTTTGGGCTACTTATTGTTTGATATTGGGCGTTTTCTCAAACAAATTTTTTTTTCCTGTTTTATATGTATAATTAATAAATTATAAATTTTACATATGATACTTACAATTTGTTTTGAAAAATTTACTTTTGATGTCAAAATTATTATTTTCAATTTACATATAAATTTTTAAATTGACTTTTTAAAAATAGGTTTAATAATTGTTTAGAATAAAAAAATATATATGCTGTAATTAGAAGGAACCTAATTTTTAAAAATTTTAAAAGGAACCTAATTTATTAAGAATTTTTGAATAAAAATTATATAGTAAATACTCAGTATTTTGTGATAAAAATTAGCTTTCAAATTTCAGTTTTTGCTAAAACAAAAAAATATTGTGCTAAACTTCAGTCGCCGTGCCCCAGCCCTGCTCGGTCGCGTGCCTACTGCGCGCCGCCAGCGCCCCTGCACGCGTGCCGCCAAAGCCCCTACGCGCGTGCATTGCGCGCTCCGCGCGCCTGCTGCCGTGCGTGCCGCCCGCGCGCGCCTGCCACACCAGCCGCGCGCGCATCTTGCCTTGTCCGCCCCTGCCTGCGCCCCTGCCCTGGCTGCCCCCTTCCTTGCACCCAGCCCGCGCCGCGCGTCGCCTGCGCAGTCCAGCGCAGCCTGCGCCACGCCGTCCTGCACCACGTCGCCATGCGTTGCGCCTCCTTGCGCCTCGTTGCGTCGCGCCGCTTGCGCGCTGCTTGCGCGCAGCCCACGTCGCGCCCATGCGCAGCCCGCATTGCTTTGCTGAGCACAGTCGCGTGCCGCATGCATGCAGCCCGCGAGCTGCTTGCACCGCGCGCCACCGCATGCAACCTGTGCCCGCGTTGTCTGCGCGCTGCCGTGCGTGGCCTGCGCACTATGCCCGCACACTACCTAGCTCTTGCACGCCGCTATGCCTGCGCGCAACTCTTGCACCGTTTTGCGTCCCAAAAATTCCTGCATCAATCGTTTCTTCGACAGACGAACACGGTACACCCGGAACGCCTCCTTTGTGTTTATTTTACTTAAATTGTATTAAATCACAGCATTAGTATTTATCAGCGATATTTATTGTTTGCGACTCCGGTTGACCCGAATATAGACTTTTTGACACCCAACGGACCCCGGATAGCGGCACGTCTTACGAGACACCGCGTACTGCTTTAAATCGGCGTGAGATTGATTTTAAATCGCGGGACGAGTGGTATGATCCATTTTTGTGTAGATTATTATTTAATGCAAATAATTTCATCGGTAGTGTTTTGTGGTGCTAATTGCACAAGCTGGCATCTAGTGCGAACGTCGCAGTTTGGACCCTTGGACTGTTTGTCCTCATTCGAACGGCTAGTAAGAGATCGATTGGGTGCGACGGTTCGAGATTTGGGAAAACGTTCCGATTAATTGGAAACCGGGGATTGTGGCGAAGTGGTTGGGACCACTTATTCGCCTGTGATTGTCATTTGACTTTAGTGACCAATAGTGGTCAATCTGCGGATTATCGAAATTTCCGGCGGATCCTAGGACTTCAGTGAAGTCCACTGTTTAGTCTTTCGGTTCTTTGTGAGTCAGTGGGGTGGTTGTGAGTGAGTCAGTCACTGATAGGTGTTTCTGATTCAGGTCCGAGCAGTCAGGAGCGTGTACGTGAGCCTAGCAACGGATCCCAGGCCCGTCTACATTGATGTGGGTACTCCGATCTGGGCATTTGTATAGTGTAACCTGATTGGGTACCGTAGTCGATCGGACCCTTTGGTTATCTTGCTAGCCCTTCTTCTGTTTTTCTGCTCTATGATTAATCTTGCTTATTGTGACATACCATGATATTCAAGGTAGTTGACACTCTTAGCATCCTTGTGATTCATACATGTTTTGCATATATATGCCACGATTAGTGTTATTAGACACTCCTATTCGTTCTTGTTAGATATCTCCTACTGCTACATTCGGTCACCTGTCGTATGTTGGATTACTATACATGTAGAGTAGGAGGATATCGTTGTCATCATGGCATTGCTTGGCACCGAGAATATAGATAATCTAGTGGTAGTCTACGATTTTCTGGATCTTGACTCGTTTCGATTTCACAAGTTGATTATGACTTACTAGTCGCTTAGTGATATATCTCCTACTGCTACATTTGTATCTTGTCATTATTCCTGGATTACCATGCATGATAGAGTACGAGGACATGATTATCATTATGATATTCGCTGACACCGTGATTTATCTCTACTTTATATTTATATGCTATGATTCCCTCAGTGTAGTTGACACTCCCAGTTAGATCGCTATGCACTAGCTGTACATTTTCACGTACACCAGCGGACTGGCCCCCGTTTTGGTGTTCTTTATCGGTAGAGTGGTCTATGAGACCCGTGAGCCCGTTTTACATGGCTGCACCTGTGGGATCGGGCGATATTGAGCCTCTTTTTGTTATTAATCAGCAGGTGTGGGGTACATGTCAGACTTGGTTCGGCACTAGTCTGAGGTCCTCGTGACCAACAGTGGCACATGATTGGCTATTTTTTCTTATCAGTTATGTTGATGCATGTTTACCTTTACTGCTTTCATACTTGTTTTACAGTTATTGATCCATGCTTGATTCACAGTTATCACTCTATACATGCTTTACAGTTATTGCTTCCGTACTAGCATTTCCTACTGATTTTTACCGCCTTTTAATTATTGTATACCAGTAGGTACGACTTGCTCGTCTCTGGCTCGTTGTACCCACTGGGATACATTCAGTTGTATCTCATACCCTCTGGTGACTCCAGTTTCAAGTTCATCGGGTGGTGGGATGTCGGGATGGCGATATGAGGATTCCGTGATAGAGTTGTCCATTGATGCTAGCTAGATAGCCGGCCAGTATCGGTTATTATCAGTGTTCTTTTATTATGCTCGAGATTTAGTAGCTCTCGATTATTGTTAGCTGTGAATTCTATTATGATGTTTATGTTATCAGATTATTTGTAAGTTGTTTAAGTTGTTTTAAAATGTTAAGTGGTCCACTCTGATTGCAATTGAATGTTCATTGTTTCTGCCTAGCCGTGCGTGTATAGAGAAGACTTTGTCTGAGTGGATAGAGACTTTTCTATGTACGTGGCGATCTGCTCACGTCCTGGGATTTCTGTTTGAAATTCTGATTTAAAAGAAAAAAAATTTAGACTGCTTTTTAAAATTCGGGGCGTGATAGATTTTATGGTATCAGAGCTAATAACCAGTCGGAAGTGTGTGATGAGTCTCGGCTGAGCCTAGGTCTAGATGACAGGGCTAGCGAGACAAATTTCACATCGCCTGGTGATCTTGGGTTGCTGTGTGTGTGTTTGGGCTGACGAGGATGTCAGACTTAAATGGAGGGAGTCTGTGACACCCCAATAGTCCCACATTGGATGGAAATGTGGATATGTTGGGTATATATAAGACATGGACACTAGTAATAATAACTGAGCTTAAGCATTTTGGGTTGTGGTGTGGGCCCAACGAATTATTATTGCTAATGAATCGGGTCGTTACAAACTGCGGCAGAGTGAGCGGAAGGGCGGGGTTACTTGCGGAGATGCAGAGGGTGGAGAGGAGCGGAAGGTGACTAATGGCGATGGTGGGGGAGGGGGAGGAAGATGAGGAGGGAGAGGCATCGGTAGCAGCATCGGCATCGGAGTTGGATGAGATGTGCCGGGGGATGGAGGTGGGACTTGGGCTGCTGGAGCTACATGTCCCTTTTGGAATCTCTCTCGCTCTTTCTCTCTCTCTCTCTCTCTCTCTCTCTCTCTCTCTCTCTCTCTCTCTCTCTCTCTAACCGTGGTTGGTTCTGGTGTCTTCAAATTTCCCTCCTTTACTTTCTTCCTATCCCTCACCACCTCCTCTCTCAGGTAAACATTTCAGAAATTCTCTACTTTATCTAGGATAATAGGTTTTAACAACTATTTTTCCTAATTTTTTTTTTATTCTAGTGCAATTGTATTTTATATGTAAATTCAATCAATTTTAGTTTTTTACACATAAATTTATGTATTTTTTAAATTTAAATTCACCTTGCCATTATTTTATAAAATAGATTTAAAAATTTTATTTTTTCAAAAAAAATTGCTTTTTTAGCTTGGTGGAATTTTATTTTATATGTAAATTTAATAAATGTTTTAATTAATACGCGTTTTAATCATCTGGTTTGTTTATGTAAAATTACTAAATATTATATTTATTTTAAATTTTATGTAGGCCTTTATGATCTAATTTTATTGTTGCGAATTTTTGCTTGGTTAATCTTGCAGTTGTTACTCACTTGGGTGTTTTATAGTTACTGTCCTAGTGCTGGATAGTATATTATTTAAATTTTTTGAGGAAAAAAATATTAATTGCGACATAATAAAATGTCCTGGCACACTTTTAAGGTAACAACTATGCATATTAATTATTGTAGAACTAATTGCATTATGGTGGTACATTTAGGTAGTAGTTGAAAGGTATGTTTTGAGAGTGATGGTCCGATGTTCAGTGAATGGGCAATTCCCTGATCGTCAAGAGTTAAAAGTGAATCATGAAATATATATTTTGGATGGCCAAGTAAACTGTTTACAACCACCATCGCGTCCACCTGGTGGGCAGTCTGGCTCGAAAGGAACCGCCGAGTCTTCGACAATAGGTCCCGTTCATCTAGGGAGTTGCTCGCTGCGATCCAGCTCTCCCGGTCGCAGTGGTGTGCGTTCTGCCCCTAGGGAGATTACTTTCCGTGTACCTTCTTCTCCCTGCTCTTTCTTTCTCCCCCTCCCCTTCCGCTTTTGGTTCGAGGCCTTGTTGCCTCTGGTTTGTAGCTAAATTCATTTTCCCTATGAATAAAGCGGCAGCATGCTGCCTTCTCTCAAAAAAAAAAAAAAAAAAAAAAAGTAAACTGTTTACAAGCACTGCATGTTTAGAAAATCTACAAAAAATTGTTCAACAAGCATGCAGAATTTCGAAGATTATTTACCTCATGTGTCCATATCGTGAACAATTGTCACATTATAAAAAGTAATCCAACATTAATGATATTGCTATGATATGGTTGGTGTATTTAAATTTATTATTTTAATTAAGTTTAATTTGTCTGCTTTTCTTGGTTGACGCATTACATAAGCTCGGAACCCTTCTTCAAAAATCCTTCTTCTTCTCGGCAATATGTAAGTTTGAATCCTTTTGATAAATTTGGTTTTTTGAAACAACAATTTTTCCGGTTTGCTTTTTAGATGTTTGTTCTTTTAGCAGTGAGAGCATTTTTATTTTTATTTTATTTTTTTTTTTTGTGAATTGTGGGTAAGTTTCTGATACCTATATAAGTATATTTGATTCTAGAAGTGTGAGTATTGGAACCATTCCTGAAAATTGGTTTCTTGACAGAAAATAGTGTTAATTTAACGCCAATCCAGATTTGCTCATTAGATATTTGTTGCTTTATCTATATCATGATTTATTTTAGCATGGCAAAATTTCAAATGTGTTCTTCACCTAAGAATTTTTGGGCAACATTCTCAGATTTTGATAATAGGTGTCTTATGTTTGTGCGATCATTATTTATTGGTATTTCTTTTGAGTTGATTTTCTTTCACTTTTTTGAATCATGGATTTTGTTTCCTTTTTATGTTTTTGATTAAAATACTGAGTTGACATTATATATATATATATATTTTTTTAATTCTTAAAGCGTGAGTTTTACGAGCTTGCTACAATGTTTGCTTTGCAATGTAGAACAGTGATAACAGTTGATCCAGATTCTCCCATAAAGCCTTTGTTTGTCCATTTGTATATAATATCTTCCTTCATCTTTCGATTTCAAAGATCTTTTTACAAAATTATCTTTTTTATCTAACAATTTTTCTATATATAATGTTGTCCTACAATTTCGTGAATGGTTTAATAATTTTTTTGTTACAATTACAGGGTGACGGGTTCATCCCAGACACCTCTGTGGATTTTGACTTGGGATACTACTCACTAATCGAACCAAGGAAAGAGAAAGAGAACATGGCAATGGCCTCCTCCTCGAAAGAGGCATATAGAAAGCTTCTTGTCCCGTCCCTTGTAGCCTAGTTCATTCTTGCAATGAATGAAGCGGCAGCATGCTGCTTTTCCCTCAAAAAAAGAAAACTTCTTGCCGATACCCTTCTAAGTAACCGATCCATAATACTCTCTTTCAAGAGCAAGCCTCCTACTTCATCCGAAGATATTTTTAATGAATTCAGCTCCATCGTCATTTTTGCCGCTCGAACCAAGCCAGCGAGGCAATGGATTTACATTCCCCTGGTGGGTTCTCTTCTCCCTTCACATTTCGATCTATCTAGGATTAATAACTTGGGTTATTTAAGTAAATTTTCTAGCTATGCTTCATTTTTTTTTCAGAGAAGAATCTGTCTCTTCTAGATTTTGGTTCCAGTTCGAGTAACTGCATATAATTTTCTGTACATTTTTCTATAGATTCTCAAGTCACATTTACCTGCAGCAATAGTTCTGCAAATTGTTCGAGCCTTACTTTTGAATATGAAATTACTTACGTTTTATTTCTTTTTCTTTTTTTAACAGCTAGATCGTCATAGTATGTGTGAGAATTGTATGCGCACAAGCTGCTAATTTAACAAAAAAAACAAAAGAGACTACCAAATTTCATTTACTTTCTTGCTTCTTTTTTTTTTTAAGATTCAAATGCAGATGCTCCTATGCTTTTGTTGATGGCTTAGTGTAGTACCAGAATTGCTTCCAAATGCTCAGGTTTGGTTCTTAAAATAAATTTTGGATTACTAAAAAACTACTCCAATATTTGTTTGGCACGAGAGGAACTTCTAGCAGAAAGAGGAATGTCTGAAAAAAAAAAAAGAAAAAAAAAAACTTGAATGGCAAAACAATTTTAAATTATGTATTTTTTAACTTTGGCAAAATAATTTTAAATTATGTATTTTTTAACTTTATTTGTATTGTTTTAGGATATTTAATTTGATATTTTTACAAATTGCAGCCACGGTTTTGAATTGCCAAAAGACTGCTCCATAGATTAGACACCTATATGCAATATTTGTTTGGCATGAGACAAAATACTAGCAGAAAGAAAAATGTTTGGAAAAAAAAAAACACTTTTTCCTATGTTTGCATTGTTTTACAATATTAAACATAATATTTTTACGGTTACTTAATGCACACACATATAAATCGTCTCTTTCTGTAAAAGTGGTATGCGACACTTTACATACACTTTATATGCTGAATGTTCATGATATATTATAACATTTTATATAAATAACGCTGAAACCGTGCTGCAAATTTTCGTTGCGTAGCACGAATTTCTTAACTAGTCTATTAATTAATCATGAAAAAAATAGTCATATGCCAATCTTTCCTTCGTCATCTATTACTATATATATTACTATCTAGGGGCAATTTTCTACATACCCTTAAAAATTTTTATGTTTTCAGATTTACCCCTCTTAGAAGGCTAATATTAAAACTACCCTTCTTACGTTCCAACTTCTTTCCAAAATACCCCTGAAGTTAAACTCTGTTAGTGTACCGTTTGAAACTACCGTTATCTGTGTGTAATTACTATTTTGCCCTTTCAAATATACCCTAAACCCCTAAACCCTTAAACCCTAAAACCCTAAACCCTAAACCCTAAACCCTAAAACCCTAAACCCCTAAACCCTAAAACCCTAAACCCTAAACCCTAAACCCTAAAACCCTAAACTCTAAACCCTAGAACCCTAAAAAACCCTAAACCCTAAAACCCTAAACCCTAAAATCCTAAAAAATCCTAAACCCTAAACCCTAAACCCTAAACCCGGGCAAAATAGGTATATCTGATAGTTTTCAACTCCGATTATTAT
The DNA here is from genome assembly GCA_029204045.2 of Tillandsia leiboldiana. Taxonomy (NCBI): domain Eukaryota; kingdom Viridiplantae; phylum Streptophyta; class Magnoliopsida; order Poales; family Bromeliaceae; genus Tillandsia; species Tillandsia leiboldiana. Next base: position 29,344,068 of record CM055073.1, read on the forward strand.
TTAACTCTAGTTTAACCCTAGTTAACTTAATAAAGGGAAACGGTAGGGGTATTTTTAATAACGGCGGAACGTATGAAGGGTATATTGGAAAGAAAAAAATAAGAGGGGTAAATCAGATATTTCTTCATATTTCAGGGGTACACAGGCAATTATCCCTACTATCTATTAATTCCAAAAAATCTATTACTATCTACTTCTACTAATCTATAAAATTCTATTAATTTCTATGCCTAATTGTAATGTGTTAAATTTTCTTTATACGAGAAAGTAAGATAAATAAAACTACTGCTGGTTTAACGTAGTTGGCCGGTATCTCAGATTGTTGATCAAGAGGTTGAGATTTCGACAATAACTAATTTTCGAGTGATTTCTAAAGATGAGGCTTATAGATTTGTTATGCTATGCTTGTAAAAAGTACAATTGTGACACTAATAGTTTCACATCGGATGAAAATGAATTTGTGATTAGGTGTATAAAAGAAAATGAACATTATTAATAATAACTAGAATTAAGTATTTTTGGCTGTGGTATAAGCCCAACGAGTTATTATTGCTAGTGAGTCGATTACAACAATGATTAAGACATTCAAAATAATAAATTTGTTTAGACTCAAAAAGACTTAACCTTGCAATTCTTTTTTTCTTGGGAAGCAAATATACAGTAGGTAGGAATCATTTAGCTTATACAAGAAAGTCAGATTAATAAAACCACCAATGCTTAACGTAGTTGGCCGGTATCTTCGAGGGATTTCTAAAATCATTTTAGCTTATACAAATAAAATCACGACTGTTTAGCGCAGTTGATTGATATCTTAGATTGTTGATCAAAAGGTTGGGAGTTCGACAATAACTAATCTTCGAGGGATTTCTAAAAATGAGTCCTGTGGAGTTGTTACGCGTGTGAATGGTATAATGATTAAGGCATTCAAAGTAATGAATTTTTTTTAGAAACGACTCAAAAAAGCTTAACCTTGCAATTCATTTAGCTTATACAATAAAAAGGCAGATAAATAAAATCATCACAGCTTAGCGTAGTTGGTTAATTAGTATCTCGAATTATTGATCAAGAGATTGGGTGCTCGACAGTGACTAATCTTCAAGGGATTTCTTAATTAAGATGGGATCTACGGACTTATTACGCGTGCAAAGAGTACAATGATTAAAGCATTCAAAATAACGAATTTTTTTTTTTTTAAACGACTCAAAAGATTTACTCAACAGGACACCTAAAATATACTAATCAAAAGTACAAAAAATTAATCATTTTTGTTCAAACAAAATAAGGAGGTCTGACAAATAAAATTAAAATTATCACTATTTAGAGCAGTTGATCGATATCTCAAACCGCCAATCATGAGGTCAAGAGTTCGGGTTCGATATTGACTAGTAGTAATAAGTGGCTGACAGCTCTCGAGGGTAGTTTGGTTGGGTGAGTTACAAACAGAGCAATATATAAAAGAGCAATGCTATATATACACTCCGAAGGGGTGTACATTATACATCTCCACCATTTTAATGGTGGCGATATTTTTTACGGGTCACATCAAGTGACCCATCATCACACCCTCATCCTTAGATGGGTGGGGATGTGAGATGTACATCCCTTACGGGTGTACACATAGTATTTTCCTATATAAAACTGCAGGCCTGTATGGACTTGCCAAAGTATTCTGCACTTATTTTTTATTCTTTTTTGGTATATCTCTTATTTTATTTATTTATTTATTTATTTTTAAAATATTAATTTAAATTACTTAAATTATAAATAATTTTTAAAAATTCATCAAAAACTTATTAATAAGAATTTAAAAAAATTAAAAAAAATAGGAAAAAAAAGTTAATCCAAAAAACAGTAACTTTCGTGTTATTATTTTCTTTTTTCTTTTTTTTTTTCTTTTTTTTCAAAAGCATCATTCAACTATTCATTCTTTTTAATCCATAGATTATAAGCAATAAATCTATTATTTTAAATAAAAATATTAAAAAATACTGATTGAAAGTGATATTGCGTATATTTAGCTCGTTTTAACATAAAAAATAATATTATTTATAAAAATTATAAAAAAATTAAAATTGAGTTTATTATGAAAATTTATTTTGCCATCTTTACTATTCAGCTGGTGTCTCTTAATAGAGTTGTTGTATTTTATTTAAGATAATAGATTTGTTAATAGTAATATAAAGATTTGCCAGAGAAAAAATTAAAGAATATTTATGTGAAAAAAATTATATAAAATAAAAAAAAAACTAAATAAAAAATGTAATATAAAAATTGATAAAATATGATAATATAATAAATTTTTGAAAAAAAAAATAATGTAATATAGTAAAAAAAAAAACAACAGTAAAGTAAAGTGTAGTAGGAGGTAATTAAGCCTTGAAAATTTTGGTGGATACATAATTTTTATATTTTTGTTATTATATTTTTAGTAGAAATATGTAGATTTGGCTGTTCAAATCACAGGTCATTTGCAAATTATTGGTACGAGTATTAGTTTTTCTTACATAAAAAATTATGTGTAAAATGGCTAAGCATCCATTTAATTATAAATATTTTGGGCAATCCACGTATACCTGCATAATTTTTTTTAATTAAAAATATATATTATTTTTGTTTTTTTTATTTCGTTATGACCATCTCTCATACCGTATTGTCTCTTTCGTCGCTCATCTTATCATAAAATACACATTTACGATTTTCGTCTATGTTTCATTATGTTTATCTAAAATATGTATCACTTTTCTTTTTTTTCTTTTTTTTTATTGTTGGTAAATAGTATTACAGTAAATAATAAAACATTTGATATAGTAAATTTAAAATTTATATAATTTATATTTTATACTTTAAAAAATATAAAAAATGAAAAAAAAAAAAAAAAAAAAAATTTATATGTAACTCACAAGTTCGCTTGCCCGCGTATGAACGAGTATTAATAAAAAAGATTGAATATCTAAAAATTTATCAATAAATTTTATTCATCTCTCGGTTTGCCAATTTTGTATTAAGAAACACGTGCCAGGTCTGATCGCCGAGGGTGGGTGACAGCTTCGGGAAACTTCCTAATATTGTCGGACAAGGACTTTTCCATGATTGAGGTGAAAAATGTATGGAGGCCCCCTCAATTATAAGCCAACTGAAATTTCCCCCTCACAATATATATATATATATATATGGTAAAAATATATAAAAATTATCTGAAGTATAAATTATTTTAAATCGAGTATTCTAACTTTTAAAATTTTAATGTGACAACCCAAATAGTTTTAGATGTGAACGAAAGTTATGATTTTGGATTGATAGTTTGGATATAATAAATTATTATTGTTAGTGGGTGGAATTATTATATTTGCTATTAAAGTCAATCACCGATTAAAAGTGTATGATGAGTCTCAATTAAGCTAAGATCTAAAATGACAAAATAATAAGCTATATTAGGGTTTGAATAACAAAATAACGAGTTATATCAAAGTGAGACAAGTCGGCTAGCGAAATAAGTTTTACATTGCCCGATCTTGAAAGACAAGTCTCACACATGGTGATCTTGGCCGGTATGTGTGCTTGGGCTGACAAGGATGATCATAGACACTAATTCCAATAATCTTACATCAGGTGGTGATATTGATCCGTATGTGTGATTGAGCTAACGAGGACGACTATAGACACTAAGCCTTAATAGTCCTATATTGGGTGGGAATGTGGTTGCCCCAATAGTCCTACATCAGATGTAAATGAGGTTGCGATTGGACATATAAGGGACCATGAAAACTAATAATAATAATAAAATTTAAAATTATAGATCGGTGGTTTGTACATAATGAATTATTATTATTAATGGACAGAGTCAATACATTTAATTTTACTATCTAATTTTTTAATTTCTTTGACTTGAGTCGAGCACAAACTAAATCTATAGAGATAAATAATACATTTAAATTTTAAAATTAAAATATCGTTGATTGATTTAAATCAAATAAATTAAAAGATTAGATAATAAAATTAAAATTTTAAAAAGCCAGTAACCAAATCGAAATGATTTATAATTAAAAAAAGTTTTGTGCAATTTTATTATTAATTTTATTGAGACTTCTCAATATTTAATTTTAGAAAAAATTTTAATTGGTCTCTTCAATATCTAAGTGTTTTTTTTACTTTGCCGCGGTATAATTTTGTTACTCTATGATTTTGTATTTTCACTCCCCTAATTTTTAAATCGGTTGAAACAACTACTATTTTTTTAAAAAAAAAAAATTAATTTTACTACCAACATTTTATTTTATTTTATTTTATTTTAGTTGTTTATTAATTTAAGATAATTATTTCGTGCATTCTGTGTATTATACGTTCGTACACTATATCTTTATTGATTATTTATTTTATCTGATTGGATATGGACCATCCAATAAGTTATATTTATTTAAAGTAAAAATTAAGTGATTAGGTTAATTTTTATAATATGAAATGTATAACCCTTTTAAAAAATAAAACACAATATACACATACTTAGTAATTTAGCTATATATTTGGTCATCAAACCTTAATATGTGGTAATTTTTAACTAAAATATCTTAAATGGTTAATTAAGCACTAACACGTAGGTAATTATGATTAATAATATAGTAATAATTAAGATGTCGTATTTTTTTTCATGAAAAGTGATATATTATTATTTAATAAATTAAATTAAATTATAGAATTTAATTATAATAATTTAGAAAACTTGAGCTGAGGGTCAAAGTGTCACGTCCTCATAGTTTGAGGGCCAAAGTGTAATTGGGCCAAAGTGTAATAAGAATAAGATAAGCTCTACACAATTTCACCTAATATTTATTTTTCAAAAAATTACATAAATATGCGTCCTTTTTGTTTCTTTTCCACATGGCGAAAGAAGCATCGTGTGTTATTTTCCAAAGATATTGCGAATCGCATGCGGACGATTGATCCGTCGCTTTCCAGCCGCACGATTAGAATCCGACAGTTGTCGTGCTCTCGACCGTTCGTTTTCACGTGTCCGCACAATTTGAGCCGTGAACTCGCGCTTAACGCCATATATCCACGTCATCCCAAACAACCACATCGCTTATCCAAACCATAAAAAAAAAAAAAAAAAAAAAAAAAAATTATACACCCACACATAATTATTATTATTTTTTGGTATAAAATATTTTCACCACTAAAAAAAACTTATGACGATTTATTTAACTCGATATAAAGCATTTTTGTTATTTTCAATTTTTTATTTGGGCGAAAAATAATTGAATGTCTAAAAATTATCACAGATAAATTGGAATATTACTGAATTCGTATTCAAATTAAAATTTTATAAATTTTGAATTCGAAGTGAAATTTTAAAAAGGTGCAATTTCCTACATACCCTTAAAATTTTTTCTGTTTTTAGATTTACTCCTCTTAGAAGGCTAATATTAAAACTACCCTTCTTACGTTTCAACTTCTTTCCAAAATACCCCTGAAGTTAAACTCTGTTAGTGTACCGTTTGGAACTGCCGCTATCTGTGTGTAATTACTATTTTGCCCTTTCAAATATACCCTAAACCCCTAAACCCTAAAATCCTAAACCCTAAATCCTAAACCCTAAAACCCTAAACCCTAAACCCTAAAACGCTAAAAAACCCTAAACTCTAAACCCTAAAATCCTAAACCCTAAACCCTAGAACCCTAAAAAACTCTAAACCCTAAACCCTAAAACCCTAAACCCTAAACCCTAAACCCTAAAACCCTAAAAAATCCTAAACCCTAAACCCTAAACCCTAAACCCGGACAAAATATGTATATCTGATAGTTTTCAACTCCGATTATTATTTAACTCTAGTTTAACCCTAGTTAACTTAACAAAAGGAAACGGTAGGGATATTTTTAATAACGGTGTAACGTATGAAGAGTATATTGAAAAGAAAAAAGTAAAAGGGATAAATCAAATATTTCTTCATATTTCAGGAGTACGCAAGCAATTATCTCTTTTAAAAATATAGCAAAATTTTGAATTTCGCATTGCCTCCCGTCCTGAAATACATCGCAAGTCAAAAAAATTATCCGTTACTATCTCATAACGCGTCTTTCGGTCGGCGCTTCGGATCCGTCCGGCTAATTAATATTTTTTATATAAATTATAATATTATTAATATTTTATAAATATAAATTAATAATTTTTTAATAGTATTGAATAATATTATTAAGTTATATATAATTAATAACATTCACTAAGAAAAAAAAAATCAATCAAAATTAGCAAAAAAAATTTAAAAAAAAATCAGATGCATACATATTTTTTTAAAAAAAATTACTAGAATTATCATACCAACTTATTTATAGTTTGTTTTTTTTTATATAAATACATTATTTTTAAAGATATAAATGATTTTCGGGTGGATTAGAGACGAATCATGACGGGGCGGATTCAAAGCGGGTAAAGATTTTTTCTATTTTCTATTCTGAATCCATCTCGGATCATAAAATTCACCCAATTTTTTATCTCAAATCCAAATCTATTTATTTCTTCGTTTATTTTTTCATTCGGGACAGATCAAGACGAGATCTCCACCAACCCGATCCGTTTGCATTCCCTATCTCTCTAGCCAAGTTGCTCACCAAATAATTGCTAGAAAATCTAGTCTTATAACTCCAAAGTGTTTTAATATGTTTTCAATATGTAACATTCATGTGGAGTCTCTATTTGATATTATACTTTTTTTAAGAATTCTCAATTCTTTCTAATTGTTTTTTATTTTCTTACAATTCTCAAAATTTTTAAAAATATTTTTATTAATTTTTAAAATTTTAGAAAACTTACATATTTGTTGATAATTTTTTTATTCTTAATTTCATATATTTATTAAATATTCAATTAATCAATTTTTGCCATATATGAAGCTAAATTTTATTATCCAATAAATTTCTGAATCTTTATATAAATTCATCTTAGAAATATAAATCTGGGTATGTTCTAAGCACCACTCACTCCATGCCCTATCTCTTTTAATCTCTATTTATTTTTTAAAGATTTGTTTAAATTTATTTTAAAATTACTAAAAAATCTTCCTAAAATTCGATCATATTAGTAAATTCTTATATATATATATATATATATATATATATATATATATATATTTATTTATTTATTTATTTATTTATTTATTTAATTTTTTTAAAAAAATAAAAATAAAAATATTTTGATTCTTCAGATATAAGTAAAATATTTTTAAAATTTTGCAAGACATATTAAATATCATTCTTATTTGAGCGATGCTAGGTGTACACCCCTTTAGGGGTGTACACCCTACACCCCACTCCATTCTGGGTGGGTATTATTTCACTCGTCACATAAAGGGGTGTACACCCTACACCCCACTCCATTCTGGATGGGTATTATTTCACTCGTCACATCGAGTGACGAGTGAAATTTATTCCATTCCAGAATGGGATGGGGTGTAAGATATATATCCCTAAAGAGGTGTATACTTATATATACCATATATATATATATATATATATAGAGTCCGGCTAGAATACTATCGATAGCATCAAGCAATTGGTGCTATCAAATTTTCTGCCGTTGGATGAAAAAATATGCGGTTGTGATTATAGTGGTTCCCTAAGATTTTTACTATTCAACCAACCACCTAGTAATCCTAGGGGACCACTATCATCTTAACCACACATTTTTTATTCCAAAGACTAAAAACTTGATAGCACTAATGACTTGATACTATCGATAGTATTTTATATATATATATATATATATATATATATATATATATATATATATAAAAAGTAGTTCCGGAAAACTGGGATTACTTTGAGCCGTTGCCTAAAAACATGCTGTTTGCCGTTTGGACAAGACATAATTTTTTTTTTTCTCGGGACGGCACAATCAATCCTCTTCTTTCGCCGATCAATATACTCACCCTCTTTTATCCCTATCCACGCTCGCTCTCATCCATAGTCACAAATAAAATAATATATCAAATAATGCTACATGTACACCCCTTAAGGCTGCGTTTGGAATCGGGATAGACTGGAATTGGCTATTCTGGGGATAAGGATAAAGTACGGAACTAGAGCTTAAACTCGTTTGGGATGGTTCCAGGGATAAGGGAATTCGTGTTTGGTTTAATAATGTGGAATAGGAGGGATAAAGAGGATAAGATGGGTAAATTACCTTTTTGCCCCCAAGAGTTATTATGTGATAAAAGTTGTTAAAAATTGATTAGTTCGTTTTAATTAATGGATTAATATTTTAAAATAATAAAAGTAAAATTATAATCGTAATTAAAATATCTAATTTAAAAATAATACATTTAATTTAATATTTAATTTTTCCAACTTAAAATTTAAATTTAAAATATAAAATTTCAACATTTTAATTTGAAGATTTACAATTTTATAATATTAATTTTAAATAATTAATTTTTAAGTGAAATTTTTTTAAAATCTCACAAAATTTATATATTTGTTAAATATTTGTAAATTTTCACCCACGAGCTTTATTATGTCATTAAAATATTGTAAACTCCTTTTTCTCGTTTTAATTAATGGATTAATAATTTTAAAAAATATAAGTAAAATTATAATCGTAATTTAAATATATAATTTAAAAATAATACATTTAATTTAATATTTAATTTTTTCAACTTAAAATTTAAATTTAAAATATAAAATTTCAACATTTTAATTTGAAGATTTACAATTTTATAATATTATTTATAAATAATTAATTTTTAAGCGATTTTTTTTTAAAATTTCGTAAAATTTATATATTTGCTAAATATTTGTAAATTTTCACGTACGAGCTTTATTATGTCATTAAAATATTGTAAACTCATTATTCTCGTTTCAATTAATGGATTAATAGTTTTAAAAAATATAAGTAAAATTATAATCGTAATTAAAATATATTATTTAAAAATAATACATTTAATTTAATAAATAAATTTTTCAACTTAAATTTTAAATTTAAAAAATAAAATTTCAACATTTTTTCAAATTAAAATTAATGGATTAATGGTTTAAAAAAATGTGATAAAAGTTGTTAAAATCTAATTATTTCGCTTTAATTAATGGATTAATGGTTTAAAAAAATAGAAATAAAATTATAATCATAATTAAATTATATTATTTAAAAATAATATTTAATTTAATATTTTATTTTTTCAAATTAAAATTAAAATTTAAAATATAAAATTTCAATATTTTAATTTTAAGATTTAAAATTTTATAATATTTATTTTAAATAATAAATTTTATAATATTTATTTTAAATAATAAATTTAAAATTTTATAATATTAATTTGTGATGATGAGAGTGTATTGGGAAGAGAGAAAGGATGTGGGATGAAGGAAAAGAGAGAGAGGAGAGAGGGATTTGTGATGATGAGAGTGTATTGAGAAGAGAGAAAGGAGGGAAGAGGAGAGAGAGTGAGGAGAGAGTTTTTATTAAAATAATATGTTGGGATGAGATAAAGTAGATAAGAAGGGTAATATGGTAAAAAATTTAATAATAAAAAAATTTAATGGGAATTGTTATACTAGCTATTCTCCTTGTTCTGGGATAAGCAATACCAGACAGTTCAGATGCGTTTGGGAGAATAAGGGGGATATCCCCGCTATTCCCGGTTCCGTTCTGAAAACAAACGGTGCCTAAGGGGTGTACATCTCACACCCCCACCTATCTAGGGTGGGGGTGTGATGAGGGGTCACTTCATGTGACCCTTAAAATACACCCTCACTCTTAGATGGGTGGGGGTATATGATGTACACCCTCAAGGGGTGTACATGTAGCATTACTCATTAGTAAATTTTTTTTTATTTTAAAATGAATAAGATATATATCATACACCACAAATAGAATATATGAATAGCATTGCTTAATAAAATAACTAAAAAAAATTCAATAGTTTTGTACTTTTACAAAAATATTTTTTTTTTTTATATATTTAAAGATCTGGACTGATTTTTTTTTTTTTTTTTTTCAAACTTATCAAAATACTCATATTCTCTCTCTCTCTCTCTCTTTTTTTTTATTTTTTTATTTTTTTATTTTTTTTGTTTTCTTCCACTTCCTTTCTCTCACGTACTCTACCGTCCTTTTATCTCTCCCTACCTCGCCCGAGAATGTTCGTAAAGTTGATTTGCGATTTAGTTCGCATGTGTGATCGACGATGATAAGATGTTGGCAGTAATGAGTGAAAAAAATTTGATAGACGATGTAATATTATAATATTTGAAAAGATTGCACAATTTAAATATACATTATACTATTTAGTAAGAAAATTATATTATTTGATACATATAATAGTATCATTTTTTTACTAAATAGTGCAATTTCGTGTCGTTATTTCTCTTTCTTCATGACCATCTTATCACTGTCGTCCACGTTTGTGCTGCAAACATGTTTCGAATGTGACACCCCATTTTCCATAAAGTCATCTATTTTAGAATTATTCTAGTTTTAACATACTTAATTTTTTTAATCTTTTCAGCATAACCACTGCCCAAAATTACTATAACTGGGTTAAGAGGTAAGCACTATATATTATACTTTTTATATATGATTATTTTAAATTTCGTAGGTGTCACATTTTTTCTCTTTTTAAGCCTTGGCGTTATCGTCAAGCTTATGCCACATTCATAAGTACCGGGCGATGTGACATTCATTTAACTAGTCTTAACTGATTTTGTGGGGAGTCGCGCTCTATCCGCTATATGAGCATATTTCAGTCGAGACTCATTTCATATTTTTGGTCGGTAATTGGCTCTGATACCAATTGTGAGGCCCCACTTCCTAAAAAGTCACATAATATTCTAAAACTACTCTAATCTAAGAACGCTTAACTCTCTTTATTTTTATAGAATTATAAAATTATTTTAAAATCTGGAGGTGTTATATTGAAATAATTATATATAAAGAATATAATTATTGGCTAATGATCTTAATCTATAATTATATTTTGTTTTTTTTTTTGATAATTATGTTTTTGTTTTTGTTTTTTTTTGTTTTTTTTTTTAGAGAAATATAGCATGCTACTCGTGTTGTTTATTTTGAAATAAATTTAGCTGAAAATATGAAGCAACCAAGTTTTGAACTCGGAATCTCGAATATCAACCACCAAGTCCTTTACCACTTGCACTAGGAACGATCAATTATAATTATTTTTTGTTGATAAGAAATAATTATGATAATAATTGGAGCTAATATTTTATCTTGAGTTTTGCAATTAGATCTTTTAATTTTTGAAAAGGAACTCAAGACCCATAAGTTGCGTGTACTAAAAAATCATATCTCGAAACTATTTTTGATTCCCATGTCAAAAAGGCCAACTCTCTCTTATCTAAGTTTTTAAAATTGATTGAAAACAATTTGAATAAGAGTAGAGAAATTTTAAGTTAAAATTAAATACTTACATCTATAAAACGCACGTGATCAAGAATGTGCTAGTAAAACAACGCCAAAATCCTATTTATCAAAATCTACAGACATTTAAAAATATTCAAAATCAGATTTCAAGTAGATATAGGTTTTGGGTTCTGGACCGGGCGCTCCAAAGTGAATCCGAATCTAGATTTCACTTCGGACCTGCAACTGGACGCCCGGATTAGCACAATTGCATCCGATATGGGATTTAGGCGCATGAAAGTTGATCCTTCGGCATATTTTTACACTGACCGTCGTCTCTAATCTAAGTGGCGAAGGATTTGAATATTGATATGTGATATCATAAGTTGGGCAATGCTACTTGTACATTTCATATAGGGTGTACATCACACATCCCATCCCATCCAAGGGTGGGGATTAATTTATCGGTCATTTCAAAGTGACCGGTAAAATTCACCCCATCTTTGGATAGGTGGGGTGTAAGATGTACACCCTATTTGGGAGTGTACAAAACATATTTTTCTTATAAGTTAGATGTCTAGTTACTTTATATTTCTAGCTAAGGGTCTGTCGGAGTATGAAAACACTTTTTTCAGTTTTTTGATTGTTTGGTTTTGAAAAAAAATTTTCAAATTTTACGAGAATCAAGTATTTTCGTTTTTTAAATCTCTTTAGAAAAACAAAAAATATTAATGTTTTTATAAAATTTAAATTTTGTTAAAAAATTAGGTTTTTTTTTTGAAGCATAATATGAGCTTGGTGCAAGCAACAGCTTCCATTTTTTTTTTTTGCAATTTTAGGGAGCAAAATGATATCAAATTAAAAGTTGTAAGTTGGAGGACCAAAATGAAATAAAGTGGTAGGTACCCAAAGTACAATTTACCGGACAAAAACCCATCGAAAAATGGGAGTGTATATAACACTCTCTTCTCCTTTATATACTTGGTTCTCCCTCGTCTCCTTTATATACTTGGTTCTCCCTCGTCTCTTTCTCATGTCTCTCTCACTCTTTTGGATTGAAAATTAAATTAAATCGTGAGTGAAAAAGGGGAAGAAAGAAAAAATTGGATTTCGTTTTCCAAATCCGATCATTCTTACCGATATTGAGCAATTTTGGCCTCAATTTGGTAGAATTTGGGGCGAATTTGATGCGATTTGGGCTCCTGGGTTCTTAAAAAGGTCGATTTTTTTTTTTTGCATTTTTTACGTAGATAAGAGGAGAAGTTGGAAACGTCGTTGATTAAGACCGCTTTTGAGTTCCTATATTTGACGACACTAGAAATTTTTTAGCTCGATTTCATTTCCCGAATCTAATCCTACTACTTTCCATTTTAAGGTTTTGGGAAAAGGAACCATTTTTTGATCGAAATTGTTAGAATTTGGGTCGAATTTGATGCAATTTGAGCATTAGGGTTCGTAAGAAGGTTGGATGTTTGAGGAAGAGTTGGAAAAGTAGTTGATCAAAGCGCTTTTGAATTCCTACTTTTGAGGAAGCCACAAATTTTTGTGGGTCGATTTCTCTTCAAATCGGTGGATTTGGGGCAAGTTTGATACGATTTGGGCACTGGGGTTCTTTAAAAGCCTGGATTTTTGAGCTGAAATTGTTGGATTGGGGGAAAGGGAGAAGATGACGATTGATTTCTCGATGCCGGGGAGTTCGGGGATTTTGGATCCCCCGGCGAAGAGGGACATGTCCTTCTTCGGTAATCGGTATGTGCTAGGGCTCACGGTTACCGCGGGGATCGGTGGGTTGCTTTTTGGGTATGATACAGGTATAAATCTTTGTTTTTGTAGTAAAATTTTGAGTATAAGTTCGAATTTCGAGTGGAATTACTTGTATATTCTTAGTCAAATGTTTATTTGTGTTTGTAATTGATTTACAAGCAGTATTTGTACTCTAAATAGATTCATGTTGCATCTAATTGAAGTGTTATCTTCTTTTGCCGTCTCCGAAAGTAGGTGGAAACTAATTTTTCTGAGTTTGCCTTATGATTTGTATAACACAGTAAACTTGGAACTTTTCAGAGTTTGATTGTATAGCACAGCGAAATTTGAAACTCTAAATAATTACTTCAATTTACTTCTGGGTTATGTTTAATTCTGTGTGAAAGTTAGTAGGATGCCGTATTTTTTCAGTCCAGTTTCTTGATCCTAGTTTAACTGGAAATGGAACTAAGATTCACTTATCTGGCATGAACTATATTTGGATGCACTTATTCAGATATCGATATCGTTTTAGGTGTTTTATCCGAAAAAAGATCAATATATCTCTTCTCTACAATATTTGTTACATTTTATGTAGTAGAAAGAAATGTGGACCTAATATCTGATTCTTATCTTGTATACCTATTAATAAGGTTTCAAATGATAGCATGTTTCAATTTCCGGATTTGTATTTAGAAAGGAGAGTAGATAAGGTTGGATATGTATCCTATCTGTTCTGGACCCAATTCATGGTGCTTTCTGATCAGTATTTCAGTTTTTGTAAATGCTTATCTTTTCTTCGATCTGTTTGGTTCACTATTTCGTCAGAATTAACATAGTGATTGATGATAATTTATTCCTAAAAATGTTCTCTTGTATTTAGTCTGTCACGAGATTTTTACAATTACTAATTATTTCTCATGCTGTGATGCAATTTTTTTCATTGAGAACAATTAACTTCAAAATTCGTCACAGGGTAAATCCTTTGAAGTAACTTCTTTTTTCGGTGATGGATTCTTGATTTTCAGGTGTCATATCTGGAGCACTTCTGTATATCCGCGACGATTTTAAGGCGGTCAATGACAATTATGTCTTACAAGTACATTTCCCTCTCCCTCTCAGAGTTCTCTTAGATGTTTATATGTTGATAAATACTTGCGGATGTTATTTGAGTTGTGACGCAATTTGAAATGGATGCCCGAAGTTTAAAAAATTCTGATTTAAAGTAACAGTATTATTAACTTTTTTAATGTAATATTGTGTAATATAAATGAAAATTCTGTTACCTGGCAGAATAGTGTAATTTGGACGAGAATGTTAGAATTTAACCGATGTTGACACAATTTCTGAATTCGAAGTAATTAAAGGTTACGCTTCCCAGGAAACAATTGTAAGTATGGCATTAGTTGGGGCCATGATTGGGGCCGCAGGGGGTGGATGGGTAAATGATGCTTATGGGCGCAAGAAGGCTACGCTTCTTGCTGATGTGGTCTTTACTGTTGGATCACTTATCATGTGTGCCGCACCCGACCCATATGTTCTCATTCTTGGGAGACTCTTCGTTGGTTTTGGGGTTGGAATAGCGTCAGTTACGGCCCCAGTCTATATCGCGGAAGCTGCACCTTCAGAAATTAGAGGAGGGTTAGTGGCTACTAATGTGCTCATGATCACCGGCGGGCAGTTCCTCTCTTACCTTGTAAATCTTGCTTTCACTGAGGTAAAAAACTTGTATCTCCTTTTCCCCATTCAATGCCGAACCAACTTAAAATATATCACTGTTCGTTCATTCAACCCTGATCAACTGTTTAATTTGTTATCAGAATTGACATCGAGGTTCTCTCTTTTACATATATATTATACGCTATTTGGTTGGCTCAGGATCTCTATCTTTTGACATTTACAAATGGCGAGGAATTATCTGATCGATGGCAAGTAATACTGGTCTAATATTTGGAACTATGAGTTAAGACTATTATTTAAACACACTTAAAATTAACCCCTTGATGTTGTTCTGCAATTTCCTTAGCCAGTTAGATAAATGAATCATATGTCCCAACTCTTGGAGCCCAAGGAAAACTAAAAAGATGAGTCAATTTCAAGTCGCTTCATCTATTACAACTTCGTCTATACTTTGACGTGTTAATTCTTAAAAGGCCTTTTCATTGCAAATTTATAAGGACCATTGGTAATCAGTATTCTAAGTTGCATTCCTGGCAAGAACTGACGAGAGTGTTAGCATCAAAACAAAGGGAAGCTGTTTATAATTTAGTTAAAAGCGCCAATAGTAGTTCTGAATTTATTTGTAACAATGCATTCTAGACATACGGATAATATTATCCAAAATTCATGATAAGTTACATTGTATTTTTTGAAATCTTTAGTTGATCTTAATTTGGTACCATTAACATTGTTGTGCGTGATAGTTTATATTATAGCCCTAATTGTAAGTCAGTGAAGAAAGTTTGACCTTCCCCTCAACAGCAGCAATGGATGGCTGGGGCACTTTACCAGCTACCTGGTATTGGTGAATGGTGATTTCGAACAGTCGGTGAAAATGCTAGATCCTTTTCCTTGTAAATATACTCATTATTCTCATTATTTTTGCTTGCAGTTGTATTGTTTTGGAGATATTTCTGCCTACAGTGTTTTTTTGTTTTTTTGTTTTTTATCACAGTAAATATATATTTTTTTGTATTACTATGTCAACTGACTACCTACCTTTTTCTCAACAAAAAGAAAAGAAAAAAAAGAGTGAAATGACGAAACTGCATTTTATGATATAGTAAGACAGATGTCGATGCTTTGAGAATTTAAGGTGATTGTTGGTGTCTGCATTAAATGGGCAGGGATTGAAGGGTTGAATATTGTTATATTTGTTTCACATGCTGTTAAACTTAGGAATCAAAACATTTAGTAGTAAAAGTTTGTCTATAAATCTCCACAGGTCCTCTCGTTTCTCAGTTGTGCTTCAGCTTATTGCATATGACAGTAGCGTCCGCTTGTCGTTACACTACATCACCAATTTTCACACCAAAGTTGTGTTCATTTCTAAGTAATTGTCTTTGCGGGAATACTTATAGTGTAATAATTTTATATACTAAATGTTGCTGTTACTCTTCTTAATTTTATCTTTTGACTACATAGACTTTGGTCTAGTTACCCTGTACATTTCGTACTCATCACATAAACTTTGTCTCTTTGACAGGTTTCTGGGACGTGGCGTTGGATGCTTGGAGTCGCTGCGGTACCAGCAATCATACAATTCATGCTGATGCTCTTTCTTCCCGAATCACCTCGCTGGCTCTACAGAAAGGTTGCTTACTTTTTTTTTTTTTTTGAGGGAAAGGTAGCATGCTTACTGTTACTTTCGAATGACTGTCTCTTTGAGTTATTACATTTGATGTTTGTTCTCTCATTTCCGACCTTTTTTTGTGTATAGAACGAGAAAGCTAGAGCTGTCGAGGTGCTCTCGAAGATCTACGAACCCGAACGGTTAGAGGAGGAGATCGATCTTCTTGCCATTTCCTCTCTCGACGATTTTCAGTCCAAGAAATCGGTTAGTTATCTGGATGTGTTCCGGTTGAAGGAAATAAGGATTGCATTTTTTGCAGGAGCCGGCCTTCAGGTAAATTAAAAATTGTCCAACGTTCTATTAAATCGCTTCGCTTTGTGCACATTTGCTCGATTCACCAAATAAGAAAAACTCACATGTAAACTATAGCTTTTCTTGCAATTTCTGACATATATACACAAAATTCTTGAGTTGGCGAAAGGAAACCTGTGACAAATAGATAATGCCTAATTTTAGTGCAATATTCATGGTAAACATAGCTAATGAAATTTCATTGATGATGAAACTTTTGAGGAAATCGTAGCGTTTGTTTTTCCATATAATTAGGAGGTTAAGAGAATGATTGAGATGAATTCATCCATGTCGCAGGCATTACAGCAATTCACGGGGATCAACACGGTCATGTACTACAGCCCGACGATCGTCCAGATGGCGGGCTTCTCCTCCAACCAGCTCGCCCTCCTCCTCTCACTCATCGTCGCGGCCATGAACGCTGCGGGCACTGTCGTCGGCATCCTCCTCATAGACCGCTGCGGCCGTCGCCGCCTTGCCCTCACTAGCCTCTTTGGCGTCACGCTCTCCCTCCTCATCCTCTCCGCCGCCTTCTTCCTGCAATCCTCCAATCTCACATCTTTCGTCGGTGGTTCGGCTGCCATGCAGGCCTCCACCGCCTGCGGGAGCCGTCTCGGGTGGTTCGCGGTGGCCGGCCTGGCTTTATACATCGCCGCCTTCTCGCCCGGCATGGGGCCCGTCCCGTGGGCGGTGAACTCGGAGATCTACCCCGAAGCGTACCGCGGGGTGTGCGGGGGGATGTCCGCGACCGTCAACTGGATCTCGAACCTGATCGTAGCGCAGATCTTCCTTTCCGTCGTGGCAGTGGTGGGGACGGCGGCGACGTTTCTGATCATCGCCGGGGTGGCCGTGCTCGCGTTTCTCTTCGTGCTCCTCTTTGTGCCGGAGACGAAGGGGCTGACCTTCGAGCAGGTCGAGCGGATGTGGAAGGAGCGCGCGTGGGGGAGCCCGTTGGGCAGCCGTGAGATCCTACTTGATGGCGCGGCTTAGAGTTGCCTTCGGTAGGTTTTAAGTTCTCATGCAAAGAGGACATTGCTCCTTTTTTTTTTTTTTCAAGAGGGTGGTTCCTCCTTTTGCATGGGAATACATATCAAGTAATATAGAGAGTAAACAAAAAAAAGAGAGAACTATATATGGTTTCTCAATTTGGTATTCTCCTTATTATTTGTTCCCTTTCTTGTTTATCTAGCTAGCTTATCATGTTGTGATTTGTGAAAGAAAACATCCTCAGAAATAGTGAGTTCCCTTTCGTTGTATGTATGCATATGCACAAATTATGCGCGATTAATCGATCTATTTATTCAAATGAGATGTGTAGTTCTTGTGGGGTTGCATTTCAAATACCTGCACTTGAATCAAGGATTTGCGTGTTTGTGGCACGGATGCGGTTTGCTTGCAAACTTATTAGGGACTGTTTGGTTGCACGTCGTTGTAACTAAATATGATGTTTGTTTTGATGCATTTGAGTTCGACTGCTATAGTTGTAACTGCACGAGTAGGTTCAATTGGAGCAGTTGAATCTAGCTCAAATTGACCGTAATTTTAGTTACAACATTTGAAGAGATTAATTTTAAACAAAAGTAAATTGACCTCTCTAATAACCTATTGAGTACATATTATTTATTTATTTTTTTTGCATAGAGGATAATCTCATCATCCTACATATAAAATGATAAATACACTTTTCAACAAACAAAGTATTTATAGTGGTGAAGCTTGTTATTGCATTCAACCAAACAAAGATGTATGTAATTATAATTATTGTATTTTCAACTGCACTGTGTTTATTATTACGTAGAACCAAACAACGCCTTAATTGCAGGATGTGTGCCGTGCCATTGTGAAATTATCTGCGTCTGCGTGTGCTAACATATGTCGACATAAAATATTTATTTATTTTGTGACTTTTCACTTTCCAAAGGATCACCTATTCTATAACTACTTTAATCCGGACACCCTTCACTTTTTTAATCTCTTAGATCTAGTTACTGCCCAAAATATTATAGCTGTTTAAGAAATTTAGTCATATTATATTTTATATATAAAACTATTTCAAATCTTAGGATTGTCATATTCCTCCTCTCTTTAAGCATTGACATTCTCGTCAGGCTTAAGTACACTCACAATTACCAGGCGATGGAAGACTTGTCTCACTAGTCTTAGTCGGCCTCATAGGGAGCTATGCCTCACCCACAACGGTCGTTAGTCGGGAAGCAACGCTCTGCTCGCTGTATGACCCTAGTTCAGCTGAGACTCATCTCACACTTCTGACTGGTGATCGGTTCTGATACCAACTTAATCTGTCATGCCCCGAGTAAGAGTGGAACCCGAGCACGGCAACAAATTCGTCGCATACACGGTTAAACCCGTTCACACGAAGCTTCGACTTGCAAAACCAACATATCTACAGCTACTACAACAAAGATATCAGAGTTGAAAATATAACTAATATATAGCTGAAACCATTCTGCACATACAACATCTCACAAAATAGGTACATAATCCACCTCACAGGTCTGAAATGTAAATACAACACAGCTGGCATTGCCAGTTTTCTAAATACAGTATGTCTTAAAACTAGAGTTTGTGGGGTCCTCCACTATCACAGACCACCCAGATAAGAGATACTATCTATCCTGCGATCTCCTTATCTCGATCAGAAACAACAACAGTAAATACGGAGGGCTCTAAAAAGGAGAAATATCAACGAGTATGAGAATTATCGTAAAAGTAGTCCCCAGTGGGTAGCGTCATAGACGACAACAACCTATCCATACTAGAGATACAAGTAGTAAGAATTACTGAATAGAAACAGAATAATAAGTAACTGAAGGAAATGAATCTATCACTATTGTGCTTCTACACTACCACTGTAGAAAATGAATGCATCATACATAGGTCCAGTCATAGGTCCGAAATATAACCAATCATACTATACTGGTGGACTCGTAGGTCCAGTCAAGCCTGCGGTAGCCTCACATTTGATCCTTACCAAAAATCCAATGTGTTGCAGCCTCAGGAATGGCATTCGAGGAGAGCGATCCATCCGAGTATCAAAACAATATTTATATCGAGCACAATATATAGGCTCCTGCAAGTTATGATCAATGCACATGATCGAATAGATCATAGTAACCTGTAATGAAGTGTTCTCGGCACAATCTGATGCATAAAACACTGCCGATACCGCCGCATAGACTCACGGCTAAAGTAAATCAAAAAAAATCTATAATTTGATACTGTTCTACACCCGCGGGGCGGGAACGGAAACATAATCCACACTACCATGATAACTCACCATGCCCAGTCCTGGGCATAAAAGAGTTGTAGAACTGATGCCACAACACAACTATACTAAATTCAAATTTGCATTGGATAGGTGGTGTAATAAATATTTAGTAAATGTTTAGTAATATTATTATATTGTACATGTAAAGAAAAAAAAAGTGCTCAAACGAGCTTATGTAAAGTTCAATAAACTTGATATATATATACCATAAGTTTTCAAATTGAATTTTATATATTTTGAAATTTAAATCCAAACTAATGTAATCTAGACTATTAAAAGATTCATCTATATAAATTATAAATTTATATACATAATATAATAAACTTTAGAAGTTAATACTGCTGATTTTTGCTCCCGCTTGATGAATAAAAATTTAATTTTTAAAATTAATATTTTAGAGATTGTACACAAATTTTTATAAAAGATCCATATATGTTTGAGATCATATCATATTTGTGAAATTAAATTTAAGAATATTAAATTTTAAAAGCACACCGCATGGTTCAAAAAGGTTCAAAAGGGATCTTAATGTTATATAACGTGGGCACTTAAATCATTGAGTGCTCATAAATGTATGGACATGAACATAGATTAATTGCATTTGCTAGGATTTGATTAGATTTGTAGTTGAATTCAAGTTAGTTTAAGTTTAATATTTAAATTTGTTGAAAATTAATTTGTTAAGATTTAAATATTAATTAGAATAAAAATATATTTAGGCTAGAATTTAGATAGTTTTTTATGTAATCTATAAATATAGTATAACCGCGTTAGACTCGAAGGTATGTGATTTTTCGGCTTCAGGTGGAGCTAAGAGAGTTAAAAAGTGAGATCGGAGCGGCGGAGAGCTCGATGTAGCGATTGAAGATTGATTGGCGGGAGAGCGATTGAAGATTACAAATCAAATCAAGATGACGATGGTTAGAATTTGATTAGATTTGTAATTGAATTCTAATTAAATTAAAATTAATATTCAATTCTGTTGGAGATAAGTTTGTTAAGATTTAAATATTAATTAGAATAAAAATTTATTTAGACTAGATTTTTTGGAGATAAGTTTGTTAAGATTTAAATATTAATTAGAATAAAAATCTATTTAAATTGGAATTTGGATAGCTTTTATGTAAGCTATAAATATAAGATAGGTGCTATTATTTTGGTGGTGGTCACACCCATATGACATGATGGTGGTGGTAGAGTATAATAACACCCATGTGATATGGAGGTGGTGGGGGCTAGAGTTTGTAAGGAAATTTTTAAAATAATATGTTGATTTGTCTTTTGACTTTTTGGTGAATGGATACAACTCTTAGTACATGAATGCATCTCTTGAAAAAGAGATGAGTTTCTAATCAAAATGTGTGACTTTTGGTAAAGAGATGCGACTCTAATCAAATGGCGTGACTCTAATCAAAGAGTGCGATTTTTAGTAAATGAATATGAACGGATGTAATCCTTAGTGAAAGGATATGATCTTTAGTGAAAGGGTTAGGTATGAAAAGATAGTGAAAGGGTTAGGTATGAAAAGACAAAACTTTATAGTATGTCTCTTCGTGAATATGTCCGTTGAAATTTATTTTTATATTCAATGAATTTGATCAAATAAATCAGAAAAAAATTTGTAAGTAATTGGTAGTTACAATCAAAATGAAAAGTCACAATTTGAAAAATCACTTAAGCATCTGTTCGTAGTCTATATAAATCCTTAGCGTTGACTACTGAAGAAAAAATAGTTGAAAAGAGTTCAAATCTCTATTCATAATAATTTTTTATTTGCGCTGTCTCGTCAAGTAACCTTTTTTGGGGGTAAGGAAGTCAGCCTCTCGGCATTATATGTTGGCTCAGCGGATCAAATTGATCGCACGAGATGATTCTCCTTCTTCTTCATTGGATATGTCCAATTTGGATGGGCACTGTGCTGTCGGTCGGGTGGTGGTCTGGTAAGGTTTCCTCCGAAGAACCGAAAGCAAAGCGCTATGATTGAATTTCCATTCCAACCACGACATTGATTTGATTTTCAACGACGGTAGTGAGCAGGGGAAAATGCTTTGAGTGTGAAAAGCTTCACGAGGCAAGAGGGGCATAAGTCTTTCGCTGTTGTGGTGCAGTTCTAACGCTTGGTTTGAGGGATTTCCAACCTCATTGTTTTTTATTCTATTTCTCTTTAACAATTTAATTGAGTGAGTGCTCAAAGGTTCAATTTCGTGTGTGCAAACGCAATTAGAATTTATACTTCATTATATTTTGGAAGGCTATTCGTTCACCTAGTGCACATCAGATTAATCAAACGGTGGGGACGGATTAAGCCTTGAGGAGAGTGACTTTGCTACACACCTGAAAGCCCTTTTCATCTTTCTACTTCATATACACTTTATACACTTTTATTCCAACAGAGTTTAGCTGCACCCACATGGCATGACTAAGATGTACATGATTCTGGATGTATGTACGGGTGCGTTTAAAATAAGAAGTCTTCTAGATTTATAAAAGATGAGAAAAGAATGAGAGAGATTCAGGAGGTGGGTTCGGATTGAAGCTACTCTATTCCAGAAGAGTATCTCTTGATTAATGAATTTTATTTCACCCGTATATTTTTTGTTATGATTTTTTTTTTTCTGGTCCCAGTTATGCTGAGGGAAGGGATTTATGGTAAAAATTTGATTTGACGTTTCCGCTGTAAAATCCCAACTCTAGACGGTACCGAAGTGAATTGTGGTATCGAAGCGGATTGCGGATTCAAGTTACTGGAGCGAGTACCAAATTTCCAACAACATTTGATATAATTATTTATTAATTTTGAAAAAAAAAAAAGAAGAGAATTTTAAATCGCGTAATTAGCCACCAGATATAACATAACATGGGGCACCTAACCTAAATCAATGAGTGCCGATAAATGTATGGATATGAACATAGATTAATTGGTTCTTACACCCAGATTCATTTTTTTGTGCTTATCTTCTTCTAATTCCAAGTGTTTGGCAGGAGGAACTTGACTTCATAAACCCTGCAGTGGAAGTCAAATTTAAAGTTATTAAAGTGATTAATTTGGTTCAACCAACGCCATTAGTTTTGAATCACACTTTTTTGATCACTACTTAATTCTAACTAATCACTTCCGTGATTCATTTTCTTGCTTTATTTTTGCTTTATTTTTTGCTTCTGTTTATAGCTGCACTTATTCTTTAACAGAGCATTTAGCATTCAAAACACTTTCAAGAACATGCTTGGTTCAAAATGGAAATCGAACTCGAAATAGAAATAGGTTTGAAACGGAATCGAAAAGGAAATGAGGAAAACTCCTAGTTTGTTTGGTTCATATGAAGAATCTGAATCTGAATTTGAATCTGAATCTGAATCTGAATCATGATTAGTTTGAAATTCAAAAAAATTAAATTTAAATTTATTAGTTAAATTCGTAATCAAATTTGAATTTACAATTCAAATTCAAGTTCTAAACTTAAAAATTATGAATAAAATTTTGAATCCATAATTCAAATTTTAAAAAAATTGCAATTTATTCTAAAATTAAGTATAAATTAATATTTAAATTTAAATAATTATTAGTGAAAAAAAAAAGAGTTTTTTTTTTTTTTTTTTTTTTTTTTTTTTTTTTTTTTTTTTAATCTCTCTGGGAATCAAATTGTGTCTCACCATGGAGGTGGGAATCATTTTGGGGGGATTCTTAAAAGTAGATGATTCTAATTTCTATTTCAAATTTCAAATCCTTCAAATTGATCATGTCCTAAATTTTTTCAATCTCTTTTTTAGTAGGCATGCACTTGGGTTTTTATATTTCGCTCATGTATATTTTTAGTTGATTTATGACACTAGTGCTATTTTTAATCTATCATAACAAAAGGTGATCCAAATTTGGAATTGAACTTTTATGTTTTTAAATATATTCAAGTCATTGATATTTATAGGTTTTTAGTCTTAAATAAATTAGATATGCCGTTAGAATGATAGTGAGCTCCTTAGATTTAGTGAGTGATTGGTGGAATAACAAAATCTAACGAGTGAAATTGATTAAAGAAATAGATCTGACGATAAAAAAAATTATAAACACTAAGTGATTGATATTTGTACAAGCACTGAATAACAATTACAATATAGTAATAGCAAGTACTATGTAACTACTGATCATTGGGAATTGACATTGCCAAAGGCCCAAACCTATTTTTGACATTCAAAGGCCCAAAGCTACATAATATCAAAACAAATTTTGATAACATCAATTCTCTTATTACTAAGAATTTGTTTGGTATTTAGATCCATATGACGCCATTAAATAAAATAGAGTACTATATAGAGATATACTTACTTATGTGTTTTCCGATGCATGGAATCGTAAAAAATATATCATATCCAACTTATTATATAATATGCGAAACACGATATTACGTATGAAAACAAGCATAATATTTTTTTTTTATTATTATTATACTTTTGCACCGTAGGTAACGTAATCTATTCGCAATTCCAAACACAACCCAAATACATAAAGAACATAAATTTCTTCTTCTTTTTTTTTTTTTTTTTTTTTTGCAGTTGGAGAAACTTTTGTAAAGTGATGTTTTATTAGTTGAGGTATTATTATATGCATGGTTTGGTGATTGTGGGTGAGGACTCATCAAAGTTGTCCCTTTTCTTGGCTTCATGCATTTGCATTTGGTTGGTTTGGTTTGTGGTTCAACAGTTTTCATTAATTGCTTGGTGTATTGCTGCTAGCTTTTGTCATTACCCTCTTTCTAGATGTGTTTTTACTTTTGAAATAAATACAATTTTGCAATCTGTCAAAAACAACTACACTATGTCTCACTTTGTCAGCTTAAATTTGAGGCTCAGATTATTATTATTATTATTATTTTTTTCAATTTTATTGTTTATTTGGCAAAAATGTAAATGACGTAAAGATTGAAGATGAAAGAGATGGATTAATTGAGTTCAACTGCGCTATTTTAAAAAAATTTAAATTTACACGACAGATAAAGTTATGATGAGCAAAATAATAATAATAATAATAAATATTTACGATCGAAAATTATTTTGCTTTCATGATACACTTTATAAAAGGCCATGAGATTTAGGACCATAGGATTATAATTATGACACTACAGATCATATGAATCACACATCCCACCCACTGGGTTTTGATTGCCACCACACAAGCCACACATCTCCAAGATGGTGTGAGGCTCCAAGCCTTGTGGAGGGACCAATCTGACTCTTAATTATAACCAGTTGATTGTACTGTAAGTTATAATGTTGGTTGATAAAGCAAAAAGTATTAAATTAAAAAAATAATTTTATAATTTTTTTTTTTTTTTTTTTTTTTTTTTTTTTGGGGTGAGAAATACATTGAATAACATATATATTTTTATAAAATTTAATTTTTTAAAAAATATAGTTAATTATATATTAAATATTTTATCTTGGTTAGATAGTAAGATAAATTTATCTTTTTATTTTTTTATATATTTTTATATTATTTTAACAGTTTGAATTTTTAAAAATTATATTTGAAAGGATAAAATTAATATTTTATATATATTTTGTTAAAAAATAAATAATAAACTAACAGTAATAAATCAGAGAAATATATATATGAACAACTTAGTTTTTTTAAAAAAATAAATATAAAAAATTAAATTTTATAGGAATATATCTACTGTCCGATATATTTGCATGAGGCTATATGAAATTAATTCTAAATTAAAATACACTCAATGATTTTTTTTTTTTTTTTTTTTTTTTTTTTTTACCACATATAAGATACATAATTTTATTTCTACCTTCTATTCGTTGCACCAAAAGTTTTGAAAATTTGCCCGGTAATAAGCTCTCAGTTTAAAAAAAAGAGTGAACATTCATTTCCATTTTTTGTATAATTTATAGGATAAAACTGCTGTTTTTATCAAAAATTACAAGAAAATATGTATTTAGGCGAGTCGGAATACTAAGCTACTACGAGTACGATCGTATTCGTACTTATTAATTATTTTTTACATAATTTAGAGTATTTTAGAATTATGAAAATCAAATGTTTTAATTTTTGAACATCATATACTTTATGATATTCAAATGGTTTTGAAATTAATAATTTTAACGGCTAATCTCGAGCATTTCTTTGTTTAATGGTAAAAAAAAATCATAATTAGTTGAACTTTTTAGAAAAATTTTGTTAACTATTTAGATTAAGATCAATAACTTTAATTTTAAACAAAAGAATCTGATATTTTATTTTTATAATTAAGGTCGTTCAATTTGGTTGTTTATTTTATACCCACTTTATTATAATTTTTAAAATTTACAAAATTTTATTCTAAATACTTTAAATACTTTAAATTATATTTACTGATATGAATTATCAATTCAAAAATTTTATCAACAAGTATAACTTATAAATATAAAAATTCTAGTTCGTGAACTAGCCGTACGCAAGTTGGCTCACAAAAAGCAAATTAAATTATCACGAGCCAAATACGAACTGGCCTACGAAAAAACAAAATAGATCGTCAATTCTACAACGGAATAAAAAGTTTTTAAAAAAAAATAAAAAATTGATTCTTAATCTACTAATTAAATTTGTAAAATATAAATTTCTTTATATTTGAATTGACTTAAAATTTAAATAATAAAAAATTATAATATATATTCAAACTATATAGAGTCAAACTCCAACTCATGTTTGACTCATTAAAATTACAACATAGAAAATTTATTTGACTTATTTATAAAATAAGTTCCCATCTCACAAGCTTATTTTGAATCAAATATAAAGTGATTTGTTTTCAAAAATTGCGATGCCTCCGAATCCCTACGCGTTTGGATGTGGACTAGAACCGGGAATAACGGGTTTATCCCTCTTATTCTATCAAACGCATTTGGAATTATCTGGTATTGCTTATTCCAGAACAACTAGAATAAGCTGGAATAACAGTTCTTACCCATTATTTTATAATTTTTTTTTTTTACCAAACTACCCCTCCTCCCCTCCTTTCTCTCTTCCCAATATACTCTCATCATCACAAATCCCTCTCTCTCCTCTCTCTCTTTTTCTTATTCCCAATACACTCTCATCATCACAAATCCCTCTCTCTCCTCTCTCCCTCTCTCTTTATCACATATTAACTCTTGAGGGCAAAAAGATAATTTACCCAACTTATCTTTTTTATTCCTCCTATTCCTCATTATTAAACCAAACATAAAATCTCTTATCCCTGGAACAATCCCAAATGCTTTTTCGCTCTAGTTCCGTACTTTATACTTATTCTCGATTTAGCTAATTCTACCTTAACCCGATTCCAAACGCAGTCTAAATTAATTAATTTTGGGGACACTTCCCATGTTCGCATCCCATCATAGATAGTACCAAATGCCTCGTATAGCCTTATTAAATATATATATATATATATATATATATATATATATATATATATATATATATATATATATATATATATATATATATATATATATATATATATAAAAAGCCAATCAAGCTTTTTTTGTGTTTTAAAAGAAATTATAATCTAATTTTATTTAGATAGATTAGAAAATAAAAACATAAATATTATTTACGCGAGTTTATTTGTTAATTATGGGGAAATTTTTATTTTTTCTCCCTACCAACTTCCCAAGTAATTTGATAAATTTATTAGTTTAAATTATTATTTAATATTATTACTATTATTATTATTTAATTTAATTATATAATTAATATTATTAAAAATAAAATTTAATATTACTGTAAATAAATATAATATAAAATAATATAATTTATACTAAATATAAATAAATATATTAGTAGAGTTTATATATTTTTAAAAGCAAAAGTTCATCCATTCTTATAAATTTTTTACCATTATATTTGTATTGAGATTTATATTTTTTATTTTTTTCTTTCTCTCTCTTTTTAGTTGACATTACAATAGCACAAATTCTAATACAAATCTAATGGTAAAAAGTTTACAACTACAAATTGGTTTGTATTTTTAAAATTATATAAGCTATACTCTAAATATATTATTATTATTATTAGGGGCAATTTTCTATATACTCCTAAAAATTTTTCTGTTTTTAGATTTACCCCTCTTAGAAGCCTAATATTAAAACTACCCTTCTTACGTTCCAACTTCTTTCTAAAATACTCCTGAAGTTAAATTCTGTTAGTGTACCGTTTGGAGCTGCCGTTATCTGTGTAAAATTATTATTTTGCCCTTTCAAATATTTCCTTCTACCATAACCAATTTTTCTTATGTACCCTTAAAATTTTCAATAGTTTTGATAGATAGGGACAAAATAAGTATATCTGATAGTTTTCAACTCCGATTATTATTTAACTCTAATTTAACCTAGTTAACTTAACAAAGAAAAACGGTAGGGATATTTTTAATAACGGTGGAACGTATGAAGGGTATATTGGAAAGAAAAAAATAAGAGGGGTAAATCAGATATTTCTTCAGATTTCAGAGATACACAGGAAATTATCTCTTATTATTATTACACATTGATATAATTAAACATCTAACCTGACTACACATATTACAACATGAACACCGTTGGCTATTTATTTATGGGTTAAAATAGGCTTAATTTTCTGTCCCGTGACAATAGGTCCAGAAGACTAATAAGTTGAGTTGGGTGAGCCCAATAAGTTGTATGAGGCTGCGGTGCATAATAGATCTAACGGCAAGAGAACCAACAATAGACTTAACATCCATATGGATTGAGTTCAATCGAAACCCGTAGGCGCTGTGTCTGTTCGCTTTAAGTGAATTAGTTGCGTATTTCTAACAGCTCGAGCCTTTCGGATTAATGATTAGCGTCAACGATCCGACAAGAACACGACTAAAAATAATACGACTATACATATTTACGTGATAGAACTATACACTTGGTGCTCATTTGGTAACGGAATAAGACAGAACTAGCTATTTCGGGGATAAGTATAAAGTGCGGAACTAATATAAAAAAACGTTTGGGATGATTCCAGGGATAGAGATTTTGTGTGAGGAATAAGAAGAATAAAGAATATTAATTGTTTTAAATGACTTTTTTGCTTTCAAACTTTATTATGTAATAATGAGGTGAGAGATGATACCTCGGGAGACGTGGGAGAGCAAATTCTCACTTATTCTAGTTGTACTGGAACAAAATATTCTCGTAATTTCTGATTTGTTTGTAGGGATAAGGGGATATCCCCTTATCCCCAAATAATTTTATAAATATATTAGATAAAAGTAAAAGTGATATAACTATATCATAAATATAAAATATTTTGAAAAATTAAAAAAATAAAGAAAAAATAATTTCTCATTCAAAATTAACATATAAATTCATACTAATAATATTAAATTATTATTATTTATAATTTATTCAAATAAAATTAAATTAAAAATATTTTTTGAAAAAATAATTAATTTTAAAAAATATTTTTTTAATAAAATTAAATTAGGCATTGGTTTCCGTAGATCGCGGGTACATAGAGTGAGAAAACGACCGCCCACGTGGTTTGGTGCCCAGTGCGCGTCTTCTTTTTGTCCTTTCCATCGGTCCCTCTTCCACCACACTTAGGCCACCACGTGGCTCCTCGTGATTCGCGCCCACTGATCAGCACCATTATTAGTGCCCCTCAAATCATGGCCGTCCACCGTCGTCCTCACCATCTTAGTTCTCATCTAATGATAAAAATATTCAAGGAGAGGAATATTCAAAATTTTATTCAACTTCAATTCCAATAGAATAAATTTATTTAATATTAAATATATATAAATATAAATATAAATATAAAAACTAAAATTTAATTGATTTGGATTAGAATATAATTTTTGAAATTTAAATTAATTTTATATTATAATATATATATATATATATATATATATATATATATATATATATATATATATATATATATATATATATATAATTTATATTTTAAAAATTTAAATTTACTGTAATATATTTTAAAATATGATAAAAAAAAAATTATTTTGGATTTAGATTTTTAGATTCGAGTTTAGATTCAAATTTTAAATTTTTAATCAAATTTAAATTTAAATATAAATTTTTTAAATTGATCGAATTTGAATTCGGATTTGGTTTCAGATTTAAGATTTAATAGTCGATACGCGTTTTTGAAAATCCACCCCGTTTCGTTGACATTATAAGATTCCATCATGCATCGCATGCATGCATCCATGCATATCATGCCACGTACCCTCCCTCCCCGGATCCAATGTAGGGGTGAAAATGGGTCGGGTTTTTTTGTGTCAGATCCTGATATGGTTTCGAATATCCAACGAATATTACAATTTATAAAAACGGATTTGGATACCAACCGGATGTTAACTGGATATACGGATATATATTTAATATTTTAAAATATATATAAACTTAAAAGTAAATTTTATTTTTTTTTTCAATATACTACATGTAATAATTTTGAATTTTATAAAATATTAAAAAAAGAAAAAAACCTTAGGAATTCTAAAAACTTATTATTAAAAAATGGATTTGAAGAGAGTGGGTGTAATATGTTGAAAGTATATCAAAATTAGGTTTATGTTCGGATTATCTGAATCTGAATTTGAAAATTTATAAGTGAACTCAAATTCGAATCTAAATTCAAAAAATATTATAGTTGGAGATCTGAAGCTGAATTTGAATTTGGGGTCAGTAGTAAATGTCTAATTTATATTCAAAAAAATTGAATTTAGAGTTGGATCGGATAATATTCGACATGTTGTCATCCCTAATTCTAGAGCCTATTTGTTTTATCAAAAATGGAAAAGGATATATTTTTTGTTTGGTTCATCGTAACTTCATATTCGGTCAAAATTTAAATTTTTTAAAATAATAAAAATCAAAATCAATTACAAAAAAAAGGTGAGAAAAAAAAATAAAATATTAAGACTAAAATATAAAAAAATCTTTCATAAATACTCTTTCTTTTTTTTTTTACTTTTATCTCTTGACTTTCAAAAATCTAAATTTTACCTTTTCAAAATTTTTAAAATATTTTCAAAAGGTTATAATTTAATAGAGAAGACGAAATGACCAACTTGTCCTTATTTGTTCTATAAAAAATATAAAATTTTATTATATGTCTATTATTTTCAAAGTTACATATTTTCGGTATAAATTATAAAATATTGACCGATTGGTGAAGGAATCCTAATGAGGCGGGACTAAATGCATCAACTTGAAATTTCAAAAAAATAAAATATAATTTTTTAAAAGTTAGAAAACAAAAAATAAGAAAACGAATATTTAGATTATTTTAGCCAAATATTAATTCACCTTTCTCACTTCTAAATTTTATACGTCATTCATTTTCTGCGAAACAAATAACAGAATTAGAAAACTTCAGTTTCACAACTATATAAATAAATAATGACAGAGAAATAATTTTAAGTTATAACTCTAATTAAATTATTCGAAAATCTACTGCAACCTAAACTTCTCTTTCACCTACTTCAAGTGTTCACAAAATTGTATACTTCTGCAATGAACTTTCATATATTTTACACTTTAATTCCTCATTATAATTAAAAACAAGTCTAATTATTTTAATAATAAAATAATTAATTTATTTAAAGATTAATTTTAAAATAAAAAATTATTTAATCACTAGGAATTAATAAGAATCAAATTAATCATCATATCAGGATATTATGTAGTACAGAGAGCACCCATAGATGATCAAAACCTATCACAAGCAAATCGATCAGGTCTGGGTACGTATATGGCCCTACAGGCAAAGTATTCGTCATTTGATTCTGTATCGATTTGACCTGCTAATAATAATAATTTGTTGGATTTAAACCATCGGTCCAAATGCTTAGATTCAGTTATTATTACTCGTGTATATGGTCTCTTATAAATTCAATCATAATTTTCTTTTCATCCAATGTGGAACTATTAGGGTGTGACAGATTTTGTCTGGACAGTGTATGTAGTGGCCCCGATCCCGTGCAGCTTTTTTCATGACCCATGTAGTGGAACACCTATTATTGGTGTGTCGGACCCACAATGTTGGACGGACTCAGTGAGGCTTCTGGATCAAGCCTGTCTTTCGCCTGCTTTCGCCGAAGTTTTGAAAGGGTTTCAGGCTAATCCGATGCCGGATTTGGATTCAGCGCGGAAAAACGTCGAAAATCGACTATTTACTCTTATTTTTCTGAGTCCAGATGCCCAAAAAGGGACACCCGAAAGTTTTATGCGCATTCTGATGCATGGGGAAGTCGTGGACCAGTCGGATGCCACGTGGCCGGCCGCTGATTGGCCGGCGCACGCGGCGCGATTCACAGAGTTTTGCGCTGGTGCATGGACCGGGCGCGGGGGACACGTGGCAGCCTCGGATTGGCGGGCTCACGCGACGCAGTCCATGGAGACGCGCGGGGAAGCGCATGCACCGGGGCGGGCTACATGGCGGCCTGTGAGTGGCTGGCTCACGTGCGCGCGGTCTACGCGTTAGGGGGAGCAGGCGGGGGCGGTTGGGGCAGGTGGGGCAGGTGACCGCCGTACGCGAGGCGCCACGTGGCACCCGGCGATTGGCGGGCGCCACCCACCCCATGTGCCCAGGTCGGGCCACACGGCGGATCCCCAGCGGCCCCACACACGCTGTCCGCTGTTCGGGACACGTGTCGGGCGCTGGGCGATCCGGGCGTTGGTCGCGGGCCGCGCCGGGAGGCGAATTCGGGCACTGTTTGTGCCCGAATCCCTCCGGGTGCCCGAATTTCGAGCTCGAAAGCTCATTAAGCTTGTTTTTTCGGGTTTTTTTTGGTGGAGGCCTATAAATAGGCCTGGTTCTTGGGCCCTTTTGACTCTTTTCCCGAACCCTTCAGCTACTGAGCCCTCTTGCAAGTTTGTTCCTCATCTTGTGCTGCATCTTGCGAAGGAGTTTCGAAATTTTTGGAGGGCGCCACATCGACGGCTTCGGCGATTCGGCGCAGTGCGACGTTTCTTCTTCGGTGGCCCATTTCCGTCGCGTTTCGCTCCACGAGGTCCACAGAGCTACTCCGAAGGAATTTTTGGACGATTTTTGTGGCGACGATTTCACGAGAGGTAAGCCTTCGATTTCTGTGTTGATCTCCTTGCTTTATTCTGAGTTATTGACACGGTTTACGAGGCATCTTTGAACCCCTTTGTTGCTGGTGGTTTTTCTGAACAGCGGAGGCTTGTCGGATTTTTATCTCTACACTTGAGTATCGGGTTTCGGCCTGTGAGAACTTGATCGACATATACTCTTCGCGAGGATCGCCGTTGTATTTTTATTGAAATTTTTTGAGATTATCTCGCAGGTGGGAATTAAGCTTATTTGGGACAGATTTTTCAGCAGTGTATGTGTTATGAGAATTTTGACTTATTGCAATGTTTGGACCATATCTTTGTACCCAAGAGGAGTTTTTGGGTGTTTTTGGACTCGTTGGAATCGTGGAATTCTGAGGATTGTCCCCGTTCAGTTTCAGCTTTTTTGGATCTTGGTTTGACGCGCGCTTCACGTGGGTTGCTTCGTCTCCAAAACCGGTGGACGGTTCTCTAACTCTATATTGTTAGTGAGCATGCATTATGTGAGCAGTATTAGAAAGCATGTTGTATCAAATAGGATTTTCTAGTGTAGTGATTCTGATCATGTTGATTATTACTTCATATCTGTGTTGATTAAATATTAGCATTGGACTTGATCTAGCACCCTGTCATATGTTACATGTATAACCAGACCAGTAGAAAACCCTCACTTGGGCTAGGTTCATTTATGCT
The DNA here is from genome assembly GCA_029204045.2 of Tillandsia leiboldiana. Classification (NCBI taxonomy): domain Eukaryota; kingdom Viridiplantae; phylum Streptophyta; class Magnoliopsida; order Poales; family Bromeliaceae; genus Tillandsia; species Tillandsia leiboldiana. The sequence continues at coordinate 29,377,854 of CM055073.1, forward strand.
TTAGACATCCACACTGTACATTCTATTCCTGGACATAGTGTTTTCCTCGCCCGGGTAGTGGGCTGAGTGGTCGGAATTTCTCTTAGTGTGGAATGCATGTTACACTCGTGCTTGGGGGCAGAGTGGAGTCTGGTAGATGTAGCTGGCCTTATATCTGTGGCGGGAGCCGTTGGGTAAACGGTGGTCCCGGGTTGTCGTATTTCTCTGTTTTATTTGTCGTCACTTTGTTAGTGACAGGGGTATACTAGTGATAGCAGGACCTAGAACCCAGACTGTTTTTGGACACACATAATTTCTATAAACTAATATTTTTCCTTCCAAACTTCGAGGGTCGCCGGAGCCTGTTCTTGTTTGATTTGGGTGAAGGCAATAGCCTTTCGGGGTTTGGAAAATAAAACTTATTTGAACTGATTTTATTAAAGAACTAAAATATATTAAATTGGGTTTCTCAGATTAAAATAGTTTTCAGTAATAACTGCCATATTTTATCACAAACTTCCTCACCCGAGAAAGTTTGGGTGACCTGGGTTCTAGGGGCCGTTCCCTTATTTCGGGACGAAAGCTACGGGGGTTGTACTTGAAACCTGTTCTTGTTTGATAGGGTTGTAGGTGTTGGTCTCCCGGAACTTTCGGACCCTGGTTGGTTTCTTCTGCATGTTTTACCAAGGGAGTTGTTTTCCCGAACTGTAAGGGGTCGAGAACTTCGAAAGGTTGAGTCTGGAGTCTGTTCTTATTTGATTGGGATTCTAGACACCGACCTTTCGGAATTTTCGGACCCTTATTGTGTCGGTTGGTTCTTTCTCGTCTGTGAGTTGAATGTCCTGTTTTGGGAGCCGTTGGGTTGACGACGGTCCCGACTGTTGAGTACCTCCAGCCATTGGGTTAGTATTGTGAGTTGGACATTGTCGATCTGATTGATCGTGGATTTGGATTATAGCCTGCATGAGCCATATTGAGCTCGACAGAGATGCGCGGATACTTTCCTCGGTGGGGTCGCGCCCCTCGAGTGCCGCTCCGGAGCTGGGCCTGCTATTTTACTATCGCGACTTGTCGACGCAGTCCCTCTGGCTAGGCCAGTTTTGGCAGTCACGGACGCCCTACGTAAGTCCCGTCCTCTTGTGAATGTGTGGCAGTAGGTGGACGCAGGTTTGACTGGACCCCATGTGGCAGTCACTGTGATTGGGTTGATTGAATATTTGGGTTAGAGTCGATGCATCATTTTCATCTGTATCACCCTTTGAACATTGTAGATAGAGGCATGATAGCTGTAGATTTCTTTCCAGCTTATCTTTACATTAGTATAGTTTCCTGTTATCTTATGCCTCTAGTAGACTTAGTGGGCAGACCGTCGGGCTTGGTAGCGGTACTCACTGAGAATTACTGTGGGATGTAGTTCTCACACCCGCCGTGGTGACTTTTCCCAAGGACCCTTTTTCCAGTTCCTGCTGTTCCAGTTGCCGACCCTTCTATTGCTGATCGAGGTGAGGGAGTCGCGAGCTAGTTCCCTATCCGTCCTTGGAGTATAGCTGTACCCCTTTTGGAGGTTAGTAGTACAGTCTGCTGGATTATTGTTGTTAGTTATTTTTGAGAGATTTTTGTAGTGAGGTTCAGATTTATACTATTTGACAGTTGTATTATCTGATTTCAGTAGTTTATTTTGTTTTCAGCTCTGATTTCTGTATAGCTGTAGTATCATTCTTTTTGCAGGTTAGGCACTTCGTCTATACGGGGCTTTCCGTATGGGCAGCGGATCTGTTGGCGGATCTGGATCGCAGTTTCGATCCCGGAACGTGACAGTGTAGGAGAGAATTCATACAATTGTGAGGAAAATATATACAACGCGTATGGAGTTGGCGGGGGAGGAATTTTCGGGCATACGTTTGTTCTCGGATTAGGTTTTAGCCGTGAACTTAATATGATATTCTTCCCTAAGTGGATGCATGCACTAGCTACAATTCTGTGCCTCTGGGGTTAATCTCGTCACTCATTAGCAGCAGAATTATCCACACTACTATTTGATACAAAAAATACATTTTTTTTTATAAATTTTGTATACCCCGTGACTTTATATTTATCACTTTTTAGAGCAGTCAGTAAATATTCTTCTGTCCACACAAACATATTCGGTTCTGAATTCTTATTTTCAGATAATGTACGTCCTAATTAAGATGTCACGTACGTATATTACACCATTCACTATAATAAAATTAGGCTATAGTGATATTTTTAAATATTTTTAAAATCTAAAAAAAATGTCGTTGACAAAAATACCGACACTTATTATAAGTGTTGTTATATGTGCCGTCGCTAGGATGTATAGCGACACATTTTTATAATGTGTCCCAAAAATGTATTCCTATAACTTAATTTTGAATATAGATGAAATATAGATAGGACATTTATACAAAAGTGTCACAAACATGTGTCCCTATAACCTAATTTTATTATAGCGATTGTAAATATCTAATCAATTATGTACGTTGTACGTATAAACTTGAGTAAACATATAATACGCGCTGAATAAAATTTTGGGTATTAAAACATGCCCTAGTTTGAGGCCTATGTTGGGACAATCTTTTTGTGATGCATTGCATTAGTAGCTAACTAATTATTAAAACCTACTTAGTAATTATGGCAAAAAATAATCACATTATGGTGAATGCATAACTAAGCTTGAGCACTTAGCACACAATTAAGTGTGAAGATGATGAGTTGGAAGGTGCTACTCGAGATGGCCATTGACTAGGACATTGATTATGTTATTAATTTTGTGTGGTGGAGATTAGGGGTGGCAATCCAGCTCGCTGTTCGCGAGTCAGCTCGTGTTCGGCTCGAAATGAGTTCGAGATCGAATCGCTCGTTTAGTAAACGAGCCGAACACGAGCTGAATTTTTCAGCTCGTTTAATAAACGAGTCGAACACGAGCTAGGGTCAGTGCGCTCGTGTTCGCCTCGATAACAGCTCGAATATATATATATATATATATATATATATATATATATATATATATATATATATATTACTAATTTTAAGCTATCAATTTTTTATGAATTTTAATTATTAGATTAAAGTTTTAATTTTTTAATTTTATTTCAACTTTTCACCTAATAGTATGAATGAAAATCAAACTTGTTGTTTACGAGCCAGCTCGTGTTCGACTCGTTAATAAACGAGCCGAACACGAGTCGAATTTTTCAGCTCGATATTTAAACGAGCCAGCTCGTGTTCGGCACGTTTACCCCAGCTCGCTCGTGTTCGGCTCGTTGACACCCCTAGTGGAGATACATGGAAATGTGATTTAGTGGTAGGAACTTTGAATTAATTAATTTGGGTTTCAATGCAATTAATTTTTAAAGGCTAAATTAAATAGGCCCACAAAATTTATATGTCTTGTGAATGTTGTGGTTACTATTAAAATGCTCTTGACTTATCGCAGCGATTTGTGACAACACTCTCATGCATAGTTTTACAGATGAAACATTTCATTTTATTAAATTAATTATGTAGCTATTATAATATTGGAGAGGGAGAAAGAGTCTTTTTATTTTGAGTGGAGAGGGTACGTAGGAGAAAGCTATTTTCTCTCTTTTGAATTGAGCAAAATTTTTGTGAGATGCATATTTACTAGAACACTGATAAAAAATAGAGGAAGAAAAAAAATAATAAAATAAAATCTTATCTCAAAAGTTAGTTTACTTTGCATTCTTAGTATTGAGATATATCAATTCTAATGAACAAAAATAGAATTGGGGCGAAAATATATCTGAATATACTTTTATTTTTGTCGGTAGAATCATAGAAAATATATCATAATCGACTTATTTTGATATATATTGAATACAATAAAATATTTTCTGCAATTTCAAATGAAAAACCTATATTTTTTTTCCTCCGAAAAATTTCAAGTACTTCTCGTATGGTTTAGCGTTTTTTTACTTTAGTATTCTATGATTTAAAGTGTTCATTTTAATACTTTGTGATTTTATTTTTTTCCTTTGCGTTATCCTCTACGTTAATTTTTTTCGTTAAACCAGTCGTAAGTTAAAACCATAGAATACTAACATAAAAAGTCGATAAACCACATAGGGCATATCTTAAGTTTTTTATTATATATTTTAATAAAATAATAATAATAAAGGAACCGGCGAAAAGAAAAAAATAAAATTATAAAGTACTAAAATCAGAAAACGTTTAACCACAGCAAAAATATTTTGAAGTTTATTTCTTTTCTCTTCTAATTACTAGTAAACATATAACTTTGCATGGTGCTTAAAATGGATAATAATTATATATCTCTCCTATCTAGATCTCTCTTTTTTTTTTTCTCTTTTTTTTTTTTTTCTCGTGCTCACTCTCCCTGCATAATATTATGTAATTATGTAAGGAAATAAGGATGTGGACTTTTCATCATGTTCATAATATTAATTAATATTATGTAATATATTTTGATCCTTCTAGTAGACTAAATTTTTCATAAAACTTATGAATTCTAATAATTGACCAACTTCTTAAAAGTTTTCAACATTGTATTGTCACAAGACTTTTCCGCCACACATCACTATCATCTAATCGTTCTTAAAATAATTTCTTTGCCCTAACTTCTAGAACATGATCTAATGCTAAAAGCAATCATTAAGCACCTAACCAAATACTGAAGTAGAAACTGTGTCCCTAATGAAAAGCTTAATGCAATGAGACAACAAAAACTGGTTATGACACTAAAACAGAATACATGATAGGTACCAGAAAGATCCAAGAAATTATCACACGACTACAGTTCATAAAGAAAGAAACTTACCAAACACCCCAGCAACCTTTGAAGCATTCCAATACAAATACTTCACAAAACCAAGGAAAAGTAAAAGATTTGACCACGTAAAGCACCAGAATTTGGAGCATTAAGACTTAAGACTAGATTTAAGGCACAGAATTTGGAGCACCAAAATTTGGATCTAGTTCTTGAGGGATATGAATCTGGATCCCGATCTTGTCTCAATATATATATATATATATATATATATATATATATATATATATATATATATATATATATATATATATATATATATATATTTGTATTGTGAAACTTCAATTTGATTTCCATGTTGGATCACAAGTTTTCTTATGTCAGAAAAAAAAAATTTGACGCACTATGCTATATAAGCTACCAATTTTAGATTTTAGATGTAATGAATAATACACAACCAAGCTAATTATCTACTAATTTATGGTATAAGAAGGGGCAAGTTTCCAACAAGGTAATTTACTTATTTAATCTCCTGTGTATGAGAAACATATCTAATCTCAATATGGAACACTTTATTTAATTTAATGAAGCAAAGAAAGAGAAAATAAATAAATGAAATTATGGAACCACAAAGCTCATACATTTATTTACTTCTTTCACATTGTCCTGGCCCCTCAACTAAGTCAAACCCTACATGCTCCCAATGATCAAAAAAGAAACATTAATAATATGTTTGCTATATCAATTATTATTTCATGGTATCCAAAGCATCCAAACATGCACTCTTTTTTATCCTCTCTATGGCTCAAATTACTAGAAGTGGTTTTGCTTAATTAATCTCTTTCTAATCCCTTCACCATTATTTTTCTAATTTTTTTATGCAAATTAATATGAAACCCCTCACATGCCTAGGTGGAAATAAAATTAATTTGCTTTCGATTTAATCCTTCCTAAGCTAAACCTATATATATATGGCACATATATGTCATAAAAACTGATGAAGAAAAAAAAATTGATGTCCCGCACGAACCTGGACAGAGTTTCGAGCTTCTAATGTTGGAGAAGACGCTCGAATCTGGACAGAGCTCCGAGTGTCGTTGGAGAAGACGCTTGAACCAGGACAGAGCTCCGAGCGTCGTTGGAGAAGACGCTCGAACCTGGACAGAGCTCCGACCGTCGTTGGAGAAGACGCTCTACAAAGCTTCGATCTTCAGCCTGAGAGCATCGACGACACCGCGTGCGCAAAGCTTCTGCCAGAAAAATAGGGTGAGCGGCAGATCGATGGTGGTGGAGGGGGGAAGCTAGAGGAAACCTTAATTATCTGCGGCAGCTTAATGGTGGTGGAGGCGCGCGGTACAGGTGGCCGCAGGGGAGGCTGTGGCGGCCGGGCGAGCGGACAGGGAGAGGCCGCTTGCGCGCGGGATGGATGGCCGCAGGGGAGGCGGTGGCCGAGGCTGCGGAGGCGCGCGGTAGAGGTGGCCGCAGGGAGACGGTGCCCGGGGGAGCTTGCGCGCGGACAGGGAGAAGCCTCGCGTGCGCGGTTGGGGAAGTAGCTAGGGATTTTTTTTGGGATTTTTTTCTTTTCTTTCTTGCGCACGATAGGTACCTGGCGGGAAAAAAATTTCCCCTGCGCGTGGGCGGGAATTAAAATTTTCCTTTGCTGGCATTTGGTAGATATTAATTAGGTTTTAGCGGTATTTTTTGCAAATGCCATTAAAAAAAATGCCAGTAAAAATTTTTTTAGGTATTTTTAATATAATTTTTTTTAAGATTAAATAAATAAATAAAATAAAATAAATATAATTTTTTTTTAACGGCATTTTTAAAAAACTGCCGGCAAAAATTTATTTTTGGTGGCTTTTTTTCTAAATGCCACCATAAAAGTGCCGCTAAAAGCCAACATTGGTGTAGTGCCACTATTGTGGTGTGGTCATTTCATTAGTGACCAAACCATGGCCCATACCTTATTAATTATTATTGATATGACCAAACCATGACCCATACCTTATTAATTATTATTGATATAGAAATGCTACATATATCCGAAAAATATTTTTAAATATAGTTGATGAGTTAAAATTTTTTGAGAGAAAGATAGCACTATACTATTTATTTCGTTTATTTTTAAAATAAATTTAGCTGAAAATGTGAAGCAACTAGGTTTCGAACTCGGGTCTCAAATATCGATCACCAAATTCTTTGCCACTTGAAATAGAGACGGTTGATGATGAGTTAAATTTTTAATGTGACATTTGAGACAGACAAGTACACGCCAAATTTGAAAAATTAAGAGAACAATTTCATATATATATTTCTGTAAATTAAATTTTACCATTTAATCATAACCGCACATTCCTTCATCCAAGAGCCGAAAACTTATGAGTACGAAAGGATTTTTCTCATAAAAGTATAGTAGTCGGACACTATATAGCGCAGGGCTACTATACTCTTATGAGTATAAATATCTTTATACTCATAACTTTTTCGCCCTTGGATGAAGGAATGTACGGTTAGGATAATAATGGTCCTCTTAGGTACCATTTGGATTACCCAAATCAAAATGGGATAGGGGGGAATGTAATATCCCTTCCTATCCGGTTTTTAAAATTTTTAAATATATAAAATTTATTTTTATCAGTTGACTATTATTTGTTTGCAATTACTTTTTTATCATTAAGACCATTATGACTGTATAAAAATAATTTTAATTTTTTAAGTTTATAATTTTATATTTATATAAAATGAAGCAAAAGTTAGAAAAAAAATATTAGAAAAAAAAATAATATTAAATATGTACCGATCCGAGCTACTAGTAATAATAATCCGTTTAGACCTGACGTTAGTTCAAATACACACATTTCAAGATCATCAGACGATGTGAGGCTTGTCTTACTAGCCCTGTCATCTAGATCCAGCCTCGACTATTAACAATTACTTTTTTATCATTAAGACTGTTATGACTGTATAAAAAATAATTTTAATTTTTCAAGTTTATAATTTTATATTTATATAAAATGAAGCAAAAATTAGAATAAAAATATTAGAAATAAAAATATAATATTAAATATGTAACGATTTGACTGACTAGCAATAATAATCCGTTTAGATCTGACGTCAGTTCAAACACACACAGAAAGACTCAGTCGAGACTCGTCACATACTTTCGACTGATGATTGGTTCTGATACCAAATATAGCGACGCACTAGTAATTAATAATAACTCGTTGGGTCTAAAACACAGCTCAAAATATTTAAGCTCAGTTATTATTACTAGTATACATATCTCTTATACACTCAATCACAATTTTATTTTTATCCTATGTGGAATTATTGGAATGACACAAAATATGATTAAAAAGATATTTGTTTAAGACGAATGGCCAACTTACTAATACAGAGATATATTTGCAACCTTAGATGGAGGGCAAATTTGATTAGTAAAGCTTTATAGGAAAACTATGCAATTTTATTATTTTATAGGGATACATAGGCAATTAATCCCAAATAAAATGGAATTGATATTTGGGGCTATATTTTGAGGTTCGAGATCAAACTAACTCCGTGAATACATATATATATATATATATATATATATATATATATATATATATATATATATACGTGTAAGATTCAAACTCTCTTTCTAAAAATATGTCCAGTATAATATTCACTGTATTAGACAATGGTTCCAGTATAAGAAGATTCGAGGAGAGGTCACCTAATCCATTAATTTTCTCAACTAACACTACAAAAATATAATATTTAATAATAATTTTTTTTTATATTTAATGATATTTAAAAGTGTTTTAATATAGTCTAACGATATATTTAAAATTGTCAGTCAAAACGTCGGCAAATTAAGAGTCACCATATATATACTGACATTTATACCAAACGTCGGTAAAATATCTTCTCACGCTTTAAAGCGTCAAGTTTTGTTAAAATTCTGACGCTTTAAAATATCAAAAAATTAAAAATAATAATAAAATTTATTATTTAATAAATTAATTTAATATAATAAAAAATTTATATGACGACGCTATTTAAAGTGTCGATATTTATTATATTATAGAAACACTTAAAACGTTTTTCTCAATAAACATCTAAAAACGCTCTTATATTAAAAAATTTTGTAGTGTAAAAAGACAAATTAATTAAACTTTGTATATTGCCATGTGAATGGAGATCTACTATTTTAAGCAACCTCTAGAAAACGTTTTTATATTAAAAACTTTTTGTAATGTAAACAGAAAAATTAATTAAATTTTTGTATAGAGATCTTGGTTAAAAAGATAAAAAAAAAAAGGAAAAATAAAAAAAGGTTTTCTACAGTGAAATTAATGATGCATATCCTTTTTAATTAACCAAAGGATAGTAAAAATGCATAAGAAATTAAGGCCACCTCATTAAGAAAAAAAAAACATTTAAAATTTGATAGAGCAAATTGTAAGTTTGTTCAAACTAACTAATGAGTCAAAATTTTAATCAGTCAACAACATGCAGAAAAAAAAATGCGGTTAATTAATTCTACAAAAATTAAAGGCTTTGGAGACGTTTGGTTGAATTTAGTTGCAAGTACAGTATAAATAAAAATATATATAGTTAAAAATACAGTAATTACGATTACACTACTTTATTTAGTTTTGTATAAGTTATAACCGTTGTAGTTATACTTTTTGTTTGATAATCTGAAGATGCTATATTATTATTATTATTATTATTATTATTATTATTATTATTATTAGTATTTTTATTTTTATTTTTATTTTTATTTTTGGTAGATTGGGTGATGGTTTTTTGTTAACCACTGCTGTTGGGGTCAAATGTGCCTATCCAAATACTGTTATGATTTGATTAGTTTTGTAATTAAATTTTAATTGGATTAAAATTAATATTTAAATTTATTAGAGATAAATTAATTTAGATTTAAATATTAATTAGAGTATAATCATAATTTAAGTGAATTTAGATTTATTTTGGACGGAGTTTATATATATCTCAATTATATATATATATATATATATATATATATATATATATATATATATATATATATATATATATATATATATGTTGATGATGATGGTACGATACAAAAAAAAAAAAAAAAAAAAAAAAAAGGAGAAAAAAAAAAAAAGGAGAGTAGCCTTTTAGGTTTATAGAAAAAGGATAATAATATTCTAGGTTTATAAAAGAGGAGAGAAGAGTAAGAAAAATTTAAAATGAGGGTTCCGATTGAAACTACTCTATTGCAGAAGAAAAAAAAAAGAAAAGTATGTGTAATTCTTTTCTTGGTTAATAAATCTTATTTCACCCGCATATTTTCTGTTTTGATTTTTTTTTTTTTTTTGTGGTTGTGGTCATCCAGTTACGTTGAGAGGACGGATTAATGATAAAAATTTGATTTGATATTTTCGTTGCAAAATTTTAATATTAGACGGTATCCAAATCTGGTACCGAAGCGATTACCGAATTTTTCAACAAATACTCTATTTGGTTTTATATGTAGATAAAATTACAATAAAGTAGTAATTGTATGCAACCAAATAACTCCAAAGGCAGTTCTACTAATTACAACTATTATTTCTAATGCTGAAAAGAGAGGTGTCAAACTTTTTATTTTTTTAAAATTTGTTTTTGATGGGCTCTCATTGTCAATTTGGGTTTCTAGATGACATTTGATATATTATGCATTTTGGTTTCTAAAATTCTAGCTTCTAATTTTTTTATTATTATTATTAAAATAAATTTGACTTTCAGCATTCTGATTTGTGGCTGAATGTCAAGTTGGATCGAATCACGTTCGAATTAGCGGCATACCAGATTGGATCGAGTCATATTCAAAATAGCATGAGATCACTAGTTAGACTGAATCATAATTAAAATTTATAAACATTATATCTGTAAATTTTAAATAAATAAATAAATTATATATTTTTAATCGTCTAAATTTTTAAAATTAATAATTAGACAATAATTTAATACCTAGTCCTTTGTTGCTATCATCTTTCACTTATTAATTTCATAGCAAGATATTTGTTTAATGTACACATGAATCATATGTAATGCAATTAATTAAATGAAAGCATGGATACATATAGCTGGAGAATAGTACTTCTCTAGATGTTACTACTGAGGTGGAGAACAACTAAAATTATTTGTACTTTATTATTTGTGTGGTAAGGAGTTGGTGTACATGTTTATGTTGTCACTTATTAATGAATTGGTACACTTGTCTTAGGTTTATATGAACAAACAAATATGTATGTGTCTTCATATGATAGGTGTATACCTAGAGGCTTATATTATGAGGAATGCTACACGTACACTTCAAAATGGGGTGTATGATGCACATCCCATTCATTCAATGATGGAGCTTCTTTCACTGATCATTTCGATGTGACCAGTAAAATTCATCTTATCCTAAAATGGATAGGATGTAAGATGTACACTTTCTTAGGGATGTACAAAAAGTATTTCCCTTATATTATATATAGGCTCCAAAGAATACTATATTAATTGTATGCGAGATCGAGATGATTATAGATACAGATATGAAAGAAAGTATGAAAAATTAAATTTTATATATATATATATATATATATATATATATATATATATATATATATATATATATATATATATATATATATATATATATATATGAGCGATTAATCCTAAAGGTCATTGAAAAGAAAAGAAAAGAAAAAGAAGAAAAATCAGTTAAAGGTTGGGGACCAATATTGGTGCAATTAATCCTTTGTTTTAAATACATTCCTATTAGAGTAGAAGTGGTCAGGATAAACTCCGATTGAATTTGGTACTAGATTCAATAGAATGCGAATACGAATGTCAAATTTTAATTTTTGAAATAAATTTGCATTTGTATACACATCCAAAGAAAAAAATTTATTTGATTTCGTAAAAATATTGACTGTATTCAATCATTTTCACCCCTATTACATAAGTGGCGATGTTATAATTTGTATTGTAGGGTGACAAAGTTGTTTCCTATTGTATGTTCGTTTATTTTATTACGAGTTTTACATTAAGATTGTATTTATATTTTGTTAAGTATTAAATTTTATTGAATAAAATATAAACAAGGAAAATTTAAACATGAGCATAGAACTTTAGTTGCATTGTGTCTTATTTATGTTAACAAATTTGATGCATTTTCTAATCTGAATATATTTTCAGCAGATATGGTAATAAAAATTAAGCATTCCATACATATCTACATTCGAATTCACATATGAAGAAAAGAATATGAATGCAAATATGTATGATTTTGTTAAAAATTCATCTGCATTCGACTGTTTTCGTTGTATAACATTCCAATTTATTTTAGATACATTCAATTAGTTTATAACTAAATAGGCCATCACTGGAAAAAATAATTAGTTAATTAGAGGTTCCACTTCCTAAGCATTTATTATTTTCTTTTTTTTAATCTTTTTTTTTTTTTTTTTTTTGGGATTGTAGTGTACCATGCCATAGTGATCAATTATGGTAATATATAAACAACAAACTTATAGTGCATCAACAAAACAATTTATTAATTAACAAAACATGTGGTCCAGTGTTATCATTGCTACATATTATGGCTCATAATTTAACTTAATTGAGGTCCTAATTTTTTTTTTATTAATTTGAAGTATATGAACTCTCTCTCTCTCTCTATATATAGAGAGAGAGAGAGAGAGTTAGTTAGGCTATTATTAGTACCACGTCATTGGTGCTATTAAGTTTTTAACTCTTGAATTAGAAGATATGTGGTTGGGATAATAGTGGGCCCCTTGAGTTTAATAAGTGGTTGAAAAAATAATAAAATCTAACGGATAAAAATAATCAAAGGGATTGATCTAAAGATAGAAAACTTGATAGTACCAATAACTTACTTCGTACTATTAATAGTATAGTAGTCTGACTATATATATATATATATATATATATATATATATATATATATATATATATATATATAGTTGTGCTGGAATGCTATTGATGGCACCATTCCAACTTTACCATCCATTTTATAGCTCTTGGATCGCATTGAGATTCGTGCAGGTTCTTTAATTAAAAAGAAGAGCTTTTTATTTTTTACTTTTTATTTTTATTTTTTCTTTTCTCTTTTTTTCATTAAAGAGTCTCCACGAATCTCGATGCGATCCAAAAACTACAAAATGGATGGCAAAATTGGGCTGGTGCTATCAATAGCATTCCAGCACAACTATATATATATATATATATATATATATATATATATATATATATATATATATATATATATATATATATATATAGGAAAATGCTATGTGTACACCCGTAAGGGGTGTACATCTCACACCCCCACCCATCTAAGGGTAGGGGTGTGATGATGGGTCACTTGATGTGACCCGTAAAAAATATCGCCACCATTAAAATAGTGGAGATGTATAATGTACACCCCTTCGGGGTGTACATGTAGCATTGCTCATATATATATATATATATATATATATATATATATATATATATATATATATATATATATATATATATATATATATATATATATATATATATATATGGAAAATGCTACTTGTACACCCCATTTGGGGGTGTACATCGCACACCCCGCCCATCCAATGGGTGGGGTGTGGTGAGGGATCACTTCACAATTTGTGAAGTGACCCCCCCACCCTTAGATGGGTGGGTGTAAGATGTACACCCCCTTTGGGGGTGTACATGTAGCGTTGCTCTATATATATATATATATATATATATATATATATATATATATATATATATATATATATATATATATATATATATTCCATCTTTCATTAATGTTGAAAAATTGAAGATTACAAGAAAATAAAAAATTATATATTTAAGATCAAAGTACAATAAACAAAAGGGTATATATAAGTGTACACCCTATAAGGGATGTACATTCTACACTCCATCCCATCCTGGATGGGGTGCATTCTACTCGTCACTCGATATAATGAGTGAAGGTATACCCACCCCACGATGGGGTGGGGTGTAGGATGTATACCCTTTATGGGGTGTACACCTAGCATTGCCTTATACATGCATACACTAAATCTGAGTTTTTTTTTAATAAAAATTTAGAAAAACTTAATTTTTAAATTTATATTTAGCAGTTCAAATATAAATATGCATATGGACTTTCAATTTTGACAATTAGACGGACTAAACTTTAAGAAATAGTTCAATAAATCTCCCTTCTTAATCAATCAAAGTTACTAATTATATAACTATTTTAGCTGCTTATATTGAATTATAATAATCTTCTAAAACTACAAAACTTAAAGAAATATATATATTTTTATATACATACTAGCATATGAAATAAAATAAATATTGAAGATACATTCACTCTGGACTTCAATCCCCAAGATTAATTACCACAACTAGATGTAGAATTGTTGGCACCAATTACTAATTTTAAAAGCACCAGCGGTAAAAAGATACAACAAATTCATTTAAAGTTTATAGAGATAATGTTTACGAATCTTGATTTTTGACTCAGCACAATTTGGCCTTTTTTGTTGGCTATTTATTTATAGATTAAAATAAGTATAACTTTTTGTCCCGTGACAATATGCCCAGAAGACTGATAAGTTGAGTTGGGTGAGCCTAATAAGTTGAGTGGGGCTGCGGTCCACAATAGATCTAACGACAAGAGTCCTAACAATAAATCTAACGTCGAGTTGGGCTGAGTCCGGTTGAGACCTGTGGGCGTTGTGTCTATACGCTTTAAGTCTGCGTTTGTTTTTGGAATTTGGGGGTATATATGCAAATAATACTTCTTATTCTGCCAAACACTAACCTTTTTTTGACAAAAAAAAATTATCCCGATCAAACCGGGTAATTCCCATTGTTTAGAAAATAACCCGTTTAATTAATCCCCTCCAACCATAGGAATTAGGCTATCCCGATGGTAAACCAAAATTAATCCCCTCCAACAAATTTAAAATTTAAAATTTAAAATTCAAAATTTAAAATTAAAAATTTACAATTTGAAATTTAAAATTTAAAATTTAAAATTAAAAATTTTAAAAAAATTAAAAATTAAAAATTGAAAATTGAAAATTGAAAATTTAAAATTTAAAATTTAAAATTTAAAATTTAAAATTTAAAATTTAAAATTTAAAATTTAAAATTTAAAATTTAAGATTTAAGATTTAAAATTTAAAATTTAAAATTTAAAATTTAAAATTTAAAATTTAAAATTTAAAATTTAAAATTTAAAATTTAAAATTTAAAATTTAAATTTTAAATTTTAAATTTACAATATAAATTTTAAAATTTAAAATATAAAATTTAAAATTTTAAAATTAAAATTTATAATTTAAAATTGAAAATTGAAAATTTAAAATTTAAAATTTAAAATTTAAAATTTAAAAAAAAAAAATTAAATTTTCAATTTTCAATTTTACGTTTTAAATTTTAATTTTAAAATTTTAAATTTTAAATTTAAAATTTTAAAATTTATATTTTAAATTTAAAATTTTAATTTTAAAATTTAAAATTTAAAATTTTAATTTTAAATTTTAATTTTAAATTTTAAATTTTATATTTTATATTTTAAATTTAAAATTTTAAATTATAAATTTTAATTTTTACATTTTAAATTTATAATTTTCAATTTTAAATTTTAAAAACTTAAAATTCAAAAAATACAGTTTTTACCTATGTTGTACATCATTGTATATTGATTATACAATAATATAAAATGCACTAATATATAAGGGCAAATTTGGTATTTTGGATTACAAAAATCTACTTTTTCTATTATTCTTCTCCAATTAGAAAAAACTTGAATCAAACAATATTTGTTTTATTCAATAGAATAGGATGGAATATTACCAAACACAATATTCATTTTATTCTTTTTTTATCCTAGAATATAATAGAATTATGGGAATAAAAAAATTAATTCTCCTCAAATTTATTCTATTTCCAAACGCAGCCTAAGTGAATTGATTGCGTATTTCTAACAACTCGAGCTTTTGGGATTAATGGTTAGCGCAAACGATCCGACAAGTGGCATCCACGGATTCGATTCCCACATGGCGTAGGTGTTGGGAGAGGAATTGTTGGCTATTTATGGAAAATGCTACTTGTACACCTCCATTTGGGGTGTACATCACACACCCCACCCATCCAATGGGTGGGGTGTGGTGAGGGGTCACTTCACAATTTGTGAAGTGACCCCCCACCGTTAGATGGATGGGTGTAAGATGTACACCCCCTTTGGGGGTGTACATATAGCATTGCTCGCTATTTATTTATGGGTTAAAATACTGTCCCGTGACAATAGGCCCAGAAGACTAATAAGTTGAGTGGAGCAGCGGTCCACAATAGGCCTAACGGCAAGAGGCCCAACAATAGACCTAACGTCCAGATGGATTGAGTCCGGTTGAGACCCGTGGGCGCCGTGTCTATACGCTTTAAGTGAATTAGTTGCGTATTTCTAACAGTTCAAGCTTTTGGGATTAATGATTAGCGCCAACGATCCGACATTCACCACCTAGCTAGTAGACTTCAATTGTAACTCGGTCGAATCCGATCGCCGCCACAAGGCATGAATCGAACTCTTGACCTACTATAATATCTCTGGTAGAATTATTGATACTAATTGTTAATTTCAAAAATTAGAGTTGCTAGGAAAATACAATCAGTTTGCTTAAAATATACGAACACAACACTTGCACGTCTCGATTTGTGACTCGGTCCAACTCGTCTTTTGCCATATAGTTCGTAGATTTTAATTGTGACTTGGCTCAATCCGGCCTCCACTGCAAGATGGTATTATGTCCCCGGAGAGAAAAAAAAAAAAATTTCTTATGTTTTTTAAAGTTATGTAAAATTATATGCAAGACATGTTATCAAAATGACCGCTCAATTCTACCAAAATCAAAAGCTTAGACGCATGTTTGCAAAAGTGTTAATGGTTGGGAATTTTTGTACATTTATTGTTTCCTCTTATAATAATTTGCAAGCTGTATTTGTATGTACTTATCTCCAACACTCTAATCATTTATGATTAATTATTGGTTAATTTTTCTTAAACAAAATCAAATGAAGATTAGAAAACATACAAGCATACAAATTAACAATTAAGAGCTGGACATGGATATATAATGTCCATACACAACCCACCTTCAAAGTTAATTATTATTTAAATCTTCGACGACAAATTATAAATATTTATTAATTTATTAAACTAATAAAGCAGCTGATATCTAATAATGTGTTTAACTAACATAATCTTATGCAAGAACAATTTAATTGTGTACTTAATAAATTAATAACTCATCATGTGTTCCAACATAGAGGATCACTTAATTAGCTGGGCATTTTGTACTATATTAGTATGTTATTTATAAATATATGTATGTAACAAAATAAGTTTTGCCCTAGCTAGGTGCACTTTGATGCCCTAAAAAAAAATCCAAATGTAAGTTGTAGGTTTCTCTTAATAATGAAGGAATATTAGCACATTTTACAACCAAACACAAGTTGTTTTTGCCCCCCCCAAAAGGTGGGGTTTTCATTGCCTAGTTCTATGTAAACAACTCTAACAACAACATGTTTTTGTTCTTGTTTCTTTGTAGGCTTGCTTAGACAATGTAAAACCATTGTTTTGATCAGTTTTGTTTTTTCTTTTTTTTTTTTTTTTTTTTTTTTTTTTTTGGTTTCAAAATGATGTCAACAAAAAGAGAGACATTGGAAAGGAGAGAGCAAAGGTGACTGTTATTACTGTCTAAGGTTAGGATAATCAAGGTAAATAATTGTACGGTTGTTCAGAATTTGAAATATTTAATAGGTGTTGAGTGACGCCCCCAACAACTTTTTAAAATTACTTATTCTAAAACTATTCTAGCTCTAACACATTTAACCCTTTTAACTTCTTGCGTTTAGCTACTGTCTAAAATAACGTTATAGTCGAATTAAGAGATTTAATCATATTTATACCTTATATATATATGACTAATCCAAATTATTAGAGTGTTGCATTTCTTCTTCTTTTAAGTCCTGACGACTTCGTTAGGCTCAAACAAGATCGTCAGGCTCAAATTATGTGAGACTCATCTTGTTAATCTTAACCGACCTTGTGTGGAGCCGCACTCCACCCACAACAGTTATCACCCGGGAGAGCCACGCTCTGTCCGCTGTATAATTTTAACTCAGTTGAGACTCATCTTATATTTTTGGCTGGTGATTGGCTTTGATACCAACTGTGACTTCCCAACTTCCCAGAGGTCATCCATCCTATAACTATTCTAACTCTAGTACGCTTAACCCTTTTAACTACTTGGACCTAACTGCCGCTCAAAGTATTTTAACCGGATTAAGATGTTTAGTCCTATTGATACTTTATGTATACAACTAATCCAAATTTTAAGGTGTTATATGTTGTAAATCATCAGAGCTCTTAATTATATGACATATATGGCCTTGTGTTTTTGGGAGACCGAACTTATATACTCTTGTACATAGAAATGTGACATTCTGCCTTCCCAGAAGGTCATTCATTATAGTACTATTCTCGTCCAAGCATGCTTAACTGTGGAGTTCTGACGGAATCCGATGCTTTAGTACTACTGCGACATCCCAACTTTTCAGAATGTCATCTATTTTAAAACTATTCTAACTCTAACACGCTTAATTATCTTAATTTTTTAGATTTTGCTATACTATCCAAAATAGTATACCAGAGTTAAAGAGATTTAGTAACTAATTTAAATTTCGAAAGTTGCATCAATTTTTTTTTGATAGATTTACGCACACACGCACAAAGTTTTTTCGCTTAATAATTTTTTTAAAAAAATATTTGATAGGAACTGTAATAAGTGGATATACCATTATTCAGAAATCGATATAGATACCAATATTTCTGAAATCGATATACCATAAGCTATGTTAAGGTTCAAAATGGTCCTGGCCTCTCTCAATTTTTTAATATTATTTGTTAGTTCTAAGTATTAATTTAATATTTTTTTTTAGATAGACATGACCCTTCTCAACTTTTAAATATTTACTTAATTTATTTTTTATGTCAATATAATTTTCTTTTTTTTTTCTCTGTATATATTTTAAATAGATAAAAATATATTAAGAGTCGCATACTTATATAAGTTATTGTGAAATACATCCTTTAACTCTAAATATTTTATTTTATATTTTTTTAAAATTTCTATCCAGTGAGTTATTTTATTTAATAAAATAAAATATTATATTAAATTTAATAGCTCTTTGATCTAATAATCATTAAATATTATAATTTTTTTTTATTAAAAATACTAAGAATTCCATCGATTGCAAACTGAATTATTATAAGATTTAGTAAAATTTATAGTTATTTAAATATAATAATATAAATATTTGTAATTAAAAATTAATTTTAATATTTTTATATTAATTATTAAATTAATAATTTTTTTAAAAAAAAATTGATTAGATAAAATTATATTTATGTGCTAAAATTTTTATTTAAATATATTTTGAACTCAGAATTAAATTCTAGCTTCGTACTTACCTTACAAATTAAATACTAATATTATTAGGTTAACTACACCAATATTGGTTTCTAACCTTTATATTTTGTAGCAATTATTATTTAGTTTAAGCCATCTAAATTTTTTTTTAGTATTGATAGAATATGCTAAATCAACACCAATAAGATCCTGCCTATCATATAAACTATTATTATAGTCATATAATATCTGATCAATTTTGGCAAAATTAATTTTAAAGATTTTAGAGTAAATTGGTAGCATGCCCAGTTCAGCGTCAAAAATATCAGATACTCTAAAAAATAATAATAATAATAATAATAATAATAATAATAATAATAGTCATCATGTGCAATAATAATAATAATAGTTATAAATATGATTTTAAAATTTAAGGATGTGATTCTAAAAAAAACAAAGAAAAAAGAAAATTGGGTTTCAAAAAAAAAAAAAAAAGTTAGGTAAAAGTTGGAGACCAATATATGGTGTAATTAATCATATATATGAGTAGTGCTAGGTGTACACCCTCAAATGGGGTGTACATCCTACACCCACCCATCCTAGGGTGGGTATTCATCCACTCGTCACTCGATGTGACGAGTGGAATTCACCCACCCCTAGGATGGGGTGGGTGTAAGATGTACACCCCATTTGGGGTGTACATCTAGCATTTTCCTATATATATATATATATATATATTACTTTGCTTGCTCAATGAGCCAAAGCTTTTCACTGAAGCAATTAATTATGTGGAGAAGATAAGTCTTATGAGAAGGACTTGGTCAGATGCCAGCTCAATCACATTAATTTGTGGATCAAAAATATAAAAAAAACATGTCAACTTATGAGTGGTAGTAACTTAGAAGAAGAGCCATAATCCATTGACATAAAAACACTAAAACATGGAGTGATAAAGGTGTGATTTTGACCTTTCAAAATTAAAAAATTTAAAAAATAATGATATAAATAATTTCAAACTAAACTGAACTAGAATAAAAAATATAAATATATATATATATATATATATATATATATATATATATATATATATATATATATATATATATATATATATATATATAAACGAGTCTGAATTTTTTTTTACGTGAGCAATAATATATTTTTTAAAAAATCTACATCTTACTTCCCATTTATTTAATGGATAAAATTTTTTTACTGATCAAATTATTTTGAGTGAAATATAAACTTTTTACTAGAGTTGGCTAATAACTTGATAATTGTTATTACCAGTAATTTACATCATTTTTATTCAAAGAAAATTACGAAATAAATAATTTCAAACTAATTTGAGCTAAAAAAAAATTTTTTAAAAAAAGGAAAAAAAAAGAAGAGTTGGAACATTTTCACCTTTCTATCGTATCTGGTAATCACTAATCACATGCAAGTCATTTTCATCACACTCACTCAAGAAAATGAAAAAAAAAAAAATGAAAAAAAAAAAAGAAAAACGGCTAAACGCAACTCCACGTGTCGCACGATGCCGTCCACGTCACGTATGTCCCCACACCACGCCAACTCATCATCCTCACCCATCCGCATACATTCCCCCCCACCCATACGATGCATCATACATGCCATACATGCTCCATATATACATACATACATACATACAAACGTACATGCTTCCCATTAACCCTCGTCCCCTATTTAAAACACGCACCATCAGAAACACCTATAGAGATAGAGAGAGAAAGAAGAGAGAGAGAGAGAGAGAGAGAGAGATGGGGAGCTCATCCTCAGAAGCCGAGTCCCCCGCATCGTCCCCAACGCGAAACCCTAGCCCCTTCCCCATGGAGACGAGGCGATCGAAGAAGAAGCCGAAGCAGAGGAGGGCGAGGGCGAAGGAGGAGGAGGAGGAGGAGGAGGAGGAGGAGGAGGAGGAGATGGGGTGGCGGGGGATGGCGTGGGAGGAGGCGTGGCCGAGGAAGGGGAGGATCGGAGGCGGAGGCGGAAGCGGAAGCGGAGGCGGAGGCGGAGGCGGAGGCGTAGGTGGGGTGATGCTCGAGGGCTACGTAGAGGGGTCGGAGAACGGATCGGAGAGGGGAGCGGGGGAGGGGGAGGTGGGGAGGACGAAGAGCCTCACCGACGACGACCTCGAGGAGCTCAAGGGGTGCCTCGACCTAGGGTTTGGGTTCAGCTACGAGGAGATCCCGGAGCTGTGCAGTACCCTACCCGCCCTCGAGCTCTGCTACTCCATGAGCCAGCGCTTCCTCGACGAGCAGAGCCGATCCGCGGAGGGGGATGTTGCCGAGCCGAGTGCCGCATCGGCTGCGGCGGTGTCGTCTCCTCCGATCGCGAATTGGAGGATCTCTAGCCCTGGTAAGATCCCTCTTCTTTGTTTGCTCGATTGGTTAATTTGTTGCAGTTTTTGCTAATTTTGGGATCCATGGGGTTTGGATCTGAATGATGGGGTTGCAGTGTTTTGTTTTTTCTTATTTCCCCAAAAAACTAGTGGGTTTTTGTTGCTTTTTTCACCCCTCTCCTAAATAGCAACTGATGGTAAAGTTGGGATTTTTACGAGATGAATAGTTCATTTCTACTCAAAAATGGGAAATTGATTAAGGATCTCAGATCCACCCTGGGAGAGAGTGTACTTGTGAGAGAGGTTTGTATGGGTGCATGGTTAGATTAGGAGTTGATGATGATCAACTTGAATCTTGTGATCGATCTTCTGGAATTGTGGATCACCAACTCCTCTTCATAACTCCATGTTCCTCTGACCTTCACATGATTTATTTTAGTGGGTATACTGTAATCAGATTAAAACTGCTATGTCTTCAATGGAAATTGTAAAACCAAGTTGTTGATTATAAATTATTTAAAAATATCCTTCTCTTGCAGCTTTTAAGCTTTTAGAGAAATATAGCTGTTTCACATAATTTAACAACAAGATCTTACCTTATTCACCTGTAGTTTCTCTTTCTTGTTGTAGCTCTTATTGTTGCTTGATTGTATTTGTGAGCTTTAATTAGGCCAGTGTATGATCAGATCATAACAACTTGCTGTAGCTGTGAATAACCGAAAAAATTGCTTCAAGAATATTTCTCCATTGTATGATCAACTCATAATACCTACAGTAGCTGTAATTTTTCACAACTTCTCTTTGAAATTATTCTCATTGTATGATAAAATCATAATACCTTTAGTAGAAAACTTGGTCTGAAATTTCTTCGGGTCTTTTACTCAAGGGGATCATCCTGAGGAGGTTAAAGCAAGACTCAAGTATTGGGCTCAAGCAGTGGCGTGTACTGTGAAGTTATGCAGCTGACGAGCGGCTATAACATTTACTTGTTGACAAGAGAAACGCTTGCTTCGATCACGCACAATTCGCTCTTTTAAGGAACATTGCGGCTCAATTCCCTTGGTGGTGATGCAGTACAAACACCGGCAGATGCACAGCACGCACTGAACCTAATTCGAATGATCATGCAGAGACGCTGACACGAGAGAAATCTGCAGGTTGGAAAGAAGAAATCCATCCCCACCGAGTCTAATCTCCATTTTCGTCATGTTGAATCGAAATGTAATTTCTTTTTTTTTTTGTGTTAAATACATTAATTAGGTTCGAATAAAAGCGCCTTTTTCACTTCATCTGAGTAAATTTTTGGTTCCCGTGCTATCTTCAACCCAAGATATGGGAAATTTCTGGGCAGTATTCTGAGTCCCTCCGCCAGAACTGGAATCATGACCACCTTACCTGCAGAGTTTTGTGTTTTTGTGATGGACATGTTTGGATTTGTGTCTGAAAAGTTCTTTGTGCCCATTGCAGTCCATATATACTACAACAGGATCTTACCCTCCAAGGTTGAGGATTCGGAACATGGAACATGCGGCTGAAAGACTCTACTGAAATAAAAACATGTGAACATGTGCTGTCTGGAGCAGAGAGAGAGTTGGTTACTTATCATACCTCGCGTCGATTCGTACTACTGAAATAAAAACATGTACAGCGAAGAACTGCAAGGTCGGTAGGATGTAGCGCGGATCGGATCGGACATGGATGATAGTCGAAAGTTGGAGGCCTTCTTAGGATTTCTAATTAGCTTCTCTGGAGAAGAAGATGAGTCTTCCTTGCCCCAGTTCCTTTGAACAAAGTATTGTTTCTTGTTGTAGATCTCCAGATGCTTCCTAAATCACAAGTTGTAGGCGTGTTCGGTATTTTTGCTTCTGTTATGTTGGATTGAAAATGCTTCTAGTCTCCAGTAGTGTGTCCTTTTCTTTTTCACCTTCTGTAACATTAAATTCATCTTTAGCAGTAACTCTCAAATTTTACGCTTGAAAAATATGAAAATTTTGAAATTTTTACCTTCTGAATAAGTAGTAGATCTCATTTGTTAATTTTTTATTTATTTGTTTAAGTTGCAAATTGGATAGCTGAGATGATATATAGTATGAATGATATACCAACTCTGTTTTAGTAAAGTTTTATAATTTAATTATGCCGCTCTTTTTAAATTTTTGAATCTATTTGAAATAATGATAAAGTGTAGGAGGTAATTGAATTATGAGATTATTTTATTATAATAATTTATGAAGTTCAAATCAGAAATCAAAACAAATAAAAATTTAGTTACCAAACTTTCACAGCCTCAATGTATGAGGACTCTCTAAACATTAGCTTTCTTACAAATAGTCCCTTGAATTTTCAATTTTGGCAATTGGATTCTTTAAGCTTTATAAAATAGTTTAATAGATTCTTCTTATCGAATAAAATTATAAATTACACGACCGTTTTAACCGATATTGTACCTGCAATCTAATAAAGCTTCAAAATAAAAATTATTGTTTTTCACATTCTTAGTTAATAAAAAAAATAACAAAAATTAAAATTAGGCTCACTATATTCTTCAATTCTCATGCTTAATTATTAAACATAGAAAAAAATAATAAATTATTTTTTTATGTATTTTAATATATTATAAAATTATGTGCCCGACATGTCATCAAAAAAATTGTATAATTAATTAATGAGATTAGAAGTTTAGAGATGTGCGTGGGTCGATCTAGATAGTTGATATACACAGTATTCGTGACCTGAAAAGAAATGAGTATAAAAAGAAAAATATATCCCACCTATTTAATTTCGGGTTGAGTTCGAGTCTGAATACTTAAGTTATTAATATATTTATCGGATATATTTGAGCGGGTATGGACAGTGACTATCTGTATACTATCTATCTGCTTCGGATACTTATCGTGTCTATATTGAATATGAATATTCGTAAGCATATATTTTTTATAGATTTCATTAAACCGCATGCATCTACCATGTACTATTATACTATACATAGGTCGAAAATATATGTAGCTATCATAATATCATATACTATTACGATACAACGGGGTCATGACACATGTACCTACTATTATATAGCTAAAACACATACTTTTTTTTAACTCAAATGTTTCTTATTTACCATTAGATTTGGGTATTTCACCGAGCCTGGGTCCGGTTCCAGATTTGGATTTGAAAAATTATTTCAAACCTGCTCATTAAAATATCGGGTTCTGGCCATATCCAAGTAGATAGTAGACAAATTTTTTTTATCCATATACTATCATTTTTTTTCAGATTTGAATAGGGTGCGGGTCGGATATGAGTTATCGGATATTTTGAACATATTTAGAGAAGTATGGCCGGTTAAACTATTTGGTAAAATTTCAGGCGCCTATTAGCGAAAAGCTAAAGTTCAGGGTCTTCATACATTTTCATAAAAAAAACAAAAAAAAACAAAAAAAAAAAAAAAAAACAAAAAAACGAAAGGACGATCACAACTGTCCATCATCTAACGGCACGAATCTCACAGTACATCTTCCCCTGTCGCTCACTCCCCCACCCCCACCCCCACCCCCTCTCCTTCTCCCTCTCCTCCCCCTCGTCCTCGGATCCGAGGTGAGCGATCTCTCGAGAACCCTAACTCGTTTGGATCCATCAGAAACCCTAACTCCTCATCGCCCACTCTCTCTCCCCCTCTCTCTCTCTCTTGTTGGTTTTTGGTGTTTACTGCAGCAATTAATGTTGGATCCCCAATTTTTTTGATGCTCGGATCATAAACTCTCCTACTGATTCATGCAGGGTGGCGATATTTGATTGTTCTTGTGTAATTTTTAGTTGATTGGAGTTTTTTCTTGTGCTAAATTGCTGAAAACATATAGATCTGCTATGTTAAACGACGCACTGTTCATTCAGTAGAACTTTGCTTTGTGATAGGTGAGAAGTTGAATGGCAATGGTATCGTTGATGGAGGAGGATAGGGAAAAACTCTAGTAATTTCTCGTAATTCCTCATCCGCTGGGAGTTATGAAGTATTAGAGTTTTGAATTGAGTAAAGAATCTGGATTTCATGTGATAAGTATTTCTCTGTTTCAATGAGGGAGTGCTTCGAGTGGCGGCCGCAATGGTGAGAAAATGTAGAAGTTCCTTGCTACAATTTTATGCGGAAGAAGTGGTCTATGCGTAGTAACTACCTAGGTTTGTTGCTTATAGGGGGATCTCTAATTTTTTGCTGCTTATAGGAGTATTTTGTTCTTGTTTCAAAGCCAAATTTTCAATTAGTTTCGGTACATTTAAGAGATCGCCCGTTGCCTCTTATAATGGAATGTTCTTACAAATAACTATATAGACTTCGAACTCTGTGAAAAAAAAGGATTGTGGTTTAAAATAACTTTGTCACTTGGATGATATTGTGATTGTTAGTAGACCTTACTTTTAAAAGATTTTGGAGTGAAATTGTACTTTTGTGGTACACGTGGGTGTCAATTGTACGAAATTAGAGTATGTGTTTGGAAAACACCCTGTTAGATCGTTGACGTTAACTATTAATCCCAAAAGCTCGAGCTATTAGAAATACGCAACCAATTCACTTAAAGCGTATAGACACAACGCTCACGGGTCTTGATTGTGACTCAGCCTAACTTGCCTCACACCACTTCAAATATGATTCGGCCCAACCTGACCTCCCGCAATTTCGAATGTAACCCGGCCCAATTTGACCTCGCGCCACAGGGCAGGATGCTAGTCCCTTTAAGCCAACACACCCATGGATTTAGCTTCCTAATTTCTTGGCTATTAGATTATGTAGAGTATATGATACGTAAATTAGAATTCTCTTTGAGCTCTAAAAGTGAGGTAGTAAAAATCTGTTTTGATGTGCTAAGGTTTCTGTATGTAATTTCATATACCTTCGCACCAGGCAGGTTAGGCCAAGGTTTCATGATCTAGTGTAGGACGAAAAAAAAGCAATATCTATACGACAAATGATCTATGTGGCTGAAAATTTGTTTTGAAGGGATGAGTTTAAAGTGACAATTAAACTGCAAGCCTTTTGTGCTATTGTGCTTCCCTGCCAAGCAAAAGGTTGATAAGTGCTGGTTTTTCCAAAAAGAAGATGGATGGTAATCAACCAGACTCCTTATTTGGGGACAGATTTTTTGTATCAATAGTTTTCAGAGCTCCATTTTGTCTCTTTGTACTGTAGATTCTTTCTGAACACCTTGTGACCACTCCTAAAGATGAGCTATCTCCTCTTAAGTATTCTTATTATCAATTTATTGTTCTGAACTAGTCATGGTGGTATTTGTGAGGATATAGTAAGGCCTTTTCTGATTCTACTGTTAGAAACATTTATGGCTCTCGTCCTGCATGGCAAACCCCCATTGCAGCCTCACTAATAGCTCTATTTTCTTTCACCTTCTTGTTTATATGGATCCAAATATCTATCAACTTTGATCGTTTAATGCTATTTCCTATTGGATTATCGCTGAATCCTGTCTACAAAGCGGATATATGATGATCTAAGAGAAACAAGGGCTTCAACTTTTTAATTTTTCACTTCTTCATATCTTCATCTCATTGCTCCTTTCTTTTGTTCATTCTTTTGTCTTTTTCCATCTCGATAATTGTTGGATTTCTAGAGCCTTACTGCCCAAGGACTCATTTTGCTGAAAAGGGAAAGCATCTTTTGAGGCATGAGCTGAACAAAAGTAAAAGAAGAGTATATGCTGTGCTTATTGAAGCTATCTTTTAAAAGTTAGTTGCCATATTGGTTTGGGAAGATTTCCTTTTAGAAATTTGTTCATTTCGTATGTGATTACTTTTCTCCGTTGCCATTTTTCGGGGCAGAGTGTTATTTTACTTTTGTATTCCTAGTATGGCAATGCATTTTATTATAAAATTGGATTATCATCTTTATACTATTGATTTGGTTTATCTTCTTACGAAATTGTTTAGAATAGTAGGCTAACTTTCCTTGCCCTTAGATCTATTTCAGTATTTCTTACGTTCAACTGAAATATTTACATTTTTTTCATATATATATTTTCCAAATCCAAATTCTGCATATTCCAGCATGAAGGTCTCTCATTATTTTAATACTATTTAGAAATTTTTCTCAGGCTTGCTGATCTTTCGAAATTTGTGGGTTTTGGGTTTCCCAAATCACTGCATCTAATTCGATGAAAATGCAGGAGAATGGTGAGAGGACGAGATGCTTGCTGGGAGCACTGTGTCTTGGTTGACGCCACCAGACAGAAAGTTAGATGTAATTATTGTAATCGCGAGTTTAGTGGAGGGGTATATAGGATGAAATTCCATCTGGCTCAGATCAAGAACAAAGACATAGTGCCTTGCTCCGAAGTTCCAGAGGATGTAAGAGATTTAATCCTCAGTGTCTTAAGCACTCCCAAAAAGCAGAAATCTCTCAAGAAGACAAAAATCGATCAGGTGCTTAATGGCCCCCAGAATAGCTCCTCAGCCAGCAGTGGTTTTAACAATGATAATAACAATGCAGGGTCCAGTGGACAAAACGGAAGCACTTGCCCTTCTTTGCTGCTACCCCGCACTTCACCAAGCACGCAACCATCTGTAGATGACTCCCAAAAGCAGAAGCATGACGATGCCGATAAAAAAATCGCTCTTTTCTTCTTTCACAATTCCATCTCTTTTGCCGCTTCTAAATCTAGCCATTACCAATCCATGGTCGATGCGATTGCCGAATGCGGGCCCGGCTATAAAGCACCAAGTTTCGATGTGTTGAGATCGACCCTTTTGGAAAAAGTCAAAGGAGAAGTCAATGATAATTATAGAAAGCTTAGAGAAGATTGGAAAGAGACAGGGTGTACCATTTTGACTGATAGTTGGTCCGATGGGAGATCAAAGTCACTTTTAGTGTTCTCAGTTGCGTCGCCTAGAGGGACACATTTTTTAAAGCTAGTTGATGTGTCATCCCATGCAGATGATGCTTGTTATTTGTATGAGTTGCTCGATTCCATTATACTTGAAGTTGGGGCAGAAAATGTTGTTCAAATCGTTACAGATTGCAGAATGAGTTATGCTTGTGTGGGAACTCTGCTTTTAAAGAAGTACCCCTCTTTATTTTGGTCTCCATGTGCTTCATATATGGTAGAGAAAATATTAGAGGATATTAGTAAGTTGGAGTGGGTGAATGTAGTCCTTGAAGAGGCTAATACAATTGCTAGGTATATCTACAACCACCCGTGGATGTCAAACATGATGAGGAGATTCACTGGAGGAAGTGAACTTATTCGGACGAAAATGGCCAGATTTTTAACCCACTTCCTTACCCTGAGGTCCATTGTCTTACAAGAAGGTAATTTGAAGCACATGTTTTCTCATGCTGATTGGTTGTCATCTACGTACAGCCGAAGACCTGAGTCCCAAGAAATTAAGTCATTGCTATTTTCGGAGAGGTTTCGGAAATCGGCACATGAAGCTGTTAGGGTTTCTGAGCCGCTTCTGAAAATTTTGAGAGTGGTCGATGGCGATATGCCTGCAATGGGATACATATATGAGGGCATAGAAAGGGCGAAAGTGGCAATTAAGTTACTTTATAAAGGGTGTGAAGCGAAATGTATACCAATCCTAGATATAATTGATCGTAGATGGAGTTCGCCGTTTCATCATCTACATGCAGCTGCAGCTTTCCTCAACCCTTCGATCTTCTATTGTCCAGATTTTAAGTTCGATGTGAACATGAGAAATAGCTTTCATGCAGCTATGTGGAAAATGTTTCCTGAGGAGAAAGACAAGATTGAACTTACGAAGGAACAGCCTCTGTACGTAAATGCACAAGGCGCCTTAAGGAGTGAGTTCGCTATTTTGGGAAGGAGACTGAATGCACCTGGTACTAGCGCTGAATTTTTTTTGCTGAAGCAAACTATGCTGGGCTTTAATGACTGAGTTCTTGATTGCATTTTGGGGATTTGACACACTTTTTCATCCCTGCAAAATATCTCTATGTTCATATATAACCCTCATCAAATCTGAAAGTGCAGCTTCTTACAAGACGCGCATTTGTTAAACATCACACTAGTCAGATTTTTAGAGGGAGTCGGTTTTTACCTTGAGGATAGAATGTATGGATAATCCCTGTACCATCCTGATATCAATTTAATACCTGATCTTTTAGCCCAAAATCATTTTTGTTCGTGTTACTTTTACTCATATTGCTTTATCATCCCTGACCTTGAAAAGAATTCTAATGTCTGTCAAGTCACATGTTAAGCATGCTAATCTTCCATATAAAAGAAGCATTCAAGCCTTCTGTGAAGTACTTCCTTATTTTCCATTTACTCAGAATAAAATTTGACAGGTCATGTTGTAGAAGAAAGACGCATAGATATAACTAGCATCAGATTTTCTTTGATGACCAGGGATGAAATTGCAGTATATTAGAAAGATCAGGGAATAATATTTTAAGAGAAATGCTCAAGGATAGGTCACTGTTTTGCGATAGTACAGGGACTTTTGTTGCATTTTACCTTTAAAAGGGCATTTGGATTGACGTAATTGTAGTTCGGTTCAAAATCAAGTTTGATGAGAGTAAAAATATTGGTCTTGTCATCAAATAGTGTAATGATGGAGAGATTCACCGTTTAGTCGTAAGCTAGATTTTTGGTCTTTCTACGAAAGATGACCTCAGGCCGTTTAAAACGGAATTTATTTTCGAGAATTTAAGCCTATGGCTACCTACCAGATTTTCTTAGTGTCTTCATAATAGATGGCTAAACTAATGTTTCTAGTGTTAACAAACTTGATTTACTGCCGAATCACAACTTCATCAATCCAAGCACTCTCTTACGGTAGTTACAAGGTGATAAAGAAAGTAAATCCTTGTTGAGCAAGGTGATAAAGAAAGCAAATCTAGAGCATATGCGAAAATTTAGATTTTGTAGGGATATAAGACATAATGTAAATAAATTATTGTGCATGGTTAAATATATGAATAATTCTTATCTCAAGGATTTTGAAGCAATAAATATAATGAGAGACAATCTGGCATCTCTTTGGTGAATTCGCAGGTGACTGGTGGGCTGCATATGGTTAT
The DNA here is from genome assembly GCA_029204045.2 of Tillandsia leiboldiana. Classification (NCBI taxonomy): domain Eukaryota; kingdom Viridiplantae; phylum Streptophyta; class Magnoliopsida; order Poales; family Bromeliaceae; genus Tillandsia; species Tillandsia leiboldiana. Next base: position 29,408,501 of record CM055073.1, read on the forward strand.
GAAATTCCCATTTTACAGAGGGCGGCAATGCGTATTCTTAGTCAACCGTGCAGTTCGTATTGGTTCAAATGGAACTGGGACACCTTCGACAACGTAATTATGAAGAAACATAATAGGGTGGAGCTGGAAAATCTAACCGATTTACTTTATGTGCATTGCAATCTCCGGTTACAGGCGATCAGTCAAAATAGAGCAGGCAAATGTAAACCAGTTGTATACGAGGAAATCGATGTAAGTTGTGAGTGGCCCTCAGAATTAGAATCTTCTTCGCTAATTTTAGATGATTCTTGGTTGGATAATTTTCCTATTGAATGCAGAGGTAGCCCTTCATCTTATGAATAATTTATGAAAAAAGCATAACGGTAAGCAAGAAGAACTTAGAAGCCTTGTATATGAGAATTAAACATCGCGATTACTATTACTAATCTATAGAAATTATAAATTTATTAGCTGCTCATTAAATTGTCTAATTTTTTATGTGATCTTTTATGACTAGAATTGCAGAGACCCCAACTGTAGATATATCTTCTGGACATTTTAATGCCGTTTCGGATAAGTGTGCCCTAGAAATAAGCTAAGATCTTCCTCAAATAATACCGTCTTGTTATCTAGTTGCAGGAATAGCAAGGAATATCCTAAGATTTCTTGATTTTGTGTAGCACAATCTCGAGTTTTAATAGGATCTCCAGATTAAATATTCATATGAACTGCTTGTTACCTTATTTACGTCATTTGCTTCGAAAAGTCTTTCTATTTCTTTCTTGTTACACAGCAACTGATATAAGTTTTTCTTTTATGATCGGCGAGATTTTGCTTCAAATTTTTTTCCTATTTTCTTTTTGTTTCTACAGCATCTTAGGTTGCTAATTTTTCTTAGAAATGTCAAAGCTTATATAGTATCAGTTTTTTCTGTTTAATCCATCCTGAAGTAATTCAACAAGATTGTGTTTATATTCATTTCATTCCATCAATATTTCTGCTCAACTTATCAGGTACCTCTAATAGAACCTTTCCTGGCACTTTTCCTAGTTTTTGCTTAGTAAGTTAGAATATCTCTTAATCTTTGGAGCTATTTTCATCTGGAAAAAGAATTTTGTAGGAACTTTCCTGTGTTCTATTCGATTTGTCTATTGATTTGTCTATTGATTTGTCTGAGGATGTAATAAGCTGTTTAGACCTTCTATTTTGTCATGGATTCTTATGTAAAATATTTATGAATTAAGTATATGGACTTCTATATATCTTGTCAAAAGTATTTGTATATCTGATTACCCTTTTATTTCATAATCATTATATTATCTAGGATTTTTTTTTTTTTTTTTTTTTTTTTTTTTTTTTTTCTCAAGCTCAAATGAACCTGTAAATCTTATCTGACTTTTTTTTTTTTTTGAGCAATACTATTCATACATCCTAAATAGAGTGTATGATGTACATCCTATTCATTCATCCAAAAGTGAGATTTTTTTTACTAGTTATTTCCAAGTAACTAGTAAAATTTACTCTATTCTAGAGTGGGTGAAATGTAAGATGTATATCCCATTTGAAGAATTGTATAAAAAGTATTTTCTTTTTTTGGGGGGAAAAATGAATAGAGATCCCCATAGCTTTAGCTCTTCAATTTTACCAATTACATCAGTTAAATTTTATCAAATAGTTTAATTGGCACTTCTTCTTAATTAAACTTTTTATTTATACAATCTTTTTGGTGATATATATATATATATATATATATATATATATATATATATATATATATATATAATTTTATGAAGCTTTAAAATACAAACAAATTCATTTATTGTATTCTAACATGTGAAAAAAAGCGAGAAAAACTGAAATTTGGTTTGATCAATTATTTACTCATCATGCTTAATTATTAAAATTGATTAAGAAAAAGTAATTTTTTCTTAATTTGAAGTCTTACAGAATTAATTATGTGTACGATTAAAATGTTTTTGCAATTAGTGAGTTCATTCAAGAAGAGGGGTCTATTGAATTATTTGAGAAAGTTTAGAAAGTGTAATTGTCGAAATTGAAACATGGGCTCCTTTGGATCAATTATTTTGAATTGGTCACCAAATCTTTCAAATTTCTTAATTTGCTATTCAACTTTTTAGTTTATTTGATTTGAGTCCGTCAACGACACTTTAATATTAAAATTTGAATACGTTGATTATTTTTATAGATTTAATTTGTATACTTCATATAATTTTCATAACTATAAATTTATTAAAATAAGTAATTAACTTAATTTTTGAAGTTAAAATACTGTTTATTAATTCAAATCAAACAAATTGAAAGATTGAATAATAAAATAAAAAAATTGAAAGGTTAGATAGTGCATTCAAAATGATTCATAGATTATATAAGTTCTATACACTTTTATCTGTTTTTTTATTTTGTATTTTTTCTTAAAGATATTCATAGGCACTCTTTAGATCAAAGATAAGCAAGAATAATGGGTTCTTATTTTTCTTCTTACTTGAACATTTTAGAATAACAATGTTAAGAAAAGAGCAGAATAATTTTATCATTTTAGATAAAACTACTGTTTGAAAATACTATTCGAGCTAAGCTTCTCGTGCTTTCGTGATTTATGTATTTGTAAGTTATTCTCGTTGACATGATTTTTGATTTGGTGATTAGTTTCATCAGGCATGATCTACCGCATTCTACTATCAAGAAATTAATTTTTATAATTTTTTAATTTTATTTGGCTAGTGAATGAGCCGTATAAACGGTCAAAATTAAAAATCTCATAACAAATATATTGAATGTGGCCTACGTAATTTATTCAAGGCGATCTTTAAAAATACATATCCTTGATGGACGGACATAATTAAAACATCCTTACATTTTATATATATATATATATATATATATATATATATATATATATATATATGACATAACGGGAGTCCCAATCTAACCCTAATCTAAATTTTCTGTGATGGTTCCATCTCCGGGGATAATCTCCGGGGTTAAGGGAATAGACAGAAAACATCCCGATTTTTGCAGATTGCGTACGAGGACGAATCGAAAGGAAGAACCGTCGTCTACAATCAAGCATAGAAAATTAAAAATCATGACAGAAGGTACGATCTAAAGTTTTATTTGGTATTACAAAATATTGATAAAAGATTTAAATTTTAGATCGAAAAATTTGATCTAATTTTTAATGTTAAGTAGAATTTTATCGAATCAAATATTTTATTATAAAAAAAACTTATAATTATAAACATAAAAATATTTCGAAAGCAGGTAAACATACTCAATACTATTCTCACCAGGCTATAGAAAAAATGTGAGAAGGCAGGCAGTACTGGCAGTGGGCCAAATTCTACTGTTCTGCTATGTAGGCCAGAGGCCTTGGGGATTAATAGATTGTGGTGTACATCTAACATTTTTCAAATAAATAAATATATATATATATATATATATATATAGAGAGAGAGAGAGAGTTCGGCTAGAATACTATCGATAGCACCAAGCAATTGGTGCTATCAAGTTTTTTTGCCGTTGGATGAAAAGATATGCGGTTGGGATTATAGTGGTCCCCTAAGATTTTTACTATTCAACCAACCACCTAGTAAACCCTAGAGAACCACTATCATCTTAACCATATATTTTTTAAACCAAAGGCTAAAAACTTGATAGCACCAATGACTTGGTGCTATCGATAGTATTTTAGCCTAATTATATATATATATATATATATATATATATATATATATATATTCACAATTTTTTATTAATTTAATTATATATAATTATAAAATATTATTAATTAATGTATTACACATTAATTTATTGTATAGCCGCTAATTAATTAACCACTTAATTTATTAAATTATCAAATATTTTAATTTATTATTTATAATTTCTTATCTAACATCTAACAAAATAATTAACTACTTAATGTGTTCATCTTAAAGCGGTCCAAAATACTCATATTCCATATTCAATTCGGACCTTATCCGAATTTTATCCGGACCGAATTGAATTCGATCAAAAATGGGCGGTATATGGTTAAAAAAATATCTATTAAAGTTTCCGTTATGATTCTGAATACTTGATTCGGGGAATACTTTATATCCATATATGATTTGGATTCGACCCGAATCTAATATTTTAATACGTAAGGTCTGAAATAGTTTTCAAATTCGGACTCAAATTCAGACTCCGTAAAATATCTGGTAGAGTATGATAGTTTTTTCATAATTTTTTTATTTGTAAAAAATAATGAACCTTTCTTGTTTTGGAATATTTTGTCTTTTTTTTTTAAACAAATTTTATTGAACTTGGTATAACTCATTAGGACGTGAATTTTTTATAGTGAGAAGTTTATGATTTGCCAATTGGCAGTTTAATAAAGTCTATAAAAAATATATTTGTACCGATCTCAGACAGATAGTATATGAATAGTCATTATTCGTTCAAATAGATTCAATGGATATATTAATAACTTAATTATCCAGACACATCAGGCCAGACTCGATCTGAAATTAAATGGATAGGATTTATAATTTTTTTTTTCTATCTATTTTTTTTTAAGGTTCGAATAGAATATATAAACTAGGACACCTTTAATTTATCTATTAACTAGTATTCATTTTAATTAATTAATTAATATTTAAACTAATATAATTAATTTATTAACTAAATATCTAATTAATTACATAATTAATTAATTAGTTTATATATTAACTTTTTTTTTTGTAGTTAATTAACACATTAACATATTTTTTTTCATCATCTTATACAATATTCATAATTAATTAATTAACTTATTAATTAATTATTTTATTAATACTTTGATAATTAATCAACAGCCTATTTTTAAATTAAAATATTTCATAAAGTTCAATAAAGAATTCGAACTCCACCCTTGTATTTTGATCCATAAATTATCCACTAATATTCTAAATTTAATAAATCTATGAAGATATTTTGAATTTTACTCTCCCTACATAATATATCAATCAACTGTTCTAAATTTAGATATAACAAAAATTTTCTATATTTTTAACTATTAATAGTTAACAAAATCATCAATTTTTTTTTATAAAAAAAATATTAATAGATTTTTTTTTTAAGGAACATAATTTAAATAATATCTACCAATATTGTATCTTTTTAGCTAAGAGTTATTTTTTTTTTCCAAAAATTATTTTTATAAATTTTAAAAAATAATATAGTTTTATTTTTTATCGAAAATTGATGAAAAATAAAAATTCAAGTTTCCAAGAAAAGAAGTGCTAGGTGTACACCCCAAATGGGGTGTACATCCTATACCCACCCATCCTAGGGTGGGTATTCATCCACTCGTCACTTGAGTGGAATTCACCCATCCCTAGGATGGAGTGAGTGTAAGATATACACCCCATTTGGGATGTACATCTAGCATTTTCCATTGCTATATATACACCCCGAAGGGGTGTATATCCTATATCTCCATCTCTTTAAAGATGGCGATATTCTTTAAAAGTCACATCAAGTGACCTCTCATCACACCCCCACCCTTGGATGGGTGGGGATGTGAGATGTACATCCCTTATGGATGTACAGATAGCATTTTCCTATTTTAAAATAGAATAGCACAAATTATAAAGGAAAATGAACGAACCCCTCTCACAAATTATAAAGGAAAATGAACGAACCCCTCTCAAAACTCCTAATTAAAAACCCTCTTCAAGAAGCATAAAAACCCTCTTCAAGAAGCATAAAGAGGAGAGGGAGAGGGAGAGGGAGAGAGAGAGGTTTCGAACCGAAGAGGGAACCACTTTTACCACCACCCCCGACCAACCCTAATCTCGACCCGTTCGCCGGAGACCGAGAAGCTGCGGCGGCGGCGGCGGAGATGGCGGAGGACGAGCGCCTGAGGGGCGCGGTGGCGCAGAGCCGCGTGGAGGTGATGCGGCGGCGGGGGCGGAAGAGGAAGGAGCTCCGCCGCGTCTGGGTGGGGAAGTACTGGGATTTAGTAGAGGAGATGCGGCCGAAGCTGCGGCGGTACTGCTGGGACACGGGGAACAGCCCCTACGAGGAGGACGAGGAGGAGAGGGCGGAGCGGGCGCGGTTAGGTTTAGGGTTAGCGTTAGGGCACGAAGAGGGGAGAGAAAAAGGAGGAGGAGGAGGAGGAGGAGGAGGAGGGAGGAGGCGTTGCGCTTACGCCGGGTGCAAGTCGAACGCGATGCCCCTGACGAGGTTTTGCCACCCCCACATACTCTCCGATCCCAAGCAGACCCTGTACAAGCCCTGCAATTTCGTTGTTAAGAGGTATTCATCTTCTCTAGGGTTTTCATAATTTTCTCCAATTTTCCTGAATTTTTTTACTTCTGCTCTAAATTCAATTCAAACATTTTTGCCATAGATTTACAAATTTTGGATGTTTGTCTGTTATATGAGCATGATCTATGAAAAAATGGAGGGGGCAAAATGCAAAAAAATCCCAGCAAAAATTGCATGTGTTTTTGTTCTTTTTTTAGAAAAAAAAAAAAAAAAAAACATCTACTAACACTGAATTATGAAGATGTTGTAGTTAGAGGACTGATGTTCTTCTTAGAGGGATAGCTAGATGTTTCATTTGGTTAGCTTGTTTTGCTCACCATCGCCTTCTTTTGCGCGTGTATTAACTATGTGTGTCTTTTGAATTACAGTAGTGTACACACCGGGCAAATTAGCTGCGGGAAGCCGATTGATGTGGCTGCAGTGCCCTCCCTCTGCCCGGTGCACTTTCAGAGGGTTCAGAAGAGCATTGCACAAGCTTCGAAGAAGCTCGGCCTGAACATGTCCTCTTCGCCTACCAGTGTTGGAAAATTTGCAAATATAATAGCTGGTTGTTTGCGCCAAATTCAAACCAAAAGAAGAGAAGCACTAAAGGGGCTCGAGCCGACAAAATAGATGACAATGGTGAAGAAGTTGGTTGAGAGCTTTATGACTCAGAATTTTGTGATCTGACGAAGAAGACTATTCGCAAGTTGCTGAAAGCACACACCAAATTCGTTCGTGGCGGTATCTTCTTGCCTTTTATTTCAAATTTATTAGGCTTTAACAATTACATTTTTTTTTTTTTTTTTTTTTTTCTTTTGTAGTGGGTTGTACATTCAGGTATCAGTTTGTAGAAGGTGCATGATCTCATTTCTTTTCTCTTTGTAGAGTTATACTCCGGAGACTTGTTTTCTGGTCAAATCACCATAGGAACAGGATTAGTCTTAATTAGAACAGCTTGCAGTTTTACTGCTCTATGGACCTTTTAACGGCATGCATGGCAGTAACGACCTCTGAGCTGTTTGTTATACCTTTTAGATATCACAAAAAGTCATGGACTGTGACTCCCATTAATGTTGTCGTAATTTGACATGGACTAGTGAATTTGCTTGCAGTCGCTGTTTTTCGAAAAGAAAAAACGAAGAAAAATCTTGAGTCCTAAAGAAAAGAAATAATGGTCATCGAGTGATGGTTAGAGGGTCTATGCTCGATAATGCATGGGCATCGCCATACAATTACTATTTACTAGGTATGAATTATCATATTAATGTTGAGATGTAGATGAGTACTAACGCCAACGCCGTTAATTATATCCTCGAATGTGTTTGTAAGGGATATGATTGATGTTGAGGTATCAATAGATGACTAACATATTTCATTTCTCCATCTTTACTTGAAGTGTTTTGAAGGATTTATGTAAATTAGGATGACAACTGGAGATAGCAAGATTGTCGTTTTTGCTCAATCTGTACAGCTTTGAGATTATTATTCTCTCTTTCTATTTTGTCTTCTCGATTAACGTTGTTCAAATCTCTTTCAAAATTTCTCATTGTCAAAAATCTCCTTAGAATTTATTTAGCATCCGGCCTCTCTTACAACGGTGTATAATGCACATTTTCATGTCATCTACTTGCTCGGACATTGACCGACTACCTAGATAAAACCGTCTTGATTCTTCTTCTTCTTCTTCTTCTTCTTCTTCTTCTTCTTCTTCTTCTTGATGTTAGATAGCTGTTTTTTTTCCTCTAGCATAATTCCATATAGGAGGCAGAAGTTCATAGTCTAATATGCTATCTTGTTGGTAATCTAATGGTTGTAAATGAGGTTTCTTATGCAGTGTTTGTAGCAGACAAATCAATAGGCAAGTTATGGTAAGATGGTAATTGGTTTTGATAGTTACATTTGAGTTGTTCTGCAAATTTGGTTCCACATAGAGCTGACTGATATAATGGCAAAATAGAAAATAGATGGCTAACTTGTTTTGCTCCATTACTTGATGCAGGCTTGCCAGATAACCAATATGCATATCGATGTGCTTTTCTACTAGTATGAGTACAATTGTTCCGCCGCACCATCTTGGATTGGAGGTATATGTTGTGGGCTGAATGCTTGTTTACAATGGGGCAGAATAACTTTCTGATTTCCATTCACCGCCAAATCGAGATGACATGCGCTTCCCCATAACGAAGACTTAAAAACTGCATCGCATGCATAGAGTAAATCAAGCCATCCTTTTTCTTCCACGCCGAAATGGTCCCAGCACTTAGCACTTGTTGTTGGGATGCCGAACAATTGCTCGGTACTGGGATCATCAAAAATTTGCTGTGACACTTTCCGTCTACAAACTATTATTGTCTTCAGAATTTTTACATTCCTCACACCATGTTGGAAACTTGAACTCTTTTTAGTCGAATTTAGTTCTGAGCCCGTGATTATCGATGCTGTTTCGAGCCCGTGCAAAAGTACGGGGCGTAAATTGTAAACTCGTAGCTTAACATCGATGATTAATTGTACATGATGCTGATAATCTTCGAAAGTCGTAGTTCCTTACTGTGTTTATTACTTGTTCTCAAGCGCCGGTATAATTCTTGTTAGAAGATTTACAGTTTTAGAGCATGTTTCTGAATGTTGAAAAATCTGTGTTTCCTATTCTCTCTAGCTTTAATTGGGATCTACTTCTATCTTTTGCTAGTTTCTTTTTTGTTTTTCGCATGTAAATCCCTTGAAATCTATGAAATTGTGAAGTAAACCTGCTAATTTGTTGTGTATTTTGCATTCCTCCCCTTGAAAGCTGACTTTAACTGCAATCAGACCTCCCTCCCAGGGATTTTATGTGAGATCTTTGGTTTTTTTTTTTAAAAAAAAATTTTTGAATGGATGATTCTGGCAGAGGTACGAGTACAAATAAATCTTCTAAGTAAATTAAAACAAATATATCTTAAATAAGATGTTCCTGCAAGGCACTGTTTGGATGCGTAAATATTTTGTTTGGTATTTTTTTTTTTTTATTTGCTTAAAAAATTTGTATATTTGATTGATAAAAAAAAATATATTATATTTAGAATTTAACTTATTTGTTTGGTATTTAAGTTATTTTTTAATTTGCTTAAAATTTGTATATTATATTTATCAATAAAATATGTTATTTTACTAAATCATGAACTACAAGATTTTTAAAGAAGTAAAAATAAAACTAGAAAATCCTAATAAGAGTTCCAAAGGAGGAACACAATTGAGCTCTTATTAGTTTCTCCAAAACCACATGAATAGCGAATTACGGATGCATACGGATCCGGATTGGCGTAGCTCCGCGGGACACTAAACAGGCAGAAAACGGAATAAATTAACGAACAAAGGTTTGATCCGTACCGAAAATTATTTATATTTTTTAAAAATAATATATTTAGAAAAAAAAATTATAAATAAGTTGATGCTGTAATTTTAGTAGGTTTTTTTTTTTTTTTTATTATTATTTTTTGTTTGATATGCATGTATTTGAAATTTTTTAAAATTTATTACTAATTTTGATTAATATTTTAATTTTTTTTAATTATTGTTATCAATTATATATAACTTAATAATATTATTTAATATTATTTAAAAATTATTAATTTATATATATAAAATATTAATAATATTATAATTTATAAAAGAATATTAATTGGCGGGAAGTTTTTCGGAATAGAATCAGTTCTGTTTGCATTCCTACATACGAACATCACCCCCACACACCGAACGACAACATATCTCACACACACGCCAATTTTATTTTTTATTTTTTTTTTTTTTTTTTTTTTTTTTAAAAAAAAGCCTATCTAGTATGTATCCTTCCTTTCATCCACACACACATCAAATAATAATAATAATAATAATAATAATAATTCCCTCATCTATTTTAGATGTTTAACACGTCCGTTATAAACCAACCAATAACATTCTCTCTCCTCTCTTTCTCTCTCTCTAAAAACCAAAGCATTTGTAAAGATGCTGCTGATGAGAATCTCCCACTCTCTCCTCTCTCTCTCCTCCTCCTCCTCCTCCAAAACCCTAATCGCACCTCGCTTCTCCAAGAAGCTCTTCTCCTCTTCTTCCTCCCCCGGAGCTTCCTCGGCGGGGCGAAGCCCCCATCGGAGGCGACCCTTCGCTGCCATGGCCTCGAAGTCGGCGGCGGCGGCGCGAGCCTCCGCGAAGCGGCTCGAGAACGTCGACGATCTCATCGATTCCGTCGAGACCTTCATCTTCGATTGCGATGGTGAAGATTTTGTGCTTTTTATGGGAGACATTTATTCGGTTTTTTGCTTCTTCTTTTTTTTTTTCTTATTTTTTGTTGGTTAATATAGGAGTTATATGGAAAGGAGATAGTTTGATCGATGGGGTGCCGGAAACCCTAGATATGCTGAGATCAAAGGTTGGTTTGGGGGTAAATTACACTTTTGGTTCTCAAACTACAAGGCGTGGCTTGTGACGTTTTGGTCCTCAAACTTTAATCTGTTGTAATTTCTAGTTTGAACATTATGAATCGTTTCAATCGAGTTCGGCAATTTAATTTAGTTGGCTAAATATTGATAAATTATTGATATATAAGTAATATTGACAAATTATTGATATAGAAGTAATGTGGAAGTATTGTGACTTTATCACAACCATTCAAAAAGTTCGAACTAGAAATTACAACATATTAAAATTTGAGAACCAAAGTGTCACGTGTCTTATAGTTTGAGGACCAAAAGTGTAATTTACCCTTTTTTTTTTTATTATTTTTAATTGGTCCCTTCCTATGTTCTCCATTTAGTAAAATTGGAGTTATTTATTTTTAAATTAGAGAATTCGCACAAATTTCCCTGCAAAATTTGGTAAACTACACATAATGTTTCACCATTAGGACCGTTATACCATTAAAAAAAATGTGTCATTTTAAGTTTTCTTAGTGGTTTAGGATTTCGGGGTTCACATAAAATGGCGTTAGAGCTTAAATAAACAAGTTAGAGATGAAAATTATTGTAAAAGTATATTTTTTTTTTTTTTTTTTATAAGGGTAGAATGATCAGTTAACAATGAAAGTCACTATTATACGGTTAACTACCGTAGAGGAATAAATTTGCAAGCTTTCAGATTTTTTTTTTTTTTTTTTTTTTTTTTTTTTTTTTGTGAAATTAAATATATTCGTAAACTTTAATTTACCCCATGTGGTTTAGCACATCTTTGACTTTGTCACCTTGTGTTCAAAAAGTTGCAATTAACTATACTGTGGTTTTATTTTTGTGTTTTTAAACAGGGTATTAAAGTGATACTTTTTGGCAAACCACAGGATGGTATAATATAGCATTTTACCATCCTATAAACTACATTCTACCACTCAATGGTTTGAAAAAAAAAAATCACTTTGCTGTGCAAATTTTTGAACCACAGGGTGACAAAGTGAAAATACGCTAACCCACGTTGGGGCAAATTGAAATTTACCCTAAAATAAGAGAAAAGAGTACAAACAGTAATATCATAAAGATGCTACATGCACCTTCGGCATCGATATAAACATATTCCTCATGCCCCGAAAAAAAGAACAAGATAAATGCCAACATGCTCAAAATGCAACATGCCCCTACATTCTCAAAGAACCATAAGGTAATCTTGTTAGGATTTTCATATATGTGGCCTAATTAATTATATTTAAATTTGGATTTACTATAGATAAGGTCAATCCTAAAAGATATAGAATATATCTTATCCCTTTCCCATCTATTTAAATTAAATAGAATCCTAATCAGACTTTGATGGGAAGTCGATCTGAAATCTATATAAAGGGGTACTGGTCCTGTCACCTACTCATGTGCATTCTGGTAAGATTATCCATTAAATTCACACCATACGGAAGAGTGCCTGAGAAAGGAGGAGAAACCAGATTACCTAGTTCGGTCGGTACGGTTTAGTATTGCAACCAAATTTCTTGCTTCCGCTGTTTAATCAAGAATTTTCTCGATGGCGCTCTGTAAGTTATTTTATAGTTTTATTTATGATCCTGAATATTGGTATGTATTGGTTTAATATTTTATGCCATATAAATTTCATCAATTGGTATCAGAGCCAGTTAGATAAATTTAATATTGTATGCTTTATTAAATTGAATTGAATAATGATGATTTTTTTTTAAAAACGGATTTTAGACTTTGAATCTAATTATATATAGTCAAGATTTTCTTGAAATATTGCCACGTCGTATGATTTGTTAAAGGCCATCTTATTGTTGTTGATGTGCTTTATTTTTTCTTTTTTTTAATTTGGATATCGTTATTTCTTAGTTTCCCAATTTTGAAAAAGACGTCATAAGGCCACTCGGTTTTGTTTATGTGTGAACTTACCGTACGACACCACTGCATCATTTTGGTTTGTCGTAATTTTGGGACTCTATGGGTTGTTTTGAATGAAATCCAATTAATTGAAGAAAAATAAATTTGTGGTTTGTGCCTTTTTTGGGTCCGAGGCAATATAATTCTTACGATTGTGGCTATCTTTCTTTAATTGGACTTTAATCTGTTATTAAAAACTTATTTATTTGTTCCGAATTCATAAAAGATTACTTTTTAATTATTATGTTTATTAATTCATCTTATTTCGATTCATGAGTTTATAAAGTATTGTGAATATAAAGAATCCGTTCACATAAGGATTTAAATTTTGCATACAATATTAATTTATCATAAATTCTTTTATCTGATATTTATGGTGAAATATGAATATACATAAATTTTATGATTGCAATATTATATTTTAAATTATTGCATCTATACTTATGTATATCATAAAGTGTTATTTTGATCAGACATAACATGAAAATTAAATAATCATAATTGTTGTAAGATTATTTAAATCTAGACGCTAAGTTAAATTAATTTATTATTTCGATTAATTAGGTGCAAGCCAAAGCGGCCCTAACTAAAGAATAATAAATTAATTTACTTTAAAGTAGCGTTCTTTTGGATAATTTTCATGTTAATTATACGGCACTAAGTCAAATTAATTTATTGTTTCAACTGTTCGGGTGCAAGCCAAAGCGGCCTCGTTCAGAAGAAATAGTGAATTAATCGCTTTAAAGAAGTGCACGTAAAAATTGCACCCTATTAATTTTGTTTAGTATGATTCTAGACATGAAGGTATATGGGTGGTGTAGGATGGTAATTTTCTTGTAACTCGTTTGGAGAAATTTGCCTGGCCAAAGCTGACAATTTCTTCATATGGGAAACTTGAAATTATTACGATCTACAAAAAGTCTAAATTAATTTCTGATAAAGAAATTGCATATTTATGCTCGTAACTCTGCTCCCAAAGGAGGGGTTATGATGTCATATAAAGTATATGCATAAAGAAAGAAAGAAAAATATTTATGCTCATAATTCTGCTCCCAAAGGAGGTGTTGTGATGTCATATAAATTATATTTTTCTAATTTTGGTGTGGAATATTATGATGTGGTTTCTTATTAATAAAGGCATGCATTTTATTTTCAGCTATGACTTCATCCTTTGTTCCTATTGGTGATTCTGTTCCTATGCTTAATGGTTCTAATTACTCGGAGTGGAAAGAACAGATTATGCTTACATTAGGGTGTATGGATCTCGATTTGGCTCTGAGAGAGGAAAAACCTCTTCCTCTTACAGATCAAAGTACGCCAATCCAAACAGCATTTTTGGAAAAGTGGGAGCGCTCTAACCGACTTGTTTTGATGCATGAGTTGCATTTAGTCTCTGTTCCATCTAATACTTGGTGGATTGACTCTGGTGCCACATGCCATGTGGCGAATTCCGTGCATGGATTTCTAAACCGTAGAAAACCCAATAAAGATGAAGCCACTATCTATACTGCTGAAGGAAATCCAACTAAAGTTAAATTTGTAGGAACATTTAGATTAGTTCTTTCTGGTGGTTATGTTTTGGATCTAAGTGACACTTTTTATGTTCCAAATTTTTCAAAGAATTTACTTTCTATTTCGAAACTTGTTGGTTTGGGATATAGTTTCAATTTTGATAATAAAGTTTTTTCGTTATCCTACAAATCTGAGATAGTTGGCTCTGGTGTTTTAGAAAATAATCTATATAAAGTATCTTTAGATCATTCGTATAGTGAAATCCTTCTTACCATGCACGAAAATGTTGGATCAAAACGTGGCATTAATAATGAAAAGTCATCCATGTTATGTCATAGGAGGTTGGGACACATATCGAAACAGAGAATCCAAAGGTTAATTAGAGAAGGAATTTTGGATGATCTTGACTTCTCTGATTTTGGAACGTGTGTGGACTGCATAAAGGGAAAGCAGACCAAAACCTCATCTAAAGGTGCCAAAAGGTGTGATGGAACATTAGAGCTGATTCATACGGATATATGCGGACCTCTCCCTCTTACGTTTACTGGCCATAAATATTTTATCACATTTACTGATGACTACTCTCGATATGGCTATCTTTACTTGCTTAAAGAGAAATCTGAAGCATTAGATGCTTTTAAGGCATATAAGGCTGAAGTAGAGAATCAACTCGAGAGAAAGATAAAAGTGGTCAGATCAGATAGGGGTGGTGAATATTTTGGTAGATAGACAGATAAAGGCCAAATTCCTGGGCCTTTCGCTAGGTTTCTAGAGCAGTGCGGGATTGTTCCACAGTACACCATGCCAGGCACACCTGAGCAGAATGGTGTTGCTGAAAGAAGGAATCGCACATTAATTGATATGCTCAGGAGTATGATCAGTAATTCTACCCTTCCGATATCATTGTGGGGTGAGGCGCTCAAAACTGCCATATATATTCTTAATCGGGTCCCTACTAAGGCTGTCACTAAGACTTCTTTTGAGCTTTGGACAGGTAGGAAACCCAGTTTAAGACATTTTCATATATGGGGTTGTCAAGCTGAGGCCAAATTGTATGACCTACAAATAAAGAAATTGGATCCTCGAACCATTTCAGGATATTTTATTGGTTATTCAGAAAGGTCCAAAGGGTATAAGTTTTACTGTCCATCACTTCCTATAAAGATTGCAGAAACTAAAACAGCACGGTTTATTGAGGATGAAACAGTTAGTGGGAGCTCTGAACCTCGATTCGTTGAATTTGATGAAATTCAAGAGCATTTAGATTCTGTACAGAATATACCCATTATTGTTCCTAATAATTTGATGGTTCCAGTTCCAGTAGAACAACAAGTTATTTTGGAACCACAAAGTGAAGGTGAACCTATCATTGATAATCCACATCAAGATTTACAAGTGGATGATCAGATAGATTTAAGAAGATCCTCAAGACAGAGAAGACCGACTATATTTAGCGATTATATTGTCTATCTTTATGAGAATGGTCAGAACTTTGATGATCCTCTTAGTTTTTCCGAAGCCATAAATAGCAGTAATGCAACAGAATGGTACAATGCCATGAAAGATGAGATTGAATCCATGAACCACAATAAGGTATGGGATCTTGTTGAGTTACCTATAGGAGTTAAACCTGTAGGATGCAAGTGGGTTTATAAAATCAAATGGGACTCCAAAGGTAACATAGAGAAATACAAGGCCCGTCTTGTGGCAAAAGGGTTTACTCAGAAAGAAGGCATTGATTATAAAGAGACTTTCTTTCCGGTATCGAGAAAGGAATCTTTCCGTGTGATTATGGCTCTGGTTGCTCATTACGATCTCGAGCTATACCAGATGGATGTAAAAACTGCTTTTTTAAATGGAGATCTTCATGAAGAGGTATATATGAGTCAACCTGAAGGATTCTCACAAAAAGAAAAGGAGCACTTGGTATGCAAATTAAAGAAATTAATATATGGACTAAAACAGGCCTCCCGACAATGGTACTTAAAGTTTAAACAAACCGTTTTAACCTTTGGTTTTAAAGAAAACATTGTTGATCAATGTATATATCTGAAGGTTAGTGGGAGTAAAATAATTTTCTTAGTCCTTTATGTTGATGATATTTTGCTTGCCAGTAATGATCTCGGACTATTGCATGATACTAAAAAATTTCTTTTCCAAAATTTTGAAATGAAAGATTTAGGTGAGGCCTCATATGTTCTTGGTATTGAAATTAAAAGAGATAGACATAAAGGTTTACTCGGTCTATCTCAAAAGGTCTACATAAAGAAAGTTTTGGAAAGTTTTGAAATGCATAATTGTAAACCGAGTGTTGCTCCCGTTCAGAAAGGGGATAAGCTTAATGCTTTTCAGTGTCCCAAGAACCAATTAGAAATTGAACAGATGAAAACCATACCATATGCCTCTGCAGTTGGTAGTCTTATGTATGCACACACGTGCACACGTCCGGATATTGCTTTTGCCGTTGGATTGCTTGGAAGGTATCAAAGTAATCCAGGTATGGAGCATTGGAAGGTTGCTAAGAAAGTTATGAGGTATTTGAAGGGTACTTTGGATCATATGCTGATATACAGGAGATCAGATCATTTGGAGCTGATCGGATATTCAGACTCTGATTTTGCGGGATGCCCGGATACCAGAAAGTCTACAACTGGGTATATTTTTCTGCTTGCTGGTGAAGCGATTTCATGGAAGAGCAGCAAACAAAGTATTACTGCTCCTCCGACCATGGCTGCAGAGTACATTGCATGTTATGAGACCACATCACAGGCTATTTGGCTTAGGAATTTTATCACAGACTTAAAGATTGTGGACTCCATTGCTCGTCCAATAAAGATTTTCTGTGACAGTTCAGCTGCTGTTTCCTTTGCCAATAACAACAAGATTACAACGGGGTGTAAACACTTGGACACCAAGTATCTTGTTGTGAGAGAGAAGATAAATGAAGGATATGTTAGAATTGAATACATCAGTACCAAGTGTATGGTTGCAGACCCAATGACCAAGGGGCTAGCACCTGGGTCATATAAAGATCATGTTTGTAGCATGGGTCTAATGAGTTCTTTTGATGTATAAGATTCTGACATTATTTTTATCTTTTTCAATAAAGTTACAGTTTTGATGCAGCTGTATTGGACCGTTTAATAGACATAAAGCTTTGTCTGTCAACGAATGGACGTATAGTTTTAGTTCATTCATAAAGTTGTGCCATATAAAGTGCTTGGCTAGGAGATGAAGATGATATTGTAATTATGGAAGGAAAATTTCAATATAGAGAGGTGGACCGCCATAGTTCCTATCATTGTAGTCTTTTAGTTTGAGTTAAGGATCAAGTGAGTTCTAAGGTATTTGACCATAAAGTTTCCAATAATGCGCAATAAAGTTTGGAATATAGAAATCCGTTCATGAAATATAATTAATATAAGCCAAGTGGGAGATTGTTAGGATTTCCATATATGTGGCCTAATTAATTATATTTAAATTTGGATTTACTATAGATAAGGTCAATCCTAAAAGATATAGAATTACTTGATATGGTATATCTTATCCCTTTCCCATCTATTTAAATTAAATAGAATCCTAATCAGACTTTGATGGGAAGTCGATCTGGAATCTATATAAAGGGGTACTGGTCCTGCCACCTACTCATGTGCATTCTGGTAAGATTATCCATTAAATTCACACCATACGGAAGAGTGCCTGAGAAAGGAGGAGAAACCAGATTACCTAGTTCGGTCGGTACGGTTTAGTATTGCAACCGAATTTCTTGCTTCCGCTGTTTAATCAAGAATTTTCTCGATGGCGCTCTGTAAGTTATTTTATAGTTTTATTTATGATCCTGAATATTGGTATGTATTGGTTTAATATTTTATGCCATATAAATTCCATCAAATCTAACAGGAGAGAGAAGACTCACTCGAAGATACAAGCAAACCATAAGAATACCATCCATCTAAGAATCTACTGAAGTCTCCCTATAGTAGAGGAGAAACTTTTAAAATTCGGAGAGATGTATATGAGCATTTAACAGTTTGAGGAGCAAATGTGCAGTTTCACTACTTTGCAGGGATATGTAGGCTACTTTTCCTATCATTGTTGTGAATTCTGGGTGTCGAGCACAGTAATTCTTCGCCCTTTGTATTGCATAGGGAAAGAGATTAGTTTTTGTCACAAACAATTCAACAAAATCGAGGAAGCAATACGGGAAGAAATTCGAAACACTTGGCTTAAGTGTCAGTGAGGTGCGTAATTTTTTAATGATTCTGTTTAATTCTTGTATTTGGTTGCAGCAATTGCTCAGCCTGTCAATTTTTACATGTGGAATGTGTAATTTTTGTCTAATTATAACAGGAGGAGATATTTGCATCATCTTTTGCTGCTGCAGCCTATTTGAAGTCCATCGATTTTCCTAAAGATAAAAAGGTGCCCTAGTTGATGAACAACAGTGGCTCGATATCAATTACTTGTATCATTTTAATGATTGCTTTCTATAGGAGGTTCCTGCTTTCTTTTGTGTTTTCTTACTGTAACTTCTTTAGTGATGACATTACTCAATAATGATGAAGTGAAAAAGAAAAAAAGATTGAACACCATTTAGTTCAACTATAAACAGATTTAGAATGTTCTTTTCTGCAAATATTTACAATTTTCAAATCAACTCTTAAGTTGAGTTGTTAGAATACTTGAATTTTCCATTAAGTGTTATATCATCTACTCTCCTAGTATAGGTGATGCACTCCTGCTTTGGAGTTGCATCAACCGGAGGATGCGAGTAGTTACCAGCTTTTCTTTTCTCTATTATTGTAATATTTTATCTAGCTTCTCATAGATTCTGTTATGGTAACAGTTTTTATTTGTTGCGCCTCCACCCAGATAACATGCAACCTAAGATCTTCTTTACATTATGTTGTTGTTTATCCCCATTTCCTAGAGTTTTCAAATGCTTTTTTATTTCCTTGAGAGTATATCTAAAGGCATCACAGGAGCAGGCTAGTACTGTTGAAACTCCAGAATACTTATTCTGTATTCGTTAGTGTGTTTCAAGGTTAAAGACACTAGACTGTAGATGAATCTTCTTGCACTCATGTCCACCACATGACCGCAGTTACAACAAATTTAATACAATGATCTCTTAGTGTAGGAATAGATATACACTAATTGGACAATAGCAGTAGATAGAATATTAAACCGGTATTTATACGATGAACTTGATATAGAATAGAAAAAAGGAAAAACTGTTATCTCGTCATTAATGAATTCATGTCTCCCGTTGTTTACCATGGTCTAAACAACAAGAAAGATTTGCAGGTTTTGAAATCTACGTATACATTGTATATTAACTCTATCCTATATTTGTTGACTTGGCTTTATCCTAACTGCTATTTCTGGGCTTTATAATTCCCTTTCCTCTTCTATCAAGGTTTACCTCTTATTTCTTGTTTACTATATATTTTAGTTTACTAGAAATTCTCTTTAGTATGCATCATTTATATTTCTATGTAATCCATATTTTGTGCCAAGGTGTAGTTCTGTTTTCTTTTTAGTTATAACATATAATCGACTGGAAAGAAGAGTGAACTAAAGAAGCTATCCATTTAATTTCAGGTATATGTGATAGGCGAGGATGGAATTCTCAAGGAGCTAGAGTTGGCTGGTTTTCAGTATCTTGGTGGTCCGGTATGTCCATCTTGTTATGTTCCCTTTTATTATTTCCGTTTTTACGTACAACAAAAGATATCTCGTTGTCAACGTCTTGATCATAATAACAGATTAAATTGAAAAAAAAAAGAAGTTGTAAATCGTTATATAGTAGGCATATTATATTAAAAACTGTTTTTATAAAATCTGATGTTGCTTAATTTTCTTCTGATACATAGAATTCTAAATTTGGGGTTGGTACCATGATATATCATTTATGGTGTAATTTAGAGTTGTCATCAATCATCATTGAGAGGAAAAGGTTGTAATCATTACGAATAGATCTTAATAATTCACATGTTGGAGTTCCTTTTCTATGAAAGTTGAATGTTTATTTTGCAAGCTTTCCCCTCATGTAGATAATCGGAATGGAAAAACGTTTCAGTGGAAAAGATAGCTAACCATGAACTTCGCAATAAAGGATTAAATAGCTATCTATGTGCGTATACCTTATTGTATTAAATATGATTAACATATAATATATATGCATTAAACATTACTACATATTGTGATAGGGTTTGACCTCGAGTTGAACAATGTAAATCCTCTAACCCCTAAACCTCTCTTTTCACTGATTCAATTGCTGGGTCGGTTTTCATAACATTGTTACTTATCGGTATTCGAGAATGTTGAAGTTGTTTTACATACAACATCAGTTCTGGTTGATTCTCGAAATATAAATATCAGATTTTTACTCTTTCAAATATGGATATTTACTGTTACTCAACCATACTCTAGCATACAGAGGAGCTATCATGAGATGTATAATCTTCTTTTATATTTTTTTAACTCAGGGAGATGGTGATAAAAAGATAGAGCTGAAGCCGGGTTTTCTAATGGAGCATGATGAGAGCGTATAAATATCTTTGTTTTTTGTTTTTTGGTTTGTGTTTTACGGTCTCTAATTTCACAACATCATGAGAGTGTTTTGTCTGCATCTGAAATAAGTTAATTTGTTCATTTGGTTTGATTTTAGGTTGGGGCCGTTGTGGTCGGCTTTGATCGTTACTTCAGTTACTACAAAATTCAGTAAGTTTTTGACCCTTGCCAAGAAAAGAAGCATCAATATGACATGCATAAATATTTTATGCAATTTCCTTTTCTCTTTCATATATATAGAGAGAGAGTGATGAAGAAACCAAAGTACAAGCTCTCACCTTAATGTTTGTCTTAATCTAGAGACACCGTTTCCTCGTTACAAGAAAATTTCCAATGACACATAAAGAAGAGGTATTTTTTTAATGCCTGTGGCTAAGGTAAGTACACCCCGAGCACACTTTCACCTCTCAACCACCGTATCCCTTATGTAATGAACTTAAGCATTCTCCTTAGAGGCATACGAACCATGCACAACAAGCTAAGGATGACAAATTTAAACATACAATTCTTTTTGGCGAATAAGTGGTAATGTTCCTTGTCGGTACCAAAAGTTTGCAAACAAACAAAAGTAAATGCAAGTGGAAGAAAACCGGCGGCGTCAACATGTTTCCTTGTCAATTTCTCTTTTCTTGTCTCTAATATCATATAAATTATTAATATTTATGTGATGCTGATGCCATACAACATTTTCCGAAATCATTTAGAGAACGCAATATTTTATTTTATTTTATTTTATTTGCAGCATTAGATGCCTATTTCTAACTCTTTGTAATCATTGTCTTATTTTCTTCCAAAGGTATGGAACGCTTTGCATACGCGAAAATCCTGGGTGTCTTTTCATTGCAACAAACCGTGATGCAGTTACTCATCTCACTGATGCTCAAGAATGGGCAGGTTTGCTCAGATTTGCAAAATACCCTTTTTATACATTTGTTCTTTGACAACGAAAATTAGATAACTATTGCTCATGTAAGTGTTATCGTCTTTAAAATGGCTCACTAAAATGAAACGAAAAAGAAATGTCGAGTCCTCAACTTAATATATCATGACTTTAATTTGATGGTTGATGAAAGCAGACACGCAACTCAAACTGAACACATCCTAATTATTCTTTTTTTATACATAATCTCACCTTGCGCGGTTGATTTAAAGACAGTTGATCCAGTCATAATCAATCACATCACATGGCCAACCAAAAGAGAAGCAGAAATTATATATATATCAGGATATTTTCTATCTTTTTCTTAGATGTTACACGCGTGAAGAGTTTGCTTCATAAATTACTGCCTTGCTTTCAGGTGGAGGTTCAATGGTTGGCGCCATACAGGGTTCGACCAAGCGAGAGCCGCTCGTTGTGGGGAAGCCCTCAACTTTCATGATGGACTACTTAGCAAACAAGTAAGACCACCATACTTCATTTTTTATAAATTTTCTAGGTGCTTTTCACAGTGTTATGAGTGTTACGAGCTAGTGTTATACGGCTACTAGTATTGCTACACTAATAATGTTCACAAATTTACGACAGGTTTGGCATTCTCAAATCCCAAATTTGCATGGTGGGAGATCGGCTGGACACCGACATCTTGTTCGGGCAAAACGGCGGGTGCAAAACACTTCTTGTTCTCTCAGGTAACTATGGAGTTTTCACTACTGGCACTTTACTTATATAATTAAGTTAACTCTTCAATTAATAATATCCGAGTTTGCTATGTTGATGTAGGTGTGACTTCTCTGCAAATGCTTCAGAGCCCAGAGAACCCGATTCAGCCCGACATCTACGCAAACAAAATCTCAGATCTTGTTACTCTTAAAGCAGCTGCTGTCTGAACAGATTCAAAACATATTTACGTTCCAGTCCGGGAGAGGTTTCCCGGTTGTTCATACACACTGAAGAAGTTGCTATCATTTTTTTTTTGATAAATAAAAGTCCTAGTTTTCGGTGTGCGTCCCTGCGTGCCGAGGTGTGTGCCGCAATCTGCGCTGCAGCAGTGCACGCGGCCGAAGCATTCAACACAAGAACTAACTAACTGTCGTATCGTCTGGAACCAGCGTCGGCAGTGAGCTCGCATTTTCGCGCAGATTTCGGCAGTGAGCTCGCATTCAACACAAGAACTAACTGTCGTATCGTCTGGAACCAGCGTCGGCAGTGAGCTCGCATTTTCGCGCAGATTTCGGCAGTGAGCTCGCATTCAACACAAGAACTAACTAACTGTCGTATCGTCTGGAATCAGCGTCGGCAGTGAGCTCGCATTTTCGCGCAGATTTCGGCAGTGAGCTCGCATTCAACACAAGAACTAACTGTCGTATCGTCTGGAACCAGCGTCGGCAGTGAGCTCGCATTTTCGCGCAGATTTCGGCAGTGAGCTCGCATTCAACACAAGAACTAACTGTCGTATCGTCTGGAACCAGCGTCGGCAGTGAGCTCACATTTTCGCGCAGATTTCGGCAGTGAGCTCGCATTCAACACAAAGAACTAACTGTTGTATCGTCTGGAACCAGCGTCGGCAGTGAGCTTGCATTTTTGCGCAGAAACACACTGATCATCTTTTTTTTTTTTTGAGAGTAGCGTGCTACCGCTTCATTCAATGGGGTATGAACTAAGCAACAAGATGAGACAACGGGGTCTCAGACCTCCGGAGGGGTAAAAAAAAAAAAAAAAAAAAAAAAAGGTCAGTTGCAGCAATCAGTCCAGAACCTCCTCAAGGACCTAATCTCTGCCAACAAATGGCGCGCCGTTTGTTTTTTGGCCTCGAAAATCCGCCGGTTTCTTTCTAGCCACAGGGCCCACCAGGTGGTTGCCACGGTCGCCGGTTCCTTCCTTCCGTGCGAACTCCTCAAAACACTGAGCCCTTCCCACAAAAGTGCCGGTGCCGAACACGAGCGAATCGACGCTTTGTTTGATAGTACAGCGGACAAGATGTCCTCAGTAAAGGGGCACTTCAGGAAAAGGTGCACCCCAGTCTCGATCTCCCCTGAGCAGAGAGGCAGCTGATCATCTGAAAACTAGAAACCACCAAAATTGCATTCTTTCAGTTCACCAGCTCTGTATTAGGCAGTTTTTGGGCATTTTGAGCAATAAAATAAAAAATAAAAAATAAAAAGAAAGGGCAGTCTGTCAGACAACCTCAGGGCCACCCCGGCAGAGGTCCCTATTCTGATCTTCTCAGGAGATCACAGCCGTCAATCACGCTCTGGGCGCTGAGATCATATTTCATCCACCACCAGGACTTTGTTGCCGCTCTCCTTTACACTCAACAACACAGTTCTACAACTAAAGTCAAAGTTAATAATAATAATAATAATAATAATAATAATAATGAGTGACTTCACAACTTATAATGGGCCGGTTTTGGATTTATATGATCAGGGCCCGAAACCGCTTTACGGTATAAAATTATAAACTGAACCCAAATCTAATTCCATTCGAGAAAATCAAAACTGAAACCAAACCAATTTGAAACCGACCGAACCAAATCAAACTTTTCGGCTTGGTTTCGGTTGGGTCCATCGGTTTGAACACTTGAATTTTTAAAAAATAATTTTTAGTTTTCACCACAAAATCAAATCAAAATTCTAGATTTGAAACAATTTTAAAACGAAATCAAATCAATTACAATCAAAATCGAACCAAACCAAATCGAGTTCTTTAGATTTTTATGCTCACCGCTAGTTGGGAGAATATTGCAAAAAAAAATCGGAGCACAATCAAAAATAGATGCCAGAATTATTAAATTCAAGATCTTGATAAAGATAATTATTATTTTTTTAAAAAGAAAAAAAATTAAACTGATTTATATTCTTTAATATTATTGCGTCAAATAATCAATTTTATAGCTTCTTGATCATCAAATAAATAATATTTAAACATTTATACGCGACGGTATAAAATATTTGAGATAATTAAAATATATAGTTATTAAAATTTATAATTAAAAAAATAAAAAAAATTATAAAATATTCTTATGTGTATTATAAAAAATAACTTTTTTATTTATATTTTCTTAACTTTCAACATTTGTAAAGTCAAATTATATTAATGATTTTATTTAAAAATTCAACCAAACTTTTAGTTTTAATAGTTATTTTATAAATTAATTTTTTTAACTAAAAAATTAAAGTGGGAGGATTTATTTCAAATTAAAAAAATAGATGAGGATATCTTTGTGTTATTAAAATTATGAAAGAAAAAAATTTGCATATATATGATGTATATTAATATTCTATACACCGCAACTTATATTAGATAATTAATATTCTAATATAAAATTTTAATTAAATATATATATAATCAATAAAATTTAATAATTTAAATTATATTTGATAAATTATTTTTAAAATCTCTATTAAAAAGTTTTATGCATGTGGTGTATATACAAATATACACTTGTGCAGAGAATATTTAATTAATAGGATGCATTCGTAATCTCATGAAGAAAAGAAAAATCTTTGCTTGCACCTGGTGCATACTAATCCTCCATACACCGCACATAATATTAGATAATTAATAAAATATTTAATAAAATAAAATATGATATAATATATAGAATATAAAATATATAAGTAATTTATTGTACTATAGAAATTTATTTTTGATATATATTTTAGGCTGCGTTTGGTTCGGGTATAAGCAAAAACTAGTTATTTTCGGAATAGGTATAAATTCAGATACAAGCAGGAACTAAAATAATTTTGTATTTAGTTCAGTATAAGAGTTGTACCGGGATAAGAAAAAATGTGTGTGGTAAGTTAAAAAGGAATAAGAATTATAGAGGGGATTAAAATTTTAATTTAAGCTAAAAATTTTACTGGTATATTTTAAATATTTAATTTAAGATATTTATTAAAAAAATTATTAAAATTTATATTTTACTTATATATAAAAAAAATTATTAAATTTTTTTTGGTTTTTGATGAATTATAAATTTTTAAAAATTCAAAATTTTGTATATAAAAATTGGTATAAATTTTAAAATTTTAGAAATTTAATATAATTTATTAAAAATTAAAATTTAAAATTTAAAAAATTATATAAATTTTGAAATTAATAGGCGAATGCCAATATACCAACAATGTTACATCATAGACCTAGAGTATATCAAATTCAAACCAAAATTGTTTACATATGTGGGCGTCGAAAAAGAGGAAAGACTCAAATTGTAGACTTAGGGAATCAGAGTTGTTGATGCTAGAAGTTACAAATTTATCATTATCCTTGTTCTCATATTTTGGCAGCTTGTTCTGATCGTGCAATAGACTACCAATCATTTATTGATAAATATTATTCTGTTGAGTCACTGACGATGACTTGGCACCCTAGATTTAATTCCTTACCGGATAAAGATTATTGACAATCATATTCTGATTCTATTTTGATTCCAGATGAGTCTATGCGGAGGTCAAAGAGGGGTCTTTCAAAATCAAGGCGCATTCGTAATGATATGGACATGAGAGAGAAGAAAACAGATTATATATGTGGAATCTACAAACAGAAAGAATATCATAGGCGAAAATGCTCCAACCCAGACCAATCAGGTGATATCAAATATTACCATATTACTTTATATATTGCTTGAAAATATAATTCATTACAAATTTTTTATCGGGAGCAAAATATGGTATAAAAGATCATAAACATCGAGCAGGAAGAATTAAGGCATCAAGCTGGAAGAATTAAGAATGATTTAAATTAAGTAATTGTAATGTTATTTTATGTATGAACAATTAATATTTTTGTATGTCTAAATTATTTATTTTCAATGTCTACTGAATGTTTAGTTTTTTATGTGCTTATCTTTATTATTTTTAATATATATTTATGTTATTTTAATTTTTTTGAAAAAATCATTAGTGATAATGTGATATGTGATTAATCATTATTATTATTATTATTATTATTATTATTATTATTATTATTATTATTATTATTAATTATTAATTGTTAATTAAAATTATTATTATTTTTTGAGTGTGTAGCTTTATCATATATTTAATAATATTAATTATTTAGTTAAATTAATAATAATAATAATAAGTAATTTAAATTAATAAGTATAATTTTTATTAATTATTATCTATAATTATTTGATTTTATATAGTAAAATTAGATACTACTAATAATAATAATTTAATAATAATATTATTAATTCTTATTATTAAATATTAAATATTATTATTATAAAAAATTAATTATTATTGTATATTATTGGTGGGTAGGAGAGAGAGGACAGATGGAGAGAGAGAGAGAGAGAGAGTTGGGGGAGGGAGCGGAGAGAGAGAGAGAGTGTGTGTCGGGAGGAGAGAGAGAAAGAGAGAGAAAGTGAGTGCCTTGGAAATGAAAAGGAGAGAGAAGAAAAATAATTTTTTTTTCTTAATTAAAAAAAAAATATTTTTTTTTCTAACTTATAAAAATGAGGTTAGATTGTAAATATTTTTGAAAAAAAGACTAAATTAGAAATATATTTTTTCAATCAGGCTACTTGGGATATTGTCTCACGTGTTCCATGATAAATTCACAATAAATTTTAAAATTTTAAAAAACAATTAAATATTTTATATTAAAAAAATTATATATTATTTTATTTTAATGTATTAATTTTTTTAATTTTTTTTTTTGTGAAAAATTACAATCAAATTTGACTAGCCTGCTTAATTATTTTTAACTTTTTTTTTTTTTGTTATACTTACACAGAGAAGAGATGTGTGGCTCCTATAAGGGTTTTAATTTTCCTTTGTTTTGATTTGTTTTAGAATTTGTTTCTTTATTACATTATTGTTATTTTTGCTGATTGGTTTTTAATTGCTCTTTCGATTATTTTATTTTCTTTTCAATTTTATTTTTTTTCCAATATTTTCATTTCAAGATTAAATGTTTCTATATGTGATTTATTTAATTATTCATTTATATTTGCTCATTGTAGTGTAAATACCGAGGAGTTTTTTTAAGTTAAAATATGTACTTGATTGTAATTTGTAATATTCATATTGTATTTCTTTTTATATTTTTTTTATTTTTTTCTTTGTGAGAAATTACAATCAAATTTCACTAAGTTGTTTGATTTTTTTTTTTTTTTTTTTTTCTATAATTATGCAAAGAAGAGGCATGCGGATGCCGCGAGGATTAGAAAGAAATATTTAGATAAAATTTCTATACAAGTTTCAAATTTTCTTTTTTGATTTGTCCTGAGATTTATTTTTTTATCATATTGTTATTTATTTTTGCTGTTATTACAATAAAATATTTAATATTTAATTAATCAGAATTAGAATGTAGGGATGATTTAGAAATTTTAGTTAGTTATTATGGTAAATTTTGGTTGCTTACTATTTGAAATCATCTATTTTTAATGCTCTTTCGATTGGTAGTTATCGAGTACACTATTATAATAGACGCATCTGTATATTGTTTTCAATAACAAAAACAATTATCTCCTTAAATATTTTTTATTAAAATAAAATGTATGTATAGTAGTGTACAATTTTCTAATATTGTAACTTAGTTACTAAACTTCACACTAAAATATTTTGATTTCTATAATTTTTTATATTTTTTAATTTTACCGTTATTGATTCAACAATATATATCCGCCGCAACGCACGAGTACTTTTTTATGAGTTTTTGAAAACCATTTAAATTTGAATAATTTTTTGATTCAAACGGTTCTCAAAGATTTGTTAACATTTATTTTATGGTTGTTAAAATTATAGATGAGAAATAGAAAGAATTTAAGAGAGAGACGGTGAATTATTTACCATTTACCATTGAACAAAATAAAATTATTTTATCAAATAAATTTTTTTATAAAATTATTTGACTAATTATAAATTTTTAAAAAATTAAAATAAAAAAAAATCCTTGCATATACTGTCACGCCCCGGGTGTAAACCAGAACCCGGGCCCGCCAACAGATCCGCCGTGCACACGGAATTTTCCATGTACACGAAGCGCTGGTAACCTGCTCAGATAGATAATATATAATAAAAGAGCATAAACAGAGCTGAACTAATAGAACTAAAAGTAATCTCAGACTAAAATAAACTACAAACTGAAATAAAGTACAATATACTCCCAGCTCACCATAAAGATACAACCAGCTGGCCAAAGCCAGACCCAAAAGTAAACTACTGAAGTCTGAGATACAAAAGGGGTACAATAAAAACCTCGCTAATCTCTCGCTCGGGGTAGATGATCTAGCTAGTCGGCGATCCTCTTACCTCGATCTGCCGCTGAAGGCCCAGCAGCTCCCACAGATGACTCTGCAAAACAAAGGGGAAAAGGACAGAAAACAACAATGGGGGTGAGAACTACTAGATAAACCAGTAGCCTCCCCTAGCGGGTAAAACGTCTAATGCTGACGCACCCACTAAGAATAAAGAGGCAAAAGGAAGAACAGTGGTATGCAATAAAGACTGCTGAAAAAGGAACTACCACTACTATGCCTCTAAATGCAGTGCCAAAAGATAACTGTATATATATATATATATATATATATGCAACTATGAAGCTGACTGCCCAAAGAAACCTAATCAGAGGGCCAGGAAATACTGGCACTGCCTGCTCTGTCATCACTCACAACTCACCAACTGACCGGCACCCATCACGGTCAAAAAGCCTACTCGGGAGTGGCACTCGAGGGGAGCGACCCACACGAGTAAAGTATCTCTGTAACCAATGTCTCACAATAGCAGGACTGGATCATGACTATGGTCAAAGTGGGAAACTCCATCCACTAATGCAATCCCGGTCCCCGATCTGATATGATAATAACATCCGGTCAACCGCCCAAAATCCGCGGTCGCCGCTAAACCCGTAAATCCCAATCTAATCAGATAAATACATCTGGCCAACCGCCTGCCGTCCGCGGTTGCCCCTATGCCTCTCAATCCCCAAGAAGAGTCTAAACTGTCCCAGACTCAAGATCCAGCTACACTATCTCAAGATCCCGATCCGACTCGATCATCATGCATCGATAGAGAAGAACAACAATAAAACATGTTTTCTCCTAAGTCAAATCCCATAATATAGTGCTGCAGTAAAATAGTGGCCTAACTAGTTGTCCAAATAAGCATGCAAGTGTTCTCTTTTAAAAGCATTTAAAAAGTGACTAAAGTTTCATGTAAAGAATCAATTTAAAATATTATAGGGTTATTTATTTTGCATGCGGTTTAAGATATAGCAATTGTCCAACTTGCTGTCCCAGATTTATCACATAGAAGCTATCACTTAATTTAGGGGGCCAATGCAATAGGCTCATATACTACAAGTTACTATCATATTTGTAATTGGGAAACTCTACTATTCCTAGTGTGCAAGTCAACAAAGAGGGAAACGCAACCACCCACCTCGAAAAGCATGCACAATACACCCAGAAAATACCCGCTGTCCTCTAAGCACACCGTCAGCTGAAACAGTATCCTACAACATCACACAAGTGTACACGGTGTAAAAACTACAAGTCCCAAATACATATTTGCTGTTTTTAAAATCAGCACGCAAAACGAGGAATTTCACCTCTGTCCCGAGCTCCAAAAATTCCAGAAAGAGTTGTAGCCCAAAATCGACTCTTGAATCGCCTCGATATGATATTCCTACGCTGAGAAACAATTCGTCGAAGTCGCCGCTGTCCAAAAGCCCAAACAGCAAAAGAGGGGTCAAAACACCTCGCGAATCGTGCCAAGGAATCGGAATCCAGAGAAACCATCAACACGGAAAACGAAGCCCTACCTCTTAGGAACACAGCGGCGAAGAAATCGTCGGAAAATGACTCCTGTGCTGCGCAGGGGACTCTTCCGACTGAAATGCAACGATAACGGGCCGAAAATGGGGGAAAACCGAGGCACGCTGTAAAATCCGGATCGCCGTTGCCGATCTTCTGAAAAATCTGGGAACACACCACGAGGTAGAAAAATCTGTGAGGAACAACTTCTCTAAAGACCTCTCCCTCTCAATCTCTCTCTATCTCTCGGAAAAGCAGAAAAAGGGAAGGGAGGGGGCCTATTTATAGGCCCACAAAAACTTTTCAAAAAATGACCACCATGTCCAAGATTCGGGCGCCCGGTTCTCTTGGGCCCGATTTCGGGCCCGCACAGTAACTCGGCCTAATCTTCGGCCCATCCCGCACGGGATCCCGGTCGGACCAAATTTTGGTCCGACCTGCTCGGGCGTCCGACACGTGTCCCCCGCACAGGGGACAGCGCGCCCGGCGAACCGGACGCGGCCACGTGCCCCCTGCGGGGGCGGCGGGGTGGGTGGCGCCCGCCTATGGCGTGGCGCCACGTGCCCCCTGCCTTTCCCGCCCGACACGGCTGCTGGCCGCTGCGCGCCGCCTGCACGCCTGCAGCGCGTGCGCGTACGGCCGCAGGCGCGCGCCTGCGGGTGCGCCGCGCGCACGTACGCCCGC
The DNA here is from genome assembly GCA_029204045.2 of Tillandsia leiboldiana. Taxonomy (NCBI): domain Eukaryota; kingdom Viridiplantae; phylum Streptophyta; class Magnoliopsida; order Poales; family Bromeliaceae; genus Tillandsia; species Tillandsia leiboldiana. Next base: position 29,439,597 of record CM055073.1, read on the forward strand.
CAACCCGGGGCCGCCACGTGGCGCACCCCGGTGCACCGTGCGCCGCGCCGCTGCCCCAGCCTGCCCGGCCTGCCCGCGCGCGGTCTATGCACCGCGTGCGCTGCGCCGGCCCAACCGGCGCCTGCCACGTGGCCCGCCGGTGCACCGTGCACCGGCGGCCCGTTCCGTGGACCGGGAGTGGCGCGCCGGCCCAATGAAGAGCCGCCACGTGTCCCCGGCCGGTCCACAGGTCCCCCATGCACCATTTTGCACAGAAAACTTCCGGGGGTCCGTTTTTGGGCATCCGGACTCCGTTTTTAACAAATAAACAGCCGTTTTCAAGCGTTTTTCCGCGCTGAATCCAAATACGACATCCGTTTGGCCCAAAGCCTTCTCTAAAATTCGGCAAATACAGCCGAAGGCCAAACCAACAATAAATACCACTCTGTGTCCATCCATAGCATCCCTTTGATGCACTGTGGGCCAAATACACCAAGGATAGGCGTTTCACACCAAGGATTCACGGGAAAAACTGCAGAAAAACCAGGGCCACTACATATACTTAACTCTAAAAAAAAAAAAAAAAAATCTAGACACCTTTTTATACTATTTTTTTTTTATATAAATAATTTTATAAAATTTTATAATTTTAAAAATAATTGTCTGAAAATTTTATTTATAAAAATAATCTTAAGCGGTGAACGGTCTACCCTTTTAAATGCTTTTAAATACGGTGAACCATTAATCACATTTAGAAGATTTATAATTTTATAAAAATTATTCACCGCTTTTATTTAAAATTTACAATACCCTATCTAATCTTATTTTAAAAAATATTTTTAATTTAACATTCTTTCTAAAAAAAAAATTTCTAATCTAATTTTATTTTGATAGATTAAAAAAAAATATAGCTTAATAATATTTATATAAATTTCTATATTAATTAAGAAAAAAAAATATTTTTTTTCTCTACTTCTTCACAAGACATCATATATTTATTTTATTTATATGATATTTGCATCACTTTTTATTTCAGATAAAAAATATTACTGTATACAATATTATTATAAAAAATTATTTTATATTATTATATCGGTATAAAAAATATATATTATGAATAATATTTCATAATATTTTTAAATAATAAATAAAATAATATGGATAAACTTAATATTACTTGTTTAATCTTGAATAGGACTATTTATTATTATTATTTTATTATTTTTATTTATAAATATTGTATAATTATATTATTTTTATATTAAATTTTTGTAGTTATATCAGATTAAATATGTAATCATAATAAAAATAATAATTATTATATTAAATTTATTTTTATTATAATTATAAGTATTATTATTATTAAATAATTATTTTTATTATAATTATCTTTTAATATATAGTATTTTATAAATATGATAAATTTTTTATTATTTTTAAAATCGTTAAATGGTTCACCACCACGTTTATTTCTGTAAATAATTTTTTAGAAAAGTTTTGAATAATCCTTTTATGCTGCTTCTTCTCTTTTACTATTATAATCCTATTGAGTATTTTACTAAAAAAAAAAAAAAAATTATTCGCTACATAGCGCTGGTCATAAACTTGCATGTATATGAATAAATATCTCTCGCTCTCTCTCCTCTCCCCATTTTCCCACGTAGATGAGCGCCGCCGCCGCCGCCGCCGTGGCGGCGCCGGAGATCTTCGCCCGGCGCCACCACCCGCAGCGGAGCACCACCTCCGTCCTCCTCCACCTCCTCCCACTCCGCCGCCCCACTCCCCCGCTGGCCGCAGCCTCCGCCTCCCTCTTCCGCCGCCGCTCCCGCGAACCCCGCAGGAGCCCCAGACCCTCGCGGAACCGGAGCCGAGAGGCGGAGCCCCCGCACGGTTTCGACGCCGCGGCTGCGGCGCTCGGCCGCCTCCGCCGCAGCTCCACGGCGGAGCTACGGCGCTTCCTCGACGAGGGGGCGGAGGCCTACCGCGACCTCCGGAGCGCCGTCCGGGTCGAGCGCGGCAACCGGGTAGTGTTCTCGTGCCGCCGATCGTCGCTCGTCTTCGTGTCCAACCTGCTCCTCTGGAGCTTCGCGGCCGTTCTCGCGGCTAGGGTTTTGGCGTGGCTAGGGTTAGGGTTTCGGTCCCGGTGGGGTTTCGGGGATTGGGCGGTAGTGAGGAGGGACCGGAGCTTGGGAGGGAGGGAGGTTGTGGTGGGGAAGAGGTATAGGCAGAGGGAGGCGGAGAGGTGGAATTCTAGGGTTTCAGTGAATCCTCTTTCGCCGGTGAAGGGCTCTGAGGCGAATCTTCCGGAGATCTCCATTGGAAGGCGCACTTCGAGGCAGGAGGAGCTGCCGAAATGGTGGCCGGAGAAGTTCTCTTCTTCTCCGGCGATCACCGTCGGAGAGGAGGAGTTCCAAAGGGAGGTTAATCGATTAGTCCGAGGTAATAACTCTTTGTTCTTTCGAATTCTTGTAGCAACTGCGAAAAATATTGTACTGGGGGATCAAATATGACATCTAAGTGATGATTTTCGAATTTAAACTGGGGCATCATGTAATTATTACTGCACCTTGTAGTAAATATATTGAACTCTTGTTTATTTATTTAATAATGCATGAGCTACAAAAAATGAACCAAAAAAGAAGGAAATTTAATCGTTAGCGACGCTTGCTAGTCATCAGTATTTACTCTCAAACCTGTCATTTACATTCTAGTTGGAAGCTTCAAGCTAAAACTTGAGTTTATTGGCTAGTCATCTATGGTATTATCTTTAATTTTTGAGGCAATAGTAAGCCAAAGAGCCGAATCCAACACAAAGCACTAGTCCTGTGTAAAGTATATGCTGAATGATGGCCATCTTGATGAAGGTGCATCAACCAACCACGAAAATAGCGATGCTTTTCCTGTAAATGGCAAAACGATTGCTAAAGGATGCTTGACCACCTTTTGAACTCTTCTTCTGGTTTTGAGTGTTGCGATGGAAGTTTTCTTTGAATTTATTTTAAATTTTCTATCTTGGTTTCTGATATCTTTTCATTTTATTTGGAAAAGTTTTTCTGTAGTACCCTCATAAATGACACCAATTTGCTTCAGTTGGAAGTTTTTCTCTGCTTAGTTTTTCTTGTTTTATTATGATAAATGGCATTTAATGTTGTTTATACTAATTTAAGATTGTAAACAAGTTCCTTTATTGTCCTCTTCATCTTCTAGTACAAAAAAGATAGTTGAGGATATAGAAAGAGTGAAATTGTCTCTCTCTTCTTTTCTTTTCTTTTTTTTCAGGTAAACTTACTTATCATGGCCTGGAAATAATTTGGAAGCTTCATTTCTGCTTTCATCCTCAGTCAGTTACTGTTTACTTGTATCAGCTATCATGGATAATAGAATGAGCGGGAAGGATTTTAAATATGATGATATGATTCAAGTTAGTGTCTTCTTGAACTTTTGCTAGTTTTATGATCTTCCATTTTGCTATTTCATTAGTAGTTCTTATGGTGGAAAGTTCCTTTTGAGAGATAGGTAAGATCCAATGGCAATATGAAGGCTTGATTTATTCATTTCAATCAATGTTTTTGTGACATATTATTGTACATAGTTTCTTTTTTGACTATGAATATGTCAGCAGTCCTGTAAATCTTTGTACAATTTGACCAATCAATGGCAATATGAAGCCATGATTTATTCATTTAAATCAGTAAAGATGTTTTTGTGACAAACTATTTTACATAGAATCTTGGTAAATTCTTTTTTGTTGAAGTTTCAGATTATTGTGTGTTTGAGACGCGGTGTACTCTTACAAAACAGTTAACTGTTAGATTAGTTTCACATACAGGAGAAGACAACCATATAAGTAGCACTTGGATATTGAGTAAAAAGAGATGATTTGTTAACAAGATTGAAAAGAGCGTGAAGGGTCTGCCTTGTTTGTTTGGTGAATGAGCAATTCAGTTGGAAATGTTTTGACCCTTTTTGCTTATATAGCCTACAAATGGAGTCTGTAACTGATAGTTCAGAACTTCAGATTGTTTGAGTTGTATAATTGTTTGCTTTCAATGTACTTCTTTCTATATTCCAGATAAACTGCTATTCTATCTGTTTTTGGTTGCATAGCTTGTGAAACTTGTTGCATTCTATCATGCAAGAAAGTAGCAAGATTGTTGAAGGTTCTTGGACTGTAATGTTTTTTATTTAACACTAATAGTAACATTTTTGTCTTATTTCCGCGAGCAGCTTAGGCAGTTGTGCAGAGTTTCTGGTGTAAAGGTCTCCTTTGGAACAGAGAATGTACGCGATTCATTTTATAGGGCAGCAGTAGACTTTGTGCTGGATGCATGCTGCAGGTATTAGTTTATCTCTTCCGAAATCCACTTCAATAGCATCAAGCATGTGTTGTTTCGATCGTAATATTCAAATTCTTCCTTTTTATTATAATTAATCAAATTGTATTCCCATACTCTTTCAATTTTTATTTTGGATATAATGCATGGATAGTCCGTGCACTATCTTGATGTTGCAAATTGGTCTCTATACGTTTAACCAAAACAGAACTTTCACCTAATTCCCTGACCATCTTGTTTTAGTTTGGGTTATAGTGGTCTTTTACAACAAAAAATTCACATTGATGGTCAGGAACGAAAATTCAATATATCAAAAAGTTCGGAGGCTAACCTTTAATATTTTAAAAGTACAATGACCTAGTCAAAGTATTGGGATGGTGCAGGTACTATCCTAATATTCACTTCCTTTTTTTTTTTTTTTTTTTTTTTCTAATTATTAGTCTCGTTATTAACTTTTGCTTTAATTTTTTGTATTTTTAAGAGCAATTCAACCCATCGACAAAATCCAAATAAATGGTGAGGAGCCGAGGATATTCATCTCCGGGTTGGCTCATAATATTGGACTGCAAAATACTCGTGCCGCTACTCTTATACGTGCTGCTGTTGCGGCCCGCACACGTGCATGTTTTTTGCAATGTTGGGTAAGGATCCCTTCTTCAATTATACTTGTGCAGCTTTTTCAATTTATTTAGCGTTTTTATTTACGCGAGGTGTCCCTAATTATAGTTATGTGATTCAAGTGACTTGATTTATGTCTTTCTAATATAGGCGTTAGAAGTTCAACGAAAACGATTCGAAGCACTAGACGAACTACGAAAAATCTGTTCAATCCATCAGATTTTCCCTCCGGAAGAACAATCTGTAAGTAATTAGAACTTGGATTTTACAATTCCCTAGACTTATGTTTGGCGATACCTACTACTGTTCAACTTTTGGTCAGCTATTATATAAGATTGGTCTCTAAGTGTTGAGTCTGTTGACTAACTTTTAGGTAAAGATAGGCTTTTCATTTATTAATGGTAGCCAATCTGAGCTCATGAGCTGTAATTTCATACGACCTAAAACCTTTTCTGTCATGGTCATGATTGGAATATTGAACATTTACGTGTACAGCCGGAAATGGAGATGGTGGCGAGCGGTCTCAGGAGAAATTTACGAGAGGATCAGAGGGAACACTTGTTCTCTCTATACAGAGGGGTTTGTGATGGTGGTAATTTCACGACAACAGAAGAAGCTTTGGGTCTGGTAAGCAACCTCTGCCGACAAAGGCTTCCGTTCCTGCCTCATTTTGAAACAATGGTTTCGTATGCCATTATCTCGGGTGTTATTTTCCATTTTTCATCTTGGTTATGGCATGATAGGAAATATTTTGCTTGTGTAGTTTTGGTGGTTAAGAAAACATCGACAATGGTTCCTTTTTTTTTTTTTCTTTTGTTTTTTTTTATTGGCACACTCTCAACTTTTCATCATTGTGACTCTAAATTGAATTGAGAGGATTTGCTAAAATTAACGGCCCCATTATCTTAATGAAATTTGCAGTTCAATCAGCTGAAAATGCATTCAAAGCAGTTAAAGTAAACAGTATCACTGTCGGATTCAACAAAATCTGCGATTGAGATTTTTGATGAAAAGAATCTAAATAAAAAGAAGGGAAAGTTGAGGTATCAATCAAAAGATAGTTTCAAGATCTATATTGAAAATGTCTAATAGTTGCGGGGTTTCCCGTACATTTTTCACCTCGCTATTTTCGATAGTATTTGTATGAAGTTTTAGACGAAATTCCTGCTTTATCCTAACCTGCGCGATTACCTGAACTTACAGAGACCGGACAGATGATTACTTGCCAAAACATTTGCGGCTTCTCCCGCTTGATGCTGTGGAGGACCTTGTTACTGCTTCTGGAAAGCTATGCATTGCTCCAACTTACTGCAATATGATCACCGCCGCCTTTGGGTCTCCTCGGGATCATATCATGGAGCGGAAAGTGGCTTCCGATCTTTACTTCTGCCGAAACAGGAAGATCATAATTGATGATTTGGCTACAGACTAGATGAATTTTGAAACACAGATGCCTTGCATCCCATAATTTCAATTCTTCAAACAACACAAATGTGTTCTTGTGATATAGAGACTTCCCCATTCTGTTAACCATTTTGTTCCTTTCAGTTATTGTTGTTATAATGCACGCTCTCTGTTCTTTTTCATACTATAGAGGTGTTTCCCTATTCAGTTGGAAAGTGGGGCTCATAAACTGTTTTTCTTTGCGTAAAGCATGCTGAGTTCTGCTCGGGGATTCGTTTGTCGCTGAGTTTGCCCTCATTAATGCCAGTTATGATTATAGCACATTCGCAATTACGGTGCATGGAATCGCTTCGTATGTTTGCGAAGCTTTTGCCTTTGTCTTTGTTAAGCCTTGCTTTTTGCGCATATCTGCCGGAATCAATTCTCATAGTACTATTTTTAGTTGTGGTTAGAAAATACGGTGAGCATTAAACGGCACTGAGGAGTGAGCTCTAATATAGCGCTTCTCTGAAACAAACTAGCGCTACTCTTGCTCAGCAGAGTAGAGCCTTTGATACAAATCATCTTTTTGAGGTTATTGCTGAACTATTGGAGAAGCCTATTATTCTGAAGGTTAAAGAGAAGAGAGCAAAGAAAAAAGAGAAAATAAAAAAGAAAAAGAGAGAATAAAGCAAAAGGAATAATGGTCTTAAGACTCTTTAGCAACACCAATATAACTTTTTAACTCAGCGAAGCATGATCTGAATCAATACTTAGCCATTATTACGACTCACTTGTAGTTGCAGATTGAATTGTTTGGCCCACCTAAAGGTTCGGATACTATTTGATGAACTGCTGTCTAAATAGTATTTCCTGAAGTGCTATATTAAAGTCTTCAAACAACTTAGCAAAAGCCAAAATATTTATTGTTTTTAGGTTTCAAAATCTTACTTTAACTTCTAGCCACGGCAGAAGGTCCAAACTTTTCTGTTCGGCAAATAAGCAGCTATTGGTGGCAACAGCTGAAAGCTGGAATGCAAGCTGGTCCAAACAATACTTCAAAAGTTATCCTGAACAATCTGTGGTAAAAGAAAACCCTAAAGAATCTGCAGCAGCAGCATCAACTTTTTTTTTTTTTTTTTTTTTTTTTTTGAATTGTAGTAGTATATCATTGAACTGTCTCAATTTTGCAATACCAATTGTAATCCCAACTGTATAATTTCCAACCCTATAAACAGACATCGCTAACGGGACTGAAGCTGAACAAATACTCCCAACAACCATTTCAACAAAAGCGCTTAACACCAAAACATTGTTCTTCATCATTCTCACATCCAACACTTTGCGAATGTAGGTCACATTCACATGTTTATGACCTGCAAAGGATCATGCATATCTCATTTTTCCATAAGCTTGAACGAGACACCGCAACGAATAACATCCATCGATCTTTAACAATACAAGGATGATAACGATCCCCAACTATTCGAGACAGGCTGAATGTATCTGTTGCTTCAGTAGGGCTCCGTTCTTTCCCATTAAAAGGGTTAAAACACTCCATCATTTGACTCCTCGTTTATCTGGCCCAAGTTGGATAGCATGATTTTAAGCGTGGAGCAAAAACCGGTGCGCCGCCAATTAATGTGCTAAACTCTATGGATTACTATTGCAAAGACCAGTAGATACGCAGTATATATCAATGCAGTGCAGTGGTTGAAAACATCCAAAACTGATCAAAGCAGCAACAGCAGCAAAACATCAAAGCTAGAAGGCCATTTGAGCCATAACTCGACACTGCATTATGATCTCGGGTTGATTCTGACGATGACAATATATAGAGCTGGATGTGCCAATAGAATTACATTAGATATCATGTAATGATAGAACAAACTCGAAAATAATCTAACAATCTTTCTCGGAACAATCTACATCTTCACACAACCTTTAAGTATCGTTATCAGTTTCCTTTTTAGTTCTTCCGTAAGTTGATTTCAGTAAACTAGATGGCAAGAGTACATAAATTACTCAAGACCAGAGCGTAAGGACAGGAGAGCAAAAAACATACCACTTTCTAGTCCTTAAAGAACCAATCCTTCTTGAGATACCCTTGTTTGATTTTAGTAATTCTCAGACTGCCCAAAATACTTCCCAGTGATCGTGACGAGTATATTCAACATCGCAGCATTATCATCTAATTCTGACTTGTTTGCGAGAAGGCTCGAGCATTTTCGCAGGAGGCTTCTGAGAGAAGCACATGTATTGGCATTTAGCGGAGTGTCCACTGCCACACAAAGAGCAAATAGCCACAGGCAGTCATTCCTCAATAAAGTGTCCATGCTTTCAAGCATATCTACGTAGTTCCTCAATGTCGCAGCTCTTGCAACGGCATCCATGCCACGAATCATGGTTAGTGTTGGAACGCTCTTTGCTTGCTCTTCTAAGTCAGGCTGTTTGGAAGAGGTTCTAAAACCTGCCGCGACCAACGGTTGGTCACAGGAACTCTCGAGCTGTGAAAAAGCCTGAAAATAACCATGAATTCTAGTAGTGTTAAAACAGGCTTCCTGTCTATTTATGTGAGGAATACTAAAGTTGATTCCACAGTTGTCTGAGTAAACCGGTCAAGTTAAAGTTGTAACTGATTCCAAGTCTACATATTGAAAAATTACGAGTCTATACATCCCAGTGCACCAATAGGTAATTTGGGGAGCTAATAAGGCCACCTCATGACATTTTAAGAGTATATAGCATATTCAGAACAAACTGTCATGCCTTGAATGTGGCCGAACAAGACTTATAATATTCCAATTAATTGGCACCGAGAGATTAACACTGACTTTGGAATTACAAAATAAATTCAAGTGTAGACTTGAAAGGAGAAAAATGTTCAACCCATACCAGTAAGAACAAAGAACCATGATAAAGTCCCTTGAAAGAAAAAAGATGGAGACAGTTTTAATCTGTTTGAAAATTGGAAATTTCAGGGAACTTCGTGTGATTGGTTATAAAGAATAAAAGTGCCTAATTTATGGAAAAATATATGGTAATGCAGTCACTAATAACTATGGCCCTAGCAAGGAAAAGAAGTAGCAAACTCTCTGACAGTAGGGATGCGGAAAATATCAAATTTAAATCCCTACTTATTTGCATCAAGTTAAACTTGTAGTCATGTTCACTTATGATGTTTTAATCAACAGGTTTAAACTCTTGTAATTTCTATGAATTCATTAAGAATCTTTCATTTGAAAAACTACTTTCCACGTTTGCTTTTGTCAAAAGAGGAGCAAAAATGAAACAATTAGAAGCTCGTCGTTGATCTGTATCAATCATCTAAGCTCATAGCAAAGACATATAAAAGTGTGAGGAAAGTATTTACCTCTCTTATCCGTGAAAAATGAGCAAGAAATGCATCTTCCCACTGTTTCGACGGCAATAGTTCCGGCAGGCACCTGGGCATCTCTGGTATTTTTGGCATATAAGGTGTCTGCTCACCAGCAAGTTTACTCGAATTGATCTTAGCTATTTTCACTTTTGGAATTTGAGCAGCTTCCCACCTATATGTGACTTAATATTTGTGAAGATATTCATTACAATACTACATCATATCATGGAATAGCTACACTATAACACCATAAATAAATCTTATACTTAGTTGAATAGCTTTTGCATAACAACATTTGACGAATATAGGCTTACAATTCCATCTGCAGAAAATGATATAATGGACAATCTATACCATAAGAATTTTATAGGAAAACCATCCAGACCATAAATGCATAACCCTGACAGCAAAAGATGATTTGATCGAATCGAAACCCAAGTCTTGTGGCTAAATTAATGATGGCGATGGCATGAAATTATATCAATACTTTACAATGAAACAACAAAGAAAATCAAAAAAAAGAAAAAAGAAGAAACAGAAAGGAAATAGGGATACATTTTCTGTATCACCTTACATAAATAAACCTCATGAATAACGATACCACATTATGTCCTGTGACATCTTTTGTCTAACCATGTCTATAGTAATTTTCTAGTCTTATGAAACTATAAGATGTATTAATTCGATCTCAAAATCATGATTTACAAAGTACATGGAACCTACAGACAATTAATAGAAGCACAAAAATAGATGAGGTGCTAGCTAAGTAACAATATATAAACTGTTAATTATCTGGATTTGATATGTGGAAGAAACATACTAGACACGTAAACATCTGCATGACAAAAAAGAAAAAAAAATACCTGACACGCCTTAGGTACTCAAAACCGTCTAGTGGTGGGCCAGAATCAAAATCAGGTTCTCCTTCAACTAAAAAGGCAGGCTTTTGAATGCTGCTATACTCATGATCACTACACTCATCTTCATCATTGATGCCTTCAAAGTCTTCACATGGTTGTTTCATAGCTGAGTAATTCATACTACTGGCAAGAGCATCAGATTCAGAGAAATTTGGCACATCCAAACTTGTGGAAGTATCCACTACAGAATGTTCACCTGTGATGTAGGAAAATAAACAAAATGTTATAAACTACTCAATAATAATAATAATAATAATAATAATAATAATAATAATAATAATAATAATAATAAAAATATGACAAAACAGGAAAGAAATTCATGCCAACTGTTTTATAAAAACTACAGTTCCTCACTTCTATCTTCCATAATGCATGCTTGTTTGATGAACATTAATGAAGTTTTGTCTAAAAAGTTCATACAAGTCAATGGTATGCAAGCAGAATAACAACACTTACGGTGTAACGATCCAACCCACTAGCACTAATAACTTATTGTGCGCAAACTGTTAGCCCAAAATGCTTAATCCCAGTTATTAGAATTAGAGTCCTAAGTCCTTACGCACAATTTCTTGCCCATTCAATGTGGGACTATTAGAGCGTTACATAAGGCCAAATAGAGCTGATATCCTAACATTCCATTTATAACCCTCACCATTTCAACCAACTTGGTAATTGAACTTCTAATAAACTTGAGAAAGACTCGCAGATCAATCGATTTCCTTTAGTCAACAAGAACCATACTATGAGGGCTATCAAAACTAAATGACTAAAATCTTTCATACGAAGGGAAAACAACAAAAATACTGAAGAAATTTTCTTTTGCCAAACAAATATTATGCAACAAATAATCAACTTGGTGTGAAATTATATTTGAGCTAAGCAGTTGAATTTTCATGTCTAAATTTATCGATAACTTTCTTAATATAATGCTTAAGCTGACCTTGGTACTTTATTGATAGCAGGTAACATTCAGACCTGCCTAAGGTTTAGCTCAGCATCTACCAGCACTTGAAGAGTTGTAACTTTTGCTATCATCCAGTGAGAAGAATATATGCAGATGAAGCCCTAAAATTCCAATTTTTGATTGTTGACTTTGTATTTGCTAGGTCATTATCTTCTTTTCAGCAGTACCTTCATTTCTCCTCTCTCCTGCTAATTTTTAATCTCCTATTCTTATTATCGACGAATCGAATAACCTACCTTTTTTTTTTTTTCACTCGTCTATTCAATTAACTAACAAATTAGTATAATAATATGCGCCCGAGCTCAAAGATTTAGTTAATTTAGTAATTCGTGAGTAAAATGAGCCCTAGCAAGTAGGATAAACTCGCGACAGCAAAGACACTACTGAAACTGATATAGCTCACAGCAAACCATACAATAAAACCGATTTTGTGCAAAGATCTTGAATTAATAAACAAGTTCAACAAGATATTTTCAGCATCATTCTCAATTATCCACTCCTAAACTCCTCAAATTTGCAAGGGCAACTGTGTTGGAAACCCCAAAAACCACCATAGCATAAAAATGTTACTATCAAAACACTGTTTTGCAAAGAATTGAATGGGAAAAATCAAAAAAAGAAAGAAGAAGAGGGGAACACACCTACAATCTCGTAGGGATCCTTCTTCTTCTTCCCCCCACCCCCCTGCTTCTTCTTCTTCATCGTCTTCTTCTTGCTCATCGGTTCCGCCGCCGCACAAATCCCATCGTACTCGCGAGACACGACGTCGACGAGGCTCCCGTACACCTCCTCCCACATCCGCCGCTGATGCTCGGGATTCGCATACCTCAATCGCGCCAATTCGATCCTCGAGTACCTCTTCTTGACCATCTTTGGATCGGGATCGCCCGCTAGGGCACGCTCGTCGTCGTCGTCGTCATCCTCCACCTCCGCCGCCATAGGTGAAGGGCTCATTGCAACCTCGTCGACGACGCCACTGAGGACAGGTACCGGAGATGGCTCTAGGGTTTCTTCTTCTTCTTCTTCTTCTTCTTCTTCTTCTTCCTCCGCTCCGGCGAGGGTTTCGGGGGCTCGCGAGGGTTTCTCCTCCGCCATCGTTGGAGAAGGGAACGAAAGGAGGCAGTGTAGTGTGATAGCTAAGCGGGTTTGGGTCGGGCTAATTTTCACATAGACCCCACACAGTTCACTTTTTTTTTCACGATTTTTCATTTTAGTCCTTACCATAGCGTCCCGGAGGATTCTAAATGAGCGAAAAAAAAGTATATTTTTTTTTTTTTAAGATTAACCTCGTCATCGGTGCGCGTCAGATCCGTCATATATATAAATTCACTTTTCAAATGGACGGAGTCTTATTTGTATATATACGACGTTTTAAATACGACACATACTTTAACCATGCAGTCACGATGATACCAAAAGAGGAGATCACGATTAATCACAACCACAATCAAGAGAGAAAAGATAAATCCACAGGTTTGAAAAACAGTGTCCACACGACACTCGGTTTTAGAAACGTTTTCGCAAATCTTTTTTAGACGGCAAGATAACTTAAAAGGATAAATCCACGGGTTTGGAAACCAGTGTCCACACGACACTTAGTTTGAAAACATTTTCGAAATCATTTTGCTATTTGAAAACATGCCGCATACAAGTATAAGATAAACGCAATAAAAGATGTCACCACTAAGTTAGGATCTCAACCTAACATCCACAAATGTTCCACCAACAAATAATCACTAACCTACTAACCAAACGTAAAAGAGATAACCGACAGTAATTAAGGCATATGGCAGCCTCAAGCGGCTAAGGTCCTCTAAACGCAGTCTCACCATCATCCCGGTTCCCATCCCTGTTCGGACCTGTCACAGTGTGGGGAGTCAGTGACAAATAAAGTAGATGAAAACAGGTAAAATGCTATAAAAACTGTAATGAACAAACCGATACATCGGAGCATTTCACTTCCCCCTCATGAATCACCATATCCCCTGTTTAATCAAAACGAAACATGTGCCGAGAGGTCTAAAGACCCCCGACGAAAGTACACTTTGCTCGCACTTTGATGCCACCAATCCCTCCACGGTACTTGTGCAGCACCTTAAGGCTGCGTTTGGTTCGGGGTTAAGGCAATTCCCGCTAAACCGGGGATACGTATAAAGTTGGGAATTGGAGCTTAATCTCGTTTGGGAATGAGAATGTGGGAATAGGAGGGATAAAGAGGATAAGAAGGGTAAATTACCTTTTTGCCCCCAAGAGTTAATATGTGATAAAAGTTGTTAAAAATTGATTAGTTCGTTTTAATTAATAGATTAATAGTTTAAAAAAATAAAAGTAAAATTATAATCCTTATTAAAATAATACATTTAATTTAATAAATAATTTTTTCAACTTAAAATTTAAATTTAAAATATAAAATTTCACCATTTTAATTTTAAGATTTATAATTTTATAATATTAAATTTAAATAATTAATTTTTAATATAAATTTTTTAAAATATTCACAAAATTCGTATATTTGATAAATATTTGTAAATTTGTACCAACGAGCTTTATTATGTCATTAAAATTTGCTAACCTCGTTTATCTCGTCTTAATTCATAGATTATTGGTTTAAGAAAATCTAAATAAATTAATAATCTTAATTAAAATGTATTATTATAAAATAATACATTTAATTTAATTTTTAATCTGTTCAATTTAAAAATTAAATTTAAAATATAAAATTTCACCATTTTAATTTTAAGATTTACAATTTTATAATAATAATTTTAAATAAATAATTTTTAATATAAATTTTTTTAAAAATTTACAAAATTCGTATATTTGATAAATATTTGTAAATTTGTACCAACGAGCTTTATTATGTCATTAAAATTTGCTAACCTTGTTTTTCTCGTCTTAATTAATAGATTTTTGGTTTAAGAAAATCTAAATAAATTAATAATCATAATTAAAATGTATTATTATAAAATAATACATTTAATTTAATTTTTAATCTGTTCAATTTAAAAATTAAATTTAAAATATAAAATTTCACCATTTTAATTTTAAGATTTAAAATTTTATAATATTAATTTTAAATAAATAATTTTAAATATAAATTTTTTAAAAATTTCACAAAATTTGTAAATTTGTACCAACGAGCTTTATTATGTCATTATAATTTGCTAACCTTGTTTTTCTCGTCTTAATTAATAGATTATTGGTTTAAGAAAATCTAAATAAATTTATAATCATAATTAAAATGTATTATTATAAAATAATACATTTAATTTAATTTTTAATCTGTTCAACTTAAAATTTAAATTTAAAATTATAAATTTCAACATTTTAATTTTAATATTTACAATTATATAATATTAAATTTAAATAATTAATTTTTAACTTAATTTGTTGTAAAAAATCACAAAATTCGTATTTTTGAAAAATATTTGTAAATTTTTATTTACAAATTCCATATTACTCCCTACTAATATATACACACATCTGTTTATTACAATAATTTATTTATGTACATAATTATCGCCGGACTAACTTCTATTATTCCACAATTGATCTGCAATATCATTTCGAATGGCGGCGCCCCGCCGCGAGTCTGATGCATTGGGCAATGAAGCATCAGGAATTTGAATACCTTCGTCATTCTCTTCCTCATCGGTAGCATGTTGGTCAACCGAATCATTGAAGTATCGATCACTACCGTGATGTCTAATAATAAAATTATGTATGACGCAGCAAGCCATTGCAATCAGACACTGCACCCTAAACGGAAACGGCGTTGCAATATTTAAAATCTTAAATCGCTTTTTCAATACCCCGAATGTTTTCTCCACCACATTACGTAATTGGGCATGACGATGATTATACAGATCCTTCGCGCTCCGATGTACCCGACTACGTGCGTTACTATCAAATTGGCTGATATGATAGCGCTCTCCTCTATATGGCGCCAAAAATTTGTCGGTGTTTGCGTACCCAGAATCAACCAAGTAGAATTTTCCTGTTAACGACACAATATAATAAGAAGTTATACTGTAATTATATATGTATTAAAATTAATAACTGTAATATAGTGAATTGTCAGATTTTCTTACTACCTTCGGGTACTGTGAAACCGCCTGTTTCACACGCCCATCTGAGGACTCGCATATCAGCTGCGGATCCTTCCCACCCAGTGCAAACAAAAAAAAATTCTTGATCAAAGTTGACCGCAGCCATCACATTTTGTGATGTAAACCCTTTCCGACACCGAAAACGTGTTTGGTCCCTCAACTTGACAATCGCCGGAATATGGGTCCCGTCAACCGCACCAATTGCATTCTGCAAATGTACATCGAACATTCAATATCTTTCTTTTTTAAGCCGTCGTTGGCAATACTCATATAATGAATCGTATAAAATACCAATGATTTAAATTTAATACATCACCTTGAAAGGATGAAAATTTGTACTATCTGAGATCCGCGGATGAACATGAGTGTTGCTTGTCGGTTGAGTGATATATTCGTCTTTTAACATAACGATGCCCCGCAGTACCTTATTAAAATATCTACTGATAGTCTCCCCTGAATGTTGGAATGTTTCGGCGAGCACCCTATTTGCAACGGCGTGGCCAATACCAAAAAGAAATATTCCAAGCTGTTCATCAACGGTGATATGTCTTGAGGCGTGTATAAGTCCCTTACCAACAAGCTCATCTCGTAAAGCAATGAATGTGGTAGTCGTCATTCTGAAATGCTGGTACCCACGGTCTGGATGACCATTTAATATATCACCAATAAATTGATGCCCAGTAAATGGTCTGGTTCGACATGGACGTCTCGGGATTGGAATAAAATCAGTCTGATCACCTTGATCATATTGCATCGCACCGACTTGTTCCCAATAATCGTCATCGTCATCTAATATCGTCAGTATATTCGCAACGATCGCGGACGAAAATATCCTGCGATAAAACGAAGCTTCCATTTTTTCTGCAAAGAGCCGTTTGTATTCAAGCAATATGTCGCAGTATATAAACATTGTCTAAACATTACAAACAAATACGTAAAGTATATAATGCAACATACAACATAACAAGTCTCGAATATATACCATAGTGGTTATCATCCTCAAATAAAACACATAACAGTAGTACAATATTACATTATCATATACCTAATGTAAACATAAAGTAAAGCATCATAATGTTCCTACAATATTACATTATCATATACCTAATCTAAACATAAAGTAAAGCATCATAATGTTCCTACAATATTACATTACCAGGTACATATTCTAAACATAAAACTAAGCATCAGAATGTTCCTTCAATATTACATTACCAGCTACCTAATTTAAACATGTAATTAAGCATCACAAATGTTGCATGCGCGTCATTCATTGTCATGAATACTGTCGAAAGATTATATTCAAGGGAAGAACTGTCGAAATAAAAGACTATCTTTCGCTAGTTGGCGATCCAGCCACTTCATAGCATGCGCGTCGTTCATTGTCATGAATACTTGCCTATTCTTGTCTTCTTTTAATGCCTCTGCGGCTGCCACTACCTGATCATCTGTAATTCCATGTAAAGAATATACTCGGGCCATACAGTCCTCGATTGTCGCGATATTGCCTCGTTGGCTAATTTCAACTTGGTACATTTGGCGGACTAGCTCAAGCTTTTGCTTTCCAATTTCCACCATTTCAGCGAAGGGGTTACTAGTGCCTTGATCCTTTTGCTTCCCAACATTTCTACGCTGGGTATTTGATCGGCGTGGAGATCGAGGCCTTTTCCCCGCAGAGCTATGCCCTGAACCACTTCCACTAGCACCGATGTTTGGTCCTAGAGGAGCAGGACTTGGCGATCGTGATGTATAACCCGGCATTATGTTCTCAAAGCTGGGTGGTATAGCTGGATCTTCATCATGAGGAGAAGATGAAGATGAACTATCAACAGTTTCGGGAATTGGCATAAAAGAGGAAAACCCGAATGTGCCTGTTGCCGTATTTTTTTGAGTCAGAAACTCAATATCCTTATAATGAGGGAATGGTTTATCCCTACATTTTGCATAGGCCGGATTCTCCTGGACAAAGACACGAGGATTAGGGTTGCTTCACCAATTTAAATATCTACTAACTTACAATCTTAACGCAAATAATAAAAATTTTACCGCGATTACTGCTTCCCAGTCTTCATTATCACCAGGCGTAGGAATGTTGTTCGTGTAATCCCATCCCCAGCCGCTCTTGTTTGATAAGTAGTAATAAAATGAAAAAGTTCTCTTCAGAACTTTAAGACGGTTCTTTATTTGGTCTTTTTTTAGGTCGATATTAAGTTTAGAATTGACCTCTTTAACGACTCGGTTCCACGCCAGAGGTGTGAAAGTACCATTTATATTGTTCCCCAGTGTGTGCTCCTCTATTAACAAAGCTAATAGGGTGCTATCCATAGATTCCGTCCAGTTAGGTGTTCGCGTTCCCGTTTGTGGGCGCGAACTACTTCCACCTTCATATTGCATATTCTCATTTTGACGGTAGTTTTGGGTTTGTTCGATGTTCGGCGTAGGCCTAGAAAATCTCTTCCAAGGACGCATCTGATTAAAATAATTTGTTATGGGTAAAGATCATGCAACACTTGATATTGCTTCCCAACATTGGTGTAAAGTAAATTAATTATTAATATAAAATTAAATTTGTTGGCCCAAACGGGATGATACTCAACCTTGGTTGTTGTGAAAAAATAGTGTTTTTTTTTTTAAATTTTGCTCAATTAGTTTCCAACTATACATGGGGTTGCAATGGATTAAAAATCCTTGCCATCCAACTGATGAATATGGAAACTTTCATCATTGCAAAAGGTTGGGTGATTTCATCCTTTTGGGTCATTTTTTTGCGGCAACAAGCAATTATACATTTTAATTTCCAATTATATATGCGAACAACACTCACTTAAACCAAATATATAGAATATCACAAATATATATAGGAATAATAGGGGAGTGAGATTAATGGAGCGAACTTACTTTGCGTGAGGCTTTCGGAAGACAGAGAATGAAATCAACCCAACAGATCGGAACCAAACAGTCACCAAGGCAGGCAAGGCAAGCCAATTCACAATGTTAGAAACACTGTAACCACGACAGCAGCGCAAGATGTACGCTGACGAAGAAGAATGCGGCGGCCTCGGGGGGCGGAGGGGGGGGGGGGGGGTGGGCAGCGGGCTCGGGGGCCCAGGCACTGGGGCAGAGGGAGAGGAGGGAGGAGCGGGGGGGGCGCGGCCCTCGGGGGGCGGCGGCCTCGGGGCCCGGACGCGGGGGGGCGGCCGGCAACGGGGAGCTCGGGGAGCAGCGGCCTCGGGGGCCCGGACAAGGGGGGGCGGCGCCTCGGGTGGGGGGGGGGGAGGGCAGCGGGCTCGGGGGCCCAGGCACCGGGGGCAAGAGGGAGAGGAGGAGGAGCGCGGGGGGGGGGGCGGCGGCCTCGGGGGGCCCGGACAGGCGGGGGGTGGCGGCGGCCTCCGGTGGGGGGGGGGGGGCAGCGGGCTCGGGGGCCCAGGCACCG
>CM055073.1:29458815-29625950 GCA_029204045.2 Tillandsia leiboldiana
GGCTGGGCTGGGCCGGGCCGCACTGTGCGCGCCCGGAAAACCCGGGCCGGGGCCGCACTGTTCACGCCCGAATGGCCGGCCGCACGTAGCAGCCCGAACCTGGGGACTTAAAGGGAATTTTCCAATTGTTTTGTGGGCCTATAAATAGGCCTCCTCTCCCTTATTTTTGTTCTATTTCCGAGAGATAGAGAGAGAACCAGTGGGGTGGACCTAAGAGAAGTTTTTCATCTCCTTATTTTCTACCTCGTGTGCGTTCCCAAATTTTCGGAAGTCGACACGACGATCCGGATTTTACAGCGCGCCTCTTTTTCCCCCAATCTTGGCCCGTTATCGTCGCATTTCAGTCCGAGGAGTCCCCTGGCGCAGTACAGAGTCCCTTTTTCGACGATTTCTTCACCACAGGTGTGTTCCTGAGAGGTAGGGCTTCGTTTTCCGGTTGGTGGTTTCTCTGGATTTCGATTCCTTGGCACGATTACCGAGGTGTTTTGACCCCTCTTTTGCTGTTTGGATGTTTGGACAGCGGCAACTTCGACGAATTTTTCTCGGCGTAGGAATAGCAGATTCGAGGCGATTCAAGAGTCGATTTGGGCTTTCTTTTTCGCGAGGAACGCAACCGTGATTTTTCTGATTTAGGAGCCCGGGAAAAAGGTGAAATTCTCATTTTGCGTGCTGATTATAAAAATCTAAAAATCTGTTTGAGACTGGTATTTTAACACCCGTGTACACTTGTGTGATGGTGGAGGATATTGTTTCAGCTGACGGGTGCTTAGAGGACAGCGGGTTTTTCTGTGGTGTTGTGCACGGGCTTTTCGAGGTGGGTGGTTGCGTTCCTCCCCTCTTTGTGACTTGCTCACTAGAGTATTAGAGTTCCCCAATTATATTTGTGACACTAGCTGTTAGCATGTGAACCTGGTGCAATTGCCCCTATTTGATTAATAACCTCTATGCGATATAATTGGGACAATAATGTTGGACCACTTGCTATATCCTGAACCTCATGCAAATAAGGAATACCTAAATGTTTTCAAACAATTCTTTGCAAAAACCCCGATCCTTCTTCTAATACTTTTTAAGATGGAAATTGCATGCTTATTTGGACAACTAGTTTAAGCCACCATTTTACTGCAGCACTATATTATGGGATTTGACTTAGGAGAAAACATTTTTATATTTGTTATTTCTCTAGCGCTGCATGATGCTCGAGTCTGATCGGGATTTTGAGATAGTGTAGTGATTCTGGAGTCTTGGGACAGTTTAGACTCGTCTTGGGGATTGTGGGGCATAGTGGCAACCGCAGACGTCGTGCGGTTGGCCAGATGTTTTACTCTTATCAATTGATTTACGGTTCAGCGGCGACCGGGATTTTGGGCGTTTGACCGGATGTTATCATCATATCAGATTGGGGACCGGGATTGCATTAGTGGATGTTGTTTCCCACTTATTGAGTACATTACATCTGATTGGGGATCAGATTTCTTTAGTGGATGGATATTCCCCACTTTGATCATAGTCATGATCCAGTCCTGCTATATTGAGATACTTGACAGAGATACTTGTGATATTGGTTACAGAGATGTGATACAGAGAGATACTTTACTCGTTGGGTTCGCTCCCCGCGAGTGCCACTCCGGAGTAGGCTTTTACACCGTGCCGAGCGCCGGCACATACTTTACACCGTGCCGGAGCGGGCACAGACTTTACACCGTGCCACTCCAGGCACAGACAGAGCAGGCAGTGTCCAGTATCTCCTGGCCTTTGATTGAGTCTCCTTGGGCAGTTGGGTTTATGTTTGCATATATACAGTCATCTTCTTGGCACTGCATTTTGAGGCATAGTAGTGGTAGCTTCCTTTTTCAGCAGTCTTATTGCATACCACTGTTCCTTTCTTTTGCCTCTTATAGTCCTAGTGGTGCGTCAGCATTTGAGGTTTTACACTAGGGGAGGCTACTGGTTTCTCTACTAGTTCTCACCCCCATGGTTGTTCTCTGTCTTCTTCCCCTTTGTTTGCAGAGTCGTCTGTGGGAGCTGCTGGGCCTTCAGCGGCAAACGAGGTAAGGATCGCCGACTAGCTAGATCACTACCCCGGAGCGAGAGATTAGCGAGGTTTTTTATTGTACCCCTTTTGTATCTCAGACTTCAGTAGTTCTTTTGGGTCTGGCTTTGGCCAGCTGGTTTATAATTTATGTGAGCTGGGAGTTTTTTGTACTTTATTTCAGCTTGTCGTTTTTTTCAGTCTGAGATTACTTTTAGTTCTATTAGTTCAGCTCTGTTTATGCTCTTTATTGTATATTATCTATCTGAGCAAGTTACCAGCGCTTCGTGTACATGGAAAATTCTGTGTGCACGGCGGATCTGTTGGCGGGCCCGGTTCTGTTTACACCGGGGCGTGACAGATTAAGTTGGTATCAGAGCTTAGGGATAGGTCAGTTGGGACTTAGGAAACCCTAGGCTTTTGGCAGACCCTAGGATGATAGGGCGGGAGAGACGGGACATTCCCGAAAGGTCGTTGATTTATTTATTGGACTCTTCCGTGAGTGGAGAGGGATCGACATACCCATTTCTGGTGGACCGTGTATGGTGGCTGCAGACAACAAAAGCACAGAAAAAGGGGGATGTCTTTTGACTTTCGCTAGATTGGGTCGTGTGGGGTTTATTGCTGATTTGTGCCTTTTTGTGACAGCATGTCGCCCCTCGTCGTTCGTTTTCGACGCCGGGGGTATAACCCCACCACTTCTGAGAGCCGAGCAGGCTGTATCTGCCGAGCTGGGGGAACTGCGGGCCTTGGTGACTCTTTGGTGGCGAGGAGCTTTCGACAGGACCAGCGCCGGAGCAGCTGCTGCGCAGAGAGGTGATCGGCAAGTTGGAGAGGGGGCCAGGGCTTCAGAGCAGCATTTAGAGAGGAAACGCCCATCGCCCCGGATTTTTTGGAACTGGCCACTTCTCGCAGACGGCTACGGTTTCGCGGCAGTGTGTTTTCTGGTAGAGGGCATCCACGGGTCCGGTACCTGTGATGATTTGGGCGGGGTCGATGCTTCCGATGTGGACAGTCTGGCCACATCCGAGCTACATGCCCCCTTCCGACCTTAGTAGCACCTTCTTCGGCGTTGTGCCTCTCTCGTATCCCACCAGAGGTCTCGACGCAGCAGCAGCAGTCACGACAATTGCGGGCTCCCTACAGTTGTATTTTCTGTGGAGGTCAGCATTTTCCCGGTACCTGCAAACCAGCGGTGGGGTCGCTGCTAGGGTGTGGACAGCCCGGGCACAAGCGAGTTGCATGCCCCTCCGGGGACGGCTGCGGCAACCTACTTTAGTGACCATTCCTACTCTTCCCAGCTGCAACCGGGAGCTTCACCGACAGGTCTCCAGGCAGACCGAGTTTCGCCTCCACACCCTTCTGGTGAGAGACAGCCGTCGTTGAGGCGGTCAGGATGACTTAGCGCAGGCGGGGGATTCTGCTACAGCTGACTGTGTGGTGGCAGGTATGGTCTATTTCTGGCATTTGGATTCATATCTTATTTGTTATACGAGCATCGCATTCTATCATTAGTAGATCAGTTGCATCATTACATGGGTTAGAGGTAGGACTTTTTGCCACGTGCACGAGAGGTTCAAATTCCCGATCACACTTTGCACGTGAAGGAGTGTTGTTGGTCCTGCCCGATGCAGATCGAGTCCTGGATTATGCCAGCAGACCTGTTGGTCTTGAGACAGCTGAGAGACTTTGATGTGGTTCTTGGGATGGACTGGTTGGCTCGGTTTTTTTTGCGACTATTGATTGTGCCGCGAGGACTGTCACTTTTAGAGAGCCAGGCCAGGAGATGTTTGTATATCGGGGATGTCAGAGTGCTTTCTTTGCCTCTATGGTTTCGACTTCCTGAGCGAGGCGGATGATTCGTCGTGGATGTGTAGCCTTTTTGGCTAGTGTTGTTGAGGGGCCTACGACGGCACCGGGACTCGGGGATATTCCTATTGCCCGCGAGTTTCCGGATGTTTTTCCACCTGAGCTGACTCGTATGCCGCCAGACAGAGAGATTGAGTTTGTGATTGACGTAGTTCCAGGAACTGCGCCAATCTCTAAGGCTCCGTACCGGATGGCACCGGCTGAGCTGCGAGAGCTTAAAGTGCAGTTGCAAGATTTGATGGATAAGGGTTTTATTAGACCCAGTGTGTTGCCCTGGGGAGCGCCGGTGCTATTCGTGAAGAAGATGGATGGATCACTTAGACTGTGTGTGGACTATAGGGAATTGAACTAAGTGACCATCAAGAACAAGCACCCTTTGCCGCGCATCGACGATCTCTTTGATCAGCTGCAAGGGTCTTGTGTTTTCTCTAGGATTGATCTACAGTCTGGTTACCACCAGTTGAAGGTGAAGGCCGAGGATATTCCTAAGACTACTTTCAGATCACGGTACGGGCATTATGAGTCTACAGTTATGCCGTTTGGATTAACTAATGCCCCTGCCGCCTTTATGGACTTGATGAACAGGATATTTCGGCCCTTTCTGGATCGTTTTGTGGTGGTGTTCATTGATGATATCCTTGTTTACTCCCGAAGCGAGGCCGAGCATGAGGAACACTTGAGGACTGTGCTACAACTTCTACGAGAGAAGAAGTTGTATGCCAAGCTGGCAAAGTGCGAGTTTTGGCTTCGGGAGGTAGCTTTCTTAGGCCATGTGATTTCCGCCGCAGGTGTAGCTGTAGACCCGGCGAAGATTGAGGCAGTTCGTGATTGGCCCCGACCGACGACGGTATCAGAGGTGCGCAGCTTCATGGGATTAGCTGGTTATTATCGTCGGTTTGTGGAAGGCTTTGCGAAGCTCTCCACACCCCTCACTCGGTTGACGCGTAAAGGAGTTAAGTTTATCTGGAGTGAGGACTGCCAGAGGAGCTTTGAGGAGCTAAAGGATAGATTGATGACCGCTCCTATCCTTTCCCTCCCTGTTATGGGGAAAGGATATGTGATCTACAGTGATGCATCGCACAGTGGACTTGGATGTGTGCTGATGCAGGAAGGGAGGGTAATTGCTTATGCATCGAGACAGCTTAAGGATTACGAGAAGAATTACCCTACCCATGACTTGGAGCTTGCTGCTGTGGTGTTTGCACTGAAGCTTTGGCGCCATTACCTGTACGGAGAGCATTGTGAGATCTACACCGACCACAAGAGCCTAAAGTACCTGTTCATGCAGAAGGAACTGAATTTGAGGCAGCGCGGATGGTTAGAGCTACTGAAGGATTACGATGTGGATATCCTTTACCATCCAGGCAAGGCCAACGTAGTTGTAGATGCCTTGAGTAGAAGAGCGGTGCAGAGTTTGTCCATGTTGATTACAGATCAGGCGCCACTATTAGAGGAGTTGAGACGGCTCGAGATAGAGGTTGTATCCCCTTGGGTCTCTGCTAGACTGATGTCTTTGGTCGTGCAGCCCACTCTGCTGGAGAGGATCCGAGAGAGAGACAGAGTGAGGACCCCTATTTGACCAGGATTAGAGATCAGATTTCGAGTGATCGATCATGGGATTTTTCAGTGGATGCTTCGGGAGTACTGAGGTACAAAGACCCGAGGTTTGAGGGGTTTACAGACTACCTTGGGGACTCAGCTCAGATTCAGTATAGCTTTCCACCCACAGACTGATGGACAGTCAGAGCGGACGATTCAGATCCTTGAGGATATGCTGAGGGCTTGTATCCTGGATTTTGGCGGTGGATGGATTCGACACTTACCATTGGCTGAGTTTGCGTACAACAACAGCTTTCAAGCGAGCATCCAAATGGCTCCGTTTGAAGCGTTGTACGGACGTAAATGTCGATCACCGCTATATTGGAGTGATGTGGGGGAGAGAAGGACTCTGGGACCAGATATGTTGCTAGAGGCAGAGGAAAAGGTCAGAGTCGAAAGTGGAGCTATGCTGATGTTCGGCGACGAGACTTAGAGTTTCAGGTGGGAGATCATGTATTTTTGAAAGTCTCGCCGTCCAAAGGGATAAGGAGGTTTGGCATTCGCGGGAAACTCAGTCCCCGATACATTGGACCCTTTGAAGTATTGGAGCGTATCGGGCCAGTTGCTTACCGACTTGCACTTCCCCCGAGACTTGCTGGTGTCCATGATGTGTTCTGTGTTTCTACTCTGAGGAGGTACGTCTTCGACCCATCGCACGTCATCGACTTCACGCCGCTTGAGATTAGCGAGAAGTTGAGGTACGAGAAGTGCCCACTGCGGATTCTGGATCGAGTGGTGAGAGAATTGCGCAGTCGGGCCATTCCCTATGTGAAGGTCCTTTGGAGCTATCATGACGAGCGCGAGGCTACTTGGGAGCTGGAGTCGGAGATGAGGGACACCTACCCCTACCTGTTCAAGGCTCTGAACTGAGGTATGATTTTCGTTTCGAGGACGAAACTTTTGTTAGTGGGGGAGAATGTAGTGGTCCAGGATTTCGTACAGTTTTCCCGTGAATTCTTGGTGTGAAACACCTATCATTGGTGTATTAGGCCCACAGAGCATCAAAGGGATGATACGGATGGACACAGTGTGGTAATTACTGTTGGTTTGGCCTTTGGCTGTAATTGCCGAATTTTAGAGAAGGCGTTGGGCCACACGGAGGCCGTAATTGGATTCAGCGCGGAAAAACGCTTGAAAACGGCTATTTACTTATTTATTTTGGAGTCCGGATGCCCAAAAACAGACCCCCGGAAGTTTTCTGCGCAAAAATGGTGCAGGGGGAGCTGTGGACCGGCCGGGGACACGTGGCAGGTCCTTATTGGGCCGGTGCGCCACTCTCGGTCCACGGAAAAGACCGCCGGTGCACGGTGGACCGGTGCGCCACGTGGCGGCACGCGATTGGCCCGGCGTAGTGCGCTCGGCGCGCGGGGGCAGGCGCGGGCAGCTCGGGCAGGCCGGGCAGGTGCGGCGCGTGCGCGGTGCACGGTGGACCGGGGCGCGCCACGTGGCGGCCCCAGATTGGTCGGCTCATGTACGCGTGGCGCACACAGAGCTGCCCGGGTGTGGCCGTACGCACGTGGGCGCACGTGGGCGCGCGTGGGCGGCGGCGGCCGCCGACAGCCGTGTCGGGCGGGGGGCCACGTGTCGCCGCACCATTGGCGGGCGCGCCCACCGCGCCGCCAATCACGGGGGACACGTGGCGCTTCCCCGTTGGGCCGCACGGCTGCCGCCTGTTTGGCGGACACGTGGCGGGCCCTGGGCCGGGTCGGACGGCCGGTTGGACGGGGCGGGATCCCGTGTGCGGGCTGGGCTGGGCCGGGCCGCACTGTGCGCGCCCGAAAAATCCCGGGCCGGGCCGCACTGTTCACGCCCGAAATGGGCCGGGCCGCACTGTAGCAGCCCGAAATTGGGGACTTAAAGGGAATTTTCCCAATTGTTTTTGTGGGCCTATAAATAGGCCTCCCCTTCCTTCTTTTGTTCTATTTTTCGAGAGATAGAGAGAGAACCAGTGGGAGGGACCTTAAGAGAAGTTTTTCATCTCCTTATTTTCTACCTCGTGGTGCGTTCCCAGATTTTTGGAAGCTCGACAACGACGATCCGGATTTTACAGCGCGCCTCGTTTTTCCCCCAATCTTGGCCCGTTATCGTCGCATTTCAGTCCGAGGAGTCCCCTGCGCAGTACAGGAGCCCTTTTCGACGGTTTCTTCACCGGTGTGTTCCTGAGAGGTAGGGCTTCGTTTTCCGTGTTGGTGGTTTCTCTGGATTCCGATTCCTTGGCACGATTCCCGAGGTGTTTTGACCCCTCTTTTGCTGTTTGGATGTTTGGACAGCGGCAACTTCGACGAATTGTTTCTCGGCGTAGGAATATCAGATCGAGGCGATTCAAGAGTCGATTTTGGGCTAATTTTCGCGAGGAACGCAACCGTGATTTTTCTGAGATTTTAGGAGCCCGGGAAAAAGGTGAAATTCCTCATTTTGCGTGCTGATTATAAAAATAGTAAAATCTGTTTTGAGACTGGTAGTTTTTACACCGTGTACACTTGTGTGATGTTGTAGGATATTGTTTCAGCTGACGGTGTGCTTAGAGGACAGCGGGTTATTTCTTGGGTGTTGTGCACGCTTTTCGAGGTGGGTGGTTGCGTTTCCCTCTTTGTTGACTTGCTCACTAGGAGTATTAGAGTTCCCCAATTATATTTGTGACAACTAGCTGTTAGCATGTGAACCTGGTGCAATGCCCCCTAATTTGATTAATAACCTCTATGCGATAAATTTGGGACAATAATGTTGGACAATTGCTATATCCTGAACCGCATGCAAATAAGGAATACATAAATGTTTTCAAACAATTCTTTGCAAAAACCCTCGATCATTCTTCTAATACTTTTTAAGATGGACAATTGCATGCTTATTTGGACAACTAGTTAAGCCACCATTTTACTGCAGCACTATATTATGGGATTTGACTTAGGAGAAAACATGTTTTATTGTTGTTATTCTCTATCGCTGCATGATGCTCGAGTCTGATCGGGATTTTGAGATAGTGTAGTTGGATCTTGAGTCTGGGACAGTTTAGACTCGTCTTGGGGATTGTGGGGCATAGTGGCAACCGCAGACGTCAGGCGGTTGGCCAG
This sequence comes from Tillandsia leiboldiana, assembly GCA_029204045.2. Classification (NCBI taxonomy): domain Eukaryota; kingdom Viridiplantae; phylum Streptophyta; class Magnoliopsida; order Poales; family Bromeliaceae; genus Tillandsia; species Tillandsia leiboldiana. The sequence goes on from CM055073.1 coordinate 29,467,387, forward strand.
ATGTTTTTATCTTATCAGATTGGGATTTACGGGTTCAGCGGCGACCGCGGATTTTGGGCGGTTGACCGGATGTTATCATCATATCAGATTGGGGACCGGGATTGCATTAGTGGATGGTGTTTCCCACTTATTGAGTACTATTACATCTGATTGGGGATCAGATTTCTTCAGTGGATGGATATTCCCACTTTGATCATAGTCATGATCCAGTCCTGCTATATTGAGATACTTGACAGAGATACTTGTGATATTGGTTACAGAGATGCTTGATACAGAGATACTTTACTCTTGTGGGTCGCTCCCCTCGAGTGCCACTCCGGAGTAGGCTTTACACCGTGCCGAGCGCCGGGCACAGACTTTACACCGTGCCGAGCGCCGGGCACAGACTTTACACCGTGCCGAGCGCCAGGCACAGACAGAGCAGGCAGTGCCAGTATCTCCTGGCCTTTGATTGAGTCTCCTTGGGCAGTTGGGTTATAGTTGCATATATACAGTCATCTTCTTGGCACTGCATTTTGAGGCATAGTAGTGGTAGCTTCCTTTTTCAGCAGTCTTTATTGCATACCACTGTTCCTTTCTTTTGCCTCTTATAGTCCTAGTGGGTGCGTCAGCATTTGAGGTTTTTATCCACTAGGGGAGGCTACTGGTTTATCTACTAGTTCTCACCCCCATGGTTGTTCTCTGTCTTCTTCCCCTTTGTTTTGCAGAGTCGTCTGTGGGAGCTGCTGGGCCTTCAGCGGCAGAATGAGGTAAGAGGATCGCCGACTAGCTAGATCATCTACCCCGAGCGAGAGATTAGCGAGGTTTTTATTGTACCCCTTTTGTATCTCAGACTTCAGTAGTTTACTTTTGGGTCTTGCTTTGGTCAGCTGGTTGTATATTTATGGTGAGCTGGGAGTTTATTGTACTTTTATTTCAGCTTGTAGTTTATTTCAGTCTGAGATTACTTTTAGTTATATTAGTTCAGCTCTGTTTATGCTCTTTTATTGTATATTATCTATCTGAGCAAGTTACCAGCGCTTCGTGTAAATGGAAAATTCTGTGTGCACGGCGGATCTGTTTGTTACGGCATTTTGTGTTGGCACATTTCGTGAGTTTGAGTCGGAGTCTTAAAGGGAACAAATTGTCAAATCGGCTTTCGAAGACTCATTGAAGATTCAACATGAGCTCAAGATTACACTCAGGTATGGTTAATTAAACCATGGTGATTTAAGTTCATTTATAACCATTGGAATCAGGAACTTAGTGAAAACCGGTTTAGACTTGGTTTTAGGAACTTGGATTTATCTTACAATCTTTTTTAAGTTTGGTTTCCGGTACTTGGTTTGATTTGGATAAAGCTTATCTTGGAAAAATCAGTTTTTACATTACGTACCGGAACCACACTTGAAGTTCCTCTAACCCGACACAGAATTTTCTGTAAATTGCACTGCGTACCGGAACACGGACTCGCGTACCGAAACACAATAGAAAAATCTGTGGTTTGCACCATTGCGTACCGGAACGCGATATTTGGTACCGGTACACAATGCCCCATCGGGATAAAATTTCCTAAACCGAGTTTTATCTTTTTCCAAGGGTTATAAATAGATACTTAGGGTTTCTAAACGAGGGTGACCAATACGAAACACTCGTGAGCAACCCTAGAGGCTGGTTTTTACCGTTCTTCTCTTTCGCCTCTATTAGGTCAATTCGACGGTTCTTCCATGATCTATCTTTTGTCGAATTGATCTAGTCTTTGCTTAGAGATTTCTTCTACGGTTCCTTCATGATAATCTAAGCAAAGGATCACCATCGAAGCCTATATTTTATATCGGCTATTTGCGTCGTGGATTCGGCGTGACATCGTGGATTCGATGTGTTGAAGGCGTTTCGTGGATTCGAAACGTGTGCTCGTGGATTCGAGTGGCGTTCGTGGATTCGAACGTGTGCAGTGGACGTGCAATCGGTGGAGCGCGAGGTCCGAAGAAATTGAAGGAGGGGTTGACACCTTGTTATTCTTCTTTTCTTAGAGGATTGTTATTGCGTGGACATCCAACCGTTCAGCGCAAGGTCCAAAGAAGCTGAAGGAGGGGTTGAGTCCGTGGAGTCGGTAATCACCTTGTTATTCTTCTATTCTTAGTGGATTGTTATTGCGTGTTGGTCCCGTGGTTTTTCTCCTGGATTGGAGTTTCCACGTATATCTCGGTGTGCTATTTTTATTTTCCGCATTGTTTTTATTTTGCACTGAGATTGAGTTTTTAAGTATTACACCTATTCACCCCCCCCTCTAGTTGTTTGATAGTACCTATTTAGATCCTTTGGGATTAATAACTCTACAATTGGTATCAGAGCGGGTTTTAGGTTTATCTATCATGTTGGGTGAAAGTGGTAATATTTATAGACCTCCTCTTTTTGATGGGACTAATTATGCTTATTGGAAAGTGCGCATGAGAGCTTTTCTCATCGCAATTGATGAGCGAGTATGGCAATCCGTGGAATGCGGTTGGGTGCATCCTGTTGAGGAAGTAGGAAATTCTACTACCCCAAAACCTCGCTCTAGATGGTCCAAAGAGGAATTTGAAAGATCTTCTTACAATGGGAAAGGTATGAACGCTTTATTTAATTCTCTTTCCTCGACTGAATTTACAAGAATTTCTGCGTGTGAATCCGCGAAGGAAATTTGGGATATTCTCAAAATTACACATGAGGGTACTAATCTTGTAAAAATTCAAAAGCTCCAGATGCTTACTAGTCAATTTGACTCTATTCATATGGAAGAGCATGAATTGTTTACAGATTATTACACTAGACTTCAAGATGTAATAAATACATGTGCTAATTTAGGAGAAAAGATCCCGGAGTCGAAAATTGTAAGAAAGATACTTCGGACTCTTCCGGAACGGTTTAGGGCAAAGGTTACCGCCATTGAAACCGTTAGTCATCCGGATGAGTTGAGTGTAGAGGAATTAGTAGGTGCTTTGCAAACTTATGAATTGACTTTTCCTACTAATCAAGTTTCTTCCAAGTCTTCTTCTAAGCTTACAGGTATTGCATTCAAATCCACAAAGAAAGAAGATAGCGAATCGAGTTCCGACGATGAAATCTCTTTTGCCGATTTTGAAGAACAATTGGCGCGGATCACAAAGAAATTTCGTCGGAAATTTTGGAAGAATCGAACCGATGGATCTTCATCCACGAAACTATCTAAAGGATCATCGGGTTCTAAATCCTCTAACCTCAAATTCCTTGCAAAACCTTCTAAGGAAAAAGATGAATTCGAAGGGGAAATCCGATGTTATAGATGCAAAGGCTACGGCCATATTTCAACGGATTGTCCTACTCCGAAATTATATAAAAAAAAGGCTTTGCAAGCGAAAACTTGGGACGATTCTACCTCTAATGAATCGACCTCAAGTAAAGAGGAAAAAGCCGTTGCCTTACACGCCTCTCAAATTCCCTCCTCTAATGTTTGTTTATCATCTTTAGTCACTGACTCTACTCCTTTGATTTTGCATGAAACATCAACATCCAACGGAGAGTCATCAAGTGAGGGGGAGTCGGACGAAGAAGAACTCGTTGAGGCATATCAACAACTTCTTGCGGAATCTAAGAAGATGTCCAAGCATATCAAGAAGTTGAGGAAGCAACGACTTGAGAATCAAGACGAGAATCATGCTTTAAAGATAAAACTTCATGATCTCGAGGAGGAACAAGGACGTTTATTGAATAACAATAAAATCCTCCAAGAAAAGCTAAACCAATCGGAGACAAACGCTAAATCATATATGGACAAGATTGGTTTTCTAGAAAAACAGTTTGAGGAAATTCATGTCACCAACCAAGCATTGACCAAACAAGTTCATCAACTTAAATCCGACATACAAAGGATTTCAACCGATTCCAAGAGACTTGAGTGTATGTCCGGTTTAGGTCAAACAAGCAAGGTTGGTTTGAGATTTAAAAAGGATCAAACTGTGCATGCTTCAAGTTCCACATTCAAATTGAAAGGAAGAACGTGTCACTTATGTGGACTTGAAGGTCATTTGGTGAAGAATTGCCCGAAAAAGAGAAAGAAGAGTTCTTCGGCAACTTCATCTACGGAGCGAACTCAACGGAATCAAAAGACACATCAAGTCAAAGGAGTTCACTCAACCCACCAAAGGTCCGAGCCACAACATCAATCATTCAAGTGGATCACTGCGAGGCAAAGACCTAAGGTGGACCAACAGTCAAAGCGGACAACCCCCGGCCACAACGAATCAAGACAACCCAAAATCCAGCGATTTTGGATTCGGAAAGGTGATATCTTTCCTTGTCTTAAGTTCTAAATAGCTTATGACTGTATGTAATGCTTTGATTGGTTTTCCTTTCATATTTTTCTTAATCTTTGCATTACATGTTTTTCAATGCTCTTCGTTTTTATACTTTGTTTTTGAACAAAAGGGTTTTTACTGAACAAGTGCATTGAATAAAAAGGGGCTTCACTTTTATTCACTCCAAATTAATTTTATTTGGATTATCAACTTTACTCCTTAATCATAATCTTGAAGATACTTCATTATAGGAGTTTTTGATATTATAAGCATCAAATTTTAGAAATCATGTGTGATCTTTAGATGCTTAATCTATTTCGGTTGTGTGAATTCATTGTGATAAACGTGAGACAACCGATAGGCTAAAATTTGGGATTTAATTCTTTCACGTAAGAGATTATTTTCTTACAAGGGTAATAAAATGAATTGCATAAGATGTGGAAAGAGTTACATCCGAAAGGAGTGTGAAAACTACCACCACATGTTGGAAAGAGCTGCCACCCCGGTCGTCCGGTTTGTGTGTGAAGCTACCACATGTTATGGATGCTTGTTAGTTTTTTATGAGAAAATCTTTAGTTGAAGCATTTGGAGATTTATATGCAAAACTCTTATATTTTGAACAATCTCCTGGTTGGTATAAGGTGGGATAGTTGAAAGATGCTCAAAGAGCCACCCTTAGGTATTTTTGTGATTATCTCATTTGAAAGGGTAGAATTCAAGATTGATGTCGTTTGGAAATCTCCGTATGTCATCTTCGTAAATCCGTTACATCTTGATAGACTTTGGATCTCAAGATTATTTTTGATGACTTGTGTTTGATGAATATAACATGAAAAACGGTTTATAATGTTTTACCTTTATTTCTCATGATTTTGGAGTAAATCTTTTTAATTTTGTGAAATTAATTGGATTGAATGACATCTATGTGAATTCACTGTTTAAAGCACTTAAATTGATTTCTTGATGGAATACAAATCGGTATTTGAAAAGTTCCTAAAATTTGGATTTGTTTCAAGATATTTTTGCTTTTTGGCTCTGTTGTTCCGGTACGTCCTTTTTAGTACCTGAAAATCCAATCCGGATTAGAAAATTCAATCCGGATCCCGAATGTGAAGTTTTCTGGTTTTTCACTTGCGTACCGGTACTACACTTTTAGTACCGGAACTACATTGCGGATCCGGATCCCCCTGCCTGTCAATCCGGATCCCGAACGATGGCTTTTCGGCTTTTACACTGCGTACCGGTACGCGGCTTCTGGTACCGGTACGCGATCTGGGATTCCTTATATTCCGAGACTACATTGTTTTATTTCATCTCTCCCACTTCAAAACCCTTCCTTTCTCTCTCTAAAACATCTCTAAGGGGTTTTTCATCAAGATCAAGTGATTTGTTGCTTTGATTTGTAAGTTTCTTCATTAATCTTGCTTACTCTTGTTTCAAAACCCTAGTTTTAGGTTTTGATGTTTTATTTTGAGATTTTTGAGTTGATCCTTACTCTAAATGAAATCTCTTGCTTAAATCACTCTTAATTCATGTTTAGAACATATCTGGTTGCTTTCTATCTAATTAGATTCATGTTTCCATGCTTATGTGATTGAATCTAACATTTTCATGTGTTCTTGACATAGAAAAAATTGAAAATTGGGGCTTTTAATGTAAATGATTTTTAGATGATGAATCATCAATTGTGACATGTTTAGAATGTTTCTTAGACATGTTTAAGCCTTCCTATACGATCAAATCATACTGCATTGTGTTCTTTGTAGGAAATGGCATTTTCATGGCTTCTTGCACTAGTGGTTTTGATGGCCACTGGAAGTGGACGTGGTCGCGGTTCTGGAAAGAAAAAGGCTACCAAGCGATCACGCAACGAGGATTCGACTAGCTCAGATTCTGAACATTCCTCAGAATATGAAGAGGAATCAGTTCAAGGAAAGGGGAAAGCACCTTTGGCTTCAAGGAAAAAGAAGGGTGCGGATTCTCCTCCGCGTAGAAGTACCGGTGGACCGGTAATACGCGAGCGCTCTCAACGGAGATCAAATGTTGATGAAAGTGAACCGCATGTGAGTGCAAAACGCCGTGCTAGATTTGCGAACCGCACATGCATTGGAGAGCGACACGTGAACTTTAATGAGCTATGTCGTGAGGTGCCTGACTTTGCAAGACTTTTGGAACGAAGCCATATTCGGCCACTTGGCAGAGTTCAACCTAAGATGGGTTTTTGTGTGGAGATCATCAGGGAGTTTTACATGCGAGGTAACATACTTCAAAAAGACCATGAAACCGGAGCTTTCGTCTTTGAAACAACAGTTAGAGACGTCAAGTTTGACATTACTCCAGCAGTAATTGGGGCAAACCTTGGATTAGCTGTTGACACTTCTGGTCTATATTTCACTGAGGGTAATTTCCAACATGATACCCATTTGGATATGGTTGTGGACTCTATTTGCAAGACAGGGACGCGCACGAACAGATCATATGTTGAATCAAAGGACCTAAAACCAGAGTATCATATTTTGTCTTTGATTGTATGCTACAACCTATTGCCCACACTGGGGACCAAAAGGATTCGATGGGATCGATTGTTACTTCTCTTTGTCCTCGGTCACCCGGAAAGTGCAAATGGAATTAACACAAACATTCCATTTCTCATTTGGCAGCAAATGGTACATGTCATTGAAGGATCAAGGCAACGTGACCTTCTACCGTATCCAATCTTGATTACTAGTATTCTGGAAGATCACGGAGTTGACATTTCTTGTGCCAAATATGATTATGGCTTGGGGGCAATTGATGGAATCACTTTAGCCAAGTCAATCAGCACTTTGAAGACATTTGGGCATACAAAGGCCTATGCAAGTGAAGCGACAGTGAGTGCACCACCTCGTCAAGAATCTCCTGAACCAGATGAGGTCATAACTCTTCAAACCTTGCATCGGGATGTTCGTTCATTAAAGCAAAGGATGGAGCAAAGGATGGAGCAAGGCTTCAAGAAACTTGAGGATGGTTTAAAGAAAATCTTCGATATCCTTGGGTGCAAACATGATGATGTGGTCACTGGAGCAACTGCACCGAGTACATCGCATGGTCCAACATCACATGATGATGATGATGATGATTCAAATGAGGATGAGTGATCTCTTTTCCTTCTTGTTTTTGGTTTTCAGTTTCCTTTCACGTTGTGATGAACAAGAACTCTAATCGTCTTGTAACTAAGAACTTATCCTCCTAGTATTTTTACTTTTTGTTTATATTAACCGTTTGACAATTTGTGACAAAAAGGGGGAGAACGGAAATAACGGAAATGATGGACATATCATAAAAAGGGGGAGACAGAAAATAATGATTGCATCACAAAGGGGGAGGATATAGATGCTCAAGACAGGGGGAGAACATGGATGCTCTTGGATGCTCAAGATAGGGGGAGATAAAGAACAGATTGAAAGAGCCACAAAACAAAAGCTGGAAAAACAAAAGAACCAAATGGAAGACGAATCAAATGTAGGATTTTAACTTCTAACGACTAACGTTTGATTTTGTTTGGAGTTTTGTTTTGCAGGAATTACATCACTTTAAGACTCCAAGTCCTAAGTCATAGAGTATGTTCTAGGACTGTTTGGTTCAAATGTATTTTGTATTTATTGGATCCTTCACGCAAAGAAAATCAATGTTTTGGTGATAACATTGACTTTCGTCTTTTTGGTTTAAGATGAGTGACTTGAGCGACTTTATGTATTTTTGGGTTTTGTCACGAAATTGCCAAAGGGGGAGATTGTTACGGCATTTTGTGTTGGCACATTTCGTGAGTTTGAGTCGGAGTCTTAAAGGGAACAAATTGTCAAATCGGCTTTCGAAGACTCATTGAAGATTCAACATGAGCTCAAGATTACACTCAGGTATGGTTAATTAAACCATGGTGATTTAAGTTCATTTATAACCATTGGAATCAGGAACTTAGTGAAAACCGGTTTAGACTTGGTTTTAGGAACTTGGATTTATCTTACAATCTTTTTTAAGTTTGGTTTCCGGTACTTGGTTTGATTTGGATAAAGCTTATCTTGGAAAAATCAGTTTTTACATTACGTACCGGAACCACACTTGAAGTTCCTCTAACCCGACACAGAATTTTCTGTAAATTGCACTGCGTACCGGAACACGGACTCGCGTACCGGAACACAATAGGAAAATCTGTGGTTTGCACCATTGCGTACCGGAACGCGATATTTGGTACCGGTACACAATGCCCCATCGGGATAAAATTTCCTAAACCGACTTTTATCTTTTTCCAAGGGTTATAAATAGATACTTAGGGTTTCTAAACGAGGGTGACCAATACGAAACACTCGTGAGCAACCCTAGAGGCTGGTTTTTACCGTTCTTCTCTTTCGCCTCTATTAGGTCAATTCGACGGTTCTTCCATGATCTATCTTTTGTCGAATTGATCTAGTCTTTGCTTAGAGATTTCTTCTACGGTTCCTTCATGATAATCTAAGCAAAGGATCACCATCGAAGCCTATATTTTATATCGGCTATTTGCGTCGTGGATTCGGCGTGACATCGTGGATTCGATGTGTTGAAGGCGTTTCGTGGATTCGAAACGTGTGCTCGTGGATTCGAGTGGCGTTCGTGGATTCGAACGTGTGCAGTGGACGTGCAATCGGTGGAGCGCGAGGTCCGAAGAAATTGAAGGAGGGGTTGACACCTTGTTATTCTTCTTTTCTTAGAGGATTGTTATTGCGTGGACATCCAACCGTTCAGCGCAAGGTCCAAAGAAGCTGAAGGAGGGGTTGAGTCCGTGGAGTCGGTAATCACCTTGTTATTCTTCTATTCTTAGTGGATTGTTATTGCGTGTTGGTCCCGTGGTTTTTCTCCTGGATTGGAGTTTCCACGTATATCTCGGTGTGCTATTTTTATTTTCCGCATTGTTTTTATTTTGCACTGAGATTGAGTTTTTAAGTATTACACCTATTCACCCCCCCCTCTAGTTGTTTGATAGTACCTATTTAGATCCTTTGGGATTAATAACTCTACACTGTTTGGCGGGCCCGTGTTCTGGTTTACACCCGGGGCGTGACATAAGTAGTCCGTGAGGGGTCCCCACTACTTCACCTTGTGGGGTACACGGGTCAACGTACCATCTTTCTGGAAAAATATACCCTGTGCGGTGGCCAGACCGCCGGTGTGCGTGTAAGCAATCATGAGTATAAATGCCGAAACGACGTGTAATAAGGCACCGCGACATTCGTCGCCACAGTTAGAGTTAAAAGAGCGGGATTCTCATGCAATGGGGTAAGACAGTTCACAAAATATACATCTACTTTATTTTCACAAGTTACGACGTGAACGACCATACACCGAAATATAATAAAGTACCCACCTCGAAATGTGCTGACCGGAACACCTGGGACCGAAACACGCTCACATCGGCACCCGGATCTAAGAAAGTCCCCAAAAGAACAACGGTCAGACTGATTGCATTGTGTAAAGAAACGGAGTCCCAAAACCCAAGAGTACGACGAAAACCCGGCAACGGCGGCGGTAACGACGCGCGACGGATGACGGAACCGTGGTCCCTTCCCCCGCTGCGCCGCATGCCGTGCGGCCGCGCGGGCACCGACCCCGCGCGGCACCGCATGTGGCTCGGCCGTGCGGTCGGACTCCCCGGGCGCCGCTCGCGGGCAGCGCCCCGCGGGCACCTGCCCGCGCGGGTGCTGCCGCTTGCGGGCGGCGCCCCGCGCGGCGCACGTCGCCTGCGGGTGGCGTCCCACGCGGACAGGCGTGCCTGCGGGTGGCGCCCCGCGTGGCACCTGTCCGCGCGGGTACCGCCGCTTGCGGGCGGCGCCCCGCACGACACTCGGCCATGCGGCGCGGCGGTGGCGGCAAAGCGAAAATAACAAAGAAAAACCCCAACGAAATACCGAAAAGGAACTTCGCTTACCGCGATCTCGTCGGAGAAGATGATCCGTCCACACTTCCGGGTCCTGCACGTTGATCGGAGGCGATCGGACTCCTCCGCTTTCTTCTTCTCTCACTTTTTCCTCCGGTTAGGGTTTCTTTTTTCTTTTTTTTTTTATCTTTTCTCTCTTTTCTCTCCGGCTAGGGTTTTCTCTTTTCTTTCGGGAAAACAGATTTCTCCTTTGATACGTACGACAAAACCCACATCCGGGTATTTATTATTTAAAAATAATTAACTATTCCCACGAGATAATTCCACAACTTCTCGAAAAGCATGCCAGATCTTTAGCACGGATTCCGATGCATACTACGGTTACCGCGACCTTCAAAACCCCATTCTAAGGGATCTGTAAGTCAGATTTTGTAGAGTATTGGCGTATCAAAATAAGAATAAGACTACATTCAAATAACTTTTACATACACCCTCTATATCTACTCTCTCACACTTTACCTCAACACTACACCACAACCCTCTTTTTGTGTTGTTGTGTTATTGGGGGGGAGGCTCACCCCTATTTATAGGCCTTCAAAGAAGTTGGTTCGATTTTTCTAGAGCTTCTACAATATTCTACCATAGCCTAACTTTAGGGCATTCTAGAATATTCTATTGTAAAAAGTATCTTGCCCTTATTCTAGTGCCTTCTAGAACATTCTAATATTCTTTAGCATAGTAAAAAGAGAAATATAGAGAGAGAGGCTGTGTTGACTCTTTCAATACTCCCCCTCAACACTGACTCTCTCTTAGTGCTGTTTTACTGAGCATTCCTAATTGCTTTCTAAACTCTTCGAACTTTGCAGTGCTTAGTCCTTTGGTGAATATATCAGCTGTTTGCTCTTCTGTTTTGATTGGCTTCATATTTATTTCTCCTTGCAGCACCTTCTCCCTTATGAAATGGTGATGTACTTCTATATGTTTTGTTCTTGCATGAAAGACTGGATTCTCCGCAAGGCGCACGGCTGATTGGTTGTCGCAATAGAGATCCACTCCATAATCTGTAGCTTGATATAAGTTATTCATCAACTGAATCAACCACGTGCTCTCTTGTGCCGCCAGAGCGATACAGTCGGTTGTCTTTTGCTGCACCAAGAGACTATTGCCGAACCAAGGCTGAATGCAAATCCTGTAGTTGACCGCCTTGTATCGTGGTCTCCAGCATAGTCAGCATCACAATAGCCTCTAAGCTTACATGTCTCTTCTTTTCTATATAGGAGGCCGTAGTCGATAGTCCCCTTTATATATCTTAGAATGCGTCGAACTGCTTCTAGATGAGGCTTCCTTGGCTGCTGCATGTATCGACTAACTACTCCAACTGCATATGCTATGTCTGGTCGGGTCATTATCAGATATATCAAACTACCGACTAGTTGTCGATACATGGTTGAGTCAGCCAGTTCCTTCCCTTCTTCTGCACACAGTCTGATATTTGGGTCTATCGGTGTAGAGATAGGCTTGCAGTTTAGCATGCCATACCTTTGAAGAAGATCCTTGGCGTACTTCTACTGACAAAGGAATAGACCGCTTTGCATTTGCTCCACCTCGAGCCCGAGAAAGTGTTTCAGCTCTCCGAGCTCCTTCATTTGAAAGCGTATGGATAGATTTTCTCTCGTATTATTGATCTCCTCTTTATCATCTCCGGTAATGATTAGGTCATCCACGTAGACTAGTACGATGGATATTTTCTCCTGTCGCTTCTTGACGAATAAGCTTGAATCTGCAGGTGTAACTTGATATCCACTTTGCACTAAAAACTCACCTATTTTGCCGTACCATGCTCTTGGTGCCTGTTTTAGACCGTAGAAAGCTTTTCTTAACTTACATACGTATTGAGGATGAGTCTTGCTCTCGAAACCTTTTGGCTGCTCCATATATATGTCTCGATCGACCTCCCCATGTAGGAATGCATTCTTCACATCCATTTGCCACAGCTTCCATGCTTTACTAGCGGTAAGTGCTATCAACACTCGTATAGTTGTGATCTTAGCTACTGGACTGAACGTCTCATCGTAGTCCAGTCCATATTGCTGTGAGAACCCCCGAGCTACTAGCCGAGCTTTGTACCTTTCTACTGACCCATCTGGACGAGTCTTTACCTTATATACCCATCGACATGAAATGGGTTTCACGTCCTTGGGCTTCGGTACCATCTCCCAAGTTTGGTTTTGTTTTAGCGCCTGGATCTCTTCGTCCATCGCGTCTCTCCACTCTTTCGTTGTAACAGCTTCTTCATAGGAGGCTGGCTCTTTTGGGGTCTCTTTTTCTTCAGCAAGAGCAGCATTTGCATATTTAGGATTAGGTTTTCTTTGTCTAGAGGACCTTCGTAACTGCGTACCTGTATCTTCAAGTTGGCTTGGTCGATCTTCTTCTAGGATTTGATGATGCACGCCAATCCGCCAAGGTTCTAGAGACTTCTGGAGTTGCTGCTCATCATTGGTTGTCTCCATAGAGGGTTGATTGTCTTCTTCTTGCTCTGGCACGACTTTTTCTCCTTGTTCTTGCTGTCCAAGCTTTTCTTGTAGCTTGATTTCTATCTCTTTAGAGTCTGGTAGTATCACCTCTTGTGAGGACCACCAAGACGATGCCTCATCGAACACAACGTTTCTTGTTGTGTGGGAACGACCAGTTGTTGGATCACAACATCTCCACCCTTTTCTTTCGCTATCGTACCCAACGAAGATACATCGAATCGCCTTCTTATCGAATTTACTTCGAAGATGATCGGGTACGAATACATAACACACGCAACCAAAGACTCGAAAATGACTTACTGTGGGCTTGATCTTCCACAGTACTTGATAAGGAGAGATAAATCCCAACTTTGGTTGAGGTAGCCGGTTGATAACATGTGCTGCTGTCTTCATACATTTTGCCCAAAATCTGCCTGGTACATTCTTTGCATGTAGCATGCTTCGGCATGTTTCTGCTAAGTGCCTATTCTTTCTCTCAGCTATACCATTTTGTTGCGGAGTGCGTGGACACGTGAGTTGTCTTCTTATTTTACACTCTCGCAGGTATGCCGAGAACTCTATTGAGGTATATTCACCTCCATTATCCGTGCGTAGGCATCGTATATTATAACCGGTTTGGCCTTCAACTTTTTCTTTGAACTCTCTAAATTTTTTAAGTACTTCAGTTTTTTCTTTAATAAAATAAACCCAGACGTACCTCGAAAAATCATCGATGAACGTAACCATATAGCGCATGCCACTTATTGACGTTTGCTTGACTGGTCCGAAAACATCAGAGTGTACGAGCTCTAGCGGCTCCTTAGCTCTATATTTGGATTCGCTGTATGGAAGTTGATGAGCTTTACCAAACTGGCATCCTGCGCAAATCGTATTTTCACGAACTTCGAGTTGAGGCAAGCCTTTCAACATGCCGCGCTCCATCATAATTTTGAGTTTGTGATAGCCTACGTGTCCCAGTCTTGCATGCCACAAGTCAGCAGTCTCACATTTTCGAGTCTTTTCTACGTATGCCGATTCTGCGGACATTACGTAGATCGACTCTACTTTCTCCATTAATTGTATACCAGATATCTTGGGACTGCGAAATACTTTGACATCTTGTGGCCCAAATACTACATAGTTGCCTGATGCAGTTAATTGTGATACTGATAAGAGATTTTTCTTCATACCTGGGACATGGTAGACGTTTTGTAGTTGTACTTGATGTGGATTGAATCGGGGTGTAATGATCGTTTTTCCTATATGAGTGATTGGCAGTTTTGAGTTATTAGCTGTCACCACTACTCTTTCTCCTTTATATTCTGTTACGCCGAGCAGCTTGCTTCTATCACCGGTCATATGATTGGAACATCCAGAATCGATGATCCAATCTGCACTGTAATCTACCTCTCTAGGATTTGTTATTGTTGTAAGTGCATATATTGGTACCTGCTCCTTGTCGGGATGGCTGTCGCCATCTGTCTCTATAATGGCGAGAGAAGCTTGAGCATCCCACTCTTCTTCACTGTTGTCAGTTGCTTGGCGGTCTCCAGATGTCGCCATATTGCCTTGTGCTTGTTTCTTCAGGTGCCAACATTCTCGGGCAAAATGTCCTTTCTTGCCGCAGTGATAGATTTCTCCATTTCGTCGTTTGTCGCCTTTCGGCCGCAAGTTATGTCACGCCCCGGAACCCGGGCTCGCCAACAGATCCGCCGTGCACACGGGATTTCCCGAGTACACGAAGCGCTGGTAACCTGCTCCGATATAATATGAACAATAAAGAGCATAATACAGAGCTGAAGTAGAATAACCACATAGTATCACAGACTGGAACTACAAATAAAGCAGTAATAAGTACAATAATCTCTCAGCTCACCAAATAGTACAACCTGCTGGCAGAAGCCAGACCCAAATAAAAGGAGAATACCACAGTCTGAGTGAAGGGTACAACGTCTATTTACAGCTCTCAATCTCACAGGAGATCTATCTATTCGGCGATCCCCTTACCTCGATCCGCTGCCGAACGCCTAGCAGCTCCTGCAGATGACTCTGCAAAATAAAGGAGAAGAAAGAAACAGAAAATAACAATGGGGGGTGAGAACTACCAGATAAACCAGCAGCCTCCCCTAGTGGGTAAAACCTCAACTCTGACGCACCCACTAGGACTACTAGAGGCAAAAGGGAGAAGTGGTAAAATACATAAGATGTTGAAACAGGAAAACTACCACTACTATGCTGTCAAAACTGTATGCATGCATCAGAAATGTTATCTGTCCAAATAAATCCAATCTAGACACCAGTAACAACTGGTACTGCCTGCTCAGCGGAATCTGCACACACGGCTCGAAACCGCGGGATCGGCTCGCACGGCTCGCATCCCAACATAAGTATCAGACCGGCACACACGGCTGGGTCTGAAAAAGCCCACCTCCGGAGTGGCACTCGAGGGGAGCGACCCACACGAGTAAAGCATCTCTGTCATCAGTATCTCAAGTATCTTTGTAGCACATATCTCAATATAGCAGGACTGGATCATAACTATGATCAAAGTGGGAAACTCCATCCACTACAGAAACCCAATCCCCAGCTGATGCAATAAACCAGACTCAACCCCAATCTGATGCAAGGGTAAACATCTGGTCGACCGCCTACTGTCCGCGGTTACCGCAATACCCCACAAATCCACAATCTAATGCAATCTCGACTACACTATCCCAAACCCCTGCTCACACTTGAGCAACAAACCTCCGGATGCACAGGACAACAATGAAACGTGTACAAATCCCAAGATGATAGTGTGCAATAAATAGTGGCTAACTAGATGCGCAAGAAAGCATGCTATTATTTAAAAGCTGTAGAAAAGTGTCAAATATTTATTTTAAAAAGATTGATTGTTATAAAAGTTATTGCATGCGAGGTTATAGCCTTTGTCCCAATCACAGTGTCCCAATATAAGTCATCATATAATTTGTGGGGTTATATTAAATTTTAGGAGAGTTCGTCCCAGCGGTTCTCATCAATTGTCCTGTTAGTTGTCCTGTTAGTAGTCCTGTTAGTAGTCCTGTTAGTTGTCCTGTTAGTTGTCCCAATGGTTCTCATCAATGGTCATATTAGTTTGTCCCAATTGTTCTCATCAATTGTCATATTAGTTTGTCCCAATTATTCTCATCAATTGTCATATTAGTTTGTCCCAATTGTTCTCATCAATTAAATTTTAGGGGAGTTCCAGTAATCCCAGTGAGCTTGTCAAAAATGAGGTAAGCAACAACCGCCCACCTCGAACAGCTCAAATCACACCCAGATAGTCTCCTGGCTGTCCACAGTCCCCTAGAACTGCTGTCTGCCGAAAACAGTGCCCTACAGCAACACACATTGCACAGGGTGTAACTATATTATTCATAAAAATACAGCTTTTGCTGTTTTTCAAATAGCACGGGAAAAGAAGAATTTTTCACCTCTAAATAGTGCTCAGAAAAATCCAGAAAAATTACGGTTGCGTTCTTCGCGAAGACTAGATCAAAATCGACTCTTTAAACGCCTCGATCTGATGCTCCCACGCCAAGATAAAAATCGAAGAAGTTGACACTGTCCAGAAATTTCCACAGCAAAAAGGGGGGTCAAAGAGACCTCGGGAAACGTGCCAAAAGTGCGAAATGGAGCAAAGTGATCAACACGAAAATCAAAGCCTTACCTCTTAGGAACGCACTGCCGCAAAAATCGTCCAAAAATTCCTCCTGGTTAGCACACAGGGAATTTCCGACGGAACTGCGACGGGAAATGGGCCGAAAAAGAAAACCGTCGCAGTGCGCCGCATCGCAGATAACTCACTAACTGTAACTCCAAAAATTCTAAAATCTGGAGGAGAGAGAGAGGAGAGAGAGAGGAATATTTTTCCTAAAGGGCCCAACCTCAGATTCTCTCTCTACGGCATGCAAACAGAGGTGGGAATGAGGAAGGGTGGGGGGCCCTATTTATAATGGGCTGGGGCTCCACACAGGATCGGATCCGAACAGGAAACACCGAAACGGGCCAACCAAAACACGCCACGTGTCCACATAACAGGAAACAGCCTGTGCAAGGGCCACTCAGAAGCTGCCACGTGTCCACGTGGTGCACGGGCCCGGTCCCCGCGCCGGGTCTTCCGGAAGATGTCGGCCAATAGGGGAGCGCCACGTGTCACCTTCCCACGTGCTTCTAGAAGCCGGCCGGCCAATGGGGAAGCGCCACGTGGCAAGGGGAGACTTCGGTGCACCCGGTGCACGCCATACCATGGACCGCGCACCAGCGCCCCCTGCCCGCGCCTGCCCGCGCCTGCCCGCGCTGCGCGCCGCCGCCCTCTGCCGCTGTGCCGCCGCTGCGCCGCTGCCCGCCGCCGTGCGCCGCCGCCCGCCGCCGGTCGCCGGTCTCCGGAACAGTAATTCCGGCGGCCGGAGTTACTGTTCCGGCGTGAACAGTAATTTTGCGCCGAAAAATTAAAGTAAATATACCGTTTCGATCGTTTTCGCGCGCTGAGTCCAAATACGACGTCCATTTCGCCAAATTCTCATCCGAAATTTTGCCGAAAGCTCCCGAAAAATTCCATTTGCTCCGATTTTCGCGCAGAGTCTATCTTAAATGTCCAATTTTGATTCTACAAGCTCTGTTTCACCGAATAAGCTCCCTACAGTCACTGTTTAATGTTGCACAGTTCCTGCGGGAGTCCGGATCATCACATCCTCCCCCACTAAAGAGAGTTTCGTCCTCGAAACGAGACTAAACAATAATCCTCAGTCCGATGTCTCGAATAAGTAGGGGTGAGCATCCCTCATCTCCGACTCGAGCTCCCATGTAGCCTCGCGCTCGTCATGATTGCCCCATTGCATTTTCACATAGGGAATGGCCCAATTGCGCAATTCTCTCACCTTTCGGTCCAGAATTCGCAGTGGGCGCTCCTCATACCTCAAATCTTCGCTAATCTCAAGCGGTGTGAAGTCGATGACGTGCGATGGGTCGAAGACATACTTCCTCAAGGTAGAGACATGAAATACATCATGGACACCAGCAAGCCTCGGAGGAAGTGCAAGTCGGTAGGCAACTGGCCCGATACGCTCCAATGCCTCAAAGGGTCCAATGTATCGGGGGCTAAGCTTTCCACGAATGCCGAATCTCCTGATTCCTTTGGACGGCGAGACTTTCAGGAATACGTGCTCTCCAACTTGAAATTCTAAGTCTCGTCGCCGAATATCGGCATAACTCCTTTGTCGGCTTTGGGCGGTTTGAAGATGCCGTTGAATCACTCGGACCTTCTCCTCTGCCTCTAACAATATATCTGGTCCCAAGGTCCGCCTCTCGCCCACATCACTCCAATAAAGTGGTGATCGACACTTGCGTCCATACAATGCTTCAAACGGAGCCATCTGAATGCTCGCTTGAAAACTATTGTTGTATGCGAATTCAGCCAAAGATAAATGTCGAATCCACCCTCCGCCGAAATCCAGGACGCAAGCCCTCAACATGTCCTCCAGGATTTGTATCGTCCGCTCCGATTGCCCATCAGTCTGCGGATGAAAAGCTGTACTGAACCTGAGTTCAGTCCCCAAGGCTGTTTGCAAACTCTTCCAGAAATGCGAAACAAACCTCGGGTCTCTATCTGATACTATGGAGGCTGGTACTCCATGTAATCTTACTATCTCATCTAGATATAACTGGGCTAGTCGCTCAAGTGGCCACGTAGTCTGCATGGGCAGAAAGTGCGCCGACTTGGTAAGTCGATCTACAACTACCCAGATAGCATCAGCTCCTCCCTGTGCCCTAGGTAGTCCGACCACGAAATCCATCGTAATATGGTCCCATTTGCACTCGGGGATTGGAGACTCTGTAACTTGCTAGCTGGCACTCGATGCTCAGCTTTCACCTACTGACAAGTTAAACACTGGGCCACAAATCTCCCAATATCCCTTTTCATGCCTTTCCACCAGAAGTGTGCCTTGAGGTCTTTATACATCTTAGTCCCACCAGGATGTAGGGTATAAGGTGTATAATGGGCCTCTCGCAATATCTGTTCTCTAATCTCCACATCTATTGGCACACATGCTCGATTCCTGTACCTCAGTACTCCCGAGGCATCTACCGTAAAGTCCCCAGACTGATCACTCGGAATCTGATCTCTAATCCTGGTCAAGTGGGGGTCCTCACTCTGTTTCTCCCTGATCCTGTCCAGCAGAGTGGGCTGCAAGACTAAAGATGTCAGTCTAGTAGTGACCCCAGGGGACACAACCTCTATCTCGAGTCGTCTCATCTCCTCTAATAGCGGCGCTTGGTCTGTGATCAACATAGACAAACTTTGCACCGCTCTCCTACTCAAGGCGTCAGCGACCACATTAGCCTTGCCTGGGTGGTAGAGAATATCTACATCATAATCCTTTAATAGCTCTAACCACCTACGTTGCCTCAAATTCAGCTCCTTCTGCGTAAACAGGTACTTTAGGCTCTTATGGTCGGTGTAGATTTCACAGTGTTCTCCATACAGATAATGACGCCAAAGCTTTAGTGCAAACACTACAGCAGCAAGCTCCAAGTCATGGGTAGGGTAATTTTTCTCATATTCTTTGAGTTGTCTTGATGCATATGCAATTACCCTCCCTTCCTGCATCAACACACATCCGAGTCCACTGTGTGATGCATCGCTGTAGATCACATATCCTTTTCCCATAACAGGAAGGGAAAGGATAGGAGCGGTCATCAGTCTATTCTTTAGCTCCTCAAAACTCTTTTGACAGTCCTCACTCCAGATAAACTTCACTCCCTTACGCGTCAAGCGAGTGAGGGGTGTGGAGAGCTTCGCAAAGCCTTCCACAAACCGACGGTAATACCCAGCTAAACCTATAAAGCTACGTACCTCAGAAACCGTCGTCGGTCGGGGCCAATCACGGACTGCCTCAATCTTTGCTGGGTCCACCGCCACACCTGCAGCGGAAATCACATGGCCCAAGAAGACTACCTTCCGAAGCCAAAACTCGCACTTTGCCAGTTTGGCAAACAACTTCTTCTCTCGTAGAAGTTGCAGCACAATCCTCAAGTGCTCCTCATGCTCCACATCACTTCGGGAGTAGACCAAGATATCATCAATGAACACTACCACGAATCGATCTAAGTACGGTCGGAAGATCCGGTTCATTAAATCCATGAATGCGGCAGGGGCATTAGTTAGCCCAAAAGGCATAACTGTGAATTCATAATGCCCGTACCGTGATCTGAATGCCGTCTTCGGAATATCCTCGGCCTTCACCTTCAACTGGTGGTAACCGGACTGCAAATCTATCTTAGAGAAGACACAAGACCCTTGCAGCTGATCAAAAAGATCATCGATGCGTGGCAAAGGGTACTTGTTCTTGATGGTCACTTTATTT
The DNA here is from genome assembly GCA_029204045.2 of Tillandsia leiboldiana. Taxonomy (NCBI): domain Eukaryota; kingdom Viridiplantae; phylum Streptophyta; class Magnoliopsida; order Poales; family Bromeliaceae; genus Tillandsia; species Tillandsia leiboldiana. The sequence goes on from CM055073.1 coordinate 29,487,470, forward strand.
AATTCCCTATAGTCCACACACAATCGAAGTGTCCCATCCTTCTTTTTCACGAATAGCACCGGCGCTCCCCAAGGCGATACACTCGGCCTAATAAAACCCTTATCCATTAAATCCTGAAGTTGCGCCTTAAGCTCTCGCAACTCAGCCGGTGCCATCCGGTAAGGAGCCTTAGAGATTGGCGCAGTTCCTGGGACTACGTCAATCACAAACTCAATTTCCCTATCTGGCGGCATGCTAGTAAGCTCAGGGGGAAAAACATCCGGGAACTCGCGGGCAATAGGGATATCCCTGAGCCCCGGCGCCGCCGTAGGCCCCTCAACAACACTAGCCAAAAAGGCTACACATCCTCGACGGATCATCTGCTTTGCTCGGGAAGTCGAAACCATAGAGGCAAAGAAAGCACTCTGACATCCCCGATATACCAACATCTCCTGGCCTGGCTCTCTAAAAGTGACGGTCTTTGCGGCACAATCAATAGTCGCAAAATACCGAGCCAGCCAGTCCATCCCGAGGACCACATCGAAGTCCTTCAATTGTCTCAGGACCAACAGGTCTGCTGGCATAATCCAGGACTCGATTTGCATCGGGCAGGACCAACAACACTCCTCCACGTGCAAGGTGTGATCGGGAATCCGAACCTTTCGTGCACGTGGCAAAAGTCCTACCTCTAACCCATGTAATGATGCAAATGATTTACTAATAAAAGAATGTGATGCTCCCGTATCAAATAAAGTACGAGTCCTAATGTCAGAAAGTAAGGTGATACCTGCCACCACATAATCTGCGGCTGAAGAGTCCTCTACCTGCGCCGCATACACCCGCCCACTTTGAGCTGGAGGGCGATACTCCGTGGGATGGGAAGAAGATGGCCTGCTTGCTGGAGCATATGGCCGCTGAGCCGTCGACCGCTGTTGAGATGAAGATGGAGCAGATGCTGAAGGAGGGGTGGCGGGGGTCGAAAAGGGGCACGAAGCTTGAATGTGCCCGGGCTGTCCACATCTATAGCAGCGACCCCACCGCTGGTCGCAGGTGTTGGAAAAATGCTGACCTCCACAGAAAATACAACTGCCGGGAGCCCGTGGCTGTCGTGATTGTTGTTGCTGTTGAGACTGCCGTTGTCGCTGGGGCTGTCGTTGCGACCCACGCTGCGACGACTGGGATCTCTGCTATTGCTGCTGCCGCTGCTGGGGCCTCTGGGGTCCACCAGGCCCTCGCCGCTCAGACCGTCCTTGGCCGGAAGACTGTGGCAGAGGCGGTCGTGGCGGCCTCCACGAACTAGCTTGTCCCCCAACCTCTGATGCCGGTCGCTTCACCCCCGGGATCACCACGGGAGCTGGAGCTACCTCCTCCATCACTACCTCCCCGCACTCAACGTAGAGTGCCTGCTCCATTGAGGCCTCCAAGGTCTGCAACCTTCGCGAGCGAACAAGTTGAAAAAGGTCCCGGCGCAACCCTCACTCGAACATGTAAATCCGGTGCGCCTCATCCCTGGCCACGTTCGGTACACATGCCAACAACTGATTGAAATTGGCAATGTATTCGTGTACGGGCCGATTCCCCTGGCGAAGGTTTCTCATCTGCTCCTCCAATCTCTGTCGGACGCTTTCCGGGAAGAAAGCCCCGAGAACGAGACTGCGGAACTCCGCCCAGGTCAGGAGCTGAGCCCCAGGCGGACCAGCCGGTCGAACACGCCGCCACCAAGCCTCGGCGTTGTGCTCCAAAAAGTTCGTCGCTAATACCACCTGATATCGTTCCTCGATAAACAACGTCTCAAAACGTCGCTCCATCGCCGTGATCCACGACTCTGCCTCCCACGGCTCTGTATTCTGCCCCGAAAAATGGGGCGGGTCGAACTGGCGGAACCTCATCAACAAGTCCACCACTCCTCGCTGCTCTGCCGGGGTCAGAGATCCCGTTAACCCAGACGGTTGTCCACCAGTACCCCGAGCAACAGGGGATGCCGGGGTCACTGGTACAGCTGGGGGATTCACAGCAGGGAAGAAGGTACGAGAGAATTCTCTGGGGGTGCAACAACAGGCTGCGCCCTCTGTTCTAACATCTGCGTCAGCCGACCCATAGCCTCCTCCTGACGCCGAACTGTTACGGCATTTTGGTATTGGCATATTTCGTGAGTCAAGTCAGTGAGTTGAGTCGGAGTCTTAAAGGGATCAAATTGTCAATCAGCAATCAAAGACTTAGAGAAGATTCAACAAGAGCTCAAGTTGACACTCAGTGTCTTGAATCTTGAAGATTGAAGTTGAAGAATTGTGGATCAGTTACATCAATCTCAAGAAGAAAGTATTCAAAAGGATCAGGTATGGTTAACTAAATAATTTTGGTGATCCGAATACTTTCTTATAGTATAGAAACACTTGGAAGAATTTTTAATTTCATAATAATCAAAAACTGGTGTTCGGACATGTTCAGGATCCGGATCAGGACCAACGATCCGGATCCCGAAGGTTGTTGCTTCATACAAGACTTCGATCCGGATCCATGCAATTTCCGATCCGGATCCCGAATGTTATGTTTTCTGATTTGTATGAACGATCCGGATCGGGCAATGCGATCCGGATCCCGAACCCTTGGTTTTCTGGAATCGTCAATCTCGTTACGACGATCCGGATCGCAGTAAATCCGATCCGGATCGCCGTCCTGAAAATTTCCAGATAAGGTAAGTTTTTGATTCTTATCTCTTTCCAAAGGTTTCTAAACTATAAATAGACACTTAGGGTTTCTCAAAAACGTGGGAGCTACGGCCGATCAATTTATAAAACACTTGAGAGCAACCCTAGAGGCTAGGTTTTTATCGATCTTCTTCATAGCCTCTTTTAGGTCAATTCGATGGTTCTTTCAAGAACATATCTTTTGTCGAATTGATCTAATCTTTGCTTAGAGATTTCTTCTACGGTTCCTCAATGAGAATCTAAGCAGAGGATCACCATCGAAGTCAATATTCTTATCGACTGAGTTTGCGTCGTGGATTCGACGTGGCATCGTGGATTCGGTGTGCTAAAGGCGTTTCGTGAATTCGAAGCGTGCGTTCGTGGATTCGAACGTGAGCAGTGGACGGGCAAAACGGTGGAGCGCGAGGTCCAAGAAATTGAAGGAGGGGTTAAATCCGTGGAGACGGTAATCACCTTGTTATTCTTCTTTTCTTAGGGATTGTTATTGCGTGGATATCCAACCGGTCAGCGCAAGGTCCGAAGAAGCTGAAGGAGGGGTTTGAGTCCGTGGAGTCGGTAATCACCTTGTTATTCTTCTATTCTTAGTGGATTGTTATTGCGTGTTGGTCCCGTGGTTTTTCTCCTGGATTGGAGTTTCCACGTATATCTCGGTGTGCTGTTTTTATTTTCCGCATTGGTTTTTATTTTGCACTGAGATTGAGTTTTTAAGTATTACACCTATTCACCCCCCCCTCTAGTTGTTTGATAGTACCTATTTAGATCCTTTGGGATTCATAACTCTACAATTGGTATCAGAGCGGGTTTTAGGTTTATCTATCATGATGGGTGAAAGTGGTAATATTTATAGACCTCCTCTTTTTGATGGGACTAATTATGCTTATTGGAAAGTGCGGATGAGAGCTTTTCTCATCGCAATTGATGAGCGAGTATGGCAATCCGTGGAATGCGGTTGGGTGCATCCTGTTGAGGAAGTAGGAAATTCTACTACCCCAAAACCTCGCTCTAGATGGTCCAAAGAGGAATTTGAAAGATCTTCTTACAATGGGAAAGGTATGAACGCTTTATTTAACTCTCTTTCCTCGACTGAATTTACAAGAATTTCCGCGTGTGAAACCGCGAAGGAAATTTGGGATATTCTCAAAATTACACATGAGGGTACTAATCTTGTAAAAATTCAAAAGCTCCAGATGCTTACAAGTCAATTTGACTCTATTCATATGGAAGAGCATGAATTGTTTACAGATTATTACACTAGACTTCAAGATGTAATTAATACATGTGCTAATCTAGGAGAAAAGATCCCGGAGTCGAAAATTGTAAGAAAGATACTTCGGACTCTTCCGGAACGGTTTAGGGCAAAGGTTACCGCCATTGAAACCGTTAGTCATCCGGATGAGATGAGTGTTGAGGAATTAGTAGGTGCTTTGCAAACTTATGAATTGACTTTTCCTACTAATCAAGTTTCTTCCAAGTCTTCTTCTAAGCTTACAGGTATTGCATTCAAATCCACAAAGAAAGAAGATAGCGAATCGAGTTCCGACGATGAAATCTCTTTTGCCGATTTTGAAGAACAATTGGCGCGGATCACAAAGAAATTTCGTCGGAAATTTTGGAAGAATCGAACCGATAGATCTTCATCCACGAAACCATCTAAAGGATCATCGGGTTCTAAATCCTCTAACCTCAAATTCCTTGCAAAACCTTCTAAGGAAAAAGATGAATTCGAAGGGGAAATCTGATGTTATAGATGCAAAGGCTACGGCCATATTTCAACGGATTGTCCTACTCCGAAATTATATAAAAAGAAGGCTTTGCAAGCGAAAACTTGGGACGATTTTACTTCTAATGAATCAACCTCAAGTAAAGAGGAAAAAATCGTTGCTTCTCATGCCTCTCATTTTCCCTCTTCTAATAATTGTTTATCATCATTAGTCACTAACTCTACTCCTTTGATTTTGTATGAAACATCAACAACCGGCGGAGAGTCATCAAGTGAGGGGGAGTCGGACGAGGAAGAACTCGTTGAGGCATATCAACAACTTCTTGCGGAATCTAAGAAGATGGCCAAACATATCAAGAAGTTGAGAAAGCAACGACTTGAAGATCAAGACGAGAATCATGCTTTAAAGATCAAACTTCATGATCTCGAGGAGGAACGAGAGCTTTTATTGGATAATAATAAAATCCTCCAAGAAAAGATAAATCAATCGGAAACGGTCGTTAATTCCCATATTAACAAGATTGATTTTCTTGAAAAGCAGTTTGAGGAAATACATGTCACCAATCAAGCATTGACCAAGCAAGTTCATCAACTTAAATCCGACATACAAAGGATTTCAACCGGTTCCAAGAAACTTGAATGTATGTCCGGATTAGGTCAAACAAGCAAGGTTGGTTTGGGATTCAAAAAGAACCAAACTGTGAATGCTTCAAGTTCCACAATGAAATTGAAAGGAAGAACTTGTCACCTATGTGGACTTGAAGGACATTTGGTGAAGAATTGCCCGAAAAAGAGAAAGAAGAGTCCTTCGGCAACTTCATCTACGGAGCGAACTCAACGGAATCAAAAGACACATCAAGTCAAAGGAGTTCACTCAACCCACCAAAGGTCCGAGCCACAACATCAATCATTCAAGTGGATCACTGCGAGGCAAAGACCTAAGGTGGATCAACAGTCAAAGCGGACAACCCCCGGCCACAACGAATCAAGACAACCCAAAATCCAGCGATTTTGGATTCGGAAAGGTGATATCTTTCCTTGTCTTAAGTTCTAAATAGCTTATGACTGTATGTAATGCTTTGATTAGTTTTCCTTTCATATTTTTCTTAATCTTTGCATTACATGTTTCTCAATGCTCTTCGTTTTTATACTTTGTTTTTGAACAAAAGGGTTTTTACTGAACAAGTGCATTGAATAAAAAGGGCTTCACTTTTATTCACTCCAAATTAATTTTATTTGGATTATCAACTTTACTCCTTAATCATAATCTTGAAGATACTTCATTATAGGAGTTTTTGATTTTATAAGCATCAAATTTTAGAAATCATGTGTGATCTTTAGATGCTTAATCTATCTCGGTTGTGTGAATTCATTGTGATAAACGTGAGACAACCGATAGACTAAAATTTGGGATTTAATTCTTTCACGTAAGAGATTGCATTCTTTCAAGGGTATTGAAATGATTTGCAAAAGATGTGGAAAGAGTTACATCCGAAAGGAGTGTGAAAACTACCACCACATGTAGGAAAGAGCTGCCACCCCGGTCGTCCGGTTTGTGTGTGAAGCTACCACATGTTATGGATGCTTGATAGTATTTTATGAGAAAATCTTTAGTTGAAGCATTTGGAGATTTATATGCAAAACTCTTATATTTTGAACAATCTCCTGGTTGGTATAAGGTGGGATAGTTGAAAGATGCTCAAAGAGCCACCCTTAGGTATTTTAGTGCTTATCTCAATTTGAAAGGGTAGAATTCAAGATTGATGTCGTTTGGAAATCTCCGTATGTCATCTTTGTAAATCCGTTACATCTTGATAGACTTTGGATCTCAAGATTATTTTTGATGACTTGTGTTTGATGAATATAACATGAAAAACGGTTTATAATGTTTTACCTTTATTTTTCATGATTTTGGAGTAAATCTTTTTAATTTTGTGAAATTAATTGGATTGAATGACATCTGTGTGAATTCACTGTTTAAAGCACTTAAATTGATTTCTTGATGGAATACAAATCGGTATTTGAAAAGATTCTAAAATCTGGATTTGTTTCAAGAAATTATTTAATTTTTGCTTTCTGGTACCGGTACGCAATCTGCATTTTTGTTATATATACCAGAACTGAGCTTTTATCTCTCTTTCTCCATGAACTAATTTTGTTAGTAATTTCCTTTTGTCTAGTATGTTCACTGTTTGACAATTTGTGACAAAAAGGGGGAGAAGAGAAATGACGGAGATGAGATCATCAAGAGAGGACAAACGAAACGAAAATGGAAAAATGGGGGAGAACGGAAAATGATGATCGTACCACAAAGGGGGAGAACATGTTAGAGATGCTCAAGATAGGGGGAGACAAAGAAAGGTTGAAAGAGCTGGGAAAAACAAAAGAACCAAAAGGATGAATCAAATGTAGGATTTTAATTTCTAACGACTGACGTTTGATTTTGTTTGGAGTTTTGTTTTGCAGGAATTACATCACTTTAAGACTCCAAGTCCTAAGTCATAGAGTATGTTCTAGGACTGTTTGGTTCAAATGTAATTTTGTATTTATTGGATCTTTCACGCAAAGAAAATCAATGTTTTGGTGATAACATTGAATTTCGATTTTTGGTTTAAGATAAGTGACTTGAGCACTTTTATGTATTTTTGGGTTTTGTCACGAAATTGCCAAAGGGGGAGATTGTTACGGCATTTTGGTATTGGCATATTTCGTGAGTCAAGTCAGTGAGTTGAGTCGGAGTCTTAAAGGGATCAAATTGTCAATCAGCAATCAAAGACTTAGAGAAGATTCAACAAGAGCTCAAGTTGACACTCAGTGTCTTGAATCTTGAAGATTGAAGTTGAAGAATTGTGGATCAGTTACATCAATCTCAAGAAGAAAGTATTCAAAAGGATCAGGTATGGTTAACTAAATAATTTTGGTGATCCGAATACTTTCTTATAGTATAGAAACACTTGGAAGAATTTTTAATTTCATAATAATCAAAAACTGGTGTTCGGACATGTTCAGGATCCGGATCAGGACCAACGATCCGGATCCCGAAGGTTGTTGCTTCATACAAGACTTCGATCCGGATCCATGCAATTTCCGATCCGGATCCCGAATGTTATGTTTTCTGATTTGTATGAACGATCCGGATCGGGCAATGCGATCCGGATCCCGAACCCTTGGTTTTCTGGAATCGTCAATCTCGTTACGACGATCCGGATCGCAGTAAATCCGATCCGGATCGCCGTCCTGAAAATTTCCAGATAAGGTAAGTTTTTGATTCTTATCTCTTTCCAAAGGTTTCTAAACTATAAATAGACACTTAGGGTTTCTCAAAAACGTGGGAGCTACGGCCGATCAATTTATAAAACACTTGAGAGCAACCCTAGAGGCTAGGTTTTTATCGATCTTCTTCATAGCCTCTTTTAGGTCAATTCGATGGTTCTTTCAAGAACATATCTTTTGTCGAATTGATCTAATCTTTGCTTAGAGATTTCTTCTACGGTTCCTCAATGAGAATCTAAGCAGAGGATCACCATCGAAGTCAATATTCTTATCGACTGAGTTTGCGTCGTGGATTCGACGTGGCATCGTGGATTCGGTGTGCTAAAGGCGTTTCGTGAATTCGAAGCGTGCGTTCGTGGATTCGAACGTGAGCAGTGGACGGGCAAAACGGTGGAGCGCGAGGTCCAAGAAATTGAAGGAGGGGTTAAATCCGTGGAGACGGTAATCACCTTGTTATTCTTCTTTTCTTAGGGATTGTTATTGCGTGGATATCCAACCGGTCAGCGCAAGGTCCGAAGAAGCTGAAGGAGGGGTTTGAGTCCGTGGAGTCGGTAATCACCTTGTTATTCTTCTATTCTTAGTGGATTGTTATTGCGTGTTGGTCCCGTGGTTTTTCTCCTGGATTGGAGTTTCCACGTATATCTCGGTGTGCTGTTTTTATTTTCCGCATTGGTTTTTATTTTGCACTGAGATTGAGTTTTTAAGTATTACACCTATTCACCCCCCCCTCTAGTTGTTTGATAGTACCTATTTAGATCCTTTGGGATTCATAACTCTACACGAACAGCCTCGGACATCTGGGCCATCTGAGCTTGTAGCTCTGGCACCTCACTCTGCTGGCCCTGCCCGGACTCCTCCTGATCGGGCTCAGGGGAATCCGGCTGAGAACGCGTCAACATCCTACGTCGCGGAGGCATCCTACCACAAGAAATCACACTTAGTAACATAACCCCACACGACCAAATCTAGCGAAAGTCAAAGACATCCCCCTATTTCTGTGACTTTATGTTGTCTGCAGCCAACATAACCGTGCACCAGAAATTTGGGTATGTCGGTCCCTCTTCTCTCACTGGAAGAGTCAAACAATAAATTAACGACTTCCGTAAAATGTCTCGTCTCTCGCGCCCTATTATCCTAGGGTCTGCCAAAAGCCTAGGGTTTCCTAAGTCCCAACTGACCTATCCCTAAGCTCTGATACCAACTTAATCTGTCACGCCCCGGAACCCGGGCTCGCCAACAGATCCGCCGTGCACACGGGATTTTCCGAGTACACGAAGCGCTGGTAACCTGCTCCGATATAATATGAACAATAAAGAGCATAATACAGAGCTGAAGTAGAATAACCACATAGTATCACAGACTGGAACTACAAATAAAGCAGTAATAAGTACAATAATCTCTCAGCTCACCAAATAGTACAACCTGCTGGCAGAAGCCAGACCCAAATAAAAGGAGAATACCACAGTCTGAGTGAAGGGTACAACGTCTATTTACAGCTCTCAATCTCACAGGAGATCTATCTATTCGGCGATCCCCTTACCTCGATCCGCTGCCGAACGCCTAGCAGCTCCTGCAGATGACTCTGCAAAATAAAGGAGAAGAAAGAAACAGAAAATAACAATGGGGGGTGAGAACTACCAGATAAACCAGCAGCCTCCCCTAGTGGGTAAAACCTCAACTCTGACGCACCCACTAGGACTACTAGAGGCAAAAGGGAGAAGTGGTAAAATACATAAGATGTTGAAACAGGAAAACTACCACTACTATGCTGTCAAAACTGTATGCATGCATCAGAAATGTTATCTGTCCAAATAAATCCAATCTAGACACCAGTAACAACTGGTACTGCCTGCTCAGCGGAATCTGCACACACGGCTCGAAACCGCGGGATCGGCTCGCACGGCTCGCATCCCAACATAAGTATCAGACCGGCACACACGGCTGGGTCTGAAAAAGCCCACCTCCGGAGTGGCACTCGAGGGGAGCGACCCACACGAGTAAAGCATCTCTGTCATCAGTATCTCAAGTATCTTTGTAGCACATATCTCAATATAGCAGGACTGGATCATAACTATGATCAAAGTGGGAAACTCCATCCACTACAGAAACCCAATCCCCAGCTGATGCAATAAACCAGACTCAACCCCAATCTGATGCAAGGGTAAACATCTGGTCGACCGCCTACTGTCCGCGGTTACCGCAATACCCCACAAATCCACAATCTAATGCAATCTCGACTACACTATCCCAAACCCCTGCTCACACTTGAGCAACAAACCTCTGGATGCACAGGACAACAATGAAACGTGTACAAATCCCAAGATGATAGTGTGCAATAAATAGTGGCTAACTAGATGCGCAAGAAAGCATGCTATTATTTAAAAGCTGTAGAAAAGTGTCAAATATTTATTTTAAAAAGATTGATTGTTATAAAAGTTATTACATGCGAGGTTATAGCCTTTGTCCCAATCACAGTGTCCCAATATAAGTCATCATATAATTTGTGGGGTTATATTAAATTTTAGGAGAGTTCGTCCCAGCGGTTCTCATCAATTGTCCTGTTAGTTGTCCTGTTAGTTGTCCTGTTAGTTGTCCTGTTAGTTGTCCCAATGGTTCTCATCAATGGTCATATTAGTTTGTCCCAATTGTTCTCATCAATTGTCATATTAGTTTGTCCCAATTGTTCTCATCAATTGTCATATTAGTTTGTCCCAATTGTTCTCATCAATTAAATTTTAGGGGAGTTCCAGTAATCCCAGTGAGCTTGTCAAAAATGAGGTAAGCAACAACCGCCCACCTCGAACAGCTCAAATCACACCCAGATAGTCTCCTGGCCGTCCACAGTCCCCTAGAACTGCTGTCTGCCGAAAACGGTGCCCTACAGCAACACACATTGCACAGGGTGTAACTATATTATTCATAAAAATACAGCTTTTGCTGTTTTTCAAATAGCACAAGAAAAGAGGAATTTTTCACCTCTAAATAGTGCTCAGAAAAATCCAGAAAAATTACGGTTGCGTTCCTCGCGAAGAGTAGATCAAAATCGACTCCTTAAACGCCTCGATCTGATGCTCCCACGCCAAGATAAAAATCGGAGAAGTTGACACTGTCCAGAAATTTCCACAGCAAAAAGGGGGGTCAAAGAGACCTCAGGAAACATGCCAAAAGTGCGAAATGGAGCAAAGTGATCAACACGAAAATCAAACCCTTACCTCTTAGGAACGCGCTGCCACAAAAATCGTCCAAAAATTCCTCCTGGTTAGCACACAGGGAATTTCCGACGGAACTGCGACGGGAAATGGGCCGAAAAAGAAAACCGTCGTAGTGCGCCGTGTCGCAGATAACTCACTAACTGTAACTCCAAAAATTCTAAAATCTGGAGGAGAGAGAGAGAAGAGAGAGAGGAATATTTTTCTTAAAGGGCCCAACCTCAGATTCTCTCTCTACGGCACGCAAAACAAGGTGGGAATGAGGAGGGGTGGGGGGCCCTATTTATAATGGGCTGGGGCTCCACACAGGATCGGATCCGAACAGGAAACACTGAAACGGGCCAACCAAAACACGCCACGTGTCCACATAACAGGAAACAGCCTGTGCAAGGGCCACTCAGAAGCTGCCACGTGTCCACGTGGTGCACGGGCCCGGTCCCCGCGCCGGGTCTTCCGGAAGATGTCGGCCAATTGGGGAGCGCCACGTGTCACCTTCCCACGTGCTTCTAGAAGCCGGCCGGCCAATGGGGAAGCGCCACGTGGCAAGGGGAGACTTCGGTGCACCCGGTGCACGCCATGCCGTGGACCGCGCACCAGCGCCCCCTGCCCGCGCCTGCCCGCGCCTGCCCGCGCTGCGTGCCGCCGCCCTCTGCCGCTGTGCCGCCGCTGCGCCGCTGCCCGCCGCCGTGCGCCGCCGCCCGCCGCCGCTCGCCGGTCGCCGGAACAGTAATTCCGGCGGTCGGAGTTACTGTTCCGGCGTGAACAGTAATTTTGCGCCGAAAAATTAAAGTAAATATACCGTTTCGATCGTTTTCGCGCGCTGAGTCCAAATACGAGGTCCATTTCGCCAAATTCTCATCCGAAATTTTGCCGAAAGCTCCCGGAAAATTCCATTTGCTCCGATTTTTGCGCAAAGTCTATCTTAAATGTCCAATTTCGATTCTACAAGCTCTGTTTCACCGAATAAGCTCCCTACAGTCACTGTTTAATGTTGCACAGTTCCTGCGGGAGTCCGGATCATCACAAGTTATTTTGCTCCTTTTGGTTATGGACTCTCTCTGCAAGGTGGCTCTCTCCAGATCTTTGCATTGGCCCACTGAACTCCTTCAGTGGCTTCATATTTTTCGGTCTTCCTGTTGCTCGACTTTTCCTTTTACTGCTGAAAAGTGCTTCTTCTTCATTTTTCAGTGAGACTCCAGCCATTTGTTTAGCTAGAGCCTCCTGATTAGCCAGAAGATTTTCTAGCTCTACTAACGTTGGTTGGGTGGGCCAACCTCGAATAGCAGTAATAAACCCGTTATACTCGGGTTTTAGGCCGTGAATAATAATTCTCTTCATCCGCTGATCACTAATTTTTTATTCTGAATCTAATTGGGAGATTTCACGGCAGAGGGACTTTACCTTCATGAAATACTGGCAGATCGTTATGTTGCCTTGCGATATTGCCATCAGCTCATTCTCCAGCAGTTGAAGTCGAGCATCGTTCTTCTTTGAGAATAGCGAGGCGAGGGTGTCCCATGCAGCCTTGGGTGTATCTGCTTCTTTAATATGCTCCAGCAGCTCTTCTTCGATCGTCGTTTTCAAGACGAACATCGCCTTTCCTACCTTGATACGCCACTTCCTGAGCACCTCTGCATTTTCCTTCGGCGGTGGAATAACTTCGGTACCGCCGATCACCTCCCACAGATCCTGCCCTTGCAGGTAGGACTCAATGCAGGTTTGCCAATAACCATAATTATGGTTATTTAGCTTTTTAATTTCGCTAGTTGTACCAGCAAGATCTGCCATAGTGACTTGGTGATCGCCCAGTAGTCAACCAAGTAAGTCTGGTCCCAGACCAACCAACTTCACAGTCCCAGACTGTGCACCAGCAGTGGCTCCGATACCAAATTGTAGAGTATTGGCGTATCAAAATAAGAATAAGACTACTTTCAAATAACTTTTACATACACCCTCTCTATCTACTCTCTCACACTTTACCTCAACACTACACCACAACCCTCTTTTTGTGTTGTTGTGTTATTGGGGGGGAGGCTCACCCCTATTTATAGGCCTTCAAAGAAGTTGGTTGGATTTTTCTAGAGCTTCTACAATATTCTACCATAGCCTAACTTTAGGGCATTCTAGAATATTCTATTGTAAAAAGTATCTTGCCCTTATTCTAGTGCCTTCTAGAACATTCTAATATTCTTTAGCATAGTAAAAAGAGAAATATAGAGAGAGAGGCTGTGTTGACTCTTTCAGATTTTAGATCCGATTGCATCGCCGTTCATCATTTTTCGAGCTCTATAACAGAAAAATACCCGCACCGCATGATAGTCAACTTAAGAAAACTCGATAATTCGATTTTTTCATAACATGTAATTTATTAGTAAGAGAGTAAAACGATACACGAAAAGTCATAATATTACATTAACCTTTTTTTTTTTACTCGGTAATCACCATTAGTTCCTAACCGTTGCCCTCTTTTCACTTTGGTCCCTCTTTTCTGTGTGAGTTCTCATAGCATCAATCAACCTCACACACGGTCCCTAACCTTTCCGCAGTTTTCACTTAAGTTTTTTTTTTTTTTCCTTCTATTTTGTGGGCATGGCACCAAATTTGGTGTCCTATCGAATTGTAATCTATATAAAATAAAAAAGAAAAAATTAGAAATTTAAGTGAAAAAATAAAAATGGAGCATAGGTTAAGGAGCAATGCTATCGATACATTTTAAAATATTTCGACCTATCGAATCGTAATCTATATAAAATAGAAAAGAAAAAATTAGAAATCTAAGTGAAAAAATAAAAATGGAGCATAGGTCAAGGAGCAATGCTATCGATATATTTTAAAATATTTCGACGCTCGAATGTTATTGATAGTATAGTATCTAACTTACGAAGTTAAAAGAAAAACAGTAGTTGATTACACGAAGAATTGATGAAAAAAAAAAATTGAGTTCCTATAAGTTGCTAGATGTATAATCAATTATATTAACCTGATGATGAAAACTCTGATGACAGAACAAAAATAAAAAAATATATTTATAAACACAACATATTTTATTCGTGCATTATTTCTCAGAATAGTTTCAGTATTAACTAGTAGTTGTAGGTGCTTGACCACCTAACTCATCTCAGGCCTTAGCTCAGGCTCGAATTGAAGACAACGCAATGCTACTGTTGCTAACTGCAGAATCACATATACTGTATCAGTGCACTAAAGATGATGAGAGAGATGCATATATCTTAATATGGAATGCATACATGGTGGATCTGGGGGCGGGGAGAGGTCCCCGCCTCCTGCTATGTTTCCCTCTCCCCGCCTCCTGCTATGTTTCTATTGGCTGGAGTGAATTCAGAACGAATCAATTTTATTTTTATTTTTTACTCCGGCTTAGGATCGATATGGAAATAAATTTTTTACGTAATAAATAAAGCAGTCTCCCGCCTCCCGCTCTATTTACTTGGCGGATCGCAGTGGATTAAGGACGAGTTACATAATACTATTTTTTTTTTTGATTGAACAGGGTTGAAACCCTATTTGAAGGTAAGTAACAAGAATAGGTCCCCCCCTAGAGGGGTTAGAGCCCCAGTACCCACTACCAGCACCATAACAACCCCGCATCCTTAGCCACATCTTAGGTAACAAAACAACAGCAGACCGAAAAAACCCAACAAGCATAAAAATAGCAGGCGTCATGCCACCCCCCATAGTCTCGGGAAGTCCCGCCGCAGCTTCGCAGCTACTACGCAGTCGCACGCCTGGCTGATCACAAACGGTCCCCATGCTCGCTGTTACTCCAGGGAAAGAACACTATCTGGCTGTCCCGCCGTTGCAGCAAATTGACCAGTCAGAAATTGATCCCGGAAATCCCCATAAACAAGCACCTATCCACGACTGAGCCGGGGTCAATCCCTGCCGCCACCAGATCTTGTCAACGCCACTCTCCAAAGTGCCAGATTGCTGCAAATGCTACGGCCGCACACCCCCGTACTAGTGATCCGGTTATCAAAGATCCTGTGGTTCTGCTCCATCCAGAGTTCCCAACACGTGGCTGCGACGCATGCATCAAGATAAACCTGATCGGCCGCGCCGGTAATCGACTTTATCCTATTCCATCTGGTCGCTAAATCCCCTGGTTCGTGAAGTAGAGTCATCAACAAAAGTTGATTATCCAGTAATATCCCACTCCAGACTGCGCGTGCAAAACCGCACCGGAAGAGCAGGTGCTCCAGGTTTTCTTCCTCACTGCAGCAGCAAACGCAGATGGACGGACCGTTCCACCCTCGCTTGATTAGTCGATCCGTGGTCAACAGCCTGTTTCTCTCCGCCAGCCACTGAAAGATCTTGATGCGAAGCGGTAACTTAGCACCAGAGCTGTGGAATTCTGCGATCGTCGACGCCGTCGAAGATCAGAAATCTGTACGCACTCCGAGCACAGAACCTTCCATTGAAATTCCATCTCCACACCACATCATCCGCGATGTGTACCAATGAGGTATTCCGGATCTGTGACGCCCCACTTCCCAGGGGGTCACCCATCCTAGAACTACTCTAGCTCTAGCACGCTTAACTCTCATGTTCCTCTTGGATCTTGCTACCATCCAAAATGCTATAGCCGGGTTAGAGATTTAGTTAATTGCGAAACTTCGCTGTGGCCCCCTTGATCTTGAGCAGAAAAATTGCAGAAAAATCTGTACTATATTTTTTTGTTCCGACTTACGACCCAATTCGGAGCAGATTGGAGTGGGAGATCTACCAACCTGGATCTATTTGCATCCCTAATCATAATGTAGCAAATAAAACTTCGATCAAGAGGCAATGAGAAATACTAAAAATGTATATTAGTAGAAAAATGAGATAGATGCATTCTTTTATTTTTCTTTGGAGAAAAAGGATTGTACATCTTTTTTATTAAAGAAAAAAAAAGTACAACAATGAGATCTACAATTTATTCAAAAAAAGAAAAAAAATCAAAAGCTAGTGAAATTAGTTACGTGGCGCATAATTTCTAAACGACCTCTTAACTTCTAAGACTTTTTTTCTTAAATTCTTAATGAGCGCAATTCAAAAATTAAAGAATTTTGCTGTTGAAAAGACTCCACACAAGACCCAAAAATCAAAAAGTTTTTTTAAAAAAATTTTGAACTCAAGCTAGATAATCTTGGCATTGCCTATTTTCACAACAACACCATAATAAGAATTTAAAAGATTATTGTCACATATTTTATAATTATGGTGTACGACAAATGCAAATTCTATTAACAAAATTCAAATGCACGAACGACAAAGGTGATAGTTTACTGCAAATGATTGATAAACCAAGTTTTAGTCCCTCTTAACCGTATATCGGTCTTATTTAACATTGCAAGAAGGATTACAATTAGTTAACATGAATTTGAGAAAAGTTTTAACAAGTAAATCGCTAAATCCAAAACAATTGCAGCCAAAATTAAGATAAATCAAGCCTTTTGAAAATTTTGGTTAGCTCTTTTTTATAGTTGATATTACTAAAATTTGTTTTGATATTCAATATTGAATTGTTGGTGTATTTTGAAACAAGATGAGTCCTATTAATTTGGACTTTGAGATTAAATCTAATTATGGACTATTAGGGTTTGTATAATGTTTATTAAGGATATATATAGGCCACTAAGGACAAGCCATAGTGGATTAATTTCACAGTTGAGCCCCAATTGGGAGGGTTTTGGGGTAGGGTTTTAGGAAGCCAATAGAATTTACCATAATTTGTACTAAATTGATTGAATTGCGCTTCTTATGCAAATAGAGTTTTTTGAAAGTGATATATTAGGTTTAAATAAACTTTTAGAATTTAAATTCGGGATAAATAAAGTATGATACTTCCAACGCATACATCCAAAATTTCGATATGCAATTTTTAAGATTATTTTTCTAAATAATAGTACTTTGAAAGTTATAAAATAAAAAATATATTGAATAAGTCGAATAGAAAGAAAGTTGTCATGTCGATAGTTTCAAAACAGCGGTCTAATATATATATATATATATATATATATATATATATATATATATATATATATATATATATTAAATCAGAGTTCATCACTTGAAACCCGAGACATGGACAGACGACACATGCACGGGAACCCTCTATCCACTTGGACAGAGTCTTTCCTGTACATGCTCGGCCATACAAGTACAATACTACAATCAGAGGCGATATAACAACTAAACATAAACTATTACGACAAATACATCACAACATACAACACAATATCCACAATAACTCCAAAATACACTGGAAATATAAAAGGCTGAAAAACTGTCGTCGATATCAGGGGGTTGACTCTACTGTGACAGCTCACTGAATCGTCCCAGTTTCTCAACACCCGACTGACCTGAAAAAATGGTCACCCAGGGGGTGTGAGATACACTGTACATGTATCCCAGTGGGCACGACGGGCCGAGAAATAGCAAGTCGTACCTACTGGATACAATAATAAGCAGATAACGAAAACAGGGTATAACAAAGTTAAATAACTGAATGCTGAACTAAAACTAAGCATGCTGAGTGTCAAGCAGAAGTAAAAGCAGGGGTACTCGAATATATAAACTACACATGCTGTAACTGGCAAATCCGACAAACAGGGGCTGATCATGCTACGAATATCAAAGCTGTAAACAAAGAGTACGAACACTCATGTGCCAGTCATGCTAATAAATGCTGGAGATACTACGCATCAACTGAACATATAATAATCCGATAGTATACCCAATCACTATGGCCCGTCATGTAGACCTGGCCAAGGCTCGCCCAACAGGTCATGAAGACCAAAATTAAGTACTACTCTGGAGGGACATAACCACCGCACTCAAAGTCGCTAACTCTGTCTAAGAGCGGTGTAACATGTCCATCCGCACTCAAAGTCGTTAACTCTGTCTAAGAGAGGGGAACAACAAATCTAGGGGTGAAGCTTACGGGGTGACGAACCCTGTCTATAAAACAACACCCCCATCTGGGCCGGCAAACTGAAGTATTCAGGGTTGTGATCCCTGTCTAAGAACTACGGCGCCACACGAGCTATAGTCACATATGCACTACCCTATCCAGAAGGGCAACAATAATGCAAGTATCCAAAAGAAAACATACTAAGGACCCAATCATAAGCTGAGTAAGCCAACCGGTCGATAAGGTCAAAATCTTAGGAAAAATCACCAATCATTATGATAAATGTTCAGATATAATCTGATATCCAAATGATGACCAATCAAGCATGATAGATATTAAAAGACCAATCAAGCATGATATGTGTCCATATATAAGCTGATATACTGAACTGTATAACTGAACTCTATAACTAAAGCTGTACAACAAAAGCTGTATAACTGAACTGTATAAATGAACTGTATAACTGAACCTGTACTCCTATTCTAACATGCAATGTAGAACAGGAAAAACCGATATAAACAGAACTAATAACTAATGACCAATCAGGCATGGCATATGTCCAGATATATATCTACTGATACTGAAAGCAAAATGCATAAGAAAGGTTCATCTGTGGAATCAAGGCTGCCAACAATAACAGGGGTTCGTCCTACCACGGTACCCGTAGGGCCGAACTGATAAAGCGCGGATTAAAAATAAACCCACCTCAAGACAGTCGATCACGGTAACTACCGGACGGTTCACAGGCTGGCGGCTGACTGCTGGGATCTGAATAATAATCACAGGTCAATAAATGACTATCTCAACCAATCCACAGACTCATCGAGTGCAGACAAGCTATACGGGGAACTTCGCTGAAGTCCCGCTCAACGAAAGCCGTCGGATCTCCAACGAAGGGTTTAGAGATCATGGGCACACAGCCCAAAACATCCAAGCAAGTCACAATTGCATTTAGACCCCTGGGGTTTTACAAAATTGCATCATTACATGCTTTTTAACACATTTTTACCTTGCATTTCATTTTTAAATGCTTTTAAACTGAACCAAGGCCGCCAGTAGGTAGGCCTCGACGCACTGAACGCCATGCTCATCATTTGGGAGCAGCGCGGAACCCGAGAACAACTTCGGGTCAACCTTTACTATGCAATTAGGCTCAAGTTGCCAATTTTCATACTTACACTTGACCAAACCCAAATTTAGGGTGAGCATCATGCTCAGTAGGTCGAAGAAACTCAGAGGCTCACCCTGAGGGTGCAGCCAAGCTGCCGGAATAGCCATAATAACCAACCATGCCCTTAGAGTCCAATATTACTATAACTTAAAATCTACCTGTGCAAACTTGAATCCAAGTTGAGCATCATGCTCAGGAGGCTGAAGAGACTTGGAGGCTCACCAAAGAAGAGCTGCAAAGCTGCTGGAGCAAGGTGGCAAGAGACCTTGCACTACAGGGCTCATAATAGCTGCACCACATATCCACTCAGCCATTATTGGATCTGAAGTGAGCATGAAGCTCAGGGGAACATGTGAAGTCAGGTGCTCATCATCTGGATGGTGCAGGTTGGCCGGAACAGTGCAGGGAGCAAGCTCGACCATGGCCAAGCCATTAATGCCCGAGTTGGAGCACTTTGCTCCAACTCAAGATCCTGTGAGTTTCTAAGGCAAGCACCAGTACCAATTACCCGAGGGCACCTCCAGGCGCACCTCCAACCTTAGCGCCGGCAAACGGCGGCGATGGGTGGCCGGAACAAGAGCTTGCGGCAACCTTGAAGCTTCAAGTTTGGGCCAACCCAAACCAATGACTTTCGAGTGCAAAGGACAGCACCCGAAGCTTTCTGGCACGAAAAAGAACTCAGCAACTGGGCTTGCCAGTGACGGGAAGCTGTGAACGGCCGACCACCATGACCTCGACCATCCAAGCTCCATTAATAGCGAATCCTCATCCAGTCAGTATGTGTCTCATGCAAAGGCATCATTGGGTCCCTCGCAACCACAGAAAGACAACTGAAGCCTTTGCCGGCGACGGGAAGCCGCGGTGGCGCCGGAGCAGGAAGCTCGGCCGAGCCCTCACAAACCCGAAACTAGAGCATACAACGGCGGCCACTACAGTGCACCAGACCTCCTCCACTTTGGTGGAGAGCAAGAACAGGGCCAGAGGAACGTGTTCATCATCTTGTTTCTCGGACAAAAGTACCAAGAGCGGCGGTTGCCAGAGGCGGAGCCCATCTAGGTTTCCGGCGGTGCTACTTCACCGCCGGCAAATCAGGCCTTTCCCGGCCACAATGTCGGGCTGGGGCAACTCTCTAGGGTCTATAGATCCTACTGCTAGGGGTCTCGGGTCCAACAACCAAGAGGAGAAGAAGCCTCACCTTCGCCGGAGTTGGAGAAAATGGGTAGAAGCCGGTTCACCCCTCCCAGCGTCGTGCGGCTACGGCAGTGAATGCGATCACTTGGGCTCAGCTTCTGGAGGTAGCAGAGGCCCTCTGGATGCTTTGAAAGCAATCCCCAAGAGCTTCGGTGCAGCCTCCCTCCACCACACCCGAGATCAAGCAATCCTTGAGATTTCTTGCTTTTCCGGCGATGGGGACGGCCGCCGGCGGCGCTGGGGCTCGAAAAGGAAGCAGAGGAGACTGAGTAACCCTTCTGACTTTAGTTTCCTAGTTTCTTCTCCACTTTAACTTGGTTGCCAAGGAAAACCTTGCAGCATCCTCTTCTCCACCCTGCTATAACCGAAGGGGAGGGCTGGGCTTCGTGGGATCATGGCAAAGGGAGTTAAGGAGTGTGGGGTTTGGTTGTAACCGCCTCCCCCACACTAAACACTAGTGTAAGTGAGTTTTAATGCATTTTTCCTTCTTTCTTGCAATTCACCCCTTCAGCACTTCACCACTTACACTAAGATCACTACTGCAGCAAATTCTTGCACTTAGGTCCCTCTCCACCAAGTTTCCTTACACTTGGTGCATAAAATATTAGGTTTACACCGAAAATACAGTAAATGTTACCATATTTCATGCATTTTGAGGCGGTACAGCTGTCAAATCAAAAAATGGACGGCACCACGACGTTCGGATCGACGAAACCTATTGACTGGTGATTTTGGTTCGTCAAGTTCGATCCTCTACAAATTCGAAATCCATTAAATACAATGGATGTATACTGTTGGCACGTATTTCAATGTTGTATGGTTGTCAAACATAGATTTCGCCAGCATCATTGCGCTCAGAACGATGAAACGATTTAAATCGACTATCTTGACCGTCAGATTCGGATATCAGATAGTGAATCGGCCGACGTTGGTCGGCGGGAGATTAAAACCAGGGGTTACTATTCATAGTTACTATTCACTTAAGTCGCGGGCCCCATCCGCTTTTTTGCTGATTTCTAGACGATCCGACTGTCGGATCGAAAATCGATCTATACCATTTTCAATCGATTCGACGAGACGGTCGCACTGGTAATTTCAGATTTTCGAGATCAAACTCGAATTTGAAAGGCGAAAAATAGTGCTTCGAAAATTGTGCAATTTGCACACGGTATACAACCACTTAGATTTAATTTTGCATTTTCTCACACACATTCATATTTGAATTTCTCAAATTTAAATTTAAATTTTTTGAATACTATAAAAATACTCACCCAGATGACAAGACTTTTATATAGCCTCGAGGCATTGTTTCATCTATTGGTTTCCTTCCTGTCAAAATCTCCATGAAGAGAAGGACGCCGAAGCTATACACGTCGCTTTTCTTGGTCATCTCGCCTGTCATAGCATACCTATAGTAAACTTTGATAAAATATCATTAGTTATTTGGATGATGGAAAACTAAATTTAACTTCGGAATAACATTGCTATAAAAAAATATATTATATATTGCATAATGTATATGTTTTCTTATAAAGTAGAAAAGAAACTAACTTGTAATCGAAAAAAATAAAAGCAAAATGACATGAACAAAGATGGCAATTTCATCAAATTTATGTTTTTGCACTGTGAAACTGCTCGACTCTCATATATATATATATATATATATGTCCTGAAAAAGGGAATCAAATTTAAAGGAATTGAGAAAAGAAGAATGATATATATTATGTAGTCTGGTGCATATATTGTAGACGAAGGTTCCGATGGAGAGTATCTGAGTGGAAGGAAGATGACTAGTCATATCAGGCGCTTAATTGGTTAAAAAAGATCGATCGATCGTAGCCAAGCGATTTTCGCTCTAAAATTATGAAACACAAGAGGACATTGCTAGATCGAATATCCATGCGTATTATTGATGCATGGTTGAACCTTCTCATGCAGATATCTATCGCAATCCCTTGGCTGCATCGATCGAGTGCAATTCTTAATTTCTTCCTACAATCACAACAAATATTATTTAATTTAACTCATTTTCTTAACAAAATCAAATGAGAGAAATTAATTAGGATAAAGAGAATAAAAGAGTTAAAAGAAGCTATATAGTCGCTTCGTACACACACATGCATACCATGCAAAATGTCATGCAAATTAAGAACCCTCTCACATAATAACCCAACAACTTAACAAAATTTCACTAAGATTTGGAAATGCACCTGGATCAAGAAATCATCGTTTGACGAGTTTCTTTATCTCAGCTTGCATTCCATTTTTTAGAACTGCATAATATATTCTCGCATTCGATCCTTCTCGAACAAATTAAAGAATTCAGGCCGAAATTATTCGTCATCTGTACTAGTTCATCTAAAGGAATTTCTGGAACTTCAATTATTAGTGTTAATTGCCCTTTTCGGTTGATTTAATTGCCTCCCAATAAAGTAGGTTTTTCTCATCTTCTCTCTGTCCATTTGAGATGATAAAACTGATCCAAGTAAAACAAAAAATTCAGATCACAAATTTTGATAGGGGCAAGTAGTACCAGTTAAAAATTATTTTGAATTAATCATAATAATTAATATAATTTTTTTTATGTGTATCCAATAGAATTTTATAATTTAGTGTTAAAAAAAATCAGTTTTTTTTTTTTTTTTTTTTTTTAAGTAACAAAAGCGGCTTTACATACAAACAACCAAATCGAAGGAAGTATAAAAATATATAAAATTTTTTTTGATACAATCAAAAATAGGTGTATGATATATATCCCACTCATTTTAAAATAGAGTAAATTTTACTGGTCACTTCTAAATGACAAGTGGAGAAGTTCGCATCACAGAATGGGTAAAATATATATCGTACATTCAAAATTGGGTGTACGAGATATAGGGTGAATTACAATTTTTGTTCTCTAATTAATTATGAGGGCTATGATGCTTTAGTTCTCCAACTTTAATCCCCTGTAATTTCCGACTCTTTAAAATTTAATTTTGATCCGGTTTAGTTAAAAAATTGTAATTATTAATTTAAATTTGATATCTAAAATTAAATTTAATTCAAGCTTTAAATCATATAAATAAAAAATTCATAAATTGAAATTTAAATCATATAGCTTAACTTTAACTCTCAATTTAAGATGAAATAAAAATTTAAAATCAAATAAGTTTAAAATTTAAATATATATTTAATATAAATTCAAATTTGATTGTTGGTTGCAATCAACAAAATTTTAACCATGAATTTAAGATGAAATAAAATTTTAATTAAAATCAAACAATATTAAATTTTAAATATATATTTCAAATTAAATTTAAATTTGATTGTTGGTTACAATCTAGATAGTATTGAGATAATATGAAGATATTATCTTAAAAATAAAAAATACGATATGCTATAATTTTTTTTTTTTTTAAAAAAAAAAACTGATATAAAAACATTTAATAAAAAAAGAAACCTTATCTGTTAGAGAATGTTATTTGTTTTACGTTAAAAGAGAAACTAAAATTCTTTTCCCCCCCAAAAAAATTGGAAGATATGAAATGCTTTTAAAAAAAAAAAAAAAAAGAAAGAAAAAAACAGAAAAGGTTATGTGGTAGGAAAAAAAAAAGAATTTATTGACAATCATTGAAAAATAAAATAGAGTTTTATTTTACAATTTATTGGATATATTAAAAAATTCAATACTCTATAAAATAAGAGCAACACTACATGTACACCCCCAAAGGGGGTGTACATCTTACACCCACCCATCTAAGGGTGGGGGGGGTCACTTCACAAATTGTGAAGTGACCCCTCACCACAGGTCACTTCACAAATTGTGAAGTGACCCCTCACCACACCCCACCCATTGGATGGGTGGGGTGTGCGATGTACACCCCCAAATGGGGTGTACAAGTAGCATTTTCCATAAAATAATTACTCTGTTTTTAACTGTTTGGATTGTGAATTTTAAAAAAATATCCTGTTTTAAATTTAAATTTTCAATACAAAAAATTAAATTTAAAAATATAAATTTTTAATTTTAAATTTTAAAATTTTAAAATTAGGATTTAAATTTTAAATTTTTAAAATTGAATTTGAATTTTAAAATTTTAAAATTTGAATGTGAAATTTTAAATTTTAAATTTTAAATTTCAATTTTAAAATTTTAAAATTCAAATTTAAAATTTAAAAATTCAAATATAAAATTAAAATTTAAAACTTAAATATAAAATATAAAATATAAATATAAAATTTTAATTTATTATTTAAAATTTTAAATTTCAAATTTTAAAATTTAAATTTTTCAATTTTTTAGTTTTAAATTTTAAATTTTAAATTTTTAAAATTTAAATTTTTAAAATTTAAATTTATAAAATTTAAATTTTATTTTTAAGATTTAAATTTAAATTTAAATTTTAAAATTTAAAATTTTTAAAGAGGTGCGAAATGCGAAAAAGATCGATGGAGAAGTTGTACGTGAAATACAGAATGTTTTTTAGCCGGCCTAATCTTTTTTTTTTTTTTTCAAAAATACTTCGAAACAACAATTTTACGTTGTAATATTTTTACTCTGTGGGTCATCCAAACATAGTAACTAACAAAAAAATAAGGTTTTTTAAATTACAAAGTAAAATAGTTTAAAATTCTATTTTGGAGGGGAAAGCTTATTTCTTTACGTTATTTGTTTTACGTTAAAATAAAAAGGAAACTAAAATTTGTTTCCTCCGAAAAAACTGAGTTTGTTTAGTTATTAGCTATATATATAAGTCTAATTTTTAATTAATTTATTTTTAAAATTTGATTCATTTTGATTTGTTTTTAGTTTGTTAATTATAATTATTTAAATTTTTTTTATAAAATGTATAGAATATTATTTTATTCTATTTAAAATTCTGTTTTTCAATCAATATTAATTTGCTTTTATATATAGTAGTAACTAGTTGAGTGTACATGCAAATACACGTTATAATTATTTTAATAATTATTTTGAATCAATATAAATTTGTGCATCATATTTTTTTAAAAAAAATTACAATAAAAATTTAAAATTTTAAAAAAGTAAAATCATCTTTTATATTTTATTAAAAAATATCTGTTCTAATCTAATTCAAATTTAAATAGTTGCTGCCGACAATAATTATATAGTTCAATTTATTTATTTATTTATTTATTTTATTTTTTTTTGTGTATACGTTGAATATTTCGGTTTGCTTTTCAAATTTTGATGAATTAAAAATTTAAGTATGTATTTTAAACTAAAAGTATCAATATTTCAATTTATTTTTAATTCAAAATTTAAAATTTACTTTTGATCCAGTTTAATTATTTTTTTTAATAGCTAATTTATTTTGATATCCAAAATTAAGTTTAATTCTCGCTTTAAATCATATAACTAAATAGTTATTAATGCCATGAGTTTATTTTTTAATTAATTTATTTTTTAAATTTGATTTGTTTTGATTTGTTTTTAATTCTAAATTTGATTTGTTTCGATTTTTTTGATTTGTAATGTATTTTTAAATTTTGATTTGTTTTGATTTGTTTATAGTTTGAGATAATATGAAAATATAAAAAAAATATAGAATGATATATAAATATTTAATAAATAAAAGCAAATGAAAAAAAATGTAAAATTTAATTTCGCTTGGTAATTATTAGTGGTATATTCTTTTAGACCTTTTTAAATTTCATCTGTAATTTTCTATCCGTTTTTATATATAGTATCGTTAGTATGGATATACAGAAGTCCGATGACTCTATTTTTATAAGTACAGTCGTCTTTATACCCGTGAGCTGTTTACAATTAATGATTGAGCTTTTGAATCAACGATTCTTATCTTTAAACATGGTTTAAAATATTTGAAATTTTTAGCAACCAAATTTCATACATTTTCGACATTATTTACCTTATAATAAAAAAAACTCAAAATCGATAATTTTTTACTAAACATAATTTAGAGTATTTGAAATTTTTAGAAATCAAATTTCATACATTTTCAACATCATTTACCTTATGATAAAAAGAATTCAAAATTGATAATTTTTAACTATGGAATACTTGCTAGTTTGACCATTTAAAAAAATCGAAATTAGTTGAATGTTTGATAGAAAATTTTATTCATTATCTAGATAAAGTTCACTAACTCTGATGTTAAATTGAAAAATTCGATCATCTATTCTTAAAAGGACGTTCGATTTTAACTGTTTATTTTATGCCTATTCGATAGATTTTATTATAGTTTTGAAAAATTATGAAATTCGTTTTTTAAATATTTTGAGTGCGCTTAATCATATTTAATGGTTCATCTAAAATTATTTATGAATACGAAAACCTAGTATTGTAAATCTTTATCGTAAGTTGGACCACAGCAAATCACTTTGAACCTGATTGTGACAATCACAATAGGTCCCCATCCACTGCAAATCCCATCAAATCAATTAAAATTTGAAAATTAAAATGCAAAATAAATTAAAATTTGTAAGCAGAAGAGTTTACTATCAGAATTCAATGTGCTCACAAGATCTGCTACAACAAACAAGAAAACCAGGTTAACAGAAACTCATATAATTGCAATCTTAGGTCAAATTAAGGGACACATACACATTATTAAAACACACACACACACACACACACACACTCACAGAGAGAGCAGAGGACAGTGAAAAAACAGTAAGTTTTCGTCGTCGGTTACTTCTCTGATCAGTTTCAGAAGCTGAAGTTTCCTGCAAATCTACTGACCAGTTTCAGAATCTGAAGTTTCCTGCAAATCTACTGATCAGTTTCAGAATCTGAAGTTTCCTGCAAATCTACAGATCAGTTTCAGAAGCTGAAGTTTCCTGAAAATCTATAGTTTGGAGTGCCTTAACCACTGCACTCATCGGCGGCCTTAAGTCCGGGTCATGTTGAAGACAATGGCACGCAACTCCCGCCAACTGCAGAATCAATCATGCTAAACTTGTCAATAATAAGCACTTGATGGTCACTCTATGTCGGCGGCGAAAAATGAGATTGATATATAATCGAAAAGGTATGTGTTACTTTTTGTACTTAAATCATAAATGCGAGCACAGACGAGAGGGGGAGAGAAAGAGATACAGAGACCTTAGCGGCGTCTTTCGTTGGATACGCGCCATTCAACCTCGGATCCACGCATTTTTTAACCCCTCCTGTACTAGTCAACTGCAGAGTTGCCTATATGCAGTTGCATATATGTTGAATAAGTAATCACGGAATTGATCTATTTTAATTCAATTAAGTCATTTACGAGTCTTCTGAGTCATTCGACTTCAAATTTTTCAAGTTTTGATGGTTTTGTAATTATGTGTTGGGGAAAGATAAAATTGTACACACCCAGATAACAAGACTTTGTTCTCCCTTAGGCTTTGTATGATCCATCGATTTCCGTCCTGTTAGAAGCTCCAGGAGAACGACGCCGAAACTGTACACGTCGCTTTTCGCAGTCAACACGTCCATCATCGCATACCTAAATCGAAAATATCATTTTCGACTGCAGAAATAATATCTGTAACTCGATATTACTAACTATACACTAGTTGCAGATTTAGTCGCTGATGTTCGAGTTCAGTTTCGAAAAATAACAGCAAGAATTAATGCACGTAATGGATTCAGAAGAGAAATAGTGATTACTCGGGAGCGATGTAGGTGAAGGTTCCCAAGATTCGAGTCGAATCAAGACGTTGGTTCATGTCGGGCGCTTGGTCGAAGAGATTGTAGTCTGCGATTTTTGCTCTCAAGTCTCGAAATAGAAGGACATTGCTGGATCTGACATCCTTGTGTACTACAGACAGCTGAGACTTCTCGTGCAGATACTCCAAACCCTTTGCAGCATCGACTGCGATTCTGGCACGCTGCGTCCAGCTAAGTGCAGGTCCCGGTTTCGAGCCGTATACGCCTTTTCTCCCTGTAGTTGCATCGAGAGCCAATTAAGTTACAGTGTCGAGTGTCGCCAAGGACGAAAGGAGGAGAAAAGGATGAGAACTAACTACATATATACATACCATGTAAAATGTCATGTAAAGAGCCCATAGTCGCGAACTCGTACGCCAACAAAAAGAGGTCTCCTTTTACGTAATAACCCAACAACTCGACGAAATTTTCGTGCTTTAGTTTCGAGGCGATCGCGAGCTGTCCTAGTAAGAATAACTAGCTCAGTTCTCATATTCGAAGGATCGAAAACCGGAATAAACAATCCTATCAGCGGTTTCGCAAACTGAATCATACTAAGTGGCGGCAAGTACCTGGTTCAAAAATTCGGCATTCGAAATGTGTGTCAATGGCTTGTCGAGTTTCTTTATCGCGACTTGCCTATGATTGTCTAAAACTGCGTAATATATCGTCGCTTGTGATTCTTCTCGGATGAACAACTTCGACCCGAAATTGTCGGTCTTTCTGACGAGCTCATCGAAAGGCAGCTCAGGCACTTCGATAACCGGTGGCTCCTTTTCGTGGTGGCCTCCAATTGCAGCAGAGTTTACTGAAACTTTTTCTACGTATCGCGCAGCGAAATGAATGAACAAAAAGGAAATGATGAATCAAATGATAATAATAAAAAAAAAAAAAGCAAAAAAAAGCCTCAATCAATTGTTTTGATATCACGAAAATACTCGTTTGATCCAGAGTAGTTTAAAATTATGTTACTGATGCTTTAATTATGAGAAGCTAAAAGCACAATAAATAGTTATAATGTGTATGTTCATTGACTGATATTTTTAAAGTTACTTTGCTTCTTTTTTAAATTGAAGATAGTAACTTATAAATTATTATGTTTTTCTTTTCGAAAATTTAAAACATAAAAAGTATAAAGAACACAGTTATTAGTACTAGTTGGCTCGATCATTTGTTGCTCTGATAAACACATACCCCAAATTTAGCAGCATAACATAGAATGAAATTGCAATATAAACTGGATTACACTCACTAGCTCACTGTAACCTTTTATACAGTAAATAAAATCCTTGTGATTTGTGTAATAACTGTGATTTCAATCACACCATAATTGTTAATAACTCTTTTGTCGGATCGTTGGTACTAATCATTAATCTCAAAAACTCGAATAATTAGAAATACGCAACCAATTTACTTAAAGCGTACATATACAACGCTCATAAGTCTCAATTGTGACTCGATCTAACATACAATTCCTCCCTCTAATTCCAGCACAAATTTGTAGTATACGAAAATCGAATTCGTGAGCTTTTGGGATTAATGGTTAGCGCCAACGATTCGATATTTTTATCTTAGCGTACGATTAAATTTTAGAAACCCCAGCAGTTGAATGAGAAGATGAAAGAAACAACACCACTATCAAAAATACACTTCAACTGTAGGCTTTTATTTATTTATTTATTTTGGGATTCTACTCTTATATTTGTTTTATTCTAAGCTGTTTTGGTTAATTGAATTAGTAATTTTGTTAAAATTAATAACTCTGTTGGCAAATAGTCTAAATTATTAAGGAAAATCGCGCTTTGTCGAGTTAAAAAGTAGTTAAGATCTAGCTAGTTATAATTAAAATTTAATGAAATTAATTACTAATTATTTAACAAAATTTTAATAAATTGAATGAAATAACTCACATCTAAATTAACAACCCCATATTAAGTGAGCCCTATATGTTTTTACCTTAGAACCAAAAAAAAAAAAAAAAAAAAAAAAAAAAAAAAAAAAAAAAAATCTTAATTATATAAATTAATTTAGGTTATTATTGTATCAACAATCCTTTACTTTTCCAATTAAGGATAATATTAAAAGAAAAAACTAGAATATATTAAACTTAAAATTAAGGAGTCAAAATAATAACAAGAATAAACATACCATCTCCATTCTCACCGAGTTGACAAGGATCAAACATCTTCCCATTAAAAGAAAACACATCTCCCTTTTTTCTCCGCAATATTCTTCTCCTCAATTTCTCCCAAAATGCAGATATAATTCCCATCGATAACTGCACCTACGCACGAACAAAATTCGAAAACCAATATTCATACTTACTAACACTATAAGGTCAAAGAAAAAGTTATCCACGAGTGATCGAGATGCATCAAGTCACTGCCTCTGATACGTACTGCATATATATATATGTTATCTAAAGATCAATCTGATAAAAAACAGCTCGATCGAGAATAGCAGTGAATTAATTAATCACCTTAAAACTGGGCCGTTTAGTACGTAGCTTCCATTAACACCTTCAATTGCAAAATATAGAGAAGAAGATGAATACATGGAGATTTTGAGGGTGATCGATATATAAAGAGAGAGAGAGAGATTGAAATTAAGTAGTAAGTAATAATAATTACTCCAAGTGACGCAGAGCTAAGTTGAGAAGTATAATGTGGGTCCCACTTTGATTGTGACGTGGACCAATAGGAATTAGAGGGGTTGTGCATGGTACTGGTTTGCTCACGCAAACGAGCTAATGACCGGTTCAAGATCAGGAAAAGTTAAAAATGGTTTTTTTTTTTTTTTTTTTTTTTCTTTTAGAAATTTGTAATTTGTTAAAAAATTTGTAAAAATTTTTATCCAATTGAAGAATAATTAAAAGAGGGTGAAATCGTTCAAGCGTATTTAATAAATTTTAGAAGATGATAAATCAGTTATATCGATATATCATGTAAAATTTTAGCTACTGCATAAAATTTTTAATAAATTTTGTATAATTTTAACAGTCTTAGAAAAATTTAAAACATTTTAAACTATTCAAAAAAAAGATTAGTTGGCAAGATAAAATTTTAAAAAAATTATTTAATAAATTTTTTAAAAATTAGAGGATTATTTTTTAAAAAAAGTTAGTAAAAAAAAAAGTAGACCTTAGAAAAAAAAAAAAAAAGAAAAAAAAGAAAAAAAAAGAAGGTCCAGCTCATCCTGTTCGGTCAACTCTGGTCCGGTCTTTGATGCCGCGTCTGCTCTCTAGAAAACGTATTAAAAAAAAAAAAATAAATAAATAAAACGGTTTTTATCAAAAAAAAAAAAAAACTAATTTTTTGCCCATTTGATTTTTAAAAAATTAATTTGTTTTTTTAAAAAATCTAGATTTGATGGAAATTTATTATTTTCGTTTCACGATTTTTTTTTCAAAAAACAAAAATACACTTTTTCATAAAATATGAATATATATATATATATATATATAGTTTTTGTTAACTAAATGGACGAAAAATTGAAAAAAAAAAAACTTTTTTCCAAAAAAAAAATAGAATTTAATACTTTGGATTAAATTGATTGAAACCTTGTAAATATGGAGAATATATAGCCTTAAAGCTCTATCCGTTCGTTGTACAACCTAGCTCAGTTAGTCGAGACTCATATCATATCATATTTTCGATTGCTGATTGACTTTAATACCAACTGTGACACTCAATTTTTTCTGAAGTCATCCATTTTAGAATAACTACTCTACTAGTACGCTTAACTCTCTTAATCTTTTAAAATTAACCATCGATCAAAATACTATAACCGGATTAAAAAATTTAGTCTTATTATATTTTGTATATATATATAATGAATTTAAATTTCGGAGAGTGTGACCATATCAAATCTAATTAAGTCAAATTAATTAGGAACAATGACTTATTCTCACTTATTTAAAATATATATATATATATATATATATATATATATATATATATATATATATATATATATATATATATATATATATATATATATATATATATATATATATATATATATATATATTATAACACCATCTAAAAAAGCAATTAGCTTAGTCTCTAATTCTTCTTATGGTTTCTTGCACTTCATTTTCTTTTTTCGTGCAAGAATATATTAAATCTTCTGTTGAACATTCTTAGAATAAAAAAAAAAATCTTAAATACATTACATTTTCGTACAAACATTCTTTAACAAGTTTGTAGTTAATATTTTTTTCGCGCAAACATCAGAATTGACCATCCAAGGATATTCTTTCGATTATTTACCGATCGACCCTCCATACTCTTATTTTGGAAAATCAAAAGAAAATCAATTTCAAATTTTGGATCATTAAGTTTCTCTTTTATTTCATAAAATTCATGATTATTAGGTACAAAATATGTGAAATTGTGGATCATGTATTATTTTCTACAAAAAAAAGTGCTTTGTAATTAATTTGCTATATATAATATATGAATGTTTTTGAAGTAGATGATAATTACTTCTCCAAATAGTTAATAAGAAAATTTAATTAAATTCTAGTTTTAACTCTTGATTACAATGATCCATTAGGGTGCCAATGGGGCTTAATCGGGCCGGATTTCGCCTTGGGTCGAGCCACATTTGGACTGAGTGCGAAATCTTTTGATCCAAGTTGATGCTAATCACGAATCCGGTCGCAGATCACAAATTCATTTATTTTCATATAGAATCCTAATCTGACTCTAATAATAATAATAATAATAATAATAATAATAATATTGTGACATTCCAATAGTTCCATATCAAATGAGAAGGAGAATGTGATTGGGTTTATAAGAGACAATGAAAAAAAGTAATATAACTAAACTTAAACATTTTGGGTCGGTTATTTGGGCCCAGCGGGTTATTATTGCTAGTGGGCCGGATTGTTATATTTAGTATTAAAGCCAATTACCAGTCGAAAGTGTGTGACGAGTCTTGGATGAGTCAGGGTCTGAATGGCAAAGCTAAGCGAGACAAGTCTTACATCGTTTGGTGATGATTTTGGACTGTGTGTTTGTTTGGGCAGACGAGGACGTCAGGCCTAAACATGGGGGGTTTGGGCCTGAAGGTCTACTGTGTGTTTATTTGGGTTGACGAGGACGTCAGGCCTAAACGGGGAGAGTTTGGATTGACGAGGACGTCAGGCCTAGATAGGGAGAGTTTGTGACACCCCAATAGTCCCACAACGGATGGGAATGAAGTTGTAATTGGATTTATAAATGATCATAGACACGAATAATAATAATTGGGCTTAAATATTTTGGGCCAGTTGTTTGGGCACAATGAGTTATTATTGCTAGTGGGCCGAATTGTTATAATTATTTTATTAGAGCATTTTAGGTTAGATTGGATTAAGATTTTGAAAATTTAGACCTCAAGCATGATTTTGCAAATCTAGTTATTTTTTGTGAATTGTTGCCAAATTGAACCAATTTAGACAACTTGATTAATTTGATTTTCTCTAAAAAGAAATTTTAATTTATTAGTACTTCACTTCGAAAAGCTAAAAACCCACTCTTTTATTTGGCTTGTTTATTTATTTAGTTTACCATTCTACAATTAAATGGGCTTACATATACTTATTTTCGAGGATTTCGTAATTGTTTTATGATAAATTTGGTTTCTATTTCGCAAATTTTATTCATCTCCTGTTTTTTTTGGGGGAGAGTAAATTTCACTTTGAACATCAAATTTTAATTTATTATAATTTTTAGTTTAAACTTTTAGAATTATTACAATCTAGTTTCACATATTGCCTAATTTAATTGACTAAATATTTTTATGTCACTAAAGTAAAATTGATGCAGCATGCAGTATTGTCATTGATGACGCTCTAATGATTAGATTTAGTTAACTAAATTGAGTTGTTGAATTTGATTATAATAATTGATAAAATTCGAACTACAAATTACAATGAGTTAGATTTTGAAGACCAAAATGTCACGCGCCTCACAGTTTGAGGACCAAAAGCGTAATTTAGCTTTTTAATTTGGTTTTTTCTTTCCAAAACAATCCTCGATAGAAGGGCTAATCTTAGGATACTTTCACATAGTTTTTCAATAATAACATTTCTAAATCCGCCATCGGCATTATTAAATGTCATTTATGTTATCTGAAATATTTTAGAAACTAAATTTTATAATTTTTTTAATATTACTTACCTTGCTATCAAGTGGTTATATACATTGTCAAAATTTCTAGATTTTGAGACTACTTGAATAATAAGTAAATAATATCGATAATTTATAAAATTTGAATTTTATAATTATTTTTTTCTGAGAGAAAGGTAAGTAGTATGTTTGCACTTTGTTTATGTTTTTTTTAAAAAATAAATTTTAAATAAAAATATGAAGCAACTGAATTTTAAATTTGGGACCTCAAGTACCAACCATAGGGATGTCAACGGGTCGGATTCGGGGCAGATTTTTAAAAATCCGAATCCAAATCCGAACATGACTACCAAACCTGAATCTGAACCCGAATCCGGCGGATTTTAAAAATTTATATCCAAATCCGAACTCGACCAAAAATTCAAAATCCGAACCCGAACCCGAACCCAAAAATCCAAACCCGAAATAATTTTTTACTTTTTTTTTATAATATTTCAAAATATATTATATTAAATTTAAATTTCTAAAATATAAATTTAAATATAATATCAAATATTTATATAACATAAAATCAATTCGGGTTCGGGTCGGATTCGGGTTCGGATCAGTTACAATCAAAATCCATATCCAAATCCAAATCAGTCGGGCTTTCATTTTTTATATCCATATCCGAATTCATATCCGTTTAACATCGAATAAATCCATCCCGTTCTGATTCGGGTTCGGATAAAATTTCTGGTATCCGTATCCATTGACAGTAATTCCTAACCAACCATCAATTTTTTTATCACTTACGCTAGAGCTATTTGCACTAAGCTTTTAGAAAATTCATGTGACTTAAATCGTGTTTAATAGTATTAATCATCAATTCGAATATTTTATCATCAAATATGACCGAATGTCCCATCATCAGATATGACGTAAAAATATTAAAATTTTAATTATTAAATTATACTTTTTCTAAATTCATGACATAGATTTAAAGTAAATCGAAAAAAATCAATATTGTTATAAATTTAGCATGACTTAAACTTAATACCTCTTACTTTAATAAATAAATAAATATATATATATATAATATTAAATTATGTGAAACAAATGTCATATTTGAAAAACTTAACCCGGTAAAAAAATGATATGTAATTTTTTTTTTTATTGAACATTAATTATATAGTACTTCACTGCGCTTGTAGAGATACTCTTACCTAAACTCATAAAATAGTATGAGAATTACAACAACAAATTAAAGTACACTACACTACAATACAAAAAAAAAAAAAGAAAAGAGAGAAAATTCCACAAGATAAAACCAATGTATGCAACAACTACTACGCATGCACACACTCACATGCGTGCATTAACTTTCATAAAGTTGCACCAGTTGTTGTACGGAAAATCTCATTCACTTGTGCGTGGAGAATTTAATCCCACACGTAACATCTGTGTAAATATGATTGAGGAACTTTTATTTTGTTTTATTTTATTTTATTTTATTTATTATTGTTATTCAAAAACAAAAAAAACAAAAAAAAAGAGGGAAAGTGCATGTATCCAAAAGACGAATTGTGATTCGAGAATAGAATCAATAACTTTCCCTAACAAGCCAAAAAAAAAAGAAAAAAAAAAGCTTATTTAATTTGATTCTAAAATGAGGTACTCTTCACACTTTCACTAGTGTGGCACCTCAAAATATGAATAAATAAAAATAAAAAGGAGATCATAATTCATGACTCTTTAATGCTTGAATTGAGATATTGTTGTACACCTAACTTGGTAATTAAATAAAGTTAAAGAAAATTTTAATGTGGGAGTATAATTTTTTTTTGAGAGAAAGGTAGAACACTAGTATTCGCTTTCATTCATTAGGAAAATGAATTGAGCAACAAAATTGAGACAACTCGGTCTCGAAAAAAAAAAAAAAAAAAAAAAAAAAAGTTATAGAGAATGATCGCGCCCACCAAGCAGCCCTTCGATCAACCCCCAGTCCGAAATAAAATTTTTAACCCAGCAGACAGCGGAAAGGGGGTTAGTGTTGGATGTGGCCTACGTAATTTATTCAAGGCGATTTTTAAAGATACAGTCAATCCAATCGGTTAGGATGTATCTGGACATGTTTTTGATGGACGGACGTGATTAAAACATCCTTACATTAGGTTATATATATATATATATATATATATATATATATATATATATATATATATATATATATATATATATATATATATATATATATATATATATATATATATATATATATATAACGGGAGTCCCGGTCTAACCCTAATCCGAATTTTCTGTGACGGCTCCATCTCCGGGGATAAGGGAATAGACAGGAAACATCCCGCTTTTTGCAGATTGCGCACGAGGACGAATCGAAAGGAAGAACCGTCGTCTACAATCAAGCTTAGAAAATTGCAAATCATGACAGAAGGTACGATCTAAAGTTTTATTTAGTATTACATGTGGTATCAGAGCCAAACTTTTTGCCCTTTTTTGTTTCTTTTAGAATTTGTTTGTTTTCCTTTTCATTTAAAATTATAATAATAATAAGGGAGCAGAAGTGGCGGCGTTGACCGGTCCCATCGGAACCGGCATTCGGAGAGATGCGCCACCGTCACAGCGACCACATTAGGCGCCCCACAAGGTGTCGTTTAGTGCAGCCTTTTGGGTAGCCCTTGTTGGGGCTTCAACCCGAAAAAAATATTCTTATTATTATTATTATTATTATTAAAGAAAAAAGAGAATATATATTTTGTATTGTGACTCGTCATTATAAAAGAAACATATATCAAAATTATGTATAACGACGTATGGTTTTTGTTATATATGATTTTGTACTACTCATTTATTTATTTATTCATGGCTATAAAATAGTGTGTTTAGTTTATTTTTATTTTAAACACATATACGGTGATCATAAAAATTTAGAGTAGTGTTTATATAGACTTCATACAGTTTATAAATTTTGAGTCACATAAAGTTGTATGAATTTTTTTATACTTTCCGCTGCGTTTAGGAATAATATGAAATATTGGGTCATTCTATGTCATATAAAGATTTTTGAGATTAACTATGTTTAGAAGTAGCCACAACATTCTACTTATAGTATATGATCGTTTATGGTATTTTTATAAAATGACATTGAATTTAAGATTAACCCAAAAATTCATACAGATTCATAATTTAATTTTAATTGTTATTCAATGTTATATAAAGTTGTTTATTTTTTTCATTATATTTGGGACTAGTCACAGCATCCTTCAAATAAAAAAGAACACATAAAAATTTTTGACATTGAATTAAAGTTTAACTATTTATTGCAGTCAAATAAAATTATAATTTTCTTTTATTTTTATTCTGACTGGAATAAGATAGTAGAATGGATTTCTAGATAACAAGTTTTCTTATACCCACAGGTACAGAAATCTAGTTATTTAGGAATTAGTTTTTCGCTAGTTTTATTATTAAAGTAGGTAAATTCTATGTATGTAGCGCCTCTACCCACAGGAAGGTTGAATTTACTAATTAAAAATTATTATCTCATAATATGCGATAAAGTCCAATATTTATTTTATTGTTGCACTTTATTTCTCTACTGCATTTTTTTGGCTAGCACGCTGATGAAGCGACTTTCGGGCATCAAATACGATCGAACCAAGGGTGTGCGTGAGCATATCATGGAGATGCGGAACATAACAGCTCAACTAAAAGCTTTAAAAGTTGAGATCTCCGACGCCTTCTTAGTCCATCTGATTCTAAACTCATCACCGTCTGAGTTTGACCCCCTTAAGATCTCCTACAACACACATAAAGATGAATGGTCAATAAATGAATTACTGACCATGTGTGTTCAAGAAGAGGAGAGACTTAAGCAGGAGAAGCCGGAGATCATGACAGAATCTGTCAATTTGGTGACTCAGCGCAAAAGGGGAAAAGACAAAAGTGCATCCAATTCCAAGAAGTCAACACAATTGGCAATAAAGAATTCTGGCAAGAAGCATCAATGTTACTTCTGTAAGAAAAAGGGGCACATGAAAAGGGACTGCTTGAAGTATAAAGCTTGGCTCGAGAAGAAAGGTATTGAAACTATCTATATTTGTTATGAATCTCATTTGGTTAATGTTCCTAAAAATATATGGTGGATTGACTCTGGCACTACTATACATACCTCAAATACCATACAGGGTTTTCACAACCTAAAAATGCTGAAGCCAAATGAAAGAATTTTAATTAGTGGAGAAGGAAATAAATCTCAAGTTGAAGCTTTAGGAAACTATATTTTAGACCTTAGCACTGTTTTTGTACTTGAACTTGAAAATACTTTTTATGTTCCTAGATTTTCTAGAAATTTAGTTTTCATTTCTAAACTGAGAAATAAAGGTTTTAAATTTTTATTTGAAAATAAATCTTTTACTATCTTCTCTGATAATGTTATTGTTGGCAATGGTTGTTTGGTAGATGATTTGTACAAATTTAATTTGAGTCAATCTTTTGAGAATAACTTTAATGTTAATCATAGCATTGGTGTTAAAAGGAACATTCTTAAGGAAAACTCCTCTTCGTTATGGCACAAGCGTTTAGATATTTCTTTAGAGAGAATAAAGCCATTGGTGAAAGAAAAGATCCTAAAAGATCTTGACTTTATCGATTTTGGTACTTGTGTGGAATGCATAAAGGGAAAGCATACCAACACAAATACCACTAAAGGTGCTAGAAGGAGTTCTGAAATTCTTGAAATCATACATACAGATATCTGTGGACCTTTTTCTATTCCTTGTTTCAATGGTCAGAGATATTTTATCTCATTCATTGATGACCACTCTAGATACATGTATCTCTATCTCTTATTTGAAAAAGCTGAAGCATTTAATGCTTTCAAAGCTTATAAGGTTGAGGTAGAGAAACAATTAGATAGGAAAATCAAGATTGTGAGGTCCGACAGAGGGGGTGAGTACTATGGAAGACATACGGATAAGGGTCAAATGACCGGTCTATTTGCTCAATTTCTCGTAAGTAAAGGCACCATTGCTCAATATACGATGCCTGGCACGCCCCAACAAAAATGGCGTTGCCGAAAGGAGGAATAGAACATTTATGGACATAGTAAGGAGTATGATTAACAACTCTTGTCTTCCATCATCTCTTTGGAGTGAAGCATTAAAGACAACGGTGTATGTTTTAAATAGGATTCCATCGAAGGCTGTTTCCAAAACTCATTTTGAGTTATGGAAAGGGTGGAAGCCTAGTTTAAATCACCTGCATGTATGGGGATGTCCAACCGAGGTGAGGGTTTATAACCCACATATAAAGAAATTGGACTCCCGAACA
This sequence comes from Tillandsia leiboldiana, assembly GCA_029204045.2. Lineage (NCBI taxonomy): Eukaryota > Viridiplantae > Streptophyta > Magnoliopsida > Poales > Bromeliaceae > Tillandsia > Tillandsia leiboldiana. The sequence goes on from CM055073.1 coordinate 29,526,744, forward strand.
GTCAGTGGATACTTCATTGGCTATGCGGTAAACTCCAAGGCTGCGTTTGGTTCGGGAATAAGAAAAATTTAGTTATACCGGGGATAGGTATAAATTATGGTATTAGCAGGAACTAGTGTAAATTTCTGTTTGGTTGGGTTTAAGAGTTATACCGGGTATAAAGAAAATTGTGTTTGGTAAATTAAAGAGGAATAAGAAGAATAAAGAGGTCTAAAATTTTAATTTATAATTAAAATTTTACTGATATGATTTTAAATATTTAATTTAAAATATTTATTAAAAAATTTATTAAAATTTATATTTTACTTATATATAAAAAAAATTATTAAAAAATTTTATCATATAATTTATTAAAATTATATGATAAATTTATTAAAAATTAAAGTTAAAAATTTTAAAAACTATAAATTTTAAAATTTAAAATTTATAAATTTATAAATGTTAAAAATTTTAATTTTAATTGTCTTAAATAATTAGTTAATTATCTAAATACTTAAATAATTAGTTAATAAAATGATTAAATGAATTAAAATATTAGATTAATTAAAGAGTTAAAACAATAATTAAAATTATATTAATTTAATTAAGCTTATTCTCAAATGGGAACAAGCCTTGTTCCAGGAAAATGCTGGAATAGTAATTCCAGTCTTATACCAGCTTATTCCAAAAAGACGAGAACAGCTGTTCCCACCCGTACTTAATTGCGTTTGGGTATAACTAGGGGGGATAAGCCCTTATCCCCCCTAGTTCTCGTTACCAAACGAGACCCAAGGGATTCAGATTTTATTATCCAAATCACTCATCCAAGATAGTTGAGGCCAGGAATGCCAAGTTTCTTGAAAATTCTGAAGCTAGTGGGAGTGTTGTTCCTCAAAATATGGATTTTTGAGGAAATAAGGGATTCAACTGGTTATCCATCAAGAGATGATGATTTAGTTGCTCTTCCAAGAGATCAATATGACCATATTGGAGACCAACCAATCATAGAGCATGAAAATACTGAACCAGTTGAACCTCCCCATGAAGAGGTTTCCTAAGAGGAACAGACAATAATAGAGCCAGCTACACAGCATAATGAAAACTTAGAGGGAGTGGTTGGCTTAAAAAGATCCTCAAGGCAAAAGAGATCAGCAATTCCTGATGATTATGTAGTCTATCTCCAGGAGTCTGACTATGATATTGGGCACCATAAAGACCCATGGACATTTTCAGAGGCTATGCATGGGGATAAATCCTCCTTTTGGTATGATGCCATGAAGGAAGAGATGAAATCTACGGCAGAAAATAGAGTTTGGGATCTTGTTGTGTTACCGCAAAGAGTCAAAATCATTGGCTGTAAGTGGATCTTCAAGACCAAAAAGGACTCTTTAGGTAACATAGAGCGATATAAGGCCAGACTTGCTGCCAAAGGTTTCACTCAGAAAGAAGGCATTGATTATTATGAAACCTTCTCTCCGGTATCTAAGAAGGATTCATTAAGAACTATCATGGCTTTGGTAGTTCATTTTGATTTGGAGCTACATCAAATGGATGTGAAAACGACATTTCTAAATGGGGATATAGAGGAAATAGTCTACATGCAACAGCCCGAAGGTTTTAGCACAGATGAGAACAGTCACATTGTTTGCAGACTAAAGAAGTCTATATACTGACTAAAACAGGCCTCCCGTCAGTGGTATATCAAATTTCATGATGTAATTACTACATTTGGTTTCGTAGAAAATATCGTTGATCAGTGTATATACCTTAAGGTCAGTGGGAGTAAATATATTTTCTTAGTCCTGTATATGAATGATATTCTGCTTGCAAATAGTGATTTAAATTTGCTTAAAGAGAACAAAAATTTTCTTTCTAAAAATTTTGAGATGAAGAATATGGGTGAAGCTTCTTATGTCATTGGCATAAAGATTCACAGAAAGGATATGGGTGAAGCTTCTTGATGTATGCGCAGGTCTGTACCAGGCCTGATATAGCGCATACAGTAGGGATGCTAGGTAGATACCAGAGCAACCCTGGCCTTGATCACTGGAAAGATGCGAAAAACATTATGAGACTTCGTCGCAGGCTTTATGGCTGAGAAATTTTATCTCAGATTTAAGAGTTGTCGACTCTATTGTAAGGCCTATTAAGATTCATTGTGACAACGCATCGATATAAAGTCGAATAGTCGATATAAGTGTGGATATCAAACACATGCAGTGTTCTTAGCTAAGAATAGTCGAATTACAGATCACAGCAAACACATCGATATAAAGTTTCTTGCTGTGAAAAAATACGACAAGAAGAATATGGTGGATATCAAACACATTGGGACTGAGATGATGATCGCTGATCCTATGACTAAAGCATTGCTGGCAAACAAATTCAAGGATCATGTTAATTGTATGGGTATCTTGAGTTCATTTACAGTTTGAATTTTCTTCTTGTATAAAGACTTCAGTGACTATTTTTATTTGAATAAGTACATTTTTGCTTTGCACATTTATGCGCATAAAGTTATATTTGTACATTAAAGTATTATTGTGCATTAATGTGGGACTCTGAGTTGAACTTATAGTAAGTTCATATAGTTATAACTCATAAAGATATTTAATTAAAAAAATACATATTTTTGATACATAGAAGGAAGTATTCATTTTGAATATGACCGCTATGATCAAAGTATTATTATTTCTTGGTTGAATGGGAGATTTTGACTGTATAATTTGGTGGGTACCTAATAAAGTTTTACATCGCCTATACAGTATTGAATATATCACTAGGCCAAGTGGGAGAATGTTGGATGTGACCTACGTAATTTATTCAAGGCGATCTTTAAAGATACAGCCAATCCAATCGGTTAGGATGTATCTGGACATGTCGTTGATGGACGGACGTGATTAAAACATTCTTACATTAGAATATATATATATATATATATGACATAACGGGAGTCCCGATCTAACCCTAATCCGAATTTCTTGTGACGGCTGCATCTCCGAGGATAAGGGAATAGACAGGAAACATTCCGTTTTTTGCAGATTGCGCACGAGGATGAATCGAAAGGAAGAACCGTTGTCTACAATCAAGCTTAGAAAATTAAAAATCATGGCAGAAGGTACGACCTAAAGTTTTATTTGGTATTACAGTTAGTACTAGAGTGTTGAAAAATCACTTTGTTCCCGACAGCCCAAATCATCCACCAAATGGCTGCTCGGCCAATAAAGTTCCTTTTAAGTGAGCTGGACCCATCACTAGTCGACCTTAATTCCCAAATCCGTCTGACGTTGCTGTCGGATTCCACGCCGTCCAAACCCGGTAAAGCCATCCACGTCACAAATCGCGTGAAAATACAATTACAAAAAATGTGGTCCACCGATTCGAGCTCCGTACCACACAGTACGCACAAAGTGTTCCCCGTCCATCCCCTTTTTACTAGGTTGTCAGTCGTGAGAAGCCGTTTCTTGAGGACCAGCCAAACGACAATCTGAACTTTAGTCGGTAGGCATAAATTCGAAATAATAGTGCTGCACGTGTCCCTTAGGCCCCTATCCCTGAGTATCGAGTAAGTAGATTTTATGGTAAATCCTCCCTTGGTGCTCCAGCGCCAAATCACTCTGTCAATCCCTTGTTCGACCGTAACACCTTCTAGTAAGACTTTGAATTCGAGTATGCGATCAGTGCCGGTTACCCAACTCGACCCGCAACCTCTCAGAATCTTTCTCCAGTCCCAACCGTTACTACCGAAACAGTCACAGATTCGCACCTTTTATCCACTACAGCTTAAAAAATATCTGGAAAGAGAGAGTGAAGAGTCATCTCTCCACACTATCTGTCCCTCCAGAGATGAATCAGTCTTCCATTGCCCAGCTCATAGGACACCCCCCATTTAAAAATCTCCTTGGTGCTAAAACGTTTGACCACCATTGCGAGACTGGCATGAAAGATCGTCCTTTCCACAAAGGTCTTCTCCTGGAGTAGTAAAGCGATCTAATAAGTTTACTCCACTGCAGCTCAGGGGTCGTGAATAGTCGCCACCACCATTTAGTAAGTAGTGCGTTGTTCATCGTAGCTAGGTCCAGAATGCCTAGTCCGCCTTCATCCTTGCTCCTACACACGCTTTTCCACGCAATAAGGCATCACCTCCCAGTTTCTTTTGAACCTCTAGCCTAGAAAAAATCCTTTCTAAGCATATCGATTCGCTTGATAACCTATTTTGGTGCCTTGAGCACCGATAGGAGGTAGAGGGGGAGGTTGATAAGAACATCGTTGACCAACGTAAGCCTACCACCCCTAGACAGAAGCTTGGACAGGTGCAGTAGAGCGTGCGGCAAGGTAGCAGCGCGCGCGCGGCTAGGGCGCAGGCGCGCGGCCAGGTGCAGCAGGGAGCGCGCGGGCTTCATAGCGTGCAGCACGCGGCGCTGCGGGTCAGCAACGCGCAGTGCCATGGCCTAGGGTGAGGCGGCACGGCCCAGCAGGGAGCGGGGTGCGCGCACGGCTAGCGGTGCGGGCACGCGAGCAGGCAGCGCGCTAAGGCGCATGAGCATTAGGGCTGCGGCACGCTGGCGCGCTACCGAGGCAGGGGCGCGAGGCGTGGCCGCTAAGGCTTGCAACGCGTGGAGGTTGCACGCGGCTTCCTCCTCACGCGCGTGCCCTCGTGCGTGCAGCGGCGGCGGCTGCAGCAGGGAAAGGGCGCCCGGATTCAGATGTGAGAGCCCGAATGCCTGCCTCCACGGCTCCGGCGACGGCGGCTACGAGGTAGGAGATGGGGTTTGTTTTAAGGGAAAAGGATTTGGGGAAATAGGGTTTCTTTTTTGGATTTAAAAATCCCTAATCATCTTTTTAAAAATCTCTTGCAAAATTACCTTTGCGTCCCAAATCCACTTATGTGGTGTCCCGAATTTTTCGCGGGACTTGACCGTGTCGTTGGCATTGCGAAACACCTATTTCTGGTGTATTGAGTGCGTTGTGCATCAAATGGATGCCAAAAACGGACTCAGAGCGCGGAAACAGTCAAAATTGACTATTTTCGGACGAATTCGGGCTTATGGGCCGAATTTGCGAGTAGGCCGGTCCACGGCCCACCGCGCGTGCTCCGGGTGCACCGAACCCGCCGCGATGCCATGTGGCCATGCCTCATTAGGCATGGCAACCAAGGTAATGTCGTGCGGGCGGGCGTCGGCTGCGCCACGCAGCAGCCCTGCCTCGGGCGCGTCGCCCGAGGGCGCCCCGCGTTGACGCGGGGCGCTGGCCTGCGTGGGCACCGCCCCATGGCGGGGCCCTGTTGGCCCCGCTTCGTGCGAGGCGGCGCGTGCGACGGGCACGCTGACGCGAGGGCGCCAGCTGGCAGCCCCCGGTTGGTCGGGTACTGTAGCTAGCCCGATTTCGGGCTATCTAAAGCCCGAAATCCCCTCTTTTCCCCTTATTTTTCTCTTTGCTTCGTCCTAATTTTTTAGGAGAGCAAGGGAAAATTTGTGGGGAATTTTTAGAGTGTCGTGGAGCGCGTCGTTTGTGCCACGGGCGCACCGTTTGGGCTGTGGGGCACGCCGTTTGTGCCTCGGGCGCGTCGTTTGTTGTTTTACAGAGCTGGGCGGTCGTGCGTGCGCAGGTGTGACTGCGCACCGGCGTTAAGGTAGCTTTCACTTGGTGTTTTGTTGTGTTTTTCGGCACAGTTCCTAGTTTTTGCTTTTAGGGTTTTTGTCTTTGAACTCTGTGCCCTGGTTCTTGGCAGGGACCGTCGTTGGTGGTGTCGTTTGCCACACTATTTGCCGCCGGACTTTCGGGGGTGTACCGTTCGCACGTGGCGGGCGCCGTTGCGCTTTCTGTTTCAAAGGAGAGCGTATTTCTGCGGGAGCCCAATTGCAAGTGTCTACACGCAATTGGTGGCAAACCGAGGTGGGTTGGATTTCCTCCAAGTCTGCGGGCTTCCTTCTAATTCTAGTGTTGTAGATTTTGTATGCTAGAATAGGTACTACTATTGATATTTATAGAGTTATTGGACTTTGACTAGCACCCTGTCATATGATTGCATGTTTCAACCAGACTGCTAGAAAAACTCTCACTTGGGCTAGGTCCTTTTATGTTCTAGTTCCTACCTCTTGCATTTTTTTTTCCTGGACTTAGAGTGTTTCCTCGCCCGGGTAGTGGGCCGAGTGGTCGGAATTTATTTTGGTGTAGGATGCATGTTACACTCGTTCTTGGGGGCCGAGTGGAGTCTGGTAGATGTAGCTAGTCTTGTACCAGTGGCGGGAGCCGTTTGGGTAAACGGTGGTTCCGGGTTGTCGAGTTCTCCGATTTATTTGTCTCCACTGTGTTCGTGGCAGTGGTGTACCAGTGATAGCAGGACTTTGAATCTAGAATCTTTTTGGACACACATGATTTTAGTAAACCAATATTTTTCTTCCAAATGTCGAAGGGTCGCCGGAGTCTGTTATTGTCTGATTAGGCGAAGGCATTAATCCTTCGGGGTTTGGGAATAAAATTTGTTTTCTAACTGATTTTTCTAAAATAGCTAAAATTCATTAAAATGGGTTTCCTTAAATCAAGATGGTTTTACAAAAAAGAAATTACTTTTAGTCCTCACCCCGCGTGGGTTCGAGTGAAAATGGTTTTCGGTAATAAATATCACCTTTTCCTGTAAACTTCTTCACCCGAGAGAGTTCGAGTGATCTGGATTCTAAGGGCTGTCTTTTTTTTTTGGGTCGAGAACAACGAGAGGCTATGCCTAGAGCCTGTTCTTGTTTGATTGGGTTGTAGGTTCTAGTCTCTCGGGGTTTTTGAACCCTTCATCGTTGTCGGCTGTGGAGTGTACCCAGTTAGTGAGTTTGCACGTTGAGTTTGATGTCCTAGTGTGGGAGCCGTCGGATTGACGGTGGTCCCGGCTGTCGTGTATTTCCAGCTAGTGAGTTAGAGATGTGTTTTGGGCATTGTCGATCTTGTTGATCGTGGATTTGGATTATAGCCTGCATGAGCCATATTGAGCTCGACAGAGATGCGCGGATACTTTCCTCGGTGGGGTCGCGCCTCTCGAGTGCCGCTCCGGAGCTGGGCCTGTTACTTTGCTATCGCGACTTGTCGACGCAGTCCTTTTGGCTGGGCCAGTTTTGGCAGTCACGGACGCCCTACGTAAGTCCAGTCCTTCGTGGATGTAATGGCAGTAGGTGGGCGCAGGTTTGACTGGACCCTATGTTGCAGTCACTGTGATTGGGTTGATTGAGTATTTTGGGTTAGAGTCGATGCATCATTTTCATCTGTATCCCCCATTGAGCATTGTAGATAGAGGCATGATAGCTATATATTTTTTTCCAGCTTATCTTTACATTATTACAGTTTTCCTGTTATCTTATGCCTCTAGTAGACTTAGTGGGCAGACCGTTGGTCTTGAAGACGGTACCCATTGAGAACTACGTGACGGTGTAGTTCTCACACCCTCTGTTGGTGACATATTTTTTTTAAAGGCATCTACCCCTGTTCCTACTACTGTTGCTGCACCAGCTGATCGAGGTAAGGGAGTCGCGAGCTAGTTCCCTACCCGTCTTCGGAGTATAGTCGTACCTCTTTTTGGAGCTTTGTAGTACAGTCTGCTGGTTTATTATAGACAGTTGCTATTGAGAGTTTTATTTTCGAGAGACTTATGTAGTGAGGTTTAGACTTGTACTATTTGGAGATGTATTTTCATATTTTAGTAGTTTATTTTTCAGCTCTGATATCTGTATAGCTGTAGTATTATCTTTTGCTGGTTACACGCTTCGTCCATACAGGGCTTCCCGTTGGGCGGCGGATCTGTCGGCGAGCCCGGGTCGCAGTTTCGACGCCGGGCGTGACAACTTATCCTTATCCAAATTTTAAATTTTGAAATTTCAAACTCCCCTAACCTCGAAAAAATGTGCCAAAAGCCAAAACGCCTCAAAATGACCGATTTCAAGAATCTCGATGCGTAAAATGCCGCAAATGATCCCGAATTTACCGAAATCTGTATTTTCGGTCCGATAATCTCGCAAAACGTGCATATCCGGGAGATTCGGGCATCGGATTTGAAATCCGATCGCACCACCGCGTTCAGTTCGACAACGCCATCGAAGTGACGATCTACTTTTTCGAAGATCTCACTAGATTCAAAAGTTGGTCATTTTTCGAAGAAAAATTTGATTCCCGCGATTTTTTCATCGAACTCGATTTTTCACGCTTTCCGGTGCAACCAACACAACGAATTTAAAAACGGATTTGACCACTCCCTCCAGTGCTTTGAAGTTGCACAGTAACTTCAAGGTCCGAACCTATTACCGACAATTCGGACTTTTCTTGCGTGAGGAAGAAAAGAGGTTTGGGGTCCGGACTGTTTTCAGAAGGTTCGAACGTTTTCTGGCACAGTAGAGAATTGACGTTCGGGGTCCGAACTTTTTCCAAAAGGTCCAGACTTTTTCTATGCGCGAAAAACAAGACTTTCGGTGTACGAACTTTTTCCAAAAGGTTCGGACTCTGAACCCTCAAAATGTGCAGTTTTGACTTTTATACAAGTATAGCCTATTCTAATAGCTTCTAAACTTATAAAATAAACATAAACCACCATTAACTAGATTTAATCATACCTGGGTGTTATGAAATCACTTCTTTTTAAGTTTGATGTACTTGTTCTTCAAGTCTTCTCCTTTAATATTTAAGACTCCAACAACTTCACGAAATATGCCAATTTATCCGTAATAATCTCTCCCTTTGGCGATTTCGTGACAAAACAAACAAACTAAAAAATAAAAGAAATAGAATTTTGTTGCAATCACCAACCGACAAAATCTATGCATGACCAATCCAAGAAAGTGAAATACAAAAAGTATACTCCTAGAACAAACACTAGACTTATACATGACTAGGAGTCTTGAAATCTTATACTCGCTGCAAAAATAAATTCTTGGCAAAAATATTTTATTAGAATCACAAAAAATTAAGTTAAGAAAACAAAGAGTAAAAGTTAGGCATTAAGGATTATAGAGTTTAGACAGTTAGGGAGGTAAACATGTAATATTACACAAAAATGCACATGTAATATTACCCAAAAATGCACTCTCATCTCCCCTAAAATATCCTAACTATCTCTCCCTTTTTGTCACAAAAAGCCAAAATGAAATCTAAGAGAGGAGAAAACCTATATGCAAACAGAAAGAAAAAGATGAATGCATCAAGAAGGAAGATACGTCACCCTAGTATCCACTAGTCCGAATCAACATCCGGCGGAGGAAGATCAGCACTACAACATTTAAGTTTGTCAAAGATTGCCTTCATCATGCAAGATAATTTGCTATACTTTCTTATGATCCTGCGCTGCTCGGAGCCCAGCCGCAGTTCATGGGAAATCCTTTGCAGCTCCCCAGAAATCCGCTATTGTTCAGAAGAAAGCCGCTGCTGCTCTATATAAATAGAGGTAACGGAGGTTTCGTCCTCTGAAGTATCAATCGGAGCAGCCGGTGCAGGCGGTGGAGGCGGTAATTGTCAACTGAGTGTTCCGCACAGTGGTTTTGAACTCCAAAGGTCCACCCTTAGCATCTTTCAAATGACCAGCACATAGATAGAAAGTGCGAATCAAATGGATACAAAATCCAGTTCGCTCAGGAAAATTGCATACAAAAGCTGCAGATCTCTCACGAAGATTTTCCACATTGACATGCCTTTCACCAATGCACATCCGGTTCTCAAAATTTTTCATACGGAGACTATCAATATGAACGATGTCTTCATTAGGAGATATAGCTGCAAAAATCGGTTCTTCAATATAGACCACCAATTTTTTTCTTTTATACTTTCTCTTTCTCTCTCTTTATTTGACTTTACAATAGCACAAATCTCAATACAAATCCAATATTGGTAAAAAATTTACAAGCTAATTGGGCTTGTGCTTTTAAAAGTATATAAGCTCTACTATATAGAGTAGAGCTTATATACTATCAAAAGCACAAGCCCAACTATGCTTGTAAATTTTTTACCATTGGATTTGTATTGAGATTTGTGATATTGTATTTTCTCTTTCTCTCTCTTTAGTTGACTTTAAAATAGCACGAATTGCAATACAAATTCAATGGCAAAAAATTCACAAGCATAGTCGGGCTTGTACTAAAAGTATATAAGCTCTCCTCTTACTATATATATATATATATATATATATATATATATATATATATATATATATATATATATATATATATATATATATATATATATATATATATATAACTAGGCTACTATGCTATTAATAGCACCAAGCCATTGGTGCTATTAAATTTTCCACTCTTGGATTAATAAATGTGTGGTTAGGATGATAATGATCCCCTAAGGTTTAGTGGGTGGTTGGTTGAATAGTACAATCTAAGTGTTGAAAATGATTTAAGGGATTGATCTAACGATGGAAAACTTGATAGCACCAAGTGCATGGTGCTATCGATAGCATAGTAGCCGGACTATATATATATATATATATATATATATATAATTTAAATTTTAGACCAACTCAAATATAAAAAAATGTATACTTTATAAATTTTATAGATTAAGATTTTAATTTTTAAATTTTTTAATTTTATTCCAACTTTTCACCTAGTAGTAGTAATAGGGCTAACAATCTAATTTACTATTCACGAGCCAACTCGTACTCGATCGGCTCATTAATTTATAAACGAGTCAAATACGAACTGAATTTTTTAGCTCGATACTTTAATGAGCCAGTTCGTGTTTGGCTCGTTGACACCCCTAATGCTAATCAGTTACCATCAGTTAAACTGCTATTATATTTACCGTTATAACGATTATGCCCTAGAAAAATATGTTCTTTCCAATGGTTATTATAGAATAACATAAGAAATGAGATTGAATATCAAAAAAAAATAAAAAATGATGAAAGTATTCTAAGAAATACTAGGGCAGAATGATCTTTTTATCAGATAATAAGAGAGACACACCTACATATTTCAGAAGTTTTAGACAAATAAATATGGTGATGACTAAATTTTAGAGTGACAAATTTAACATTCAACTACTTTGAAGGAATATTACGTGGGTAATTATCCCTTCTTGGTAAAATCCACTACTAATAGTTAGTTAGCTTTTGATGTATCACAATTTGGCTCCAAATCTTTCTTCTTCTTTTTGTCTTTTCCAAATCTTATTGACTAGTATACTCCATGACCCAAGAGGCCGGGATAAGCCCACGTGAAGTGTCCCTTTATTCCCACATACTAGCTAGTTAACATTAGTCACAAGTTTTTTTTTTTCTTTTTTTTTAAAAAAATTTTAAAATTTAAAAGTTTTTTTTTTTTTTTTTGGGTTAAGTATTTTAAGGGATTCTACAACCTTTTGGTGACACCTATGTAAATGTAGCATCTATCTTATATATACCCTATTTAAAAAGAATCCTCTTACATGCGCTGCTTAATTTGTTATAGGACTTTGTGGGGATCTACCAATGAAAATCAAGCACATCATAGAACTTTTCCTTCTTTACCTTTTTTTTTTTTCTTTCTTTCTTATTCTCTTGCATACCCACAAAAGTTTAATAAATAGGGTGAGATATTATAAGAAGAGAGATTATAAAGAGAGATTGGTATTGAGGGATAAAGTACTTTACGAGTGATATTATTCTATATTAATATTTTATGGGTCTTAATTATCATCTATAGAGACCAATTATGGATTGGATATATCATTGATCAGAAGATGATTGTATAATAAGCGTTTGCTTGATTTTACATTTGGCATAATTTTTATTTTCAAAATGTGTATACTTGTGCGCGTATAGATATGATTTCGGCTACTATGTTATCGATAGTATCAAGCATCCGGTGCTACTAAATTTTCTGCTGTTAAGTTTACCGTTTTGATCATTTCCACCTCTTAGATCATACTATTCCATCAGCCACTTACTAAATATTAGAAGACAACCATCATTCTAACCGCACGTCATTTAATCCAAAGGTTAAAAAAATCTAATAGCACCAATAAATTGATAATATCGATAGTATAGTAGTCTAGTTTTATATATATATATATATATATATATATATATATATATATATATATATATATATATATATATATATATATATATATATATATATATATATATATATATATATATATATATATATAGGCTGGAATACTATTAATAGCACCAAGTTATTGGTCCTATTAAGTTTCTAACCGTTGAATTAAAAGATGTGTGGTTGAGATTATAGTGGGTCCCTTGAGTTTAATGGGTGGTTGTAAAAATAGTAAAATCTAAAGAGTGAAAATAATCAAAGGGGTTGATCTACGGGTAAAACATTTGATAGCACCAAATACTTGGTACTATCGATAGTATAGTAGCCGGACTATATATATATATATATATATATATATATATATATATATATATATATATATATATATATATATATATATATATATATATATATATATATATATATATATATATATATATATATATATAGTAGAGCTCATATACTCTCAAAAGCACAAGCCAATATATGTTTGTAAATTTTTTACCATTGAATTTACATTGAGATTTGTACTATTTACTTTTTCTTTCTCTCTCTTTAGTTGACTTTACAAATGCACAAATCTCAATGCAAATCTAATGGTAAAAAATTCACAAGCATACATTAGCTTGTGCTTTTGAGAGTATATAAGCTCTACTCTATATATATATATATATATATATATATATATATATATATATATATATATATATATATATATATATATATATATATATATATATATATATATATATATATATATATATGTATATATATATATAGTGGTTCTCTAGGATTTAGTGGGTGGTTGGTAGAATAGTATGATTTAAGAGATGAAAATGGTCAAAAAGATAGATCTAACGACAGAAAACTTGATAGCACTAAGTAACTTGATGCTATCGATAGTATAGTAGTCAGACTATATATATATATATATATATATATATATATATAAACTAGGCTGGAATACTATTGATAGCACCAACTCATTAGTGCTACCAATTTTTTAGCCCTTAGAATAAGCGATGTGCAGTTAGGATGATAGTGATTCCCTAGGGTTTAATCGGTGGTTGGTTGAATAGTAAAAATATTAGGGGACCACTATAATCCCAACCCCACATCTTTTCATCCAATGATTGAAAACTTGGTAACACCAATTGCTTGGTGCTATCGATAGTATTCCAGCCGGACTATATATATATATATATATATATATATATATATATCTGTGCTTGTAAAAGTATCAAACAATTAGTGCTTGTAAGTTTTCTACCGTTAGATCTATTTATTTGACTAGACCCACTATCATCCTAACCACACATCCTTTCATCCAAGGATACATATATATAAATATATATATAATTGAGCTCCTATGCTTTTATGCTTTTAAAAGTACCAAGTCATTATATATATATATATATATATATATATATATATATATATATATATATATAGAGAGAGAGAGAGAGAGAGAGAGAGAGAGTTCAGCTATTATGTTTTTGAAAAGACTAAGCAATTGGTACTTATAGATTTTTAGCTCTTAGATGAAAAGATATGCGGTTATGATGATAGTGGGCCTATTGAGTTTAGTGGGTGGTCGATGAAATAACATAATCTAAAGGATAAAATTAGTTAAAGAGATAGATCTAATGGTAGAAAACTTAAATGTATCAATTGCTTGATTTTTTTAAAAACATAATAATCAAACTATATATATATATATATATATATATATATATATAGCTAGCTAGGTTGAGAAACAATTCATTTCTATAAAAGTTTAATTTGCTAGAAAGTGATGTTGTTTAAAAGATATTTTCAACATTTTTTCTTATGGTGGGTTATATTGCAAACTTTTTGATGGGCTGAAGAAATTAAGTGAACTTGAATATCCCATGCGTAATAAATACTTTTCTCTTAAAGCTTAATTAAACCGCAAGAGAATTATGATATTTTTATAATAATATATTCAACATGCAACTCGATCGTTAGCAAGAGCTTCAATTTTAAACTTCTGCTTTCACTACTAATGCACATTATGAAGGAATCCGATGAAACAGAACAAAGAAAAAAAGAAAACGAAAAGGAAGTTAACGCATCTTCCGACAAGTCACAACTTCGTTTAACAACACTTTTAGAAAAGCTTCTTTTAGCAGCAATATATTTTTATTGCTTCTCTCATTAATTGGACCACCCTATATGATATTGCTAGCTTGTATAATCATGAAATTCTTATTACATCATTCTCATATATATATATATATATATATATATATATATATATATATATATATATATATATATATATATATAAAGAGAGAGAGAGAGAGAGAGAGAGAGAGAGTGAGAGAGTGTGTGTGGTTATTTTGTTTGTACATGCACTAAGTAATTGGTATTTGTTAGTTTTCTATCATTAAATCTATTATTTGACTAATTTTATTTTTTAAATTATTCTATTTCGTCAAACACTCACTTAACTCAAGAGACTCACTATTATTCTAATCATACATCTTTTTATCCAAAAACTAAAAATCTATAAACATAAATGACTTAATACTTTTAAAAATATAAAAACTCAATTTTATATATATATATATATATATATATATATATATATATATATATATATATATATATATATATATATATATATATATATATACAACCACACACACACACGTAAGAATTACTTAATTAAGTGCATCCCTTGAATATTGGCTTTAATGTGGCTATATATATATATTATATATTATATTATATGAAGATTTACCACAGAAAAAAGAATAAGCTAACTATATATGATTGAGACAATTCTATATTTGGCTGAGTAATCACATAGTCATTGTCATATGAGAATATATATATATGTAGTTATTAAGGAATGGTTCTAGAAAGGGCCATGCATGCACGCTTCCTTACCCCACAATCTAGTGTTACAATAAAGAATATATATAGTGGATTAATTAACTAATTAATTAATTAGTTAAGGAGAATCCATGGTTTCTGAAAGATGAGAGAGGGACGCAAACCAGAAGCGCAAAGATTAATGAAGTACTATGCATTAATGGCACATTCATTGAATGATATATATATATATATATATATATATATATATATATATATATATATATATATATATATATATATATATATATATATATATATCTTCTTTTTTTTTCATTAGAGTCAAGTTGGTTTAGGGCTTGTTTGGCATTGTTTTAAAGTTTTAGCGAAATTTCGGGCAAGTTTTAAATTGAAGCTTTTGGTTTTGTACATAAAAGCTTATGCTTGCCTTCTGCTTCGGTTAATTAGAAGTTTTAAACTTTTTTTAAAAAATCAAATGTTTAACTTCTAGCTTTCAGTAGAGGAGTTAGCTTAATAACTAAGCTGAAAAGATACTTAATTAGTAGGTAACAACATCTCGATCTACAATCGATATATGTGATTAATTTATTCGGGCTTTTGGCTAATATGGCAATGATCCAAGAATAAATTTGTTTTTGATTTAAAGCGCAGCTTAATTCTATTCCTTATGGACATGCAGGTACTATTTACAAGCACAACTTTCACTATTAACAGAAAAATTCATTGAACTTGGGTAACTAATCGCAAACTAAAATATTTTAATCATCTTTATATAGCATTCCAACATTAATTGCAAATTAATTCAAAATGGCTTTACTAATAACACAGCCCTTTAATTTTTTCCTACTACTCCTTGGATGTCCCTTCATTCATTTATATGCTTTAAAGTGGCTTCAGGAATTTGTAACGCACCCGCTTCTCAGGAAGGTCATTTATTTTAGGATTATATACTCTAGCTCAAATTTGCTTAACTTTGTTGTAGTTGGGTTAAGAAACTCAAAAGCATGTCTCGTTAGTTTTGTTATTCATATCCCGAGTTAGCCTGTCATTCAAATTCTAACTTTCCAACTAGTGATCGGCTTTAATAAATGTGAAGCTTCGTTTTCCATAATGATTAAACATCCTAAAATTACTCTAGGTATGGTACGTTTAACTTTTTGCATATAATCACTATCAAAAAATATTATACCTAGATTAAAAAACTTAATTCTATTATATTTTATACATAAAATTATTTCAAATGCCGGACAGGAATGTAACTATACAAATCTTGCATCAAACAGTCTTCCTCGTCCCGTTCGTCTTGTCTCTGTCCTCGTCCTCATCCTCGTCAGTTGTCACTTCTATTTTATTTTTACAAAAATAATAATAATAATTTTTTCTCGGGATGGGAAGTTAGGCAGACTCCTGCACATACTTTTTTTGGTATTAAAGTGTTACTATATAAATAAGCTTATTACACAATGCATATCACAACTGTAGCCCTAAAAAGTATCATGTGATCTTGTTAGAATATTAATATAAATCATAATAATTGGCATAAGTTGACAGTTTTGGTAGAGGGCAAACTCCTACCCTTACCTTTTTCATACTAAAGTGTTACCATATATTTATATATATATATATATATATAAGCTTCTTATGCAATGCATATCACAACTGTAGATCTAAAAAGTATTGTGTGATCTTGTTAGAATATTAATATAAAGAATAATAATAATTGCCTTAAGTTGACAGTTTGGGAAGAGGTTGCATTGAAAATTTTTGCATATTCTTTTGAGAAAAAAATTAATATTATATATATACAAAAAATTTTACAGCAACCTACCAAAATTGTCCATTTATTGTTGTATAAAAGCATACCTAGTGTTTAGGTGCCCTATAGATTTGTATATATAATATATAATACTCTAGATCATTTGCATGCAAAGCATACAACTTAAAATCCCATCATTTTTTATGAGAGGGAGAGAGAGAGAAGAAAAGCCCCCAAGAAGTTGGGTATGAAGAAAGATTTAAAAATTCACTAAAAAACATTAATATTTAAGGATGATTTTTTTTTTATATTTAATAATACTTAAAAACGTCTTAATATAGCATCAGCAAATTAAGAGTCATGTATATGTTGACATTTATACCAAGCGTGGATAAAATATATTTTGACGTTTTAAAACGTTAATTTTTTTTTAAAATTCTAATATTTTAAAACGTCGAAAAAATAAAAATAATAATAAAATTTATCATTTAATAATAAATAATTTTTATGATAATATTTTTTACAGTTTTAATATTTACTATATTATAGAAATACTTTAGGACGCTTCTTCCTACCAACAAGAGACATGATACTTTTAACTAATACAAAATATTAGCATATTATTTTTGGGTATCTTAAATTATCAGAATAATCAATTGTTTTACAGACATAAAATACTAGCTTAGAGTTCAATCAATAAATCAAGTGAATATATATAACAAATAAAAGCTAGAGCAATACTTTCATGTCAGTCATTTCATGTGACAATTGAAAGATAATAATGTTAACCACCTGAGTGGAAAATTTTCAATATAATATAGTTATTTAATTTGGACTTTAACTTTTAGTGAATGGATGAGATTCTAACTAAAAGATGTGACTATTAGTAAATGAATATAAGAGGATGCAATTTTTATGAAAATGATTATATATGTATTAAAATGCACAGCTTTATAGTATGTATTTTTGTAAATATTTTTTTTTAAAATTAATTCTTATATATAATATTGAATTTAATTAATGTATATATAGTAGAGTTTATATATTTTTAAAAGCACAAGTTCAACTATATTTGTGAATTGTTTACTATTAAATTTGTATTGAGATTTATGCTATTGTAAAGTCAACTAAAAAGAGAAAAAAAGAAAGTACAATAACACGAATCTCAATGTAAATTCAATAGTAAAAAATTCACAAGTATAGTTGAACTTGTGCTTTTAAAAATATATATGCTCTCTCTCTCTCTCTCTCTCTCTCATATATATATATATATATATATATATATATATATATATATATATTAAATAGCCAAAAGGCACTAGTAACTAGTTAGTAATTGTGATCAAATGAAAAGTCACTTCAGAAAACACTTATTTATAAATTATTATTTCATGAAACACCTCTTAGTGGTCTATATAAGTTCATAGTGTTGACTTCTGATGTACAGATGAAAGAGTTTTAATCTCCATTCATAATTTTTTTTTTTTGACAACTTAATCGGGTGAGTGCTAAAAGGTCTAATTTCGCGTGTGCAAATGCAATTCGGATTAATGCTTTATTGTATTCCGACTGAGGCTATTTGTTGATCCAGTGCATACCAACTAGCTAGAATAGTGAAAACAGATTAAACCTTAAGACTTTACCACACACCTTAAAGACTTTTTTATCTTTCTATCTCATATCACTACAACAAAATTATACTATAGTGACACTTTTAAGTGTTTCTAAAGCCTGAAAAAAGTGTCGTCGGCAAAAATATCGATACTTATTATTAGTGTCACTATATGTACAGCCGGTAGAGTGTATAGCGACACATTATTGTAATGTGTCCTAAAAATGTGTCCCTATAACCTAATTTTAGATACTAAAAAAAGATGGAAAGTGGATGTACTTGCCTTGTTAGATGAAATATAAATAGGATACTTGCACAAAAATGTCACAAAAATGTGTCCCTATAACCTTATTTTATTGTAGTGTATACTCTTTACTCAATTGGTACAATAATTGTTATATATCCAAGTTGTTGTCCTTGAGATCAAGAATTCGATTCCTTGTTGTACATTCACATAAAATAGGTTGGTTGATTGCCCCCACTTCTTGAGTCACTACAACAAAATTATATTATAGGGACACATATTTGTGATATTTTTGTGCAAGTGTCCTATTTATATTTCATCTATATCAAAATTAGGTTATAGGAACATATTTTTGGGACACATTACAATAATGTATCGCTATATACCCTAGCGACTGCACATATAGCGACACTAATTATAAGTGTCGGTATTTTTGCTAGCGGTATTTTTTTTCAAATTTTAGAAATACTTAAAAGTGTCACTATAGCATAGTTTTATTGTAGTGGGTATTAAAAATAATATATGTATTAATTAATTAGTAGGGGGAGGTTCTAGGTAGAAGTTAATTTATGGCAAAGTCAACACAATAAAACAAAAAATATAATGTTAATTAATAATGATTATAAAAGGTTAATTAGATCACATATATATTGTCTCGCATGTTGATGGTTATTTGTTGTCAAATGAAACAACTCTTCTTTCAGCACTTGTACTGGCTAGGTAATTACTAGCTAGCTCCTTTCAAAATTAAGCTTATAACACTTACAATTTGTTAATATAATAATTAAAATGGTAAATTATATGTGTAACATCTCAATAATCTCACATCGGATGAAAATATAAAAGATAATGGATACTGGTAATAATAACTGGATTTATGTATTTTCAACTATAGTTTGAACCCAACGAGTTATTATTGCTAGTGGGTCGGATCATTAGAGCATGTTTGGTTCCCAAACTATGAGGTTAGTGGCACTTTGGTTCTAAAATTTAAATTTGTTGTAATTATCGGCTCAAACTTTCATAATTATTACAATCAAGTTCCACGACTCAATTTAGATGACTAAATATTGATGCATCGTTGATATAAAGATAATATAACATCTTATTTATTATCGTATTATCAATCAAAATACTTGTGCATCACTTCTGCATTAATAATTTGTCGGTATTTAGTCAACTAAATTAAGTTGTATGGCTTTATTGCAATAATTTTAAAAGTTCGAGTCAGAAATAACAACATATAAAAGTTTGAGGACCAAAATGTCACATGACCTATTGTTTGAGAACCAACCACACAATTTAATTACCCTAATTAAACTTAGATTTAGACTTAAATTAACCTTCTTCCCACTCGAGAACAAACTCAATTATTTCAGGAAAGAGGAGAGCGGAACAATTGTTCTACTCTTATCTAAGAAGTAGGAATTACAAACAGCTTCTTACCCCTAAGAAATTATAATTTGTAATGACCAAGCGCACTATCTAGCAATAGTAACTCGTGGGGTTCAAATCACAGCCCAAAATATTTAAGTCCAATTATTATTAATAGTGTTCATGTCTCTTATATACTCAATCATAACTTCATTTCCATCCGATGTGGGACTACTGGGGTGTCACATAATTCTTCTATTCCAAAAGTAGTATTATGGTATAAAAGAAAAAACTTGAGTCAGGAGTTCTCCAATGACCCCTTGTGGGGAAGGGGGCTTTGACCAGGTGCCACTTTTAATTATCTCTATTTTAAAAAATATAATTATTTATTTTCTCTAAAATTTAAAAAAAAAATATTTAAATTTTAATATTATCAAATGTCCAACGAATTATTAGACAAAAACATAATTAATTAATCAATATAACACATGTTAGTGAATCCAAAATTTTTTAACAAAATATTATTGTAGAGCTCTGCACTAAAATTTTATCCGGAATACGTACACTGAGGAGGGTCGCCCTCCCTTATTCCCCCCAACTAAATATTGCCCGGACTTTGATTGATGGAAATGACAGTACAAATGGTTTCCTTTTTAGGCATGGATTGTACAACAGTTGCAAATCAATAATTTAACTACAACTTCCAATACAAGTGCCAAACTACATGTGACCCAACTTGGTGGGACAAATAATTGATTGACAAAGTACTACGAACCTACGTACCCACAATAATCAATAAATCTCATGCACCAACTGGTGCATTGATTGATATGTATAAGACAGGTCATGAATATACATAGTTTCATGGGGATTATTATTATTATTATTATTATATTAATAACAAGTAGTACTATTGCCAAGATTTAATTAGTTAGAACTTAGGATGTATCTTAAAATATTATTATTTATATACTTTTAATTTTTAAATTTTTTAATCTATTACTATTTTTGCTAAATAACCCATTATTCAAAGATTAAAAAGAAGGAAAATATTAGATGTACATCCCAAATGAGATGTACATCTCACACTCCATCCATTCTAGAATGGAGTAAATTACACTCGTCACTTCGAAATGACGAGTAGATAAATATTAATCCTAGGATGGGCTAGATGTAGAATGTACACCCCAAATAGGGTGTACAGATAGTATAGCTCATTAGTTCTTCAATTTTTTTGATTTTTTTTATTTTTTTGAGATCATGCTACCGACTCTTCGTTGATTTGTTTAATAAATGAAATGGGTTAGAAATATGAAACAATTGCTAGACTTTGAGCTTAAAATTTCAAGTACCAAACATTAAGTTTTTTGTCGGCGTTTGTGCTTGCTATACAGAGACTATCTGTTTTTTTATTAATTATTTGATGTGAACATACTATCACAAATGAACCATTCAACCCGCACTACTCACTCCACTTCTCGGACCCAAATTCTTTTGATTGCACCGTATCATCGTATTGCGTCATTACGATTTCTTTCCGTGCGCAAGCTTATCATATCCAAAGAGCCATCAATTTGATCGTACCACACTAAAAAGACAAGTAGTTTACGATTTGATACGATTTGTTACGAAGTCATGGGCGTGTCAAATAACATAAATAATATATCTACAACTTTCGACATACATGCATGTCAAACTCGTAGGAACTTAAATAGATTAAAAGGGGTGGAATGGATTGTGTTGTGATCTATATATGAAACTAAGTATCTTGTGAACTCAATTGGTCCGTTACTCGACATGCATGTAAAACGGTTCTAGCTTTGAAATAGCCGCATGAAAAGTACACCATGCATGCTCAATAAATATCGCCAACCTTGAGATGCATGTAAAACGATTATGAGTGATTTTTTGTTCTTTAAAAGATCTTCACATTCATAGTTTGATAGGATAATTAATACTTTTCGTCTATGATATATAGTTTATCTTATTTCAAAAATATAATTAAAAAAAGAAATATTTTATTTTAGACATTTGATTGCACACTTCATGCATCAAATGCAAATAAGGTCTAAGGAAGGCCTTATATATTTGATGCATGAATATTTTGTTCAAAAAAAATTTTTGATTTACTCGAAAAGTTTACAGTATTTGACAGAATGGGGTGTGATTGATATATCAAATGACTAAAATAGAATAGCATACTCGGAGTTCAAGCTTTTTTTTTTTTTTTCTTAATAGCAAAAATCGATTCGTAATTAAAACATGCTATCAAAACCTTACCAGGACCAAAAAAAGAGAAAAAATATATATTTTATATTTTTTCCTGATCACACAAGAAAATTGTGGTACCAAATAAGTTATAAGACATCTAAACCGAAAGTGTTCAAAGCGAATGAGAGGTAAATATTTTTTTAAAAAAAAAGTAAAAATAATTATTTTAAAATAAAAATTAATTTCATACAGTTTCATATAAACTTATCCAATATTATATATATTCATATAAAGTTCACTTTTTATATTTATTCTTTTAAAAATTCTAAATTGTTCATATATATATATAGAGAGAGAGAGAGAGTCCGGCTATTATATTTATACAAGCATCAAGTAATTAGTGCTTATAAGTTTTCTACCGTTAGATCTACCCCTTTGACCAATTTCATCCTTAAATCATTCTATTCTACCAACCACTCACTTAAATCATTCTATATATATACCGTCAATATTCGTTAGAAATATATAGTTAATTATAAGTTAAATATTTAACCTTGATTAATAAGTGAGGTAAATTTATCTTTTTATCTTTTAAGATATTATACTTAAATATATTTTTTAATAGTTGAAATTTTGAAAAGAATATATTTGAAAAGACAAAATTGATATTTTACTTATATTCTATTAAAAAATAAACAATAAGCTAGCAGTAAAAATCACAGAGATATATATAAATGAAAAAAATAGGACTTTGGAATATATAAATATGAAAAATTAAACTTTATAACAATATATCTGTTACTCGATAGGTTTATAAGAAGTTGTATAAAATTAAACGTAAAAAAAATGCCAAGATAGAAACTAAGAATCGAAGTCGACGTGTCGCTATGGCATAACTACCTCATTTCCAAATTCGGCAACGGCACCCAACATTCTTTCCAATTCCATCACGGTTTCCAGGACGCTGGGTTTCTAAAGTCGGCAACGAGGTCCACACACCTGTCTCTCCATTATCTCCCTCCCTGAGAAGTCATTCAAAAAAATAAAAAAACCAATTTTGGCCTGCAATTAACTGCGCCTTATTCTTTTTCATACGTTTTAAATATGGTATAAAATCATGTACCGTGTTTATTCATTTTGTTACTCCATTTTGTTAATAACTAGGGATGAAAATAGTCAAATACGGTTAGATTTTTAACAAAACCTTATTGCATTCATATTTTTCTTTAGATGCGAATTTAGATGTGAATATCTATGCTAAATATTTGTTACCATATCTACTTAAAATAAATTTTGATTCGAATATGAGTCATATTTATATTAGAATATATATATATATATATATATAGAGAGAGAGAGAGAGAGAGAGAGAGAGAGAGAGAGAGAGAGATCCGGCTACTATGCTTATACAAGCACCACCAAGTAATTAGTATTTGTAAGTTTTCTATCATTAGATCTACCCCTTTGACTAATTTCATCTCTTAGATCATTCTCTACCACCAACCACTCACTTAACCTAAGGAACCCACTATCATCCTAACCACACATCTTTTCATCCAAATTCTAAAAATCTATAAGTTTTAAAAATCTACATTTTTTACCATTGAATTTATATTGGGATTTGTGTTATTGTAAAATCAACTAAATAGAGTGAAAGAGAAAGTAAAATAGCACACATCTCAATACAAATCTAATGATAAAAAATTCACAAGCATAATTGGACTTGTATTTTTAAAAATATATAAACTCTACTATATATATATATATATATATATATATATATATATATATATATATATATATATAAAGTAAAATTAGTGCGGATAAGACACATAATAATACAATTAAAGGTACATGTATATATTCAAATTTCATATACCTATATTTTGTTCAATAAAATTTAATATTTTAACAAATTAATACAAATGCAATCTTAGCCTGAAATTCCTAGTAAAATAAATTAAGAACAAGATTAAAAACCACTGCATGCATTCCTCTACAATATATATCAACAGTCTATTCCTTTTTTCATTTCTTTTTTTTGAAATTCAAATATAAATGTGCATGGAATGTTAAATGTTGACATTATCTATGGAATCTGGTGTCGGTGTCAAATTCAATGGGAGTTTATCTAATCATTTTCACCCGTAGTTATCACTGTACTACGTGGCATTGGCTGAGTAAATAAATAAAAAAGGTGAGGAACATATGCTTGGGCCACCGTGTCAAAAGGGGCGCGAGGACGAATTAAGTCATATACATACTTGGAATCAATCGTCGTCTCCATCCACGGATGAGGTCACGTTTTAAAATCTAAAAAGGGGTTTATTATTCTTGCTTGTCCCATGAGCTTAAAACTCCCAATGGAGAGAGAGAAAAGTTATTACATGGATTTGATCTACAATGATCTTTTTTTTAAAGTGATCTGGCCTTCACTTCACACTTTTCTTTTTATTAGATATTCTAACTACTGTCACCACGCGACCGGCACATGCTAGAAAAGAAAATAAAAGATTCTAAAAGAGATCTAGTTCTGTAGCATCCACGATCGGAACTCGATCGTTAGCAACTCGGAAATGTGATAGCAACATGCTACCCACAAATAGATAACTCAACAGAAATTAGAGTTGAGAGTTTGATTCAAATAAACTGATTGTTGATCGACGTGATAAAATTATTTTTAAGAAAAAATATATATATATATATATAAAATAATTAGATTTCCAACTTAAAACCTCAAATTCGGTGAAAATTTTGCATTTCGATTTTGAAAACAGTCTAATACCAATCATCCAACTCTTAATCAACTGTGCTCTCGTTCAATAAATAATTTAGAGAGAGAGAGAGAGAGAGAGAGAGAGAGGAATGCAGCTTTTGAGGCATCTGTCACGGTTGAGACAGGTCAAAAGGAGTACACCTTTTTACTAGTAAAAACTTAGGGCGGCTTGTACACTTTTATTTATTTATTTAAGAGAATACATTGGAGATTATATTCACTATGGTGGGAATTGGCTATGCCCACTCATGATTCTTTGAGAGACGCAAAGGGGTTCCAAAAATATTACCAATGATAGCAACCCAAATATTTCTCTATGGAGCCAAAGAAAAGAAAAGAAAAGAAAAAAAAAAAAAAAAAAAAAAAAAAAAAAAAGTTGGATTCCATGACCCTCCTTATTAGAATTTCAAGCCATGATATTTTTAGTGGATTGTGTGTATAAATAGGGTTTCCTCGCCTTCACCATTTCACCAAGATCACACTAGGCCCAATTGGAGCTCTCCCTTGTGCTCTTTGCTTCTTTTGTTCTTGATCTTGCCATCTACGTCTCCGCATTTTCCGACAATAACCATGTCGAGGGATCCGCTCGTCGTGGGCCACGTCATCGGCGACGTGCTGGACCCTTTTGCCAAGTCTGCGTCGGCGAGAGTGCTGTACAATAATAGGGAGCTGACTAGCGGGTCCGACCTGAAACCGTCGCAAGTAGCGAATGTGCCGAGGGTCGAGATCGGCGGGCATGACATGAGGAACCTTTACACACTTGTAAGTCACAAGTTATAGCCCACTTAGTGCCTGCTTGGTCTAGTTTTTTAGACCAACTTTTCAAAATCGCAGAGCAGCGTTCAGGCGTTTGGCAAATAAAGATTCTAAAACTACTGCTGTAGTGAGAAACTAAAATAAGTTTCTAGACCTCTGAAATGAAAGCTCTACTTCAAACCTGTGCATATTGTTGATAGGAGGAACTTGATGAAAATAAGTCATTACTACTCCTTGAGACGCCGCTTCTGCAAAAACTCCGGCCAACCGAGGAAGCCCTTTGCTACTTATTTCGCTAAACACAAGATTAAGAGTGGAATCGGTTAGAGTCCATAGTAACATGAGCCCAAATATAAATCCACATTATGCAGAATAGAAGAACAAACCTAGCCTAAGCATGGTCCTTGTTATTTTAATATTTTGTTTTATTCATGGGAGAAAAAGTTAAGCCCATACGTCTAAAGTAGTTTGACCACCTAGAGTGAAAAAGACAGCAAGAAGAGAACCTTGAATACTGGTTTTTATTTGAAGTACACCACCCACCCCCCACCACCCCCACCACCACAAGGTTTTTTTCTGGTGTCTTTCAATTATTCTCAAGAAAGATCCTTTTGACTTTAATTTCAAAATCCCGAGCCATGTATTTTGATGGAAAAGCTTCTTCAATCTAGCTTCTTTTATCGGTCCAAGAGAATTTGGTTAGAGAATTAGTAGGGTTCCTAATGATCCAAGTGATCAACTCAAATAAAATATATATGAACAAAAAGCTTAGGTGTTTAATCTACTATAGAATTGTTAACTTCATTAGCAATGGTCCTTGTTTGTACAAGTAATATGGAATTCACCCTATAAGATGTTAAAATGAAAAAACTATTAATGCTAAATCTCTTCTAAAACTGCTAGGAAAATAAGTCCCTTTGCTTAATTTTTGGAACTTTCCCTAGAAAGTGACAGAATGTGATTAGGTATCGCTGATTGCATTGTTTAATAATATACTCAAAAGTTCACTATCTTATGGTTACTCTTATGTTTAATTTGCATTATTTACTTTGGCTGAGAATGATTTACTCTAGAGGAAAAACAAATCAACAATGATAAAATTATATCTTATCAACAGGTGATGGTGGACCCAGATTCGCCAAGCCCTAGCAATCCAACCAAAAGAGAGTACCTTCACTGGTAAGCCCTAGTTTTTCAGTACTATTATTGGTGAGAAATTACAAAAATTCGCATCATTATTGGTTTGCCTACTGTGAGAACTGCAAATATTCTTTCTCAATGCTTTGCAGGTTGGTGACAGATATCCCAGAAACAACTAATGAAAGTTTTGGTAAGTTAAAAAATATCATTTATAGCATGCTTTTATATATCAATCATTGTGCATGCTATGCCAACACCACTCATGATGTTTCAATATTTGAATAAGAACAAGAACAACCGAAAAGCAGTCTATGTATATCAATTGCCCATGACTATAGTTTTAATTGTACTAACCATAGGTACAAGCATGGAAGAAAAGAATAAGAAGAAAAGATTATGGAGACTACGGAACTTTGAGCAAAACTAGTTATGAGAGAGGCATTCGAAGATGACGATAATTGACTTCTATGCTCATGCTATTATCAACCAAATGACACAAAAATTAGGCCTTGTTTTTGTACCGATTATGTCTTTCCTTTCTATTTTTTGTCTTTTTTTTTTCAAATTCTGTGAATTGGATGCGCTGGTGGATGGCAGATTGGTTGCGTATACATCTATGGGGCTAGTTTGGTAACAAAACACACAATTTTAGCAGTATCTTTTTTTTTTATTTTTTTTTTTGCTTTGTTGATTTTTAAAAGAGTTGGAGGCTAACCAACAATAACAAGAATGGGGAAGTCTGTCCTCGAGCGTGTTCAATCGCATAAAATTTGAGAGGAAAAAATAAAAAAGCATTAGTACCAAACAAGGCCATAGTTTAGTATAATTTATTCATCTAATTAATTCTGTATGAAATCATGGCTCAGGTAATGAAATAGTATCTTACGAAAGTCCGCGGCCAATGGCTGGAATACACCGTTTCATCTTTGTGCTGTTCAAGCAATCGGTTCGCCAAACCATTGACCCACCAGGATGGAGGGCAAACTTCAACTCCAGGGACTTCGCAGCTCTTTATAACCTCGGCCCTCCGGTTGCAGCTATATTCTTCAACTGCCAGAGAGAGACTGGCTGCGGTGGTAGAAGGTATATCAGATAATAATTAAGATAAATAAATAGCTATTTTCTCTTTTTTTCCCCTCTATAGTTAAAAGTAGTAACTCCGTGTAATGAGGCATAGCTTAAATTAATTATTTAGTCTGATTTGCAAGCCTCAATTAAGCCTGACAAAATCAACTGAAAACTCAAGCTTAACTAGATGTGTGCAATATCTATATTCCAATTTCAGCAATAAAAGAAGCAAAAAGGCTATAAACGATCGGTGATAAATATAAGGTTCAACATACCTGAATTATCTCCCAAACTATGTGCACAAGGCCTGAATTATATCCTGAACCATATATACGCAAGGAGCGGGCATGGGACTGAAAAAGCCACGAAAGCAAACCGAACCAACATTTTTGGTTTGGTTTGGTTCGCTTTTTGGTTGTAACTGTTTTGGTTTTGGTTTTGGTTTTGGTTTACCGAAAACTTTGGTTCGATTTTAAGTTGAAAAGTCATAAAAGCCACTCAAACCCAAAAACCTAAGTGAAAGTGTATATGTATTATTATATGATTGTATATGTATATATCAACATTTAGCACTGAGCTATAACTTGTTTCACTGAGCCAATCCAAAAAGTCAACTTGATATATTAATCTAATTAAACCAATCAAACTGACAAACTATACAAACCATCTTTAACAATTCGAGTGTTTGAACAGGCAAAATGAACCGAAACCAAACCAAAATTTTTTATGTGGTTCAGTTCGGTTTTTTCACATATTCAATTTTCTCAAAGCGGTTTAGAACGGTTCAGTTTAAGTTTATCTTGTAACCTAAACCAACCCAAATCATACCCGCCCCTAATGTAGACCTTCATTCCATTTGGAATATTTATAAACAATTTAACTACAGAATGAAGCACATAAAGAAAAGTTATTTGTGTATCATATAGTAAAGATAGTCTTGATCTCAACTTCTGGAACAACCTCTAATTATTTTGTTATTCATTACCCTTTTTATAAAAGACCTTTAGTAACTTGGATGGAACTGATACATCCGCACCAACGAGGCTCACAACTCAAAAAGGTTTGAAACTTGGTTTACTGATACTAGCAAGTTACATAAGGACATCATTATTAACGTAGACCAACATCTTTTGATTGGACATGGGACGTGATAACCCCCCTTCCGTGTCTTAATGACCCTATCGAACACGATACTGAAATATTCAGGTGGAATTAAGACCATTAATTAAGAAAGGCAGACGGAAACCCACAATGCTTAAACCTGGGTAAGGTTTTCAATATTAGAATAACTCATCAACATTTTCTATAAAGTCTGAAATATATATTTGTTGCCTCAAAGGAACCCATCTGTCGGTGGATGGAGCTGACAATCAACTGAAGCATTTCTACAGTTTTCGAGGGAGTTCATACTCATTCAAGAAGACCAACGAAGAAAGCCATGAAAACATTTCAATTTCAATTTTATGTACAAGCTCGCTCGGTTTTCCGAGGTGAGTGTTCGTGATTTTTAGCTTTGCTTCTCTCTTCCAAAATGAAAGGAAGATATGACATCTCAGTTACAAATATGTTCTCTGTATTAATATATGCCAAGCAAACGATGACTGAAAGGCAATTGCTTTAGAACTGAATTGGAATGGCTAACAACTGGAATAGCAATTTTCCCATATAATTGCAATCACAACTTTGCACTGAATGTTAAGAGGAGAAAATGAACAATTTAGTTACTCAAAGGAGAAAATGAACAAAAAATCACCTTGTAAGTTAATTGGAAGCTCTGCTCAAAGGTTGAGAGATGTGTCAAATACTCGAATTCCACATCTTGACCACCTAACATGCTCAGCACTGAAAAAGTTTGTCCACTGTAAAAGCTAACCGTAGCCCAGTCATGTGAAATACTGTGAAAATCGTACAGAACTTTCAACTATAATGCATCGATAGGCCTGTCAAAATGCACTTGCATCGCTAACCAGCCGAGAACCAGCCAAATTTCTTCCATTTGTGGGTGGTCGCTCATTCCAACCAAAAATTCGTGAGCAGTGCCATTCAATTCTATGACACTTGACCCGGGCTCCTTCTGTACCCCCTTCTCCCTCATCAACAGCCTCACTTTTGTCACATCTCCCCATCTATCATTTATAGCATATATGTTAGAGAGAAGCACATACACTCCACTATTAGACGGCTCCATCTCAAGAAGATGGCCCAGGATTTTCTGAGTGAAATCCACATTCCCATGAGCTTTGCATGCACTCAGCATGGACCCCCATATGAACACATCAGCTCTCGTGGGCATGACTTTGATGAGATCGTAGGCTTCTTCTATGAGCCCAGCTCTTCCGAGTAGATCAACCATGCAACCATAATGCTCTATCGACGGGGCGAGCTTGTAGAATTCCATCATCGACGCGAAAAGTCGACGGCCTTCTTTCACTAACCCGGAATGAGAACACGCACTAAGAACGGCAATGAAGGTTACCTCATTAGGTCTTATAGCAACATCACCGACCAAGCGATCAAAGCACCAAAGGGCTTCCTTACCAAAGCCGTGTACAGCTAAACCGCCGATTAATGCATTCCATGAAGAGACGTTCTTATGCGGCATCCTATGGAAGGTATCTATGGCCATGTCTAGGCATCCGCACTTGGCATACATGTCAACCATTGAGGTCCCTAAATGAACATCCCACTCAATGCCCCTGCGCTCGATGTACTCATGGACCCATCTCCCACGATCTAATGCACCTAAGCTAGCACAAGCAGAGAGAATACTAGATAAGATAACCTTATCAGGCTCCAACCCTGTTGCTTGCATCGCATGAAACATCTCTATCGCTTCCATAGGATGCTTGCATTGAACCAACCCACTTATAATGCTAGTCCACGAAACAATGTCTCTTTCCCGAAGCTCTTCGAAAACCTGTTTCGCCTCATCCAAGAGCTCACATTTGGCATACATGTCCAGAAGAGCATTGCCGGCAACGAGACCCGACTCGGCTCCGCGCCTGACCATCGACCCATGGACCGCGCAACCCAATTCGGCGCTCCCCAACCTCCCGCACGCCACGAGCACACTCACCAACGTCGCCGCGTTCGGCGCCGCATCCATAGCACCAAACAGCTCGAGAGCCTGACCAAAAAGCCCGCCTTTCACGTAGGCCGATATCAACCCGGTCCACGAGACCACATCCCTGACGCGCATTTCGTCGAACAGGTGCGCCGCGCGCGAGTACTCGCCGCAAACGGCGTAGAGATGAACGAGCGCGTTCTCGACGTGGAGGCGGAGCGAAAAGCCGATCTTGATGGCGACGCAGTGGAGCTGCTTCCCCTCGGGGAGGCCGAGGAACCCGGCGCAGGATTTGAGGGCCAGGGGGAGAGTGTACTTGTCGGGGCGGAAACCGTCGCGGGCCATGGAGTTGTAAACGGCGAGAGCGGCGCGTGGGCGGTGGGATCGGGCGTAGGAGGAGATCAAGGAGTTGAAGGGGAAAGGGGAAGGGCGGTGGAGGTGGTGGATTTGGAGGAGGGATTTGTAGGAGGAGGAGGGGGAGGAGGATGAGAAATTGGCTAAGTAATGGGAGAAGGGGATGAGGATGGAGGGGTCCTGAGTTGAGCCTGAGGTGAGGAGCAGGGCCTGGACCTGTGGGAAGAAGATGCTGGTGGGGTTTATGGACTTGTTCTCGAGTGCTAAAAGTGCCGCTTTTATTAGGGAATGGATGCGCTGGGATGATGATACTGCTGCTGCTGCTGCTGCTGCTGCTGCTGCGTTCATAGAAAGTTATTTTCGTTTTTGGATTGTGGTTTGGAGTTTGAAAGAGAGAGAGAGAGAGAGAGAGAGAGAGAGAGAGAGGGGTTTTAAATGAGATTTCCTTTTTTGAAAAAATATTTCTTATTTGTACACTTCAAAAAAAAAATATACATTATAAATTTTTTATTATTTATTAAAAACGTTAAAGGATGAACACCATCTTCTTCATAAAATTACTAAATAAATATTGAATCATTCATCGTCTTTCTTATTTTTTCGATCGATTGACTTGGCAGAAAAATAATTAGTTAGTCAAATAAAATTTTAAAAGAATTTTTTTATAAATTAAAAATTATATAGAATTATATTGTTAAGAAAAGAAAATACTTTTTGTTCTTAAAAGAAATAAAAAGACTTTTTGTATACCTCATTTGGGATGTACATCTTACACCCCACCCATTCTAGGATGGGGTGAATTTTACTTATCACATCAAAGTGACGAGTGAAAAACTCCTTGCGCTAGGATGGACAAGGTGTATATCATACACACCAAATGGGATGTATGGATAGTATTATTTCTTTTTATATCAGAAATCGGATATACATCTTACACCTCACCTATTGTGGGGTGGCGTGAATTTTACCGATCATTTCGATCAGAAAAAATGTTACTTGTAAACTCCAAAAGGGATGTGTGATGTAGACTCCATTTGGATGTATAAATAGTATTGCTCCTTCCACCAGTGAAAAAATTTTTACCTCAGAATAGATTAAATGTACATTATATATTCGATTTTGAATATACAGATAGCATTTGAGTTTCTCACCTTTATTGCACTCTAGTTCCTGATATTCAAAAAAAAAAATCAACTTTTTTCGTTTTATAAAAATCCAAAAAAAACGTATTTTAGCTTATTTAATACATTTTCCAACTAAAAGTGTAATAAATAAGTGAAAATATTATAATTATGAAAATAATTTTAAAAAACATTTACTTGCAAAATTAAACTTATATGTGGAATGAATCAACGGTTTTTTTTCAAAGCATTGAAATTACTTTTAGCGTTTAATCCTATATATTCTTTAGAATTCGGATGTAGAAAATATATAAAATTAGTGAAAAATAATAAATAATTTATCGTTTTAGAAAAGAGTGAATTTTGCTCTGGCCTAATTTTACAATTATAAGATTCTGTAGGCTTACTTGCTTAAAAAAATTCGGTTGAAAAAGCAAAAAAAAAAATTACTTCTTGTACTTTTGAAATCGGGTATATATTTTATATTCTATTTATTCTGGAATGGAATAAATTTTACTGATCATTTCGAAATGATCAGTGAATAAATTCTCACTCAAGAATGGATGAGATGTATATTGTATATCTGATTTCAGATGTACGAATAGCATTGCTCAAAACTAAAACTTGGGACCCAAATTAATTAATTTTTGATTAAAATACATAGACACCTCTGAACTTTACTCCGATTTGAATTGACCCCTAAACTTTTTTTTCCTTTTTTGTGAGCAATGCTATTGGTTTGGGTGTGCCTTTTACTGTTGGGAATTACTCACAACTAAATTTTGATTGTTATTAAAATTCAACTAAATTTTGTGATAACAAAATAAATTAGACTTACAGATAATCGCTAAATCCAAATATGAGAGATCCGGAAGCGCGCGAGGCACTGTCCTAAGACGTATTTCCCTCCTTCGTGCGGAATTAATCGAAAACACCGCCCCAAGATACGACCGGAATTTCTCCTCCTACGGACACGAACGCGAAAGAGGTTGACGGAGTTTCTTCAACACCCAAAATAAAATTAAAAATGAAAATTTTCAACTATCAAATCAATCCCTCCTTTTGTTTCTTTTTACTCTGCAAAAGAACACTCTTTTTACACACACTAACTCCCCGCTGCCCCTGTGCATATATATATATATATATATATATATATATATATATATATATATGCCCACATGAGGCAAACGGTAATTAGAACGTTGCGTTCTAATTAACGCATAGAGAGGAAGGGTAACGCGTGGCGCGTAACGGCCGCGCGTAAGTGTGCCCGCGCATAATGCCCTGAGCGTAGCGCGCGCTCTCGGCTGTTACGCGTGAACGTTGAGCGTTAAAGAAATTAAAAAATTAAAATAAAATAAAATCAAATAAAATAATAATAAAAAATAAAAAAATAAAAAATAAATAAAGTTAGATTTTGAATTTAATCAATATTTACACCATCATCTTAAGGCAATCATTATCTATTTATCATATTAATTATTTTTTATTAAAAATTATTCAGATTTTTATAAATTATAAGGGGAGGGGTATAAAATTTACACCTCTTTTGAGTAAAAAAAATAAAAAAAAATAAAAAATAAAAAAATTATTTGTTTTACACCTCCTAATCTTTAGTTGGATTTGAAATTGACTTCTAAAGTTTTTTTTTTTTTTTTTTTGGTTGAATTAAGTTCCCTCTGCTTACTAAAAATTTGATTTAGGTCCTTCCCTCGAAAATTTTGGGGTTAATTATTTTATTGAAATTTTAGCAAAGCCCATTTTAATAGGGAATGTATAAGGAATCATTTTAATATTCTTCATGTATCTTACTTGTATTCTACCATTTTATTGGCTTGTATTTGTTTATTATAATTAAAAGATGTTGTGCAAATGTATTTAATTAGCTGTTAAGTTTTGCTAGACACTATGTAAAACTAACAAATTACTGAACTGATCCAAATGAATTTTTGTCTTATGACATCCCAATTGTCTCATAAAAATCAAATTATGATCGGATATATAAGAGACATAAATACGATTAATAATAACTGAGCTTAAATATTTTGAATCGTAGTTTGAACCAAACGAATTATTATTACTAGTAGATCGGATGGCAGTATGATTGTGATTTAAAGGCTACTTTGGTCAAGTTTATTCGGTACAAAGTAATTCTCGACTGCAAAAACTAATTGTTCACAGTATAGTCTGCAGTAATGAATTGTGGTCCAAATAACTCTACAATTAGGGTCCCTTTGGATTGCACAGTAAAAAAATTGCAATAGAATTTATAAACTATAGTTTTAGTCTAAATAAAATAAAAAATACTATAACTCCAAAAAAATTCTACGGTTTTAAATTTTAAGCTACTTTGATGCATATGATAAAATTTCACAAAAAAAATTTCAATTCAAAATTTTAAAAATAAAAAGAAAAATATTAATTTTATATTTTAACATTTTAAAATTAAAATTTTCATAATTTGAAATTAAAACTTAAAATTTTGAAATCTGAAATTTAAAATTAAAAATTCTAAATTTTAAACATTAAAATTTATTATTTTAAAATTAAATTTATTATTTTAAAATTAAATTTATTATTTTAAAATAATAAATTTTAATGTTTAAAATTTAAAATCAATATTATAAAATTTAAAATTTAAAATTTTAATTTTAAAATTTTTAAAATTTAAAATTTGAAAACTAAAAATTTAAATTTAAATTTTAAAATTTATAATTTATAATTTATAATTTATAATTTATAATTTGAAATTTGAAATTCAAAATTTAAAATTTTAATATACATTCAAATTTTAAAGTTTTAAAATTCAAATTTAAATTCAAATTTGAAAATTTGAAATTTGAAATTTAAATCCTAATTTTAAATTTTACAAATTAAAAATTAAAAATTTTAAATTTAAATTTTTATATTGAAAGTTTAAATTTAAAATTTTGAAATTTAAAGTTTAAAATTTACCATATCTTAAAGGTGAGGGAGCCCAAGAATGGTGAATTTTTTTTTCTTTTGGTTAGAGTGAATTTTTATTTTACCCTATTTTATTTTGGATATAGCTCTAAAAATATTTATATTTTTAACTATCCAAATGCTTCATAGAAAGATTTTCTTATGAATATAGTATAGTTAACTATACTATATGAGCAATGCTACATGTACACCCCGAAGGGGTGTATATCATACACCTCCACCATTTTAATGGTGGCGATATCTTTTACGGGTCACATCGATTGACCCATCATCACACCCCACCCATTAGATGGGTGGGGTGTGTGATATACACCCCGAAATGGGTGTACAAGTATCATTTCCCATACTATATATATATATATATATATATATATAGAATTAGGCTAGAATACTATCGATAGCACCAAGTCATTGGTGCTATCAAGTTTTTAACCTTTGGATTAAAAAATATGTGGTTAAGATGATAGTGGTCCCCTAGGGTTTACTAGGTGGTTGGTTGAATAGTAAAAATCTTAGGGGACCACTATAATCCCAACCGCATATCTTTTCATCCAACGGCAGAAAACTTGATAGCACCAATTGCTTGGTGCTATCGATAGTATTCTAGCCGGACTCTATATATATATATATATATATATATTGATGCATCCAAACTGATTTTTAGAGTTTTTGTTTATTATAGAACTTTGCAATGGGCTTGCTGCTTTATACTGTGGTGGACTTCCCAGAGCTGCCCTAGTTTAGTCTGGAAATTCTTGAAAATTTCTTTGAGCTCCAAATTTAAACACATACAGGGTTTTAGATTTCTGACCTCTTGGTCGGCTTCCAGAAATCCAACCACTTTGAAATACCGGTGGTTTGAAAGTGGGGAAGTTTCTTCAGATTGCAAAATAGCAGGAGCCTGTAAAAACTGCAATAAAAATAGCTCAGCTGAATTCACATTCCAATTTGCCTTACACCTTTCATACAAAAGCTCAATTCATCTTCCACTTGCACTCTCTGTGCTGTTCTTTGGAACTGACAATAGAGATGCAGCAGACAACATCCAGTTCAAGTGAAAAAAAAAAAAAAAAAAAAAAAAAAAAAAAAAAAAAAAAAAAAGTGCTAGTACTGCAGCCCTTCTTATCCAACCCCTCTCTTTTTTTTTTTTTTTTTTTTTTTTTTTTTTTTTTTTTTTTTTTTTTTTTCTGGATTTGGTTATCCAAACTTTGAAAATTTGAATACGTTATTTATCTTTATATGTTTAGGTAGTATATTTTATATAATTCACACAAGTATAAATTTAATTTATTAAAATAATAACTGATTCAAATCAAATAAATTTAAAGGCTTAATAATAAAATCAAAATTTTAAAACATTAAATAGTAAAATTCAAATAGTCCATTAAATATGCTCCGTAAATTTTTAACTTATTTTCTTACTCGTCTTGTCAAATCTTTTTTCTTTCGTTTTTTTATACTAAAAACCCCGGAGGGGTTGTAAAACTCAATTACAATAATTTACAAAATTGGAGCTTAAAATTACACCAAATAATAATTTGAGAACCAAAATGTCACATCCGTCATAGTTTGAGAACCAAAAGTATAATTTTACCCCCAATATAAAAAATAAAAAAAAAATAAAAAAATTGAAAAAAGAACACCCAAAAAAGGACACTAATCAGTAATTCTCTCATGAGTTTATGGCTGAGAATATTTTCAAACCATCCATCATTGAAAGAGAAAAGAACACATAAAAACATAATAAACAAGGAACACCAGTAAGTCAATGTGCCAAAAGAAAATTCTTATAGACCAGAAAATTGATTATCAAAAAGATCAGCTATATCTTGACCTTGCTCACATTCTACAAACTGATGCTAAAAAAGGAAGAAAAAAGATCAGCTACTTTGGTTTATTAAATTTTTTTTTAAAAAAAAAAACACACAAGAAAAATGCACAGAATGCAAAGTGAAAGGTATTGACATCTAAACAGAAAACTAGCATAGTTTCCTAAAAAAAATGCAAAGTAATATTATGATAATTACAATCAAAAAATGCTGATCATGTCATTGTATTATGTCTCCTACTTATACATAACATAATTACAAAACAATATGTAATCTCATTGCATTACTAGTCTAAAAATGGGATACATGGTTGTACTTTTTGGTTGGGGGAAAAAAAATGGCACCCTTCAATAGTGTGTGTGTTGAATTGTAAACTGTTTTATCTTCGCAACTCCACCAATCTCTTCATTATTAATAAAACTAGGGGGGTTACACAAAGAATTATTAATTGAATGAATAAAGAAATTATGAAACTTTGAAGAAATTTACGTCCTCGGAGAGAGCCTTTCGCATATGGAGGTCTTGTACACAGAGTCAACTCAGGTGGTTCACCAAGATGTTATCTATTTTCTGAATGAACTGAGATTCTCAGAATCGTGTGCCGAATAGCTGAAAGAACCAAAGAAATAACAAGAAAAATAGTTAACTTTGACTTACTATCGTGAGAAGCGGATGAATGCCACGACTAATGACAAGTATTTGTCGTGTCATATTCTGCAATTTGGCAAATTGGTAATTACTTAGTGGCTTCTGTTTGGCCTGGCTTCTAGAACGGTTTCTGTACTATGAAAAGCACGGCCACGAATTGGTTGATTAAAATGCCTTTGCCGCAGGTGCGAAACCAAAAATTGACAACCTGAAGCTTCTGCTTCAACTCTTCTGTGAAGCTGATGAGGGAATTTTGATGAGAAAGCCGTTAGTAATTTCATGCACAACACCACTAAAACAAATCGTCTCCAGAAGTCCAAGCGGAGCTAAGAATGTCCTTTCTGAAAGTAGAGGATATGCGCCATGCGATCAGGAGTTGGGATCGTATACTGAGCAAGAGGACACCTAGCCGCAAAACAAAATGATTAGTTAATAGCTTGAATTTCGTGGCAGTGTCGTCACAACATACATATCATAAAAAGAAGCATAGTACCATTCGATGGGAAAGACCCGTTCGCATATTGGATCCCTTTCGAGGCAACTTTTGCTAAACCACCCTAACCAAGCAGTAGTGCTCCATCTCTTCCTCTTTTTCCTATTACCAAATTCCACTTACATTGTAGTGCTTGATCATCAAGTGCTTATATCTGACGGCTCATTTGGGAAGCAGCCTTTGCCACTATGAGGAGACAAAAAAAAGGAAAGGACACACTAGCCACCATCAAAGCGTTTGATATCATGCCAGATAATGCCCTAATGAAAAAGATCAATGTAAGTGGCGAGTCATAGAAATCAATATTCATAGAATAAGGTTTGACCATAGAAAGAAAATTATAGTGTAAATCACTACAACTATAACTTGATAATTACATTTGTCAAGTGAATGCAAAACTTTGTGTCCAATGATTCACACGGTTGTTTTACTTGCATAGTGTAAGGTTGAGCAGTATACGAGGTATAGTGTGTAGTGGCAAATGCATGGTTTTATCTACTATATAACATATACTCATAAACAGAGAGTCAGCAACAATATAGAGATAAGTCAAAGAACAACAGTTTGAGAAACTATAACAAGATTACATATCAGTTAAAATAGAGCTTTCTAACATAAAAGCCTTAGTACAATCAACTCGCGACATTATACCAATCAAATAAACTGCAAAAGGCCAACGGTACCTTTTGAAAGAAAATAGAGAAGACAAGATATTATTGTAAAGAAACTCAGTTATGAGTTTATAAAGACTTCCTTAAGAACTGTAGCAAGATAATAATAATCTAGAAAGCAAGGTACCGTCATTTAGAAATCCATGCAGAACAAAGATTTGACAAAACATATAGAAAAGATATCCTCTATGCAGCAATTCAATCTTAGAAAACCACGGGAAAAAGTGGGAGAAAAAAGGTAGATGCTAGTATGTATGTGTGTGTGGAGAGGAAGAGCTTACATTGTGGTATATGCAATAACACAGTTGGAGTGCTTCATCCCACTTGTTGACTCTTAAGAGTCCCTTGATGAGGCAAAAGAGGATGGCCAAATCAGGCACTAGTCCCCTCCTTGTCATCTCACTGTACAGTTCGAAAGCTTTTTCAACCTTCAAGGCCAAACAAAACCCCTGAATTAATGAAGCATACATGTTTTTGCTAGCAACTGCCGGACATTGTGCCGTTTCCATAATCTCTTTGTGCAATTCCAATGCTACCTCCAGCCTACCAGCTTTGGAGAAACTATCGATAAGCATGCTATAAGCAGGAGCAATAGGCACCGTACTATAAGCAGCCACTTCTTCTAAAAGCCCAAGCGAGGCGATAAATTCCGTACTAAACCCTTGAATCACATGGCTATAGCCTGCTACATATCTCGGCCAGTAAGTCTGCTTCATTTCATCGAGCAGTTTGTGGGCCTCATCCAAAAGCCCAGCGGCACAACAATGGTTGATCAAAACCCGATAAGTAATAAAATTCGGAGCACAACTCTTTGTTGTCATCTGCTTGAAAAGCTTAAGACACATGTCGATTTTACCCGCTTTACCAAGCCCATCTATAATTGCAGTGTAAGTTACAACATTAGGGTTACAGCCTTTCTCCTCCATCATTGATAAAAGCTTCAAAGCCTCCTCAGTCTTTCCCACTTTGCAGAGCCCATCGATCATCTCGGTGTAAGTAATAACGTTAGGCGCACAAGAGCTCTCTAACATTTTAGAGAGGACCTTCAAAGCAAGATCAAGTCTTTTATCCTTAAACGTCTTATCAATCAAGGAGCTGTAAGTATAAACATTAGGCGTATAACCACGCAGAGTCATTCTCACAAAAACCTCTTGTGCATCATCAAGCCTTCCGGCCTTGCAGAAGCCATCGATAAGAGCATCATAAACAACATGATTCGGTTCACAACCTTTAGATGACATAGTATCGAGTAAATCGCGGGCCTCGACTACTTTATGGGCTTTACACAAACCATCCACCAATGCTCCGTAAGTAAAGACATTTGGCTCTAAAGAGTCCAAATTGTCACCTTCGAAGTATTTATCAACATCCACAATTTCAATAACCCCTATCATTTTGGAGTATATATTGCATGCCTTTTGAAATTCACCAGCTTTGCAAAGGCCATCGATTAATGCAGTGTATGTCACTACATTAGGGAGACATCCATTGCCGACCATTCTCGCGAAAACATCGTTTGCCTCAGAAATTTGCTTAGCCTTCAAATAAGCATGTATAAGTGCTGTATATGTCACCACATTTGGGTTGCATCCGCCTCTCTCCATTTCCTCGAACCAATTTCGAGCTTGTGGGATGAGTCCAACCTTACAAAAACTATCAATCAAAATAGTGTAGGTATAAACATCGGGAACGACACCCGTCCTCTTCATTTCCTCAAATAAAAGGAAAGCCTTCTCCACCTTCGAAGCTTCGCAGAGAAAACCAATGACTTTGGAGTACGTGCTAGTATCAGGTACGAACCCTTTCTTCATCATCTCCTTTATGATCTCAAATGCCTTATCAAACTTTCCAACCCCGCATAGACATCGAGCAAAATTAGAAACATTCACCTTATTAAGAACAAGGTCCGCATTAAGCATGTCAGAATAAGCTTTCTCTGCCAAGTCCAATAAGTCCAAACTCGGCAATTTATCACTACCGCATATACTTCCAATAAATATATTATAAGTCACATAACCCGGAGGGCAATCGCAAGCCACCATCTTTTTCAACAGCTTATAAGCATAATCATGGTCTCCATTATTGCAATAACCATGAACAAGGGAATTGAACAGGGTTGGGTTCGGATTACAACCCTCGGTGATCATCATATTAATGATTCTCTTACACCAACCAAGCTGCTTCTTCCTCAGAAACCCGGATAATAACGTTCTATAAGTTATGGCATTCGGGATGAACGAGTTAGACCGCATCCTATGAAGGAAAGACATGGCTTCTTCAAAAAGAGAAGCCTCCAGCAACCCACTTATCATCTGAGTGCATAGAACCGTATCGAGCGTGGAATCTTCTCTCTCGATCATGTTGAGAGCTTCGACCCACCTCCCGGCTTTGCACAAGGAGTGGGCGAAGCACCCCATAGTGAATCTGTCCATACAAAAACCCGAGTCCAACATCTCCCTATGAACTAAGAAAGCCATATCCAATCTCTCGGCACTTACAAGAACTTGAATTAAAGCATGATATGTAACCTTGGATGGCCTAAAACCAAAATCTTTAAGCCTTCCGAGCTCCTCTAAGGCTTCGTTCCAAAGCCCGTTGCGGCAACATTTCCTAACCAATACATTAAGCAATTTGCCGAGCACTTCACGGTCGTCATCTCCAATCTCGCGAAGAAGCTGATTGGGGACTCTGCTTTTCTCATCAAAACCCAAAATTTCGATTAGGGCATCGTATGTCGGGCGTGTATGAGCATACCCAATTTGGCCGCCGGCCCAAGTAAAGAATTTGATGCACAGTTCCGGAAATTTCACGAGCCTGAGCACATCGATCACTATCGATTCATCTATTTTCTCTCTGAATCGCCGTAACAACTTCTCGGTTTTGCTATCAAAGTGGGTTCCGCAAGCCCTAATCGCCTTGGAGATCAAAATGGCCTCAGGAGAAAACTCACCCAGATCAGTTGAGCTCCGCTCCACTGCCGCTTCCTGCAGAAAGGCAAAGTCTTTGGCCGAGACGGAGCCCTCGCGACGGCTCCCCCGACCGCAGGAGGCTCCGTTCGACGGATCGGAGAACTCTGGATCGACCAACCCACTCAAATCATCAGCGGGGGAAGAAGAAGAGGAGCAGGTGCCACTGCAGCTGAGGAGGGCACAAAGGCAGGGCCTTTTGAACGGATTCGCGCGGGAACACCCGGATTTGGGTCGCGGGAACGGAGGGGCGGCTCCGGCGAAGGGGGAGAGCGGCGACGATCGGGAGAGGACGAGCGCCGCCGCGCTTCGCCTCATGCTGCTGCTGCTGCTGCGGCGGCGGCGGCGGCGGCGGAGGGGGAGAGGTTGGCGATTCTAGGGTTTGGGAGGGGAGGGTGGGCATGTGATCGTGGGATTGGGGCGGGATTGGGGAGGGATTGTATCTCGGAGTAGGGTTTGGTGGAGTGGGGAGGAGGAGATGGGAGACGCGCCATGAATGGTGAGGATTTTGGTGGTTGGGGTTTCCATAAACCCTAGGCCCCCGTTTGGTTAAGGGGATAAGGGGGGAATAACCCCCTTATCCCCTTAACCATACCCGGTAAGGGGGGGTTTAGGAATCCCCCCCCCCCCCCCCCGGGTTCAAACCGCGCGGCAGAATGAACCCGGGTTCAATTCGCCTAAACCCGGAGCAATAGCGGCTACGGATCGGAGATCTCGCGACGACCTCGGAGCAAGGAGCAAGGGATCGGAGCAAGGGATCGGAGCAAGAGTTTCTCGAGCAAGAGGGAGGCTTACTCGGAGAAGGGAGGAAGAAGACAGAGATGGAGGTCACGGGGTGCTCACCTCGGTAACCGCGCGGCAGAATGAACCCGGGTTCAATTCGCCTAAACCCGGGGTTGGGGGGGGGATTCCTAAACCCCCCCCTTACCGGGTTATCCGCGGATAACCCGGTAAGGGGGGGTTTAGGAAATCCCCCCCCCCCCCCCCCCCCCCCCCCCCCCAACTTTTTTGTTTGGGTATGGTTAAGGGGATAAGGGGGTTATTCCCCCCTTATCCCCTTAACCAAACGGGGGCCTAGGGTTTATGGAAACCCCAACCACCAAAATCCTCACCATTCATGGCGCGTCTCCCATCTCCTCCTCCCCACTCCACCAAACCCTACTCCGAGATACAATCCCTGCCCCAATCCCTCCCCAATCCCCCCCCAACCCCGGGTTTAGGCGAATTGAACCCGGGTTCATTCTGCCGCGCGGTTACCGAGGTGAGCACCCCGTGACCTCCATCTCTGTCTTCTTCCTCCCTTCTCCGAGTAAGCCTCCCTCTTGCTCGAGAAACTCTTGCTCCGATCCCTTGCTCCGATCCCTTGCTCCTTGCTCCGAGGTCGTCGCGAGATCTCCGATCCGTAGCCGCTATTGCTCCGGTATTGCTCCGATCCCTTGCTCGTTCTTCTTCGGGTGTTGGGTTCCGGCGCGGTTACCCAGGTGAGCAGCCCGTCGCTGTGTCTTCTTCCTCCCTTCTCCGAGTAAGCCTCCCTCTTGCTCTAATCCCTGTCGAGAAAGTGTTGCTCCGATCCCTTGCTCCTTTCGGGTGTTGGATTCCGGCGCGGTTACCCAGGTGAGTAGCACGTGGCTTTGTCTTCTTCCTCCCTTCTCCGAGTAAGCCTCCCTCTTGCTGTAATCCATCTCGAGAAACTGTTGCTCCGATCCCTAGCTCCGATCCCTTGCTCCTTGCTCCGAGCTCGTCGCGAGATCTCCCAATCGAGAAACAGTTGCTCCGATCCCTCTCGAGAAACTGTTGGTTTGGGTTTAATCCTGATAAAAACCCTAGCTCCGATCCCTCTCGAGAAAGTGTTGCTCCTTGCTCCGAGCTCGTCGCGAGATCTCCCTGTTGGTCCGATCTGAGAGATCCGCTTCTGCGGCGCGCCACGGTAACCTACTAAGCTACCTTTTTCGACATCCTCACAAAGGTAAAAAATTCTTCCATCTTGTTTCAGATAAATTTGTGCTTTTTGAAGTAATTGTGCCATCTTGTTTGTGACATCTGTGTGCTGCTTGTACTAATTGTGCCATATTGTTTGAGAGAAATGTGTGCTGTTTGTACTAATTGTGCCATCTTGTTAGAAACAAATGTGTGTTGCTTGTTTAGATACAAATGTGTGATGCTTGAACTAATTGTGCCATGTTGTGGGAGATAAATTTGTGATGCTTGAACTTAATATGCCATCTTGTTAGAGACAAATGTGTGATGCTAGAACTAATTGTGCCATGTTGTAGGAGATAAATTTGTGATGCTTGAACTTATTATGCCATCTTGTTTGAGACAAATGTGTGATGCTACAACTAATTGTGCCATCTTGTAGGAGATAAATTTGTGATGCTTGAACTTATTATGCCATCTTGTTTGAGACAAATGTGTGATGCTACAACTAATTGTGCCATCTTGTAGGAGATAAATTTGTGATGCTTGAACTTATTATGCCATCTTGTTTGAGACAAATGTGTGATGCTTCAACTAATTGTGCCATCTTGTAGGAGATAAATTTACTCCTTGCTTGAACTTATTATGCCATCTTGTTTGAGACAAATGTGTGATGCTAGAACTAATTGTGCCAT
Source organism: Tillandsia leiboldiana (assembly GCA_029204045.2). Classification (NCBI taxonomy): domain Eukaryota; kingdom Viridiplantae; phylum Streptophyta; class Magnoliopsida; order Poales; family Bromeliaceae; genus Tillandsia; species Tillandsia leiboldiana. Next base: position 29,571,264 of record CM055073.1, read on the forward strand.
CTTGTAGGAGATAAATTTGTGATGCTTGAACTTATTATGCCATCTTGTTTGAGACAAATGTGTGATGCTAGAACTATTGTGCCATCTTGTAGGAGATAAATTTGTGATGCTTGAACTTATTATGCCATCTTGTTTGAGAGAAATGTGTGATGCTACAACTAATTGTGCCATCTTGTAGGAGATAAATTTGTGATGGTTGAACATATTATGCCATCTTGTTAGAGACAAATGTGTGATGCTTCAACTAATTGTGCCATCTTGTAGGAGATAAATTTGCTCCTTGCTTGAACTTATTATGCCATCTTGTTTGAGACAAATGTGTGATGCTAGAACTAATTGTGCCATCTTGTAGGAGATAAATTTGTGATGCTTGAACTTATTATGCCATCTTGTTAGAGACAAATGTGTGATGCTTCAACTAATTGTGCCATCTTGTAGGAGATAAATTTGTGATGCTTGAACTTATTATGCCATCTTGTTTCAGACAAATGTGTGATGCTTGAACTATTTGTGCCATCTTGTTTGAGAGAAATGTGAGCTGCTTGTACTAATTGTGCCATGTTGTTAGAGAAAACTTTGTGATGCTTGTACTAATTGTGTCATCTTGTTTAGATACACATGTATGATGCTTGAACTATTCGTGCCATGTTGTTAGAGACAAATGTGTGCTGCATGTACTAATTGTGCCATCTTGTTTGGGAGCTATGTGTGCTGCTTGTATTAATATTGTCATCTTATTTGAGAGAAAAGAGAGTTGGTTGATTTAATAGTGCCCTCTTGTTTGAGAGAATTGTGTGCTGGTTGAACTAATAGTGCCATCGCGGAGTGATAATGTTAATTGATTGAACTAATATTGGGATCTTATTTGAGATAAATGTGTGCTGGTTGCACTCATAATGTGTATTAATAAATGTGTAATGTTGGCATGTTCTGTGCTGGATGTGTGTACGCTTCCTATGCCCTTTTGCCCTCTTTTGCTTTTTTTGTGTGTATGCGCTAAAGGAGATTTTGTTTATGATGAGAATAACAAAATCGACGATGATGACGGTTGCCAGAAGTATCAGATGGCATGGCATGGATTTATAATCCACTGCAGCCCCATATCACTTGGCAATCAAATGAGTCAAATCTTTTAAATAAAAAAAAATATGTAATTGGCTGATACGCAGCATACACACAAATTGGCATATCATAAGGCAAAATGGGTGATAGGCATCGTACACACAATCAACGCATATTAAGGCAAAGAGAAGGCAATATAAGTTTAACCATCACCCATTTCTCTCAAACAAGATGACACTATTAGTTCAAGCATCACACATTTATCTCTAACAAGATGGCATAATATGTTCAAGCATCACACATTTCTCACCAACAATATGACAATATCAGTACAACCAAGAGTCGGAAAAATGGGTTTGTCGGATAATCGCTTAAAATATCGACGATGATGACGGTTGCCAGAGGTATCAGAAGGCATGACATGGATTTACAATCCACTGCAGCCCCATATCACTTGGCAATCAATTGAGTCAAATTTTTTAAATAAAAAGAAATATGTAATTGGCTGATACGCAGCATACACACAAATTGGCATATAAGAAGGCAAAATGGGTGATAGGCGTCGTACACACAATCAGCGCATATTAAGGCAAAGAGATGGCAATATAAGTTTAACCATCACCCATTTCTCTCAAACAAGATGACACTATTAGTTCAAGCAGCACACATTTATCTCTAACAACATGGCACAATTAGTTCAAGCAACACACATTTCTCTCAAACAATATGACAATATCACTACAACCGACAGTCGGAAAAGTGGGTTTGTCGGATAATCGCTTAAAATATCGACGATGATGACGATTGCCAGAAGTATCAGATGGCATGGCATGGATTTATAATCCACTGCACCCCCATACCCTTTTTGGCAATCAATTGAGTCAATTAAGTATTTAAATATACTAAGTTTTTAGTAATGGTTGAAATTCCCCGGCAATATCCGTTCAATTAGATAGCTCCGAATATTTTCAACTATGTATTTTTCATCTTGTATGATTGAGAGTGGTACTAGTAATTCACTTTAAATTGTACTTAACTTATTGTTATCATTGTGCCAACCAAACACCTTATTCCAGATGCGTCCATTCAAGAAACAAACAAAGCATCAAGCAAGAAAAAGTGTAGCTTTCGAAGGCTTCCCTAATATCGTAGCTTCACAGGAGGGTAATTCTGGGCAGCCAGCCCAAACGCATACCCGAACCCAGAATTGGTCAGAATTGATGGACTCAATTTTTTTGGCTTTGCTCACTGAAGAGCATGCATTGGGGAACTTCGTTAATGGGGCGTTCACCAGTGTAGCCTGGGTTCGAATCATATCTGCATTCAATGCAAGGACCAACTTGCATTTGAACAAAGAACAAATAAAAAATCGGCTTAAAGTTTTAAAGCGAACATTCATGCTTTATAACACTTTAGCCAACAAGAGTGGTTGGGGCTGGGACTTTATAAACAATATCCCGACCGCCGGTGATCTAGCTGACTGGGATGCAGTGATTGCGGTAAATTTAACCTACAATCATAAAGATTTTTGTAAATGCTCGCGTACTATTCACATAATTGACATTAGACATTCATTTAAATCTTTCTCCAGGATAATCCGGCATTCGCAAAATGTCGAGGTAGGCCATTTCCGGCTTATAAGGATCTGGCCTTCTTGACCGCGAAAACAACGGCCACTGGCCAATATGCTAATACTACTACAATGCATGGACCTCAAATTGTTGAAAGTTCATCCTCATCTTCCCCTGGTGAGGATGCTACTCTTATTGGGGAGCGAATGTCGACTTTCAATATCTCATCTAGTCCATTTGAAGCAGGATCTTCAGAAGCCCCTCAATATGCAAATACAAGGGGGACGCAATTCTCCGACTCTCAAACCCCTACTCCTGAAAACCCAACTGTCGGAGGTAGTGCAAGTGGTAGCGGTTCTGGGGGAAAACGTCCACGCTCACCAGATCCCACAAACCCTACACCCAAAACTACCACGACTGGAGGGGGACGGCGTCGCAAATCTGACGCCGGCCTTGTTGTAATCACTGAGATGGTTGAAATAGGCAGGCAAAAGCTAGAGCTTGCCCGTGAAATTTATCAGTCTGAAAAGTCGAGCAGACCAGTGATTCCAACCATCCAGGAGTGCATGGCCCGGTTGTATGCTATGCCATCTATTACTCCAGAAAGGGTGCTATATGCAGGCGAAGCCCTGAAAGAGCCAAATAATCGTCAATTCTTCATGTCCATGACAGACGACATAGCTGAAATGTGGGTTGACCGACAAGTCGCATTGCAAAATGTCAATTATAGGGGTCTCTTTCCTGGAATTTAGATTTCGTTTAAAATTGTTTATGCTTTCGTTTTCTTTATTTAGTCCGTTGGCATTCTATGTATTATGCTACGTAGACAATGTTTTCTTTATTTCGCATGATGGTTGATGTGTTTTGTAAATATTGACTTTATTAACAGTAATGTTTGAAGTTGTGTTGTATTTTATCCCCATATGTTGCGATTGTCAATGTTCAATATATATTGTACTTACAGCATAAATAGGTGATTCGAATGATGGTCATGTGTTAACCTCCACAATCAGTACCGTCTTACGAGACCTTTTAGATGATGACGATGACATATGGAATGATGTACTTGCAATGTTGATTCAGCAAGGTTATCTCACATTTACGGAAACCGTCGAAAAGCAACCGTGTCGTACCCGTCCATTTACAGGGCACCAGCTAATATGTGATATCTTGAATGGTCATCCTGATCGTGGGTACGACCAATTTAGAATGCCGACCACGACTTTCATTGCACTGCGCGATGAGCTACTCCGAAAGGGATTGGTACAGAACACACGCAATATGACAATTGAAGAACAGTTAGGAATATTTCTGTTTTGCATAGGACATGGGGTAGCTAATAGGGTCATGGCTGAAACATTTCAACATTCAGGTGAAACTATCAGTCGACATTTCAACAATGTCCTTCGGGCGATTGTAATGTTGAAAGACGATTACATTAAACTTCCGCCGAATAATCTTCCGGTACATTCTCGAATAAGAGATAATGCAAATTTTCATCCATTCAAGGTATGCATAATTTTATATTTGTGATTAAAGTTATTGGACATTTTGAAATGTTATTAATTCACTTACTATGTTTGATGTTTACTGTTAGAATGCAATTGGTGCGATTGATGGGACACATATTCCCGTGGTAGTGCGCAAGAGCAAGCAACCGAGATTCCGGAATCGCAAAGGATTTACTTCACAAAACATGATGGCTGCAGTATCCTTTGACCACAACTTTCTATTTGTCTGCACGGGTTGGGAGGGATCAGCAGCTGACATGCGAGTACTTCGATGGACTTGCGAAAGTGGAGGTTTCACGGTGCCTGAAGGTATATCACACATACTTAGTTTTCTTACATTATTTTAATCATTGTGAATATTACAAATGACATTGTACATGTTTCGTAAAATATATAGGCAAATATTATTTGGTAGATTCAGGCTATGCAAATACAGAAAGATTTCTTGCACCATATCGATCGGAGCGTTACCACATTAGCCAATTTGATGGAAACTCAGGGGTCCGCACTCATCGAAGTCCACGCGACCTATATAATCATCGACATGCTCAATTGAGAAATGTCGTGGAGAAAACATTTGGTATTTTAAAAAAACGGTTCAAGATTTTGACAGTTGCAACACCGTTTCCATATAGAGTTCAATGTCAGATTGCGATGGCATGTTGTGTTATACACAATTTCATTCGACGACACCAAGGTGCAGATGCTATCTTTAACGAAGAGTTGGAGGAAGAACCAACGAATTTAGGTGACGAGGATACGGGTGATAATGCTGGGAGTTCAGAATCACGGGGAGGCGACGACTTGCGCACATTTATAACAAACCAGTTATGGAATACTCGTACTTAGGAAAATTAAGGATTGTATTATACAAAAATTATGGAGTGTGCTGCTTGTATTAATATTGTCATCTTGTTTGAGAGGTATGTGTTCTACTTGTACTAATTGTGCCGGCTTGTTTGAGAGGTATGTGTGCTACTTGTACAAATTGTGTCGTCTTGTTTGAGAGGTATGTGTGCTGCTTGTATTAATATTGTCATCTTGTTTGAGAGGTATGTGTGCTGCTTGTACTAATTGTGCCGTCTTGTTTGGGAGCTATGTGTGCTGCTTGTATTAATATTGTCATTTTGTTTGAGAGGTATGTGTGCTGCTTGTAGTAATTGTGCCGTCTTGTTTGGGAGCTATGTGTGCTGCTTGTATTAATATAGTCATGTTGTTTGAGAGGTATGTGTGCTGCTTGTAGTAATTGTGCCATCTTGTTTGGGAGCTATGTGTGCTGCTTGTACTAATTGTAGCCGTCTTGTTTGAGAGGTATGTGTGCTGCTTGTATTAATATTGTCATATTATTTGAGAGGTATGTGTGCTGCTTGTACTAATTGTGCCGTCTTGTTTGGGAGCTATGTGTGCTGCTTGTATTAATATAGTCATCTTGTTTGTGAGGTATGTGTGCTGCTTGTACTAATTGTAGCCGTCTTGTTTGAGAGGTATGTGTGCTGCTTGTACTAATATTGTTATCTTGATTGAGAGGAATGTGTCAAGCTTGTAGGAGATAAATGGATTTTGGTTCATATAATTGTGCCATCTTGTTTGAGAGAAATGGGTTTGCAAATTTTATTAAATTTTTTTCATTTTAAAAATATATAAAATTAAATTGTTAATTTTATATAATTTTATAAAAATATATAAAATATTTAAAAAAGAAATAAAATATTTAATTCTTTTAATATTTATTAATATTATAAAGAGTAAATTAGTAAATAAAAATATTTAATCCTTCAATTCTTCTTATTCCGCTATTCACAACCAAACACAAATTTCTCTTATTCGTCTTATTCTTCTTATTCCTTTTTAACTTACCAAACACAATTTCTCTTAAACCCGGTATTACTCTTAAACCGAACCAAACGCAAATTTACTCTAGTTCCAACTTAAACCACAATTTATACCTATCCCCGTTATAACTAAAACCCGGCTAAACCCGAACCAAACGAAGCCTAGAAGGGGGGGGGGGGGGGGGGGAGGGAGAAAGTAAAGAGGGAGAGGAGTGATTGGGTTTTAGAAAAAATATGGAACTATCGAAACTTTTAAATTTAAATCATTTATGTTTTTTTTTTTTTTAAAAAAAAGAATTTTGATAATCTATTTATTTTTAAAAACTTTATACATAGAGAGATAAATGTTTTTTGTTTTAAAAAAAAAAAAGAATTTTGATGCTCTATTTATTTTTAAAAACTTTATACATAGAGAGATAAATGAGCGGTAACATTATTAATAACAAACGAATTTTGTTGTCATCCATTTGTTTTTGATAATGGAGCTTTCAAATCGATGATCAGTATTGTTGAATATTGATCCGGAACGATCAAAATTCTTGATAAGTTTCAACCATTGAGAATAGGGAGAGCCGGTTACAACTACTCCGGATAAGTCTCAACTATTGAAAATAAGGCGGAGACAGTTACAACTACTCCGGATAAGTCTCAACTATTGAGAATAAGACGGAGACAGTTACAACTACTTCGGTTAGGATAAGGATCGAGATAGTTTTAAATGGATCGGATTGTAAAACCAAAATAGATCAAGCCAATTTGGTTAAGAATAAAATTGTTATTTTTCTTATCTTTTGTAAGCCTAAGGGCTATAAATAGGGGGCTATTGGCTCTTGTAAAGACATTCCAGTTAAAGAGTAAAAATAGAAAATTCTTCCACCGAAAAATATATTCTTCGTTTTTTCTCTCATCCGGTTTCAGATATCCATCGGGGAGGCGCTGCGACATTGCCTCCTCCTCTGACGGATCAAGTGGTATCAGAGCGTCGGGGAGGCGCTGCGACATTGCCTCCTCCTCTGACGGATCAAGTGGTATCAGAGCGTCAGATCCTGGCGTATATGGTGCGAATCAAAAGCGTCTACAAAACTTTTATATGGTGCGAATCAGAAGCGTCTTATGGAAGTAAAGAGGGAGATGAGTGATTGGGTTTTAGAAAAAATATGGAACTATCGAACCTTTTAAATTTAAATCATTTATGTTTTTTTTTTTTAAAAAAAAGAATTTTGATGCTCTATTTATTTTTAAAAACTTTGTACATGGAGAGATAAATGAGCTGTAACATTATTGACAACAAACGAATTTTGTTGTCATCCATTTGTTTTTGATAATGAAGCTTTCAAATCGACGATCAGTATTGTTGAATATTGATCCGGGACAATCAAAATTCTTGATAAGTTTCAACCATTGAGAATAGGGAGAGGCGGTTACAACTATTCCGGATAAGTTTCAATTATTGAGAATAAGGCGGAGGCAGTTACAACTACTTCGGTTAGGATAAGGATCGAGATAGCTTTAGATGGATCGGGTTGTAAAACCAAATTGGATAAATCCAATTTGGTTAAGAATAAAATTGTTATTTTTCTTTTCTTTTGTAAGCCTAAGGGCTATAAATAGGGGTCTATTGGCTCTTGTAAAGGCATTCCAGTTAAAGAGTAAAAATAGAAAACTCTTCCACCTAAAAATATATTCTTCGTTTTTTCTCTCATCCGGTTTCAGATATCCATCGGGGAGGCGCTGCGACATTGCCTCCTCCTCCGACGGATCAAGTGGTATCAGAGCGCCAGATCCTGGCGTATGGTGCGAACTAGAAGCGTCTAAAAAACTACCAGCGAACAACTCTCCGTCCTCGACATCTTCCGCAGGCCATTGACGAGGAAAACGAAGAGCCCACCTACCATGTCCGCAGACGAGCATACAGCGACACCGGCCGACCTTGTCGCCAAAGTTGCGACGTTATCTGACGACATGAAAACCGTCTTAGATTGGATCAAGGCCCGATCTGCAGCACTATCGGCAATACCGGTGGAGAAGAGCGATCGACTCTCAGGAACTCCTCCAAAGGCGCATGTGACGCCGATGAAGGGCGTTGCCGAGGGTACCTCGGGTGCGCGAGACGACGACGACTCTGACGCGGATGGAAGCATCGCTCCGTCGCTTGTAGAAGGAAGGTCACAACCGTTCAAGGTTGTGGCCAAGATTGAGATCCCCAACTACGACGACACTATCGACGCTGAAAAATTGGACGCCTGGCTCGACCAACTGGAGACGTACTTCGACCTCTACAACTATAGTAGCGCGAACAAGGTAATTTTTGCAAAACTAAAACTTGTAGGTCATGCATTGACACGGTGGAAGGCCATTCTCCAAACTTCCACCAATGAGGATTTTACCTAGAGTCAGTTTAAACGATTGATCCGCCAGGAATTCTACCTTATGGAGTATGAAGAAGAGCGATGGAAGCGTTGGTATGTCCTGTGCCAAAGGCGCGACCAGACTGTGCAGGACTACACCACCGACTTCCGGCGCCAAGTATTGGCGCTTGGCATCTCCATTGATGATCCACATATTTTTCGCAAATTCACTGCCGCCCTGCAAGAGCGTATCAATGATGAGCTCCGCCTCTTCGATGTTCGTGATATCGCCTTGGCAAGCCAAACAGTCATGGCGATCGAGCGGACGAATAAACTGTCTCGTGGGGAGAAGCCATATAGGGAGTCTGCCGAGGGCTTCAAAATGGCTAAAAAAAAAGGCTCTAAAAAGAAGGGTCCCTCTGATCCTGATTTGTACCGTGATCATTGTAAAATCACAGGACATGTCAAGGATCAATGTTGGAAGCTCCATCCAGAGTTGAGACCGAAGAAGAAGGACGATCGTGGCAGACGCACAACAGCAACAACAACGACGGCAGCATCGACAAGTGATGCTCCTACCTTAATCGGACGGATTGATCAAGCGGACACTAGTTTGTCTCTGATGGCTATGCCGAAGGAGACAAGCCTGTGCCCGTCAAATCCGACTGATAAGAGAGAGAAGTTGTTCACTTTCCGAGTTCAAGTCAAGAATGAGGTGATCGATGCTATTATCGATCCCGGCCGCCAAAAGAACTTGATCTCAGAGAACCTAGTTCAAAAACTAAGTTTGTCGACTACACCACACCTACACCCATATCCATTGGGGTGGATCAACAGCAATATCGAGATGAAGATCGATCGCCAGTGCAAGGTGAAGTTTGCAGTGACTGGCATCTATATCGATGAAATGGTGTGCGAGGTTGTGTCGCTGAACATTTGCAACATCATCTTTGGCAGTCCCTACCTATGGGACCGCGACGCTATCTTCTTCCGTCGCCCTCAGTAATATCAATTCATTAAGGATGGACAAAAGTTTTTGTTCACCATAGAGCCACTGTCAACAGCAACTGTAGACCTGGTAACCGCTTGCCAGGCCAAGAGGATGATCAATGCCTGTCAAAAGTTTGCCTTACTGGTCATTCGGCTAGTTGAATCGGAGGAGGCAAACAACAAGGTATTGAGCCTAGCATGCAAAGAGAGAACGGACGACGTCGCCAGGCTGATAGGCGAGCATCAGGATCTGTTCCAAGAAGTCCAGGGACTGCCACCAAAGTGAACCGTAGAACATGAGATCCAATTGATCAGCGACGCTCCGTTACCGAATCTCGGCATGTACCGAAACTCGGTAATGGAGAATGAGGAGATAAAGCGACAAGTGACCGAGTTACTCGAAAGTGGTGCTATCAAATCGAGTAGCTCCCCCTGTGGCTCCCCGATCGTGTTGGTGCCAAAGAAAGATGGCGGGTGGCGAATGTGTATCGACTACCGCGCCCTCAACAAAATCACCATCAAGAATCGGTACCCCTTGCCGCGGATCGATGATCTCTTGGACCAATTGAAGCATGCTCGCTACTTCACCAAACTGGACCTGAAGTCAGGCTATCATCAGGTTCGAGTCCGAGAGGATGACACTTGGAATATCGCATTCAAGATGCGACAAGGCCTGTTTGAATGGCTCGTCATGCCGTTCGGCCTTTGCAACGCACCGGCCACTTTTATGAGGCTGATGAACGACGTTCTACGCCCCTTTCTTGATGATTTCGTGATCGTCTACCTTGATGACATCCTCATCTATAGTCCATCGTGGGAGGAGCATCTGCCCCATGTCGAGAAGATTTTCATACTGCTCGAGGAACACCAACTCCGGTTAAACCCTAAAAAGTGTGAGTTTGGCAAGCAAAGCCTGGTGTATCTCGGGTTCGTGGTGGGCGGCGACGAGCTTCAGATCGACCCAGACAAGGTCATGGCCATCAAGGAGTGGCCTCGGCCCAAAAATGTGACGGAAGTGCGGAGCTTCATGGGCATGTCAATATGTCCGAAAGTTTATCCGGCATTTTTCTGTCCTAGCTGCCCCTCTACATGCACTAACAAAAGCCAACCAAAAATTCGAATAGGGTTCAAAACATGAGGACACATTTCGACTTTTGCAACGGAAGATATGCGAGGCGCCTGTCCTTGCCCTACCAAATTTGCAACGACCTTTTGAGTTGGAGGCAGACGCGTCGGGATATGCTATGGGGGTTGTCTTGATGCAAGACGGTCTGCCTGTGGCATACTACTCCGAGATGTTTCAATGAGCTCAAAAGAACTACCCGACTTATGACAAGGAACTCTTGGCACTACACCAGGCAGTAAAGCATTGGCGAATCTACCTCCTAGGCAAGGAGACAGTGGTGCACACAGACCATCGCCCACTACAATATCTCCAAACGCAATCCAAATTGCAACAGGCACGGTACATGAAGTAGATGACGTACTTGCAGCAGTTCAATCTGGTGATCAAGTACAAGAAAGGTGCTCGCAACAAACTGGCTGATATGCTATCACGACAACCGGTGGCAGCACTTTGCTTGACGGCATTAATGTAGATTCAGCCAAATTTTCATGACTATGTCAGTTTGTATGCAGAAGACTCAGATTTTCGAGTGGCGCTGGCCGACATCGAAGCAGGACAACCTACCGAGTTTGCCTTGTAAGGAGGTCTACTGTACAAAGGTACACTACTATGTGTGCCTAGAGATGGTAATCGAGCACGGTGGATCCGAGAAGCCCATACCTCGAAGGTGGCAGGTCACTTTGGGGCGAACAAAACCTTGCAGAATCTCCAGTGCTATGTCTATTGGCCTCACATGCAAAACGATGTGACACGATTTGTGAAGGTATGCGTTTTGTGCTGCACATCCAAACCCGCTAATCGAAAGACGGGCCTCTACACTCCTCTTCCGGTGCCAACTTGTCCTTGGAAAAGTATCTCCATAGACTTCTTAGGAGGCCTTCCAAGGACCCGACGGGAACACGACTATCTTTATGTGGTGGTCGATCGGTTCTCCAAAATGATAGCACTTGTGGCGTGCAAGAAGACAATCACCGGCGAGGAAACAGCTCGGCTATTCTTCCAACACGTTTGGACACATTTTGGGCTACCAAGCTCAATTGTATCTGACCATGATAGCTATTTTCTAAGCAACTTTTGGCGGTCCTTGTGGTCCATGATGGACACAAAGCTACAACGGAGTACGGCTTTCCATCCTCAAACCGATGGGCAAACAGAAGTGGTCAACCGGACAGTTGTACATCTGCTGCGAGGATATAACACTAGATATCCCAAGACTTGGGACGAGAGCCTTCCGTACCTGCAGTTCGCCTTCAATCGAGCTATACACAGTTCCACTGGCAAATCTCCCTTTGAGGTGTGCTTAGGTTACTTACCCCCCAGCCCTTTCGACTTGTCGTTCACGGTCGAGCAACCGCGGACCACCAAGGAAGAAGGTGAAATGGCGAAGGCACAACGATTCTTAGAGGGTATTCAGAAAGTGCATAACGAAGTGGAACGACAGCTGCAAAAATCTCAGCAGAAGTATAAAGAACAATATGACCGACATCGGGTGAAAGGCGACTTCCAAGAGGGTGATCTAGTCTGGCTTCATCTCAGCAAAGAGCGCTTGAAAGGCGAGGGTAAGAAGCTTAAGCCCATCCGTTATGGACCTTTCAAGATCATGCGCAAGATTGGTGAGAATGCGTGTCAACTAGAGCTGCCCGCATACATGAACATGTATTCGGTCGTCAATATCGAAAATCTAAAGTCCTTCGAGCCGTCAATGCTAGACGATGAGCCCGGAGAAGTACTGCCACCCATGGAGGATCTCATGGTAGAACGTGAAGAGCAGCTAGCTGATGATACTATTCTGGAATACAAGGTCACAATGACACGCAAATGTGAACGTGAAGCCTTCCGTATTGGACGGAAAGGTCAAAAGCCAAGTGCCGCTAAGTGGTTCACAAGGGAAGCTGAAGAAACCCAATTTCCTTGCTTGCAGTTCTAGATCCAGCAGGTGCTGGTTCCTCTCAAAATTTGGGGAGCCATGATCCGGGACGATCAAAATTCTAGATAAGTTTCAACCATTGAGAATAGGGAGATGCGGTTACAACTACTCCGGATAAGTCTCAACCATTGAGGATAAGGCGGAGGCAGTTACAACTACTTCGGTTAGGATAAAGATTGAGATAATTTTAGATGGATCGGATTGTAAAACCAAATTGGATAAAGCCAATTTGGTTAAGAATAAAATTATTGTTTTTTTTTTAATCTTTTGTAAGCCTAAGGGCTATAAATAGGGGTCTATTGGCTCTTGTAAAGACATTCCAGTTAGAAAAAAAAATAGAAAACTCTTCCACCTAAAAATATATTCTTCGTTTTTTCTCTCATCCGGTTTCAGATATCCATCGGGGAGGCGCTGCGACATTGCCTCCTCCTCCGACGGATCAAATATGATCTAAACTATTTAATCTATCTGAAAAATAAATTTCAAATTTTTTTAATATCATTGATCTAATGATCAAAGGGTTGCTATATTTATATTAGAAAATTTGCTAAAATTTAGAAAATTGATTTACAGTAGGATTCAAGTATCGTCTCTATATATATGTGTCATTTGGTTAATGTAATCAGATTTTATAAAAGTTTTGAGAATTGAATAATACCATTAAGTATTTGTCGAAGAATTGGTTCTTCATGTATTTCTCTTTTCTCCTTGTGTCTTTTCATCTTACCACGAGGTTTGTATCGGTCTGTGTCAGTTGGTATCATAGCTAGTTGAACCTTAGAGCAGTGCCTTCGCAAGACATGGCTGGCGGTCGAAGGAGGAACTAAAATGCGAACTAGGACGTTGCGATTCAAGGACACAACGTTGGTGGGCGCAACTCTGGCATTGTAAACGACGACGAGCATGCAAGCGTTGGGGCTCGAGGTCAGCGAGATCTTCGTGATATCGACATTGAAGAATTGAGAAAACAGATTTAGGGCATGACCATGTGTCTAGCGTTGGTCGAAACTCAGGGCCAAAAAGACGACGACCTTGATTCAGAGTCTTCTAGCTTTGATAACCCCTGCCTTGGTCGCACTCCCCAGAGAGATGCGTCCGTGCAGGGTCGTGATACGGGTCTCATTGGTCGTGTAGATCGGTGAGTCGATTTCAAATATCAAAATGGAACTTCCGAAATATTCAAGAGGTCTACAAACGAAAGGCTTCATAGACTCCAATAATAAGATCAAGCGCATCTTTCAAAACAAGGATGTACCCGAGGATAAGAAGGTAAAACTTGTTGCCCTAAAACTCAATAAACGAACTTCTACATGGTGAAAACAGTTAAAGAATACTCGTACCTGAAGGAGAAAATTGAAAATCACTAATTCGAAACACATGAAGAAAAAGATACGAAAGCGATTTCTTTCCTTCAATTACACCTTGGCCTTATACCAACAATTTCAAAAATTAAGTCAAGGAAGTTAGCGGATCATTTTATTAAATTAGTTCATACATGTCGCGGGAATTGAATTGTGTCATCAATTCATGTTACTTTCAGAATTCTATCCATGCCATGAAAATATTTGAGTTGGTCTTAAGGATGAGATCTTTGCAGCAGAAGCTTAAATAACGTAGTAAAAAAAAATTATTTTTAAATTTTTAAAAATTTTATTTTATTTTTTTAAAGGAGATTAATTCGAGAATTAAGAGTTGAAATGAAGGGCGAGTTCTTTTCGACCCGGAGAGAATAATGCGGCTAGTTTAGGATTAAAGTTTCGAAAAAAACACCACTCAACTAACCTAAATCGAATATTTTGTTGAGTTCGACGGTGTGATATCTTTGATGGTGTCACTTGGCTCTTGCTGCTAACGATCGATTCTTTCTAGATCGTTTAATACCACTCGGTTCTTTGTAGTCGCGGTCGGCTCTCAGTTCCCGAGGAATGATTCTTGGCTCTCGATTCTCTAATGTCGACTCTTGGCTCTGTCAGTTCCTAAGGAATGATTCTTGGCTCTCGGTTCTCTAATGTCGACTCTTGGCTCTTTGTAGCTGCTCGGATTTCGGTTCACTCTGCATCGCCTGGTGTAACTCATTTGTTATAATCTTCGTTTTTAATATTCAGGATATTTTTGAAAAGTTTTATATTTTTTTTATTTTGAGTCTGATTATTTGGCTATTTTAAATCTGACTAGATTTAGAAATATATTTAAATTAGAAAAGTTGTTAATTTTTAGAAATTTAATTTATATTAGAATTCAAGCATCAGTTTTGATAATTAAATAATACTATTTAGTATTTGTTGAAGAACTTGGTTCTTGGTATATCTCTCTTTTCTCCTTATATTTTTTTACCTTAACACGCGGATTTTATCAGTTTACGACACATATTCAATATAATTTTTAGGTGAATATAATAAATACTTTACTATAATTACGTAAAATAGTTAACTAAATCCTATGCTGACCAGCCTCACGAAAATTGTATAAGCATATTTATATATTTACATTTTTACGAGATAAAAAATTTCTACAAATATCTAAATACCAAAAAAAAACTCTTATATTTAAGAAATGCAAACATGCAGGAAGGTTCCCACATCTTTCTCCCATTTTCTTGGTTGGTCGGAATAGATTAAGTTTTATCTTATTTTTTATCATTGGCTATCATTAGATGATCGAAATAGAGAAAAAGAAGAAAAAGAACTTCACCTTCTACTCTAATTTCTTAGCGATAGCGGATTGAAGCAAATTCGGAAAGGATAACTATCTTTTTTGAGTTAATTTTATACAATTATCTGTAAATATATCGAATAGCAGATATATTCTTACAAAGTTTAACTTTTCATATTTATCTCTTCAAAAATCTTAAGCTTCGTTTGGTAGTGGGATAAGAGAGAACCGGTTGTTCCAGGAATAAGTATAAAGTTAGAAACTAGCTGAAACTATTATAAAAAAGTGTCTGGTTTGGTATTAGATTAGTTTCAGAGATAAAAAAAATGGTGTTTGGTTTGATAATGTGGAGTAAGAGGAATAAAGAGTATTAGTTGTATGAAATGACGAAATTACCCTCAATCATAATAATTTTTTAAAACAAATAAAATTTTTATTTGTATGATTTTAAATATTTAATTTAAAATATTTATTAAAAAAAATTTATTAAAATTTATATTTTACTTGTATATAAAAAAAATTATTAAAAAATTTTAAAATTTTGAAATTTTATAAATTTTTAAAATTTATAAAATAAAAAAATTTTAAATTTTATAAATTTAAATATCTTTAAATTTAAATTTTTTAAATTTTTTTTTTTTAAAAAAAAGAGGTGGGCAAGTCGGGCTGTGCCCCCCTGCCCCCTCACCCCTGACCCCTTTCTGTTTGGAGATTAAAGGAAATATTCTTTTAATTTCCAAACTAAACATCTTCTAAGTTGTTTATATATATTCAAAATATAAGTGAAATATAAATTTTGTTTTTATAAATATATTTTTGTAAAAAATTCAAATATTAAAAAAATATTTATAGTTAAGTATAATATCTGAAAGGATTAAAAAATAAATTTATCTTACTCACTAACGACGGTTAAATATTTAATCTATGATTAACTTTAGTTTTTTATTGGATATTGACGGTAGAAATATATATAAACAACTTAAAATATTTTAAAAAATAAATATAAAAAATTAAATTTTGTTTGAATATATCTACTATTCAATATATTTATAATAACATGTATAAAATTATTATTATTATTATTTTTAATTTTTTATTTTTACCGCTCACTTGCTGATCCATCCACTGCGGATTGGGGCGGGAGCTCCACCAATCCGGATCCATTTGGATCCCTACTCGGTTCTATCCGGATCCGATCCGTTACCGCGGACCCTCCCCCAAAAGCAGCAGCAGCAGTGGAGAAGGAAAATGATAAAGCAAAACTCATTCCCAGTGCTTTTCGGCGTCGCGGAGAGGTACGGATTTTAGCATAATCACCACAACCGATTCAGCAAATGATTTGAGAGGGAACTGTTTTAGATCTTCGATTCCTTGCTAATTGACTCTCTCTCTCTCTCTCTCTCTGATCTACATTATTTCTGCTTCTGCTAAAAACAGCAGTAGGAAAATCTGTTAGATTTTGAGCCTCCAAAACAGAAGCTGCAATTCGGTGCTTGTGATTTTGCTGCAGAAAGAAGCCGTCGGGGGTCAAACTGGTCCTTAAAGTTGAGATATTTTTCTTGTTTTGGTGCTGCAGATTCGAAATTTAAACATATTTATTTAAACCGGTAGTATTATCAACTTGGAAAATTTGCACAATTTAGGCCCAGTTTGGGTGCATGAACATCTTGTCTGGTATATCTCTTTGATTTGCTTAAAAAGTATGTAGTATTTGGTAGATGAAGAGTTGATCAAATGCCTAGAATGAATACCATATTCGACCTTCAAGATAAATCGCAAAATCATGGATATCGGGACCTTTCAAGGAGCAAAAATCAAACTCCTAATTTTCAATCACACACTGCTTTTAATGAATCTCTTTGTAAGCTATTGCCCGGCTAAGATTTCAAGCAAATGGATCTGATTTAGGATATGAATCTTCCTTCTAGCTTTTTATCTCGGTAGTTTGTTGTGTTTCTGGCTAAGATTATGGTTCAGGATATCAAAATTATAGACAGATACATAGAGGTTGAAGTGGTGATATATCGCGCCTTTCTGTTTTGGGTTATAGCAGGTATTGTGTCGCATGACGTGTAGAGCATGAACTTCATCTAATAACCGTTTAGAATCTCGTATAGTGTTTTTTTGTCGGTCATAGTTTTGTGTTGGATTTTGCTCAGCCCAATTTGTGCCTTTTTGCATTACAATCTTCTCATATAGTTTCAAGCTGGAGTTTCGCTGACTGTTTTCCCATATCGTACGCATATAGTCTTTTCATAACATTGTTACGAATCACAACATATATATGAGGTTAACTCATAATTATTGTTTCTCACCTAGCATTACTGCTTTCCTCTTATTCTTTCTCGTTGATTTCGCCTAAATTTATCGAACCTTCATGTTTGAACACTAATTGCAGGACCATATAGGTGCAGTAGCCAGCTCTGTTGTTATAAGCTTGATTCAGTTGGCTGCACGATGTCCTACGAGATTAGCGAAATCAAAAGTGAAGTTCTTTGCTCACTCTGCTTAATTTAAGAAATTCTACATATTGCTTAGTTTAACATATCCTGAATTTAACATATCCTTTTTCTATTATTTTCTAAGAAAGCTCTGACAAAATCCGTATGCTGGACTTTGCAATTCTCTTCCATCATGCGTGTTCGTTTTCATTCAAGTGCATCATGTAAAGCTTGTTAGCTTGCTTTTTGGCTTTTTGTCTCTCAGAGATGTTGTAACCTGTTGTTATATTCATCCACACAGATATGTTGCAACTTTGTAAGTAACATGAGTTTCGCTCTCTAGTTTTATGAGTTTGAGATAAATACATATATTCATCTGTAGATATATATCATTGAGAAATTTAATTTCTTACATATATACAGTTGTGCTTCTAAAAATCTCTTCCTTATAGACGGCCAACTTCAGCTGCTAAATTGTTAGGCTATTTATATAAAATTCTACGCTTCTGAGCGGATAGATGATTTTGCAGATATGTGTATGTGTATGTCTTACTGACCCTACTCGCTTCTTTTGTCCCCTTTGGAATACATTTTTTCGTGGATTGATACACTGTTTTGGATGATTTGAACTAAATATAGTGTTCATTGGGCTCAATCATTTATTTGAAATCACCATATTTTGTCTTCCTCTATATTGATCGATAAACAAAATTTCCACTAATGGATGGCCATCTTCGCGATAGGCTCGACACGATCAAACCCGACTTTAGATTACTTTTTTTTTTTACCGAGCGGCCATCTTCGTGATAGGCTCGACACGGTCGAAACATGACGATTCAAACTAGACCGTTCTTTTTGGTGCGATCGAGCAACCATCTTCGTGATAGGCCCGACACGATCAAACCCGCACAAAAAAAAGAAGAAGATTGAAATAAATAAATAAATAAAAATAAAATAAAACAATTATAAAAATAATAAAACAAGTGTTGTTTCAAACCGCCATCTTCGTGATAGGCACCGATTGAGCCAATCGCCATCTTCGTGATAGGCACGGCTCGACTCGATTAAACCGCCATCTTTGTGATAGGCACCAATTGAGCCAATCGCCATCTTCGTGATAGGCAAGGCTCGACTCGACCAAATCGCCATCTTCGTGATAGGCAAGGCTCGACTCGACCAAACCGGCATCTTCGTGATAGGCACCGATCGAGCCAATCGCTATCTTCGTGATAAGCACGGCTCGACTCAATCAAACTGCCATCTTCGTGATAGGCACCGATCGAGCCAATTGCCATCTTCGTGATAGGCACGACTCGACTCGATCAAACCGCCATCTTCGTGATAGGCACCGATCGAGCCAATCGTCATCTTCGTGATAGGCACGGCTCGACTTGATCAAACCGCCATCTTCGTGATAGGCACCGATCGAGCCAATCACCATCTTCGCGATAGGCACACTCGACTCGATTAAACCGTCATTTTCGTGTTAGACACCGGTCGAGTCAATCGCCATCTTCGTGATAGGCACGGCTCAACTCGATCAAACCGCCATCTTCGTGATAGGCATCGGTCGAGCCAATCGCCATCTTTGTGATAGGCACGGCTCGACTTAATTCGATTTAAATCAGATTCCCAACTACACCCAATATAGATATGATTTAAAACGAAATACAGTTGAGATAAATAATTCAAACTGAACCACTTGAGATTCTAGCTGAACCGAATTAAACCACAAACCGGTTCGACTTAAATTGAACCTATGCCGGTTTGACCGAAACCGAGTTATAAAGGAATTAATTTGAACAAACCGATCCAACCCGATCTGAGCCGCTGGAGGATCATGATTAAACTGAGCCAAACTATAGGCCGGTCCAACCCAAGCTGAACTACATAAGTTTCAACCCAAACTGAATCATATGAGTTTCGAGCTCAAATCAAACACAAAAGGTTCAAACCAGTTCATTTTGACCTGAACAAAGGTTCAAACCAAACTCCAAGGATGAACCGAATCAATTAAATCAACTCCACTTGAACTAAAGATCAAAAGTTCAAATCGAGTTGAATTCAATCGGCTAAGTCAATTTCATCGACTCGCAAGCCAAACCCAAATTGACCGCCAAGTCGTTAAACTGAGCAAATCAACTTAATTGATCGCCAAGTCGTTAAACTGAGCAACTTAATTGACCGCCAAGTTTATAAACCGAGCGCTTATGTACAGTGGAGGTATGTCCCTGCTTAAGCCATGTACACAGCAAATTATATTAATAATTTTTTATTCTTTCACGCTTTTGTCTATTTCATCATCAGCATTCATTTTTGGTCTCTTAATCGAGGGTCTCTTAACACTGTAAGTGTGGGGTAATTAATAGCACATTCTTGAGTCTGCTGGAAGCTATGAGCCTACAAACCTGATTTGAAATAAAAAATCCAAACAAACTCGATCTGTATCATGAATGACCGCTCATCACGGGTCGGTTCGTTCGTGGCGGCAGACACTTCGATCAAGCTAGAGTGGGGGGAGGGATAGGCAGAGATGACGATAGGTTGAGAGAGAGAGAGGGGATGGAAAAGCACAATAACCCATATAAACCCATGCGAAAAAATATTCATGTGAACGTATTTTTTATCAATATTAATTTAAATTTCACGATGAAGCTGATGTGGCTCAACGACAGAATGCGTTTGGTTTCTCCTTTAGTATAGAGTTTAATGATAGTCTTTTGATTATTGAGATAGCTCACAGTTGAGGAAAATGTTATTTCTATACTCTAAAAGATAAAAGTGACTAGGAAGTCCTAAGAAGTTGGTTTCTACAGCTCAGTATACTAGGCAAAATGCACGTACAAAGGAAGTGATGTCAGCTGCAAGTATTTGGTAGAACTCACTTGGTTCTCAATAAAAATATGGTGGTAAATATGGATTTTTTACCTCCTGAAGGCGTATTTTCAATCATATTGAGTATAAATGAAATTGCTGTTGTTGATGAGATCTATCTCTGTTCATTCTCATAATTCTAACTCATGCAGTGATGGTGGGCTTATACTCGAAGAATAACTGCTATAGCAAATCTTACTACATTGCTTTTTGTTTTTTGAGTGTCCCGAAATCTGCTCCAAATTGCTTCTTATTTTTGCATTTATGTTCCTTGTTACATTTTTAAGTTCAAATAATTTGTTTCTGAAGTTGAATCTCATAACTTTGGTGAGTGTTATGGTATTTGATGCAGAAATTGGCATAGGACTAACAGGATTTGGAATCCTATTCTCGTTCCTGGCTGTTATTCTCTTTTTTGACAGGGGGTTGCTGGCTCTTGGTAATGTAAGATACCGAATCATTGCCTTTTATCATTTTTTATTTTTTTTTTTTTTATTTTTTTTTTTTTTTGAATGAAGTCATTTTTTGGGGAATTCAACTATAACCATTATTTCTCCTGTTAGATATTTTTCTTGTCAGGAGTAGGCCTTTTGCTTGGGTGGCGATCTATGTTTCAGCTTTTCACAAAGAAAGCAAATCTTAAGGTACTTTGTGCAATATTATCAACAATAGTAAACTAATTATGAATACTAAATTTCCCTTTGTCTTTGTATTCCGTTCCCCTTTATGTAAGTTACTATATTTTGTGGATAACACCATCTATGGCCGTTAAATTGACGACGATATGAACTGCCTAAATAAAAATTCTTGAACGGCGAACAACCAAAGTATTCACTACATCAAACAATTTCCATTAATGAAACCATGTAAATCTATCGGATAGTCAAAAATACACGTCTGACGAAATGGTTGGTTCAAAATACAGACAGATTTCAGATTAAGTGATTTTTAAGTCTGATTCAATCCAAAAATGATCCCAAACTCATATCTAACCGTTTATTCATCAAATTGAAGTCAAATCTTAAGGGTTACACAAGAGTACAACCATATCATGCGCACTAGCCGGCAAGCATCAATTCAATTTCTTTCACTATTTAGATACAAGAATGTTAGACAATCGGATTCAGATCACAGCGAGAAAGATGGGATCTTGTTGAGACTGTCCGTGTCAGGGTTTACACAAAGATCTTTTTGGCTTTTTTTGGGGCGGCTCATTATGGTCTCACTGTCCTCTTTGGTGCATCATATGGCCAAGTAGCCTTTTGCATCAATGCACTTAATTTCATTTGTACTTTGTATTTACACTTTTTTTTTTTCCAGATATTGTCCTGTATAGTTAATTGCACTTAATCTCGTTAGTACTTTGTACCCCCTAAATCCCCGAGTGCTATTGTGTTAAACGTGAAAAGCAAATTACATATATACCATTCAACCATATAGAAACTCCTCCTTATTCTGCTGCAGGGCTCTCTTCCTTTCTGTGTTGGACTCTTTCTCATATTCGTGCGCTGGCCCATACTCGGCATCATAATAGAAATCTATGGTTCGATAGTTCTCTTCAGGTTATTGTTCTCTTCATCAACATATCAAATACTTATTATATGCTTTGTTGGTTACTATCATCTTGACTTTTTTCTTTCTTTATGAGTTTTCTCTCAAGCAGTGGCTTTGGGCCTTCGATCGCGGCTTTTCTCTATCACATTCCAGTAGTTGGATGGCTTTTTGGGTACCCCTTTAAGGTATGACAAGAGCCATTAGCTTCTTGGGGTAGTACAAAATATATATACTGATTCCTCCTAAATTGATTCGTTGCTGCTTTCGTTCGCTGTTTATATCTATCGCAGTTGTTCGATCAATTGAGGCGTCTACTCGGTTGAATGAAGACTCTTGTGTCTTTTTATTTTCTTCGCAAAATGAAGATCGCTACGCCGTTTTAAACAGAAGAAATGTTGCACATTTTTGGCTTCAGAGTGTAGCTATTCTATTAGATGGGCTTTGAACTGTGACAGAGCAAGGAATTGTTTGAGAATCATGCTTGTATATTTCTTGAACATGAGATTGAACTGATGTACAAAAGGAATCATTTCTTTTCTGCCTGCAAATGCGAGTTTATTTCTGGGGATTTTTTTTTGTTTTGTTTTTTTATTTTTTTGATGTTGATTTCAGCCATATTTGTATGTAGTGGTTTACCGGCGTAGCGAACATAAGCCTTTTGTAGTATATACTCAGCATATCATGAATTCCTTAGATTCTTTTGCATGGGTACTAATAATGTGATCAATAGTTGCTTAATCTAAGATTCGGCTAGCTAATGAATGCTTGATGATGGTGAGAGAGCATGAGTTTCTCCCTTTCCTTTTAAAATAAGAAAAAGAAGAAGAAGAAAACTGTGGGCTTAGTCTTAAACAGTTGTGATTTGATCATGTTTTGATTGGATTGGAAAATAGGCTGCTCCACCAACCCTTAACTACTGAGGATTTTACCATCAAAGGATTTAAATGTTAAATGTGCTTACCTCCTTATAATTCGTGCTTCTCCAATTAAATACCGCCATATGTGTTTATTTATAAATACAACATTTATACCGATCCAACCAACTAGTAAGTAATAATAACTCGTTAAGCTCAAACCACCAACATAAAATGACTCGTTAAACTCAAACCATCAACATAAAATACTTAAGCCTATTTATTATTACTTAAATCTATAATTTATTATATTTTCAATCACAATTCCATTTGCTCCAATGTGGAATTATTAGTGTCAGACTCCTCCCGCTTATACCCTAATATAATCATTGTTGAACTAATCACACAGCCTAAAATCACCGGCCCCACCCACATCGAACCCCCTCATTTGGGGAGTCCCAGTTTGACCTGTTTAGGACCGGATCCATTCGGGGTGGCTTGCAAGAAGCAACAAAATAGGCAAAGAAACAGCATCTGTCAGAAAATGAGTAGCATAATCTATTAAGAAAGTGTGATTTACAATTACTACTACCACCGCATTAGAGACAATAGTAGCTCAACCGCAAATCACAAAAATGTAAACTACCGTAAATCACTTCCAGTAAACCAAGCATGACCATGCATCATATACAAACGAATTGGAATTGCGTACAAGACTAGAGCTGAATCATACTAGAGAGCGCAAAACAAGAAATACTTCATACATCTGCATGATTATCAATGCTGCTCTGCTTGAAACATCCAGCAACAACAGGTGAGAGTCTCGTATATGGAAACATAAATTGCAATGAATGAAGAACTGATTTATGATGGCCACCGGAAATATTTTCTCATTGCTTTCACAATTTGGTGCTACTGTGTCAAGAAATTCATACAAACCCAGGTTCTTCAATTTCTCTTCCCAAGGGTCACTCACAGAAACTGTGTTTAATAAGATCTAGTAAAATCCAGATTTGTATTACAACACTCAGAGCATTACATTGTGATTTTGTCATTACAAATGAGGGCAACATTCAGAAGCATAGCAAAGAAGATTTTAATCTTTAAGGGAACACATACACGTCCGATATAATAACAATAAATAACAAATCAGCCATTGGGATTGAAATCATGCCAAAATTAAACATAAGCGAATTTCACAAGAAAATTCAAAAGGCAACTGTAATCAAATTTTCCAGAAACTAATTGCTTTCATTGTCACAAGCAAAGAACGGTTCCTTGCCCTTTATCCGGTAAAACAGAATGCCAAGTTAAAAAGAATCACTAGATTGAACATAAAACCTCCCAAGAGAGCTCTATTTCAATATTATGTGAATATTAGGAAATTACGAGAAAATAATGCTTAGCAGTCATAGCAAAATACTTCGAAAAGCATTTGACATGACAGCCAACTAGCAAAAGTCTAGCTACACACTATTTAGATAAGTTCCACCATTCTTATCCATTAAAGTAAAAACTGCTTTACTAAACACAATAGCACTTCACCCTCCATACAGCTACGTTGCTGTAGGCAGCGGCTTCTTGTAGTTCACAGATGTCGTGGTGCACGAGGGATCATCTTCGGGCAATTATATCTTTCTTTCATAGAGGTTTAAGGAACAGTAAGCAACAAGTTCACCAAAACTGTAGATACAAGGCACTACAAATCCTCCACTTCCTTTCCTGATGACGAGGGATACCCTTCATACTCCAATCTAACTCCTAAATTTGCAGACACAACCCTGAATTTTAGCCTTATATTCTCCATGATCTCTTGGACTCGCTCATTTTCTGGCTCTAAAAGCGGATAACTATTTACTAACACCCCTAATTGCTCGATGTTCTTTCTTACCCGAGACGAAAATGCTGAAGGATCAATCTGGATAACTGAGTTCCATATATCAACACAGCCCTGATAAAAACCCAGTTCCTCCCCTACCTGGAAACCCATCTTTAAACCCACCTCCCTTCCCTCCTCCTTCCCTGAGACCACGCCGTTGTTATACCCATCTCTGAAACCTTCTTTATATTGTGCTTCCTCTAAAAGCACTGATGATTCAAGGAAATCATCAAGATCTTTCGGTTTTGGTTCCATGCTTAAAATTGTTCTCGAGTTCAGGTCAATTGACCGAAAACCTCTCAGTATGCTCTAATCGCTAAAGCGGCCTGTGTAAAGGAAGGAAAATTATATTAGCTAGTCACTAAATGAATTCAATCTAACATTCCATAAATAAGTTTCTTCATTTTTTTTCCAACATGATAATAATAATGTGTATTAGAGAGAGTATCGCTGAAGAAAATGTTGAGGTAAATTACCTTAACCATGTGGAAGGTGTGCCCTTTGTGAGTGTCAGGACACGAAAATGAGAAAAAGACAAGCTTGGAGTTTTAATTCTTAGAACGGTGTGTGGTTTTGTCAACGGAGCACTAATTTTGGGTGCAAAGAAAATTGTCCGCCATTACTGAACCCTATGTGAATAAGTCTCGTGCCACCAGGCGATCAGCATGAAATGGAAAAATGACTTAAAGTTATTTTGTGCTAGATGGCTGAAAAAAAAAGGAGGCAGTTGTCATTTCCTACGAGAATCAACTCTAAGAGTTCTGTCTGATGTAGCGAAAATCACATACAAGATATACAAGGCAAGAAAAGATGACGATTCAAAGTATCATGCTAAACTTCTATTATAGAAAGAATGAAATAAAAGTGGTCGACTGAAATTCGATATCATGGTAGTATGGAATAGAAGTAGCTGAGCGTTTTTAATATTATGGCAGTATATCAAATTTCGGTCCTGTACTTTTATTTCTTTTTGTCCCACAGGACCATGATATTAAAGTCCTTGGATCAAGGACCAAAATTTGGACTTATCCTCAGGGCATTCGAGCACCCATAATTAGGGGGGTGGCAATCCAGCTCGCTTTTAGCGAGCCAGCTCGTGTTCGGCTCAAAATGAGCTCGAGATCGAATCACTCGTTTAGTAAACGAGCCGAACTTTTCAACTCGTTTAATAAACAAGCCAAACATGAACTGGGGTCAGCTCGCTCGTGTTCGGCCCGATAACAACTCGAAAACATATATTTTATATTTATATAATTTATATATATTATATTTATATATATATTAATCATAATTATATATTTAATATAGATTTTTATTATTTGATTTTTAACCCAACTAGAGAGTCCAACTTAGTTATAAAAAGGCCTAATTATAAAAAATGACCATTTATCTATATTGGGCTGAAATGTTTTTAAAAGCACCAAAAAAACTTTTAGCCCTTGGAACCGACTTTTTGGTCATTAGACCAAAAGTCAAGAATAATGATTACTTGTGAAATCCACCATTATATATGATCCAAAAACTATTAGGATTGATTCAATGGTAAAAAATATTATAGCACCAACACTTTGGCACTTTCAAAAGCATCTCGACCGAACTTTATACATATATATATTACAAATTTTTACTATTTGGATTTTAGACCAACCTAATGTAAAAAAACTGATTTTTTGTGAATTTTAATTATTAGATTAACATTCTAATTTTCTATTTTTTTTAACTTTTTATCTAATAGTAGGACTGGAAATCTAACTAGTTGTTCACAAGCTGGCTCGTGTTCGACTCGTTAATAAACGAGCCGAACACTAGCAGGATTTTTCAGCTCAATATTTTAACAAGCTCGCTCGTGTTCGGCTCATTTATTAAACGAGCCGAACACGAGCTGATCCCAGCTCGCTCGTGTTAGGCTCATTGACACCCCTACCCATAATACAAAGGAAATGGAATTAAACAAATTAAATCATACAAGGTAACATTTGAATAATCAATTTAAACACCACGAATGTCTGTAAAGGAAAAATTACACTAACACAAGAGGTATAATGCTTTTTGACTTACCTTTTTTGAACACTCGTTTTCTTTACTGCCACTCGGAGGACATATATACTAATACACCCTTTATACTAAGCATCCTTTTACTTAACATACATACTATTTACTATTTACTCACTAAAGACTAACCCGTCACAAAGGACAATCTTTCACCAAAAAGACAAATTCAAAATAAAATACAAACAAGGACAACTTTTGGCTATGAGCAAATTATAATTTGTAACATATTCGGATATTCCCTAGTTAAACATGCTAACATACTCTTAAACTTCCTACCTTTTCAATTTGGTGCCCGTTTTGTTTAGGCCTTTCATCATGTCCAACAACCTCACTTCCTCCTTTGTCTAGGAAAGAATTGAACTGGTTGATCAAGCAATTGTAGTTGTCTCATTGCAGCTAACATCTTGACTTCAAGATATTCCACACATTCTTGTAGAAACGTTATTTTCTTCTCTATAAAGGGTTATACAATACTTTTAAAAGCTATCTCTCTAACATCTTATTTAGCTGCCCTTTTAGTCAATCTTGCACCACCTATGCATACGACTTGATTTCTCTGCAACCACCGTGCGCATGAAAATTCTGTGCACAAGGCGATTGCACCGTCCATCTGAGGCGGGATGCATCTAGGCCATTCAATGTAGGTGGGACGCATCCAAGCCATCGCATCAAATGGCCCAAATATATCACGCCTCAGAGGGGCAGTGGGATCGCCCCGTGTACAAGATTTTTGTACGCACGATATTACATTATGGGCTTGTTTGTTTCACTATAAAGGGGAGGGGGGAGGTGATTTTCGGCAAAAATTGATCGCTTTCGCTATTTAGTTCACCGTAATATTAGTACAGTTGAATGTTAAGCCCACCCAAAACACCAGAACTAATTTCGCCCCACCATAGGGCAAAGTCAATTCCGGTGAAAGAGAGAGAGGAAAAAAACCATAAAATATTATTGGGGAACTTAGTTACAGCAATTGTTATTAGGGCTACTCTCTCTCTCTCTCTCTCTCTCTCTCTCTCTCTCTCTCTCTCTCTCTCTCTCTTCCCTTCCCTTCCCTTCCCTTCCCTTCCCTTCCCTTCCCATCTCATCTCATCTCATCTCCACCTCCGCCCTCTCTCTCTTCTTCTTTCCCAGATGCGACCGCTTTCATCCAAATATATCTGATTGTGGTACTAATTAATCTTTAATTTAGATTGCATATTTAAAATGTGATGGAGTTTGGTTAGTTAAGTTTTAATATCTCTTTTATTTAATTTGCACATTTAAAATACAATGAAAATTAATTTGTTGGATGTTATTGTTGCATTTTATTCTTTAACTTCAAAATTTTATAGTTGCATTATTATAATTTATATACAAATTAATTCATACAATTATTTTAAATTTTATTTTATAATTATATAGAAATATAATTATATTATTTTTATTTTTAATTATTATATTATATTTTATTATTTATTAAGTTACATAAGAGGCAATAATGTTATATAAGAGGTGAGTTTACCAGAGGTGTGGAGATTGAACAATTTTCGGTGAAACAAATTAAGTGGAGAACTGCACTTTGTACGTCATTCACTTCCTGCCAAACAAACAACATAATTGGCAGAACTACAATTCACAACTATAAAAACAAACAACGGAGATGAAGTAATTATTACCTGAACTCTAGTTCAACTCAAAGTCCAGTTCAACCCAAAGTCTATTTACGTTGAAACAAATAGCCCCTATGCATCCAAATGCATATTACACTATTAATTTATACTTCTACATAGACAACAATGGAGTTATGGTGGGTTTAGATAGGCAAGTGCCTAAACTAGATCAACAAAATTTCTATAGCATATGCATATTTGCCTGACTATTGTCAAGTCAAAATTTTCCTCTAAAAATTGCCTAGCATATCTTCAGGATTGTGGCCAAAATAGGCCAGGGGTTGACCTTAAATGAACATACCCCGAATCTGGGCTTTGTTGTGCCGAGCTGGATTTCTCGAGCCTATAGCCGAGCATGACCCCCAGTCCGGACAGCATAGGCTAGGCAAGGCTGGGCCACCTCAAGCCTTGTACCAACCCTTCATATTTCTATCATGTTTCAATTTTTTTGGAATTTTATAATACTTTGAAATAAAATAAAAGGACCAAAATACCTGCAGTCAAAAAAAGTCTAAGAAGGATATTTTGGTTCACAGTTTAAATTTTATTTTTCTTTTTTGGAGAGGAGAGAGAGTTGGCCCGCCCTCATAATTTGGACCATCTCAATTCCCTTCCCTTAGAACTTAGTCCCTGAATCAATGCTAGGGACCAAGCTCCAAAGGATGGAGGTGGGAATGGTTCAAAGCCCAAGAAGGCCGGTTTTTTTTTTCTTCAAATTTTTTAAATCTTTTAAAATTTTAATTTTACTTTTAATTTTTTTAAAAAAAAATAGTATTATAAAATATATATACTTATTCACAAATCTTATAAATATGTTTTTTAAAAAATAATTTTAATTATATTTATAAAATGGAAAAAATCAAAAAAGTATAAAAAGAAAAGTCGCGCTGGTCGACAGGATATCCCAGTGGCATGGCCCGGCCTGCCCTGCCAAGCCATGGGATAACTGAGCGTGGACTAGCACAGCCCCTAGCCGCCCCATGCAAGACCATCGTTGGGGCCACCTGAGCCTTTTGACACCATTACATATCTTCAACCAATCTAGATAGGAAAGTGAGGAATTATACGATATTGTGGGCCTACCATATGAATCACAAATCCTATAAGCTCTAAAATATGATTTATGATTGCATTCTTCCACATTGTCATAGCCTTCATAGTTTTCTCTTATAAACACGACACGACAGGTGAATCAATTGAGCATCAATTTAAGGAAAAATAACCAACTCAAGTATCTGCATGTACATACACATTTACATACATACCAAATCAAATGCCCTCAATTTACTAATATTTTTTTATTTTAAAATTTCATTTGTTGTATTTTACATTTTACTGGTCATGATTTCAAGAAATAAAGGGTTACCCTACACACTTTTTAAGACAAGTATACCATGTTATCAGAAGCCCAACTTTGTTAAGACATTCAAGCGCCATACTACGTAAAAATCATTCAAACAGATACGAATGCATGCTTCGTCAAACTGCCTTACAGAAAAGTCTCTTAGAAATCAAATATGTATGTATAGCTATGCTTATACACATACCCTACTCATAGTCTCATATAGAGATACACCATTATCAGTATCAACTGAGCCATTTCTCATCAACTGTGAGTTTGGCTAGTAAGCACATTCAAGAAGGCTCCATCATAGTACTTTATGATACTACCTCACACAACCTACAACCTTCTTACTAACCGAGTAGATACTACTTAAGGAACTAAAATAGAACATTGCCAAAAGAGGTGAAATTCTTTTCAATGAAAATGAATCCATAAATTGATATATGAACACATATGCAAAGTCATAAACTATTGTATCTTATAAGCTTGTGTCTGTTAATGATCACGCACAAACACCTCTTATGTAAATAAACTCATTTAATAAATCATTGTTTTAAAAGGCACAGGGCACAAAATTACGAAAGGGGAAGAAAAGGGTTGTATTTAGGGTCCTCTAAATTTGTTAACAGATTAGAATTTATTCACAAAGCTCGAGATCCAAGAACCCAAACCTGAGAGGGCATTTAACTTAACATCATGAGGTGCACGCCTCAACTGCGCCTCACACCTCGACTAAGGCGTGCCCCTCATGTTCTGTGAGGCACTGAGGCCTCCACCTCGCACCTAGGAGTGCACCTCTAGCACGCCTTTTCAAACATCATTAAATTCGTCAGATATTCATAGTCAGTGTCTACATTTGAATTTTTTCTTGCAAACAAAACCTAAGTATGAATCATATCTGTCCGAAACATAGTATAACGCAATACTACTAGTTTGACATAAAAGAAAGGATAATGGCACCCTAAGTTTCATTCGGCAAGCACCAATAGTAACTAGAAGTAGGTAATCTAAAACGTTAAACATCACAAACTCTAGATGAATGAAAGTATGCTCTTTATTGTTAACTGAAGAAGTCAAGGGCAAAAGCTTTCAGGATGCTGTCCTTTCTGATGATATTACATAACAGATTAGTCATATAGTCCACAAGATCAAAAGCTAGAACATATTCCAACCACGACACTCGTTCTCATATTTCATTCTTTTGCTAGTCCTATAGAATCCTAAGCTTCACTCAGCGTAGAATATATTCCAATCAATCAATTTTGACATGTGAACCAATCATCACTGTTATATGACAAAAAAAAGAAGAAGCAAAATAAAGTATTCTAAAGGCGTGTGAACGTAAAAATAATTTAACACACTTTGCTACATTTTGGAACTTGCATCATGTCCAAGAACTTACATGCAAGATCACGAAAGAGTTAAAACCAAGTAACAACGCAGTATTTATAAAGTAAATCAGCAAACACATCAGATCATACAATTAATACTACACAAATTGCATCACTACTATTAAAAGCAGATAAAGTATGTCATCTATCAGATATCAGGGCCTTCACAAAAAAAGGAACAACAATTGTAATAAAACATTTCATCGTGCACTTACTGGAAGGGGCAAAAAACCAGAAGAAAATTAAGCAAATTATAAACATAATAAAATGGCGCAAACAAAGATATCTAAACTCAAGAAACCTTTTTTTTTGTGTGTGTGTGTTTCAAAAGGAGAAACCATAACTATTTTAAAAAGAAATAAGCAATACAAATGTATTGCTGTTTCTCATACACTCAAATTTCATTAGATCCATAAAAAGCCACTTTTGAATAAGAGATCCGCTAAACCTATAAACTTTCATATTTTATCACACAACCATAGACATTGCAAATATAGATTCTTAAACAAATCTTTAATTATTTTTTTTTCATTTGGTACACCACAGATCAAAATAACAAGCAAAAAGGAATCAATTACTTAATAACACTACAAAAAAAAAGAGTTAATATACGCTCTTTTTTATATTTACCGATGCTTTAAAAGCGTTCCAATATAGTATAGCGGGATCGATTAAAGCGCAGAAAAATAAAAAATGGCGTCGATTAAAGCGCCGACAAATAAAAAATCACTGCTTATATACTGACATTGATATTGTCGGATGCTTTAAAGCATCAAACAATTAAAAATAATAGTAAAATATATTATTTAATAAATTAATTTGTTATAATAAAGTATTCATATGACCATGCTTTTTGAGCCGTCGATATTCTCTGTATTGTAGGGATGGTTGGTTTAAAAGACTTCTTTATATTGAGATTTTCTTATTGTATATGTATTTAAATTTATTTTTTTCCACAGATCAGATGTGAAATGCAATAAATAATGCAAAATAAATAGCAATCAATCAGAATCAGAAACAGAAAAAAAAAAAGGGGAGAAACATGTATGGAGATCCCCATATTTCATTTTACAACTTTTATCATTTATTCCGATTTGAGTTATTTTAGTCAATTAAATTGAAATTTTCGTTATATTGATTAGACACTTTAACCTCAAAATTTACTAAGATTAAATTAAATAAATCAAAGTAGTTTAAATCAAAGCAAAACAAACAAAAGCTAAAGACAAATCCATATCAACCAAAACACACACACGCACACACACACAAATTTGAAGTTCTGGTTTGGTTTATTGTTAAGGGGCATCTCCATACACTTTCACCCTCCCCCCAAAAAAAAACGCCAAAAAAAAAGAAAAAGCCGAAAAAAAAAGAAGAGAGAGAGAAACCCTAAAAAATGGAGAGGAGAGAGAAAGTGAGAGCCGGATGCAGAGGTTTATCGATCGATTCCAGCTTTGTACCCTCCTTTTTCTCACTCTTCCTCATTCGCGCCCTGATTCATCCTCTTCATCATCATCATCCTCCTCATCATCATCTTCTTCATCTTCTTCTTCTTCTTCTTCTTCACCCCGCAAAAAAAAATCCAAACCACAAACAAGAAACAAAGGCAAAGAAGAGATCGATAAACCGCTGCGCCCGGAAACCACCATTACCATCGCAAGACGAGAAGAAGAAGAAGAAAAGAAAAGAAAAAACCTAGAGAGAGATCCAAAGATAGAGAACAAATATGTGAGAAAGAGGAGAGAGAGAGATCCAAAGATAGAAATATGTGAGAAAGAGGAGAGAGAGAGAGATCCAAAGATAGAGAAAAAAATATGTGAGAAAGAGAAGAGAGAGAGAGAGAGAGAGAGAGAGAGAGAGGAGGGGGGGGGGGGGGGGGGGGGGGGGGGGGGGGGGTCAGATCCAGTGGGTGGGTAGAGAGGGTTTGCTTACCTTGTTTTGGAGTAGTAGTACTACTAAAAAGAAGAAAAAGAGAAGAGAGAGAGAGAGAGAGAGAGAGAGAGAGAGAGAGAGAGTTTCCACTTTACACAACAGAGGAACATGATGTGGGTGGGGGTGGGGTTGGGGGTGGGAATAGAGAGGAGATTGGTGAGCTCAGCTTGAGGTAATAAAAGATATGAGATTGTGTGGTTTGTGGTCTTCCAAATTACAAATTTGCCCTTTGACTAGATTCCTTTGAACAAATGATGCTGTTTCTGTAGGCATCTGTCTGGCCTTGTGCATCGCCAATCTGAACCGTCCATCTAAAACACAGACAAAAGACTAAAATATTAGTTCAAATTTTATTGAATTTTAAAAATATTATATAATTTATATGATATAAATAAGAGATAAAAAAATATTAATATTTATCAAAAGACCAAAATACAAAGAAAAACTAACATATAAAATATTATATTTAGATTTTGAGTTTCGGAGTCAAAAATTGATTTATTGGAGACGCAGAGTTCAGTGACCTTCGAATCCAAATCACAACTCAAAATACTTAAACATAATTATTATTACTAATATCTATTATTTTTTATATTCAATTACAATTTCATTTATATTCGAGACTATTGGAGTGTTACAGACTTCCTCCATATAGGTCTGACATTCTCATTAGTTTAAATACACACACAACCCATCTCCATTTAGGCCTGACATTTTCGTCAACCCAAACACATACACAACTCAAGATTACTAGGTGATGTGAAATTTGTCTCGCTAACCCTTTCATCTAGATCCAGAACTCAACCGAAACTCGTCATATACTTCTGACTAGTGATTGGCTCTGATACTGTAGAGTACCGGGACTAAGTAACTGTTCGGGTATGTCTATGTGAGCATCTGTAGATGCTTGGGTAGTGTGAGTGTCGTTGAATGCGCAAATGGTACGAAAAACGGACTTGGGACCGCAAAATAGCTGAAACTGTATGTTTCAGACTTTCTGGGCGCCCTAGGAGTTTTGTCGGATGCCCGAAAGTTGCGGAACTCGGGTGCGGGCGCCCGAAAGTTACTATAGCAGGCTGAGGATTGGATGGCTGTGATTTCTTCGGATTTTGGCTGATGGTGAGATCTATGGTGTTGCGTTGTAGCACCGGACCCTTGTTTAGGCCGCCCGAGAGACCAAGGAGAGGATCCGACACTTTGACGAGGCTTCGGGTTGTCTACTGTAGCGGAGCGAGTGGCCAGGGGAGCGCCCGAGAGTTACAGTGCCGTAAAAGCGGGCGCCCGGTCCTAGTTTTAGGGTGCCCGAAATTCGGATTTTCTCGCGTGAACAGGTTAGTATTCCGGGTTGTTCCGCAGATCTTTTTATCTCGTGACATGATAGTGTACTTGCAGGCGCACGTGTGATGCCAGAGGGATGGGAGAGAGTGGTCTACTTATATCCCATCACTATCTACTCCTTCTTCTCCATCTTCTTATTATTATTCTTCTTCTTCTTCTTCTTCTTCTTCTTCTTCTTATTCTTCCTCCCTCAGCAGCAGCAGCAGGCCACCATTGTTGCACCACCAGAGGAGCTTCACTGTAGCTTCCCATTGTGCGATTGGAGGATTTTCTTCGGCGCGAAGCTTCGGATTGTGATCGTGAGCTTGGCGGAGAGCTTGTCCTGTTGAGGAGAGCTCGGATTGGAGCTTGCGCACGCAAAACAGAATTAGAGGTGAGTACTGTGCATTTTCAAGCTTTTGCGGATTTTTCTCAAATTTTTGATGTTGACTCAGATTTTGGATTTAAGACTTGGACTTGGCTTTCTTTCCTCTTTTCTTCTTCCCTGTGCTGAGAGGGGACCAGAGCTTGGATTGGGTGCTGTTGGAGATTGTTGTTGCCCTGTTCACTGTGTGGAGCGACAGGGAGCCGTGAGTTGGGTGCGGGCTATGAGTGGTGGAGCTTGGCTGTGGTGTTGACCTGAGCATAAAGGGACCTTGTTTGAGGCCTTTGGAGTGTGCTGTGAGCTTCCGGAGGTTTCCCTTGGACGCTGGCAGAGGTGCGCGCGACCGAGTGCCGAGGTGCTCTTTCGGCTGGTTCTTGACAGAGAGCGACTACGCGCTTCACCGACTTCGGCTTGGCCTGTGGATAGCGATCTAGGTGGGTTGGAATTCTTCCAAACTTTGTGGAATGCCCTCTAATGCTATTGTATGCATGTTTAGCATGTCTCATTTATCTGTTGTTATAGCTGATAAATCTGATAATTGCCTAGAAAATTACAGAATGACAACCTGAACTCCAGAATATTTTTAGTACACTCTTGACATCATATGACACTAGATTGTATGGTTAGTTGACATCAGAACTGCATCTGAACCGTTTTAAAAATTATTAAACCCGTTTTAATGAAAAACTGGCTTTAAAAATAGTTTTTATATATTGAGATCGCCAAAGGGATTGGATAGGTTCAGGATGCATGTACCCTCGTGCCTGGGGGCCGAGTGGATTTTTATTGACTTAGTGGATGGGTTTCCTAGTGTCTTGGGGGTTTTGTGGGCTTTATCAGATTGAGTCGTGGAGGGTTCTCCGACCTAGACATGATTATAGGATAGTTGGGCATTCGAGTTTCTGATCTGTTTGATCGTGGATTATAGCCTGCATGTGCCGCTTATTGAGCTATATGTGACACGCTTGTTCCTCGGTGGGGTCGCTCCCCTCGAGTTGCCGCTCCGGATGCGATGATGATGATGCGCCTGATGAGGCTGCTTTGCGTGGTATTGTGATAGTCCGATTGGACACCCTACGTTGATACACTAGGGAGCGCAGGCTTGACTGGACCAGATTTGGCAGTCAGTGAGATTGGGTTGATGTGAGCACCTCGTGAGCGAGTGGATGCATAGCATGTTCTTAGTTGAGTATTTTTTTTCTTTTGAGCATGATACTTGAGGCATATTAGCTGTAGTTTCATTTTAGCTTTTCATATTACCTGTTTACCTATTTTATTGTGTGACGCCCCACTTCCCAGGGGGTCACCCATCCTAGAACTACTCTAGCTCTAGCACGCTTAACTCTCATGTTCCTCTTGGATCTTGCTACCATCCAAAATGCTATAGCCGGGTTAGAGATTTAGTCCTATTATATCATTTATATAGAGGACTAATCCAAATTCCGGGGGTGTCACATTCTTCCCCCCTTTAAGCCCTGACGTCCACGTCAGGCTCAAGCACACTCACAAGCACCAGGCGATGTGAGACTCGTCTCGCTAGCCTTAGCCGACCTTGTGAGGAGCTGCACTCCACTCACAATGGTCATTAGCCGGGGAGCCTCGCTCTACCCGCTATAACCCTGGCTCAGCCGAGACTCATCTCACATTTCCGGCTGGTGAATGGCTCTGATACCAACTGTGACGCCCCACTTCCCAGGGGGTCACCCATCCTAGAACTACTCTAGCTCTAGCACGCTTAACTCTCATGTTCCTCTTGGATCTTGCTACCATCCAAAATGCTATAGCCGGGTTAGAGATTTAGTCCTATTATATCATTTATATAGAGGACTAATCCAAATTCCGGGGGTGTCACATATTGCCTCCAGTAGACTTAGTGGGCATACTGTGGATATTGGTGACGGTACCCACTGAGAACTACGTGTTGGTGTAGTTCTCACACCCGCTGTGGTGACTGATTTTCAGAGGTAACTGTTTCGGTTTCGGTTCGAGCGGAGGCAGCAGATCGAGGTAAGGGCGTGGCCGAGTAGTTCCTTACCAGCTTTATTTTGAGAGTCGGAGGTAGATGTACCATGTATGTGAGATTTTATTTTTGTACTGGACAGTCTGAGAGTTGATATATCTTGTATCATAGTGGGAGATGACTATGTATTTTAGATTTTGTATATTTAGATGTTCAGTTTTTAATTCTGTAGCTATTTATTCTTATTTCAGTTCTGATACATGTATAGCTATAGATTTGATTTTTGCAAGTT
This sequence comes from Tillandsia leiboldiana, assembly GCA_029204045.2. Lineage (NCBI taxonomy): Eukaryota > Viridiplantae > Streptophyta > Magnoliopsida > Poales > Bromeliaceae > Tillandsia > Tillandsia leiboldiana. The sequence continues at coordinate 29,608,211 of CM055073.1, forward strand.
AGACGATTCGTCTGTGCGGGGATTCCCGTACAGATGGCGGATCAGTTGGCGAGCCCGGGTAGCAGTTTCGACCACGGGGCGTGATAGATACCAAATGTAACAACCCGACCCACTAGCAATAATAACTCGTTAGGTCCAAAGCATCAACCCAAAATGCTTAAGCATGGTTATTATTACTAGTGTCCATGTCTCTTATAAACCCAATCACAACTTCGTTCCCATCCGATGTGAAACTATTGGGGTGTCACAGACTCTCCCCGTTTAGGCCTGATGTCCTCGTTAGCCCAAACACATACACAACCTAAGATCGCTAGGCGATGTGAGACTTGTCTTGCTAGCTTTGTCATCTAGATTCAGGCTCAGCCGAGATTCGTCACACAATTCCGACTGGTAAGTAGCTCTGATACCAAATGTAACGACCCGACCTACTAGCAATAATAACTTGTTGGGCCCAAACCACAACCCAAAATGTTTAAGCCCGGTTATTATTACTAGTATCCATTATCTCTTATATACCCAATCACAATCCCATTCACATCAGAATATGGGACTATTGGGGTGTCATATTGTCTCTTATATACATAATCACAATACCATTCACATCCGATGTGGAACTATTGGAGTATCCGAGCCACTTACCAGTCGAAAGTGTGTGACGAGTCTCGGCTGAGCCTGGATCTAGACGACAGGGCTAGCGAGACAAGGCTCACATCACCTAGTGATCTTGGGCCGTGTCTGTGTTTGGGCTAACGAGGGCATCAGGTGTAACGACCCGGCCCACTAGCAATAATAACTCGTTGGGCCCAAATCACAGCCCAAAATGCTTAAACCCAGTTATTATTACTAGTGTCCATGTCTCATATAAACCCAATCACAATTCCATCCACATCCGATGTGGGACTATTGGGGGCGTCACAGACTCCCCCCGTTTAGGCATGACGTCCTCGTCAGCCCAAACACACACACAGCAGCCCAAGATCACCAGGTGATGTGAGACTCGTCTCGCTAGTCCTGTCATCTAGACCCAGACTCAGCCAAGACTCGCCGCACACTTCCGGCTGGTTATTGGATCTGATACCAAATGTAACGACCCGACCCACTAGCAATAATAACTCGTTGGGCCCAAATCACAGCCCAAAATGCTTAAGCCCAGTTATTATTACTAGTGTCCACGTCTCATATAAACCCAATCACAATTCCATCCACATCCGATGTGGGACTATTGGGGGCGTCACATCAGGCCTAAACGGAAAAAATCTGTGACACCCCAATAGTCTCATATCGGATGAGAATAAAGTTGTGATTGGGTATATAAAAGACATTGACACTAGTAATAATAATTAGACTTAAGCATTTTTGGTCAGTGATTTAGGCCCAATGAGTTGTAATTGCTAGTGGCCCGGGTTGTTGCATGTAATGATTTAGCTTAAAAAATGCATCGTATGTAAGAAGGAAGGAAAAAAAAAAAGGAAGAAGATAGAAATGGAGGAATTAGATGAGAGAGAAGAGGAAAATGATAGAAGGAAAAATATGAAGATGACAAAGGAAGAGAGAGAGATAAATGTAGCGGAGAAGGGGAAGAGGGCGATGTGTAACGATTCGGTCCACTAGCAATAATAACTCGTTATACTCAAACTATCAGCCCAAAATGCTTATGTCACGCCCCGGGGGTTTAATGAAGCGGAAAATAACACAATATATATATATATATATATATATATATATATATATATATATATATATATATATATATATATATATATATATATATATATATATATTTTAAAAGGGAACCCCCGCCGGTCACGTGCACAGGCCCGCCACATACGCTAGCGTTCTCGACTTTAATAATCAAGCCACCCTTGCGTATGCACGGCGTAAAACCACAACTGCACTTTAACCACACCAGTCAAAATGAAGACTAAAAAGGGAACCAGTAACCAATCCCATAAACCAATCACCAACATAAGTTTGAAAGGATAAAGCCACGGGTTTGCAAAACGGTGTCCACACGACACCTAGTTTTTAAAACGTTTTCGCAATCTCTTGTCTAAACGGCAATATGAGTTTGAAAGGATAAAACCACGGGTTTGCAAAACGATGTCCACACGACACCTAATTTTTAAAACAATTTTGCAATCTCTTTTCTGTATTGTGAAACGGGCGTCCAAACGCATAACTAAGTGCATAAGTAAAACCAGTCAATCACTATATCACAAGTCCAATCCAACATCCACATCATCCACGATAAAAAGATAGTCACATGCACAAAGTCTAACCAACTGAAATAAACAACTAAGAAAAAGGGAAAAAGTCACCAGCCAGAATAAGGCTAAATTGTGGTGTCCCGATTTTTCCGTACGACAAGTCTGGGTGGTCGGCGGTGAGAAAACACCTATTATTGGTGTATTGAGCCCGTTGTGCGTCAAACGGATGCCAAAAACGGACTCAGCGCGCGAAAACGTTGAAAATCGATTATTTTCGGGCTAAACGGGCCAAACGGACCGATTTCTCGGGTGGGCCGGTCCACGGCCCACTTGGCGTGCACCGGGAGCAGCCAACGAAGGGAGCTGCCACGTGGCGCGCGCTAATTGGCGGGTCAACGCATGCGCGACAGCGCGCGTTCAGCGCCGGGCGCGGCGCACGGTAGACCGCACCAGGCCACGTATCGCCTGCTCATTGGTGGGCGCATTGACCCGGGCGGCCCGCCGTGAACCGCGGCCCACGGTCCCCGCCGTGGACAGCGCTGCCATGCGGCGCGCCGCGATTGGCGGGCGCGCGTGCGTCGGGCACGCGGGGAGCGGAAGGGACACGTGGCGGCAGGTGGGCGTTCCGGGCTCGGGTTGTGGACCGGGCCGGGGAGCGGGCTGGGCTCACTATAGCCGCCCGAAACCCCCCGGGCGCCCGAAAATTGGGCCCGAAAGCCCAATTATGTGGATTTTTGACTTTTTTTGGTTGAGGCCTATAAATAGGCTGGGTTCTTGGGACTTTAGGCCCTTTTCCCGAACCCTTTTGCCTCTGAGCCCTTAAGCAACCTTGTTGATCATCTTGTTCTACATCTTGTGAAGGTGGCTCGGATTTTTTGGATGCCGCGGCATCGACATCATCGGCGAGTTAGCGCAATGCGACGTTCTTTCTTCGGTGGCCCATTTCCGTCGCGTTTCGGTCCACGAGGTCCATAGAGCTACTCCGATGGAATTTTTGGACGATTTTTGCTGCATCGGATTCACGAGAGGTAAATATACGATTTTGGTATTTTCTACTTTTCCCAGATTTGAGTTTTTATTGGGGTGTATGGTACATTTTCAAGCCCCTATTTTGCTGGTGGTTTTCCTGGACAGCAGAGCCTTGTCAGATTTTTATCTCTATGCTCGAGTATCGGATTTCAATGTGTGAGGACTCGATCGACATCTAGTCTTCACGAGGATCGCCGTCATATTTTTATTGTAATTTTTGGAGTTTATCTCATAGGTGGTATTTGCGCATCTTCAGGACTGATTTTTCAGCAGTTTGTAAACTTGTAAATTTTGTGTTGATTGCAATGTTTGGATCATATCTTTGTACCCAGGAGGAGTTTTTGGGTGTTTTTGGGCCCGTTGGAATCGTGGGAATCTGAAGATTGTCCCCGTTCAGTTTCAGCCTTTTTGGACTTTGGATCGATTTGCACTTCAAGGTGGGTTGCTTCGTCTTCAAAACCGGTGGACGGTTCATTAACTCTATTTGATTATACTCACGCATGATTGCGAGATGTGGTTAGGATGCATGTTAGAAAAGGAGATGGTGATCCCTTTATGTTGTTTTTATGATTGTATTTGATTATTGCTTCCTAATTATGTTAGTAAACTGCTATTGTTGGAACTTGACCTAGCACCCTGTCATATGATGCATGTCAACCAGACTAGTAGAAAACTCCAAGTTGGGCTAGTTTATTTATGCTTTAGACACTCCCACACTTATATTCATTCTTTCACCTGGACTTAGAGTTTCCTCACCCGGGTAGTGGGCCGAGTAGTCGGGTTGTTGTGGGATGCATGTTACACTCGCGCCTGGGGGCCGAGTAGAGTCTGGTAGCTATGTTTAGATCAGTATCTTGTTCTGGGAGCCGTCTGAGTCGACGGTGGGTCCCGGCTGTGTGGTTTTCTAGCCTGTGAGTGAGAGATGGTATTGTTGGTTACTGTTGATCTTGTTGATCATGGATTTGGACTATAGCCTGCATGAGCCGCATTGAGCTCGACAGAGATGCGCGAATACTTTCCTCGGTGGGGTCGCGCCCCTCGAGTGCCACTCCGGAGTTGGGCCTGTTACTTTGCTATCGCGACTTGTCGACGCAGTCCCTCTGGCTGGGCCAGTTTTGGCAGTCACGGACACCCTACGTAAGTCCGGTCCTCCTTGGATGTAACGGCAGTAGGTGGGCGCAGGTTTGACTGGACCCTATGTGGCAGTCAGTGTAGATTGGGTGATTGTATTTGAGATATAGTAGATGCATCATGTTTCCATCTGTATCACTCCTTGAGCATTTAGATAGAGGCATAGTAGCTGTAGAGTTATTTTCCAACGCTTTTCATTTTAGTATTGCATTTGTTACTTTATGCCTCTAGTAGACTTGTGGGCAGACCGTCGGGCTTGTTGGCGGTACCCACTGAGAACTACTGTGGGATGTAGTTCTCACACCCGCTATGGTGATTTTTCCCCAGGACCTCTACTCCAGTTCCTGCTGCTCTAGTTATTGATCCTGCTGATCCTGCTGATCGAGGTAAGGGAGTCGCGAGCTAGATCCCTACCAGTCTTCTTCCTGTGAGAGTAGATGTACCCTTTTGGTGATGTATTAGTACTGTCAGTGATTTTGGGATTGTATCATGTACATTTTACTTTTGAAAGTTTTAGTTTTAGAGAGACGTTTGTATTGTGAGGAGCTGACATGTACTATTTGAGGAGTTGTATATATTTATTTCAATAGTTTACTTTTCAGCTCTGATATCTGTATAGTGTAGTTTATCTTTTGCAGGTTAGTCGCTTCGTCTATACGGGGTTTCCCGTATGGTCGGCGGATCTGTTGGCGAGCCCGGGTCGCAGTTTCGACGCCGGGGCATGACATAAATCCTTCTAATCGCAGCCTCACCGCCGTCCCAGATCCCACCCCTGATCGAACCTGTCACAGTGTGGGAAGTCAGTGACACGAAAACTAAAGGTGTAACATAATAACAAAAGTGATGCTAACAGATACAGATAATAAACCAAACCGTAAAACCAGAGCATCCACAATCCCCATCCTGCATGCAAACATATTCCCCCTCGAGAAAACCAAACTCCGCACCTGCTATGTCAGTCCGGGGACCTCAGGCAAAAGAAGTCCGCACCGCTCTCACCTTGGTGCCTTTAAACCCCCCACTACACAAGTGCAGCACCGTAAATAACCGCAAGGGGCCCCTACTAACGTCACCTCGTAGGGCTCACGGGTCCGTAGACCACATTTCCGGAAAAGTACACCGACACGGTGGCCAAACCACTGGTGTGCGTGCAAGCGCCATGAGCATAATAATAATAATAAACCGAGTGTCAAGAACACCTGCGACACTCAGTTGCTCCAGAATAACAGAACCGATATACGTGCATAAAATGGGGTTAGTCCTCAACTCATAATAATGTAACTGTAACCAAAACATCGTTAACGAGGAAAAAGGAAAACTCGGTATGCCTCAACCGACAACCTCCTATTTTTCGGATGAAAGAAAACCCACCTTAGAAAGCGTCGACCGAAACACCTGAAATCGTCCCACGCCTTCGTACGATTCCCGGTGTCACGCCCCGGGGTCGAAACTGCGACCCGGCTCGCCAACAGATCCGCCACCTATGCCAAACCCGCATAGGCGAAGCGTCCCACCTGCAAGAAAAGTGCTACAGCTAAACAGATATCAAAGCTAAAAATAAAAATCTGCTGTATAACTAAATCGATCACTGTACAACTGGAAATAAAACAAAATGTCCGCCTCCCAAAAATGATAATCAGACAACAACCTCAAATACAAGAATCAGAACTCAACAGGGAGGTATTTCCAATAAATACAACAGTGTATAGGCTCTCAATACATAACAATCCTCACTACAATAGTCTCTCAAAGGAAGAACATGAAATAACTAATCTACTGAATCTCTCCTCTGAAGGGGTACCGCTACACTCCAACGACGGGTAGGGAACTAGCTCGCGACTCCCTCGCCTCGGTCAGAAGGATCAGCAACAGGAACAACAGGAACCGGAGAAGAAGTTCCTGTGGGAAAAGACACCACGACGGGTGTGAGAACTACGTCCCAAGTAGTTCTCAGTGGGTGCAGCCAACAAGCCCGACGGTCTGCCCACTAAGTCCACTAGAGGCATAAAGTAACAAAAGCAGTGCTGTAAGGAAAGCTGGGAAAAGTAAACTCTACAGCTACTATGCCTCTATCTAGATGCTCAAAGAGTGGGACAGAAAGAACATGATGCCACAACTAACTCTCATCTCTGATCACTCAATCTGAACTGACTGCCTCCTCGGGTCCAGTCAAGCCTGCGCCAACCTACTGCCGTTACGTCCCGGAGGAGCGGACTTACGTAGGACGTCCATGACTGCCAACACCAGCACAGCCAGAGGGACAAATGCAACGACAAGTCGCGATAGAAAAGCTCAATCTCACGCCGGTATAACAACCCGGTCTCGCCTACTCCGGAGTGGCACTCGAGGGGAGCGACCCGCTCGAGTAAAAAAGTAACCCATCTCAAGTATCTCTGTAAAGTATCTCTATCAAGCTCAAATGTGTCTCATGCAGGCTATGATCCACGATCAAACAGATCGGTAACTCCAAGCTCAAAGCACAACTCAGTCGGAAAAAGAACCTCGACTCGAACAGGAATAGCCCAAAACACTCTCACAGCTATGTCGGAGAACCCTCAACGACTCAATCTGATAAATGCACGACCATGGCTGAGTCGGGAAACCTCCATGACTCGATCTGCCAGAACCGCAAGATCCTCAAAGCTAAGTGGGAGAACCACCTCCACCACTAAATCAGAAAAACAACCTCTAGATCACACTCTACCAACTCATGGCACCAAGTCGCATCCACTGCGAGAAACTGTCTCAACAGGCCAAACAGGCCAAACGTCGCATCTACTGCGAACAACTGCCTCAACAGGCCAACATCGCATCCACTGCGAACAGCTGACTCAGCAGGCCAAACAGGCCAAACGTCGCATCCACTGCGAACAACTGCCTCAATAGGCCAACATCGCATCCACTGCGAACAGCTGACTCAACAGGCCAAACATCTCAACCACTGACCCAATGAAGGGTCCGGGAACACTGAAAGACTAGAACCTACAACCCAAATCAAACAAGAACAGGCTCTAGGCATAGCCTCTCGTTGTTCTCGTCCCAAGAAAAGGCAGACCTTAGAACCCAGACCACTCGAATCATCTCAGTGGTTAATTTATAGGAAAAACTGTGACATTTCTTACTGAAGCCATCTGATCTGTAAGAAATCCATATTTAATGATTTTTAGTTCTGCTTAGGAAAACAGTTGAAACCAAGTTTTATATCTAAGCCTCGAAGGGCTAATGCCTTCGTCCAATCAAACAGGAACAGACTCAGGCGACCCTACGATGCTTGGAAGAAAATATTTGGTTGACAAAAATCATATGTGTGTCCAAAAAGGTTCTGGGTTTAAGGTCCTGCTAACACTGATCTACCGCTGCCACTAGCACAGCGGCGACAGATAAAACAAGAAAAATAAAACATCTCGGGACCGCCGTCTACCCAAACGGCTCCCGCTACAGATGAACAACCAACTACATCTACCAGACGCCACTCTGCTCCCAAGCACGAGTGTAACATGCATCCCACACTAAAAGATAACTCCTGACCACTCGGCCCACTACCCGGGCGAGGAAGAACACTATGTCCAGGAAAGTAGAAGTGTGGATGTCTAAAGCAGAAATAACCCTAGCCCAAGTGAGGGTTTTCTACTAGTCTGGTGACACATGCAACATATGACGGGGTGCTAGGTCAAGTTCCAAGATAACCATAATCAACAGCTTGTAGGGAAGGAAAATAAACACATGATCATCTAACAGCATTAGGAACATCAATTCCTATAATCTAGCATGCTATATAGAACACATCTATAACATGCAAGTCCCTACACAGATAGAATTAATGCACAGTCCATAGGTCATGAAGACAAGGCCACCCACCTGAAAATGCTAACTGTCCGGAGTTCCACAGCTGAAAACACCAGAAGCAACAACCTCCACTAATCCTCAACACCAACGGGTTCACAAACATCCTCAAATACTCCTGGGTACAACAAAAGGTCCAAGGTTACACTTTATTCCACAAAATAACCAAGTACAAAAATCTGCAGAAGACAGTCCTGAAGATCTGAAATTTCCACCTGTAGAAAGTGCCCTGAAAATTCCGATAAAAATATCACCGCGAGCGTCTCGTCGAGACCTTCGAAACGGGTACCTGCACGCCCAAATCCGAGCCCCGTAGGCCAAGTTACAAATTCCACAGTACAGGTGCGCAAACACTCACAACCACACAACTGTAAACTCAAACACAGATAAAAGGGGAATAGTATACCTTCGGGCAAGCCTCAGAAAAATCCCGGAAAAATACAATGATAATCCTTGCGACGAGTAGATCCAAAAAGTGTATAGGCTAGTCTCAATCCGACACTCGGGTGCGGAGATAAAATTCCGGCAAGGGGCCGCTGTCCAAAAACTCCACCAGAAAACAGCGGCTTAGAAATGCCTCGAGAACCGTGTCATAAACTCTGAATCCAGCAAGATGATCAACACAAAAGTCGAAGACGTACCTCTCGTGATTCCAACGCCGTAGAAATCGTCCAAAAATACTGACGGAGTAGCTCTGTAGACCTCTCAGATCAAACTGTGACGATAACGGGCCTCCGATGAAAAATCGCCACACTGCGCTCCGATGCCGAAGTCGTCGACGCCGCGGCTTCCAAAAAATCCGGGCCTCTGCCAGAAGATGCGCAAGATGAAGATCTCCAACTTTGCTAAAGGGGCCATGGGCAGGGGAGCTCGGGAAAGGGGGCAAAACTCCCCCACAAGACAGCTATTTATAGGCCCAGCCCGAAAATCCGAATTTTGGACTTTTGGCCCAAAGTTTCGGGCGCTTGGCACTTCCGGGCTGCTACAGTAACGGGCCGGGCCCGTTACTGTTCACGCCCGAAAGCCCCAAGGCCCGCCACGCGTCCACCGACACTCCCCACGCCCGGCGTACGCGCGCCCGCGAATCGCGGAGCGACGTGTGGCCGACACGCGGGCGTGGGGTGGCTGCGCCCGGCCAATCGCGGGGCGCCACGTGGCGCCCCCACGTTGCTTCCCAACCGCCCCGCCGTACGGCCACCTGCTCCAGCCGCAGCGTGGACCGCGCGCACCAGGACCCGCCAACCACGCTCGGCCACGTGTCCGCACCCGGTCCACCGTGCACCCGCGCCTCTTCCGTGGACCGCGCCTGCTGCGCCGGCCAACCTGAAGGCGCCACGCGTCCTCCGCCCGGGTGCACGCCTCCGCGGTGGACCGCGCGCCTCCGCCGCCGCCAGCCGCCGCGCTCCGCCGCCCGCCGCCGCCGCCGGCGCCCCTCCGGCGGCCGGAACAGTACCAAATCACCTCGAAATCCGTGCCGGGTCATCCGGGCTCCGAAAAATACAAGTAAATAGTCCATCTTGACCGTTTTCCGCGCGCTGAATCCAAATCCGATGTCCGATTTGCCAAATTCCACTTCTAAAATTTCTCAAAAATTCCCGGGAAAGCAAACTTGATCCATTTTTCATGCCGAGTCCAAATCTTGGGTCCAATATGCGCGCAAACACCTCTAACACCCAACACGGGTCTCCAGAAGCCGCAGATCCAACAGTAATCCAAACGTGAGAATTCCGGGTCCTCACATCCTCCCCCACTAAAAGAAAGTTTCGTCCTCGAAACAAACACGGCTCAAAAGGGAGTTCAAAGCTAAGGGTAAGCATCCAACAACACAGTCTCCAACTCCCCAGTCGCTACTCACTCCCCGTGATTACTCCTCAACAAAATAATAATCAGTACGGCATGGCCCGGTTGCGTAATTCTCTCATCTCACGAGCCAGAATTCGCAACGGGCGTCCCTCATACCACAAGTACTCGCAGATCTCAAAGAAAACGAGTCCATCACGGGCGAGGAATCCACAAGCCTAACACTCCTGAGCTGAGACGTGGAAGGACCATCACGAACGCCAACAAAAGGCTAGGGGAAAAGGGAGAACAACCAATGTAGCACGCACCAACACCGCTCCCTGGTGCCAGCTCAACCAGGCGATCCGAGACACCCATACGGTCATCCAAGGAAAAGAAGCCCTAATCGGCTAGGGTCCTCGCTCAGTCACTCTCGAATCCTGACCATCCGCAGGGGCTGCTTCACCGCAGTCTACCGTCAAAAGGGACCCTCAGGGACACAACCTCGAGCCCTGTTCCGCAACGGTCCCACCCAGCGCCAACTGTGGACCATTAAACTCAACCCCGAAAAGCTATCCGGCTCCAGGTATCCGCCACCACAGTGGCCCTGTCGGGGTGGTACTGAATGCTCAAGAATAACCCAATGGTAACTCCACAGCCACTATGGGAGGCACCACTAACACAAAGGTCCATCTCCCATCTCTGGCAAAGCTGCAATCGGCGCTAGTACCAGTCTCATCATCCATTCGCCATGCTCTCCTGGCACTGCGAAATCCAAAAAGCTCCTCACCTCAACAATAAATGTTGATCTCAGCCAAACTCAAATAGCATCCACATTGGCCGGAAATCCACCGCCGCTCCTATGGCTAACACAATGTGACCCAAGAAGGTAAGCTTCTGAAGCTAAAACTTGTATCTCAATAACCTGGCATACAGCTTCATCCACACAGCATAGTAACACATCCACCAGTGCTCCTCATGCTCCAAGTCGCTCTGGGAGTAGATCATAATATCCCTGGAGGATCTTGTTACCAATACAATCAAGTACAGCTGGAGCACAATTCCTCAAACCAAAAGAGTGGCAGGGCGTTAATCAATCCAATTGGCCTCACTAAGAGCTCAAGAAGCCCTACTGTGTCCTGAACGCCATCAAGGCAAGGTCCTCGGCTGTCTGATTCCAAGTAGGTACCCGCACCAAACAATAACTGCCGGAGTATGACTCCATCAAAAGGTCCAGAATAATACTCGGACCTGTCTACACACGAACCATAAAAGGGCCCTCACAGTCGTGTATCAACGATGTGGCATCACCACCGTATATCAACGGCGTGGCACTAGGTCAAACAGACCCTTCGATCCATCAGATCCTGCAACTGCGCCATCAGCTCTCACAGCTCTACTGGCAATATCCAATGAGGTGCTGTCGAGGGTGGCGCGGTTCCCCGAACCACGCCAAACTTAATCTCTATCTCCCGGACCGGCGGCATTAACAACAGCTCAGGTGAAATCACACCCGGAATCTCGTGGCAACAGAGATATCTTTGGATCCCGGTGCCGCCGTAAGCACCTCTCACACTGTCGCTATAACCAGTGTGCTCTAACGACCTCAACAACCAAATCTCCTCTCGTCTGCCTCGCAGAAGGTCAAAGTCCTCCGCAGATAACAAATCCACGCTACCGCTGCGCCACTCCGATATAGAGGTTGATGCTGCCATCGGGGTCCACCCGATCTCTGACATCACGGGAACCCGTTATCCAGGAAAAATAAAATCAGAAATATCTCTGCCGGCCGATCTGTCCTCCATCACCCGGCGCCAAGCGCCAATATCCAGAACTCGCCTCTGGCGGCAGATCCCTATCCCAAGGAACTGCAGCGCCACGCTCCATACACAATGCCTACCCATCGAAGCGTCAATAATCCAAAACGGAGGGACCAACTACACTGAAAGGTATCCTGGCGCAAACCATTCCCCGTCAAACATATCCTATGCGCCTCATCCCTCGAAACCTGGAGCGTGCAGTTCAACAATTGCATAAACTCCCTAGCACAGGGAGGCTCTCCGAGAGTCTCTCCATCACCACCAACCCCAATTCTGCCTACAAAGGCTCCAACTCAAACCTATGAATCGGGATGGTTCAGACTGCCGGGACTGGCTCCATCGATCAATGATGTCCCTAAGCTCAGCTACTATCCACTATCCACCCTGCCTCGGTGCCTCGGCACTGCTCGTCGGCACGGAGGGGGCTGCTCGCTCCATCGGCGCCACTGGTACAACTGAAGATACCACTGCATAGGAAGAGAGTACTGGAGGACACTCAAGCGGTACTGCCACTGGCTATGCTCTCTGCTCCAACAAGCGCATCAAACGTTCCATGGCTTCTTCCTAACATCAGACAGCCTCCGATATCTGTGCCATCTGGATCCAGAACTTCTGGGTCTCGCTCTGCTCTGATAGCTTTGTCTCCCGCTGCTCGGGTTACTCATCAGATGCGGGATGTGCCCTCTTCGCTACACGACGTCTCAGGGGCATCGTAGACCACTGCACAATAACAAACATCAGGACACAACAACCATACGACCCAATCCAGCGAAAGTCTAAGACATGTTATCAATTCCACAGCATTATGTTGTCTGCAGCCAACATAATCGCTTAGGAGCATAAACATGCCAATCACTCATCCCGTCTCTTGGGAGAGGTACAAAACTCGATCAGGACTCTCGCTAAAAGTCACGACTCTCACGTAGTCATCCTAATGTCCAACCACAAGCCTAGGGTTTCTAAGTCCTCAATGACCTACAACCTAGGCTCTGATACCACTCTAATCTGTCACGCCCCGGGGTCGAAACTGCGACCCGGCTCGCCAACAGATCCGCCACCTATGCCAAACCCGCATAGGCGAAGCGTCCCACCTGCAAGAAAAGTGCTACAGCTAAACAGATATCAGAGCTAAAAATAAAAATCTGCTGTATAACTAAATCGATCACTGTACAACTGGAAATAAAATAAAATGTCCGCCTCCCAAAAATGATAATCAGACAACAACCTCAAATACAAGAATCAGAACTCAACAGGGAGGTATTTCCAATAAATACAACAGTGTACAGGCTCTCAATACATAACAATCCTCACTACAATAGTCTCTCAAAGGAAGAACATGAAATAACTAATCTACTGAATCTCTCCTCTGAAGGGGTACCGCTACACTCCAACGACGGGTAGGGAACTAGCTCGCGACTTCCCTCGCCTCGGTCAGAAGGATCAGCAACAGGAACAACAGGAACCGGAGAAGAAGTTCCTGTGGGAAAAGACACCACGACGGGTGTGAGAACTACGTCCCAAGTAGTTCTCAGTGGGTGCCGCCAACAAGCCCGACGGTCTGCCCACTAAGTCCACTAGAGGCATAAAGTAACAAAAGCAGTGCTGTAAGGAAAGCTGGGAAAAGTAAACTCTACAGCTACTATGCCTCTATCTAGATGCTCAAAGAGTGGGACAGAAAGAACATGATGCCACAACTAACTCTCACTCTGATCACTCAATCTGAACTGACTGCCTCCCTCGGGTCCAGTCAAGCCTGCGCCAACCTACTGCCGTTACGTCCCGAGGAGCGGACTTACGTAGGACGTCCATGACTGCCAACACCAGCACAGCCAAAGGGACAAATGCAACGACAAGTCGCGATAGAAAAGCTCAATCTCACGCCGGTATAACAACCCGGTCTCGCCTACTCCGGAGTGGCACTCGAGGGAGCGACCCGCTCGAGTAAAAAAGTAACCCATCTCAAGTATCTCTGTAAAGTATCTCTGTCAAGCTCAAATGTGGCTCATGCAGGCTATGATCCACGATCAAACAGATCGGTAACTCCAAGCTCAAAGCACAACTCAGTCGGAAAAAGAACCTCGACTCGAACAGGAATAGCCCAAAACACTCTCACAGCTATGCCGGAGAACCCTCAACGACTCAATCTGATAAATGCACGACCATGGCTGAGTCGGAAACCTCCACGACTCGATCTGCCAGAACCCCAAGATCCTCAAAGCTAAGTGGGAGAACCACCACCACCACTAAATCAGAAAAACAACCTCTAGATCACACTCTACCCAACTCATGGCACCAAGTCGCATCCATTGCGAGAAACCTGTCTCAACAGGCCAAACAGGCCAAACGTCGCATCTACTGCGAACAACTGCCTCAACAGGCCAACATCGCATCCACTGAGAACAGCTGACTCAGCAGGCCAAACAGGCCAAACGTCGCATCCACTGCGAACAACTGCCTCAATAGGCCAACATCGCATCCACTGCGAACAGCTGACTGCAACAGCCAAACATCTCACCACTGACCCAATGAAGGGTCCGGGAACACTGAAAGACTAGAACCTACACCCAAATCAAACAAGAACAGGCTCTAGGCATAGCCTCTCGTTGTTCTCGTCCACAAGAAAGGCAGACCTTAGAACCCAGACCACTCGAATCATCTCGGTGGTTAATTTATAGGAAAAACTGTGACATTTCTTACTGAAGCCATCTGATCTGTAAGAAATCCATATTTAATGATTTTTAGTTCTGCTTAGGAAAACAGTTGAAACCAAGTTTTATATCTAAGCCTCGAAGGGCTAATGCCTTCGTCCAATCAAACAGGAACAGACTCAGGCGACCCTACGATGCTTGGAAGAAAATATTTGGTTGACAAAAATCATATGTGTGTCCAAAAAGGTTCTGGGTTTAAGGTCCTGCTAACACTGATCTACCGCTGCCACTAGCACAGCGGCGACAGATAAAACAAGAAAAATAAAACATCTCGGGACCGCCGTCTACCCCAAACGGCTCCCGCTACAGATGAACAACCAACTACATCTACCAGACGCCACTCTGCTCCCAAGCACGAGTGTAACATGCATCCCACACTAAAAGATAACTCCTGACCACTCGGCCCACTACCCGGCGAGGAAGAACACTATGTCCAGGAAAGTAGAAGTGTGGATGTCTAAAGCAGAAATAACCCTAGCCCAAGTGAGGGTTTTCTACTAGTCTGGTTACACATGCAACATATGACGGGGTGCTAGGTCAAGTTCCAAGATAACCATAATCAACAGCTTGTAGGGAAGAAAATAAACACATGATCATCTAACAGCATTAGGAACATCAATTCCTATAATCTAGCATGCTTATAAGAACACATCTATAACATGCAAGTCCCTACACAGATAGAATTAATGCACAGTCCATAGGTCATGAAGACAAGGCCACCCACCTGAAAATGCTAACTGTCCGGTTCCACAGCTGAAAACACCAGAAGCAACAACCTCCACTAATCCTCAACACCAACGGTTCACAAACATCCGCAAATACTCCTGGGTACAACAAAGGTCCAAGGTTACACTTTATTCCACAAAATAACCCAGTACAAAAATCTGCAGAAGACAGTCCTGAAGATCTGAAATTTCCCTGCAGAAAGTGCCCTGAAAAATTCCGATAAAAATATCACCGCGAGCGTCTCGTCGAGACCTTCGAAACGGGTACCTGCACGCCCAATCCGAGCCCCGTAGGCCAAGTTACAAATTCCACAGTACAGGTGCGCAAACACTCACAACCACACAACTGTAAACTCAAACACAGATAAAAGGGGAATAGTATACCTTCGGGCAAGCCTCAGAAAAATCCCGAAAAAATACAATGATAATCCTTGCGACGAGTAGATCCAAAAGTGTATAGGCTCGTCTCAATCCGACACTCGGGTGCGGAGATAAAATTCCGGCAAGGGGCCGCTGTCCAAAACTCCACCAGAAAACAGCGGCTTAGAAATGCCTCGAAAACCGTGTCATAAACTCTGAATCCAGCAAGATGATCAACACGAAAGTCGAAGACGTACCTCTCGTGATTCCAACGCCGCAGAAATCGTCCAAAAATACTGACGAGTAGCTCTGTAGACCTCTCAGATCAAACTGTGACGATAACGGGCCTCCGATGAAAAATCGCCACACTGCGCTCCGATGCCGAAGTCGTCGACGCCGCGGCTTCCAAAAAATCCGGGCCTCTGCCAGAAGATGCGCAAGATGAAGATCTCCAACTTTGCTAAAGGGGGCCATGGGCAGGGGAGCTCGGAAAGGGGGCAAAACTCCCCACAAGACAGCTATTTATAGGCCCAGCCCGAAAATCCGAATTTTGGACTTTTGGCCCAAGTTTCGGGCGCTTGGCACTTCCGGGCTGCTACAGTAACGGGCCGGCCCGTTACTGTTCACGCCCGAAAGCCCCTAGGCCCGCCACGCGTCCACCGACACTCCCCGCGCCCGGCGTACGCGCCGCCCGCGAATCGCGGAGCGACGTGTGGCCGACACGCGGGCGTGGGGTGGCTGCGCCCGGCCAATCGCGGGGCGCCACGTGGCGCCCCCACGTTGCTTCCCAACCGCCCCGCCGTACGCCCCTGCTCCAGCCGCAGCGTGGACCCCGCGCGCACCAGGACCCCCACCACGCTCGGCCACGTGTCCGCACCCGGTCCACCACGTGCACCCGCGCCTCTTCCGTGGACCGCGCCCGCTGCGCCGGCCCACCTGAAGGCGCCACGCGTCCTCCGCCCGGTGCACGCCTCCGCGTGGACCGCGCGCCTCCGCCGCCGCCAGCCCCGCGCTCCGCCGCCCGCCGCCGCCGCCGGCGCCCCTCCGGCGGCCGGAACAGTACCAAATCACCTCGAAATCCGTGCCGGGTCATCCGGGCTCCGAAAAATACAAGTAAATAGTCCATCTTGACCGTTTTCGCGCGCTGAATCCAAATCCGATGTCCGATTTGCCAAATTCCACTTCTAAAATTTCTCAAAAATTCCCGGGAAAGCAAACTTGATCCATTTTTCATGCCGAGTCCAAATCTTGGGTCCAATGCGCGCAAACACCTCTAACACCCAACACGGGTCTCCAGAAGCCGCAGATCCAACAGTAATCCAAACGTGGGAATTTCGGTCCTCACACCCGGACCTAAAGAGTCCCCCAACAAGATTCTCAGTAAACTAAACCGTGCCCCCGCGAAAAGTAGACCCGCCTCTGTCCGGAAAAAAGACGGATACACGAAAACCCAACAGAAACGCTGCCCAAGAACAACCGGTGCAAAACAACGCTCGCGCGGCGCGGTTCATGCGCCGCCCCGCGCGGGCACCTTCCCCCGCGGTGCATGCGTCGCGGCGCGGCAACAGCCCCGGGCGGGTGCCTCCCCTTCGCGGGCGCGAGGCGGCGCCAGCAGCAGCCCCACGCGGGCACCAGCCCCGCGCGGTTGTGCAAGCAGCGCGGCAGCAGCAGCTACCGCCCCGCAGGCACGCAAGCGGCGCGGCTGCACCCCTCGCAGGCAGCTGCCGTCGCGTGGGCGCGCGCGCAGCGCCAGAGTCAGACCCGCGCGGCCACCAACCCCGCGCTGTGCGCAAACAACTCACGACAGCAGCGGCTGCCCCGCGCGTGCACCATCCCCCAGGCGGCGCGTGCGGCGCTTGCAGCCGCGCGCAGGGGTCCCTGTCCCCGAGCGCTGCAAGCGGCGCGGCGCACAACTGTTGCTCTACGCGCAGCCGATGCGCGGCCCCTTCAGGCGGGGCGGCGTGGTTTCCGCAGCCCTATCCGTGGCGGCGGCATCGATGTAGCGGCAGCGGCTGCGCTAGGGCATCCCAACCCAAGCGTCGCCGCGACAACCAACCAAACGGAAAAACCCTACGGGCAAGAATACGCATAAAAAACCACAAAATGCGAAGAGCAATGCCGCTTACCTTGCTCCAACG
>CM055073.1:29626050-29757356 GCA_029204045.2 Tillandsia leiboldiana
GTCGCAGTTTCGACGCTCGGGGCATGACATAAATCCTTCTAATCGCAACCTCACCGCCGTCCCAGATCCCACCCCTATCGAACCTGTCACAGTGTTGGGGAAAGTCAGTGGACACGAAAAACTACAGGTGTACCATACATAACAAAGTGATGCTAACAGATACAGATAATAACAAAACCGTAAAAACCAAGCAGCCAATCCCCATCCGCATGCAAAACTATTCCCCCTCGGCAAAAACCAAACTCCCGGCACCTGCTATGTCTCCGGGGACCTCAGGCAAAAGAAGTCCGCAACCCGCTCTCAACCTGGTGACTTTAAAACCAACCACCCCCCTACACAATTGTCACCCGTAATAACCGCAAGGGGCCCCTACTAACGTCACCTCGTAGGCTCACGGTCCGAGACCAAATTTCCGGAAAAGTACCCCGACACCGTGGCCAAAACACTGGTGTGCGGCAAGCCCATGAGCATAATAATAATAATAAACCGATTGTCACGAACACCTGCGACACTCAGTTTGCTCCGAATAACAAACCTACTATACGTGCATAAAATGGGTTAGTCTCACTCATATAATGTAACTGTAACAATAACCTCGTTACAGGAAAACGGAAAACTCGGATGCCCAACCGACACCTCCATTTCGTAGGAAAGAAAACACCACCTTACAAGCGTCGACCGAAACGACCTGGAATCGTCCCACCTTTCGACTATTCCCGGTGTTCACGCCCCGGGGTCGAAACTGCGACCCCGGCTCGCCAACAGATCCGCCACCTATGCCAAACCCGCATAGGCGAAGCGTCCCACCTGCAAGAAAATGTACAGCTAACAGATACAGAGCTAAAAATAAAACTCTGCTGTATAACTAAATCGATCACTGTACAACTGGAATAAAACAAAATTTCCGCCTCCCAAAATGCATAATCATGACAACAACCTCAAATACAAAGAAACGAAACTCAACAGGGAGTATCTCCAATAAATACAACAGTGTATAAAGCTCTCATACATAACATCCTCACACAATAGTCTCTCACGGAGAACTGAATAAACTAATCTACTAATCTCTCCTCTGAAGGGGTACCGCTAACACTCCAACGACTGGTAGGAACAGCTCGCGACTCCCTCGCCTCGGTCATAAGGTCAGCAACAGAACAACAGTACCGGAGAGAAGTTCCGTGGAAAAGCACACGACGGTGTTGAGAACTACGTCCAATTATTTCTCATTGGTGCCGCCCAACAAGCCCGACGTCTGCCCACTACGTCCACTAGAGGCATAAAGTAACAAAAGCAGTGCTGTAAGGAAAGCTGGGAAAAGTAACTCTACAGCTACTATGCCTCTATCTCGATGCTCAAGATGTGGACAGAAGAACATGATGCCACAACTAACTCTCATCTCTGATCACTTCAATCGAACTGACTGCTCCTCGGTCCAGTCAAGCCTGCGCCAACCTACTGCCGTTTACGTCCCGGAGGAGCGGACTTACGTAGGACGTCCATGACGTGCCAACCCCGCACAGCCAGAGTGACAAATGCACGACAAGTTCGCGATATAAAGCCAATCTCACGCCGGGTATAACAACCCGGTCTCGCCTACTCCGGGTGGCACTCGAGGGGAGCGCCCGCTCGAGTAAAAAGTAACCCATCTCAAGTATCTCTGTAAAGTATCTCTTCAAGCTCAAATGTGGCTCATGCAGGCTATGATCCACGATCAAACAGATCGTAACTCCAGCTCAAAGCACAACTCAGTCGGAAAAAGAACCTCGACTCGAACAGGAATAGCCCAAAACACTCTCACAGCTATGTCGGAGAACCCTCAACGACTCATCTGATAAATCAACGACCATGGCTGAGTCGGGAAACCTCAACATGACTCGATCTGCCAGAACCGCGATCCTCAAAGCTAAGTGGAGAACCACCTCCACCACTAAATCAGAAAAACAACCTCTAGATCACACTCTACCAACTCATGGCACCAAGTCGCATCCACTGCGAGAAACTGTCTCAACAGGCCAAACAGCCAAAACGTCGCATCTACTGCGAACAACTGCCTCAACAGGCCAACATCGCATCCACTGCGAACAGCTGACTCAACAGGCCAAACAGGCCAAACGTCGCATCCACTGCGAACAACTGGCCTCAATAGGCCAACATCGCATCCACTGCGAAGCTGACTCAACAGGCCACACAATCTCAACCACTGACCCAATGAAGGGTCCGGACACACTGAAGACTAGAACCTACAACCCAATCAACAGAACAGCTCTAGGCATAGCCTCTCGTTGTTCTCGTCCCAAGAAAGGCAGACCTTAGAACCCAGACCACTCGAATCATCTCGGTGGTTAATTTATAGGAAAACTGTGACATTTCTTACTGAAGCCATCTGATCTGTAAGAAATCCATATTTAATGATTTTTAGTTCTGCTTAGGAAAACAGTTGAAACCAAGTTTTATATCTAAGCCTCGAAGGGCTAATGCCTTCGTCCAATCAAACAGGAACAACTCAGGCGACCCTACGATGCTTGGAAGAAAATATTTGGTTGACAAAAATCATATGTGTGTCCAAAAGGTTCTGGTTTTAAGGTCCTGCTAACACTGATCTACCGCTGCCACTAGCACAGCGGCGACAGATAAAACAAGAAAATAAAACATCTCGGGACCGCCGTCTACCCAAACGGCTCCCCCGCTACAATGAACAACCAATACATCTACCAGAGACGCCACTCTGCTCCCAAGCACGAGTGTAACATGCATCCACACTAAAAGATAACTCCTGACCACTCGGCCCACTACCCGGGCGAGGAAGACACTATGTCCAGGAAAGTAGAAGTGTGGATTCTAAAGCAGAAATAACCCTAGCCCAAGTGAGGGTTTTCTACTAGTCTGGTTACACATGCAACATATGACGGGGTGCTAGGTCAAGTTCCAAGATAACCATAATCAACAGCTTGTAGGGAAGAAAATAAACCATGATCATCTAACAGCATTAGGAACATCAATTCCTATAATCTAGCATGCTATATAGAACACATCTATAACATGCAAGTCCCTACACAGATAGAATTAATGCACAGTCCATAGGTCATGAAGACAAGGCCACCCACCTGAAAATGCTAACTGTCCGGAGTTCCACAGCTGAAAACACCAGAAGCAACAACCTCCACTAATCCTCAACACCACGGGTTCACAAAACATCCGCAAATACTCCTGGGTACAACAAAAGGTCCAAGGTTACACTTTATTCCACAAAATAACCAGTACAAAAAATCTGCAGAAGACAGTCCTGAAGATCTGAAATTTCCACCTGTAGAAAGTGCCCTGAAAATTCCGATAAAAATATCACCGCGCGCGTCTCGTCGAGACCTTCGAAACGGGTACCTGCACGCCCAAATCCGAGCCCCGTAGGCCAAGTTACAATTCCACAGTACAGGTGCGCAAACACTCACAACCACACAACTGTAAACTCAAACACAGATAAAAGGGGAATAGTATACCTTCGGGCAAGCCTCAGAAAATCCCGGAAAAATACAATGATAATCCTTGCGACGAGTAGGATCCAAAAAGTGTATAGGCTAGTCTCAAATCCGACACTCGGGTGCGGAGATAAAATTCCTGGCAAGGGGCCGCTGTCCAAAACTCCACCAGAAAACAGCGGCTTAGAAATGCCTCGAGAACCGTGTCATAAACTCTGAATCCAGCAAGATGATCAACACAAAAGTCGAAGACGTACCTCTCGTGATTCCAACGCCGTAGAAATCGTCCAAAAATACTGACGGAGTAGCTCTGTAGACCTCTCAGATCAAACTGTGACGATAACGGGCCTCCGATGAAAAATCGCCACACTGCGCTCCGATGCCGAAGTCGTCGACGCCGCGGCTTCCAAAAAATCCGGGCCTCTGCCAGAAGATGCGCAAGATGAAGATCTCCAACTTTGCTAAAGGGGCCATGGGCAGGGGAGCTCGGGAAAGGGGGCAAAAACTCCCCCACAAAGACAGCTATTTATGGCCCAGCCCGAAAATTCCGAATTTTGGACTTTTGGCCCAAAGTTTCGGGCGCTTGGCACTTCCGTGCTGCTACAGTAACGGGCGGCCCGGTTACTGTTCACTGCCCGAAAGCCCCCAAGGCCGCCACGCGTCCACCGACCTCCCCACGCCCGGCGTACGCGCGCCCGCGAATCGCGGAGCGACGTGTGGCCGACACGCGGGCGTGGGGTGGCTGCGCCCGGCCAATCGCGGGGCGCCACGTGGCGCCCCCACGTTGCTTCCCAACCGCCCCGCCGTACGGCCACCTGCTCCAGCCGCAGCGTGGACCGCTGCCGCACCAGGACCCGCCAACCACGCTCGGCCACGTGTCCGCACCCGGTCCACCGTGCACCCGCGCCTCTTCCGTTGGACCGCGGCCTGCTGCGCCGGCCAACCTGAAGGCGCCCACGCGTCCTCCGCCCGGGTTGCACGCCTCCGCGGTGGATCCGCGCGCCTCCGCCGCCGCCAGCCGCCGCGCTCCGCCTGCCCGCCGCCGCCGCCGGCGCCCCTCCGGCGGCCGGAACAGTACCAAATCACCTCGAAATCCGTGCCGGGTCATCCGGGCTCCGAAAAATACAAGTAAATAGTCCATCTTGACCGTTTTCGCGCGCTGAATCCAATCCGATGTCCGATTTGCCAAATTCCACTTCTAAAATTTCTCAAAAATTCCCGGGAAAGCAAACTTGATCATTTTTCATGCCGAGTCCAAATCTTAGGGTCCAATATGCGCGCAAACACCTCTAACACCCAACACGGGTCTCCAGAAGCCGCAGATCCAACAGTACTCCAAACGTGAGAATTCCGGGTCCTCACATCCTCCCCCACTAAAAGAAAGTTTCGTCCTCGAAACAAACACGGCTCAAAAGGGAGTTCAAAGCTAAGGGTAAGCATCCAACACACAGTCTCCAACTCCCCAGTCGCTACTCACTCCCCGTGATTACTCCTCAACAAAATAATAATCAGTACGGGCATGGCCCGGTTGCGTAATTCTCTCATCTCACGAGCCAGAATTCGCAACGGGCGTCCCTCAATACCACAAGTACTCGCAGATCTCAAAGAAAACGAGTCCATCACGGGCGAGGAATCCACAAGCCTAACACTCCTGAGCTGAGACGTGGAAGGACCATCACGAACGCCAACAAAAGGCTAGGGGAAAAGGGAGAACAAACCAATGTAGCACGCACCAACACCGCTCCCTGGTGCCAAGCTCAACCAGGCGATCCGAGACACCCATACGGTCATTCCAAGGAAAAGAAGCCCTAATCGGCTAGGTCCTCGCTCAGTCACTCTCGAATCCTGACCATCCGCAGGGGCTGCTTCACCGCAGTCTACCGTCAAAAGGGACCCTCAGGGACACAACCTCGAGCCCTGTTCCGCAAACGGTCCCACCCAGCGCCAACTGTGGACCATTAAACTCAACCCCGAAAAGCTATCCGGCTCCAGGTATCCGCCACCACAGTGGCCCTGTCGGGGTGGTACTGAATGCTCAAGAATAACCCAATGGTAACTCCACAGCCACTATGGGAGGCACCACTAACACAAAGGTCCATCTCCCATCTCTGGCAAAGCTGCAATCGGCGCTAGTACCAGTCTCATCATCCATTCGCCATGCTCTCCTGGCACTGCGAAATCCAAAAAGCTCCTCACCTCAACAATAAATGTTGATCTCAGCCAAACTCAAATAGCATCCACATTGGCCGGAAATCCACCGCCGCTCCTATGGCTAACACAATGTGACCCAAGAAGGTAAGCTTCTGAAGCTAAAACTTGTATCTCAATAACCTGGCATACAGCTTCATCCACACAGCATAGTAACACATCCACCAGTGCTCCTCATGCTCCAAGTCGCTCTGGGAGTAGATCATAATATCCCTGGAGGATCTTGTTACCAATACAATCAAGTACAGCTGGAGCACAATTCCTCAAACCAAAAGAGTGGCAGGGCGTTAATCAATCCAATTGGCCTCACTAAGAGCTCAAGAAGCCCTACTGTGTCCTGAACGCCATCAAGGCAAGGTCCTCGGCTGTCTGATTCCAAGTAGGTACCCGCACCAAACAATAACTGCCGGAGTATGACTCCATCAAAAGGTCCAGAATAATACTCGGACCTGTCTACACACGAACCATAAAAGGGCCCTCACAGTCGTGTATCAACGATGTGCATCACCACCGTATATCAACGGCGTGGCACTAGGTCAAACAGACCCTTCGATCCATCAGATCCTGCAACTGCGCCATCAGCTCTCACAGCTCTACTGGCAATATCCAATGAGGTGCTGTCGAGGGTGGCGCGGTTCCCCGAACCACGCCAAACTTAATCTCTATCTCCCGGACCGGCGGCATTAACACAGCTCAGGTGAAATCACACCCGGAATCTCGTGGCAACAGAGATATCTTTGGATCCCGGTGCCGCCGTAAGCACCTCTCACACTGTCGCTATAACCAGTGTGCTCTAACGACCTCAACAACCAAATCTTCCTCTCGTCTGCCTCGCAGAAGGTCAAAGTCCTCCGCAGATAACAAATCCACGCTACCGCTGCGCCACTCCGATATAGAGGTTGATGCTGCCATCGGGGTCCACCCGATCTCTGACATCACGGGAACCCGTTATCCAGGAAAAATAAAATCAGAAATATCTCTGCCGGCCGATCTGTCCTCCATCACCGGCGCCAAGCGCCAATATCCAGAACTCGCCTCTGGCGGCAGATCCCTATCCCAAGGAACTGCAGCGCCACGCTCCATACACAATGCCTACCCATCGAAGCGTCAATAATCCAAAACGGAGGGACCAACTACACTGAAAGGTATCCTGGCGCAAACCATTCCCCGTCAAACATATCCTATGCGCCTCATCCCTCGAAACCTGGAGCGTGCAGTTCAACAATTGCATAAACTCCCTAGCACAGGGAGGCTCTCCGAGAGTCTCTCCATCACCACCAACCCCAATTCTGCCTACAAAGGCTCCAACTCAAACCTATGAATCGGGATGGTTCAGACTGCCGGGACTGGCTCCATCGATCAATGATGTCCCTAAGCTCAGCTACTATCCACTATCCACCCTGCCTCGGTGCCTCGGCACTGCTCGTCGGCACGGAGGGGGCTGCTCGCTCCATCGGCGCCACTGGTACAACTGAAGATACCACTGCATAGGAAGAGAGTACTGGAGGACACTCAAGCGGTACTGCCACTGGCTATGCTCTCTGCTCCAACAAGCGCATCAAACGTTCCATGGCTTCTTCCTAACATCAGACAGCCTCCGATATCTGTGCCATCTGGATCCAGAACTTCTGGGTCTCGCTCTGCTCTGATAGCTTTGTCTCCGCTGCTCGGGTTACTCATCAGATGCGGGATGTGCCCTCTTCGCTACACGACGTCTCAGGGGCATCGTAGACCACTGCACAATAACAAACATCAGGACACAACAACCATACGACCCAATCCAGCGAAAGTCTAAGACATGTTATCAATTCCACAGCATTATGTTGTCTGCAGCCAACATAATCGCTTAGGAGCATAAACATGCCAATCACTCATCCCGTCTCTTGGGAGAGGTACAAAACTCGATCAGGACTCTCGCTAAAAGTCACGACTCTCACGTAGTCATCCTAATGTCCAACCACAAGCCTAGGGTTTCTAAGTCCTCAATGACCTACAACCTAGGCTCTGATACCACTCTAATCTGTCACGCCCCGGGGTCGAAACTGCGACCCGGCTCGCCAACAGATCCGCCACCTATGCCAAACCCGCATAGGCGAAGCGTCCCACCTGCAAGAAAAGTGCTACAGCTAAACAGATATCAGAGCTAAAAATAAAAATCTGCTGTATAACTAAATCGATCACTGTACAACTGGAAATAAAATAAAATGTCCGCCTCCCAAAAATGATAATCAGACAACAACCTCAAATACAAGAATCAGAACTCAACAGGGAGGTATTTCCAATAAATACAACAGTGTACAGGCTCTCAATACATAACAATCCTCACTACAATAGTCTCTCAAAGGAAGAACATGAAATAACTAATCTACTGAATCTCTCCTCTGAAGGGGTACCGCTACACTCCAACGACGGGTAGGGAACTAGCTCGCGACTCCCTCGCCTCGGTCAGAAGGATCAGCAACAGGAACAACAGGAACCGGAGAAGAAGTTCCTGTGGGAAAAGACACCACGACGGGTGTGAGAACTACGTCCCAAGTAGTTCTCAGTGGGTGCCGCCAACAAGCCCGACGGTCTGCCCACTAAGTCCACTAGAGGCATAAAGTAACAAAAGCAGTGCTGTAAGGAAAGCTGGGAAAAGTAAACTCTACAGCTACTATGCCTCTATCTAGATGCTCAAAGAGTGGGACAGAAAGAACATGATGCCACAACTAACTCTCATCTCTGATCACTCAATCTGAACTGACTGCCTCCTCGGGTCCAGTCAAGCCTGCGCCAACCTACTGCCGTTACGTCCCGGAGGAGCGGACTTACGTAGGACGTCCATGACTGCCAACACCAGCACAGCCAAAGGGACAAATGCAACGACAAGTCGCGATAGAAAAGCTCAATCTCACGCCGGTATAACAACCCGGTCTCGCCTACTCCGGAGTGGCACTCGAGGGGAGCGACCCGCTCGAGTAAAAAAGTAACCCATCTCAAGTATCTCTGTAAAGTATCTCTGTCAAGCTCAAATGTGGCTCATGCAGGCTATGATCCACGATCAAACAGATCGGTAACTCCAAGCTCAAAGCACAACTCAGTCGGAAAAAGAACCTCGACTCGAACAGGAATAGCCCAAAACACTCTCACAGCTATGTCGGAGAACCCTCAACGACTCAATCTGATAAATGCACGACCATGGCTGAGTCGGGAAACCTCCACGACTCGATCTGCCAGAACCCCAAGATCCTCAAAGCTAAGTGGGAGAACCACCACCACCACTAAATCAGAAAAACAACCTCTAGATCACACTCTACCAACTCATGGCACCAAGTCGCATCCATTGCGAGAAACTGTCTCAACAGGCCAAACAGGCCAAACGTCGCATCTACTGCGAACAACTGCCTCAACAGGCCAACATCGCATCCACTGCGAACAGCTGACTCAGCAGGCCAAACAGGCCAAACGTCGCATCCACTGCGAACAACTGCCTCAATAGGCCAACATCGCATCCACTGCGAACAGCTGACTCAACAGGCCAAACATCTCAACCACTGACCCAATGAAGGGTCCGGGAACACTGAAAGACTAGAACCTACAACCCAAATCAAACAAGAACAGGCTCTAGGCATAGCCTCTCGTTGTTCTCGTCCCAAGAAAAGGCAGACCTTAGAACCCAGACCACTCGAATCATCTCGGTGGTTAATTTATAGGAAAAACTGTGACATTTCTTACTGAAGCCATCTGATCTGTAAGAAATCCATATTTAATGATTTTTAGTTCTGCTTAGGAAAACAGTTGAAACCAAGTTTTATATCTAAGCCTCGAAAGGCTAATGCCTTCGTCCAATCAAACAGGAACAGACTCAGGCGACCCTACGATGCTTGGAAGAAAAATATTTGGTTGACAAAAATCATATGTGTGTCCAAAAAGGTTCTGGGTTTAAGGTCCTGCTAACACTGATCTACCGCTGCCACTAGCACAGCGGCGACAGATAAAACAAGAAAAATAAAACATCTCGGGACCGCCGTCTACCCAAACGGCTCCCGCTACAGATGAACAACCAACTACATCTACCAGACGCCACTCTGCTCCCAAGCACGAGTGTAACATGCATCCCACACTAAAAGATAACTCCTGACCACTCGGCCCACTACCCGGGCGAGGAAGAACACTATGTCCAGGAAAGTAGAAGTGTGGATGTCTAAAGCAGAAATAACCCTAGCCCAAGTGAGGGTTTTCTACTAGTCTGGTTACACATGCAACATATGACGGGGTGCTAGGTCAAGTTCCAAGATAACCATAATCAACAGCTTGTAGGGAAGAAAAATAAACACATGATCATCTAACAGCATTAGGAACATCAATTCCTATAATCTAGCATGCTATATAGAACACATCTATAACATGCAAGTCCCTACACAGATAGAATTAATGCACAGTCCATAGGTCATGAAGACAAGGCCACCCACCTGAAAATGCTAACTGTCCGGAGTTCCACAGCTGAAAACACCAGAAGCAACAACCTCCACTAATCCTCAACACCAACGGGTTCACAAACATCCGCAAATACTCCTGGGTACAACAAAAGGTCCAAGGTTACACTTTATTCCACAAAATAACCAAGTACAAAAATCTGCAGAAGACAGTCCTGAAGATCTGAAATTTCCACCTGCAGAAAGTGCCCTGAAAATTCCGATAAAAATATCACCGCGAGCGTCTCGTCGAGACCTTCGAAACGGGTACCTGCACGCCCAAATCCGAGCCCCGTAGGCCAAGTTACAAATTCCACAGTACAGGTGCGCAAACACTCACAACCACACAACTGTAAACTCAAACACAGATAAAAGGGGAATAGTATACCTTCGGGCAAGCCTCAGAAAAATCCCGAAAAAATACAATGATAATCCTTGCGACGAGTAGATCCAAAAAGTGTATAGGCTCGTCTCAATCCGACACTCGGGTGCAGAGATAAAATTCCGGCAAGGGGCTGCTGTCCAAAAACTCCACCAGAAAACAGCGGCTTAGAAATGCCTTGAAAACCGTGTCATAAACTCTGAATCCAGCAAGATGATCAACACGAAAGTCGAAGACGTACCTCTCGTGATTCCAACGCCACAGAAATCGTCCAAAAATACTGACGGAGTAGCTCTGTAGACCTCTCAGATCAAACTGTGACGATAACGGGCCTCCGATGAAAAATCGCCACACTGCGCTCCGATGCCGAAGTCGTCGACGCCGCGGCTTCCAAAAAATCCGGGCCTCTGCCAGAAGATGCGCAAGATGAAGATCTCCAACTTTGCTTAAGGGGCCATGGGCAGGGGAGCTCGAGAAAGGGGGCAAAACTCCCCCACAAGACAGCTATTTATAGGCCCGGCCCGAAAATCCGAATTTTGGACTTTTGGCCCAAAGTTTCGGGCGCTTGGCACTTCCGGGCTGCTACAGTAACGGGCCGGGCCCGTTACTGTTCACGCCCGAAAGCCCCAAGGCCCGCCACGCGTCCACCGGCACTCCCCGCGCCCGGCGTACGCGCGCCCGCGAATCGCGGAGCGACGTGTGGCCGACACGCGGGCGTGGGGTGGCTGCGCCCGGCCAATCGCGGGGCGCCACGTGGCGCCCCCACGTTGCTTCCCAACCGCCCCGCCGTACGGCCACCTACTCCAGCCGCAGCGTGGACCGCGCGCACCAGGACCCGCCAACCACGCTCGGCCACGTGTCCGCACCCGGTCCACCGTGCACCCGCGCCTCTTCCGTGGACCGCGCCCGCTGCGCCGGCCAACCTGAAGGCGCCACGCGTCCTCCGCCCGGGTGCACGCCTCCGCGGTGGACCGCGCGCCTCCGCCGCCGCCAGCCGCCGCGCTCCGCCGCCCGCCGCCGCCGCCGGCGCCCCTCCGGCGGCCGGAACAGTACCAAATCACCTCAAAATCCGTGCCGGGTCATCCGGGCTCCGAAGAATACAAGTAAATAGTCCATCTTGACCGTTTTCGCGCGCTGAATCCAAATCCGATGTCCGATTTGCCAAATTCCACTTCTAAAATTTCTCAAAAATTCCCGGGAAAGCAAACTTGATCCATTTTTCATGCCGAGTCCAAATCTTGGGTCCAATATGCGCGCAAACACCTCTAACACCCAACACGGGTCTCCAGAAGCCGCAGATCCAACAGTAATCCAAACGTGGGAATTTCGGGTCCTCACACCCGGACCTAAAGAGTCCCCAAAAAGATTCATCAGTAAACTAAACCGTGCCCCGCGAAAACAGTAGACCCGACCTCTGTCCGGAAAAAAGACGGATAACACGAAAACCCAACCAGACGCGGCCCAAGAACAACGCGGTGCAAAGACAACGCTGCGCGGCGGCGCGGTGCATGCGACAGCCCCGCGCGGGCACCTTCCCCGCGCGGTGCATGCGGCGCGGCGCGGCAACAGCCCCGGGCGGGTGCCTCCCCTGCGCGGGAGCGCGCGGCGCCAGCAGCAGCCCCACGCGGGCACCAGCCCCGCGCGGTTGTGCAAGCAGCGCGGCAGCAGCAGCTACCCCGCGCAGGCACGCAAGCGGCGCGGCTGCAGCCCCGCGCAAGCAGCTGCCTCGCGTGGGCGCGCGCAGCGCCAGAGGCAGACCCGCGCGGGCACCAACCCCGCGCGGGTGCGCAAACATCACGACAGCAGCGGCTGCCCCGCGCGGGCACCATCCCCATGCGGCGCGTGCGGCGCTTGCAGCCGCGCGCGGGTCCTGTCCCCGCGCGGCTGCAAGCGGCGCGGCGCAGCGCTGTTGCTCTACGCGCAGCGCGATGCGCGGCCCCTTCAGCGGGGCGCGGGTTGTGCGCGCCCTATCCGTGCGGCGGCAGCGATGTAGCGGCGCGGCTGCGGCTAGGGCATCCCAGCGTCGCGCGACAACAAGACCCAAAACGAAAAACCTAGCGGGCAAGAATACGCAAACGAAAACCATCAAAATGCGAAAGAGCAATGCCGCTTACCTTGCTCCAACGGAGAAGACGACCCGATCTCGCTCCTCGCAGGTAAAGGGAATCCGTATTCGCTCCCGTTCTCGGCCTCCGGCACGCTCGATCGAAGAAGATGGAAGAACCGGTCCCCTTTTTCTTTCTTTCCTTCTCTATTCTAGGGTTAGCAATACTTCTCTCTTTTTTTTAAAAAAAGAATATTTAAAAAAAACTTAATATTTCTCTTGTACGTAAGAGAATTCAAATTAAGTCAAAAAGGAGGGATTCCAATCTCTTCGAAAAACGTGCCGATCGACAAGACGCCCCGCAACGGCTAGCACGGATCTCGATGCATGCTTCGGACGCCGAGATTGTCCGAACCAAGAAAACTTCAAACCGGGAGATCTGTAAATCAGATTTCAGATCCGATCGTTGTGTCGTTCTTCGTTTTCCGAGCTCTATCGTAGAAAAATAAAACGCAAACACAAAAGTTCCACCCACAAACTTGATAAAATAACCCCTAACAACTAATTTTATTCAAAAAAAATTATAAAAGAAGAACAAGAAAGGTCGTGATACTACAGCTTAAGTCTAGTTATTATTATTAGTGTCCATTGTCTCTTATATGCCCAATCACAACTCCATTTCCATCCGATGTGAGACTATTGGGGTGTCACAGACTCTCCCCGTTTATGCCTAACGTCCTCGTCGCCTTGTGATCTTGGGCTACGAGGACAACAGGCCTAAACGGAGAATGTGAGACATCTTGGGCTACGAGGACGACAGGTCTAAACAGAGGATGTGAGACTATTTGGATATCATAGACTCTCCCCGTTTAGGCCTGATGTTCTCGCCGCCTTGTGATCTTGGGTTGTGTGTGTTTGGACTGACGAGGACGTCAGGCTTAAACGGAGGGAGTCTGTGACACCCTAATAATCCCACATCGGATGGGAATGAAATTATAATTGAATATATAAGAGATATTGACACTAGTAATAATAATTGGGCTTAATTATTTTGGGCTGTGGTTTTGATCCAACGAGGGCCGGATCGTTACACGATTATAAGTGGAGGAGGGGGAATTGCCCTCGGGCAAGCAAGGTGAGAGAAAGAGAGAGAGTAAGGTGGGGTAGATCCGAGCAGCCATATCAGCTAGCTCGATCAATCGGAGTCTCAATCGGACTCCATATGCAGTCAACCACTTTATTATATCGAATTGAGTTGGGTTTGGCGATTGGCCCGATAGCGCCCAATAGTTGTACGATGCAGTTGCTAACTCAAAATGAATTCTTTTATAAAAAAATTTAAAATTCAAATGTATAAAATTTAAGTTTTCAAATGAAAGAATATGGACTTAGATGTTTGTTCGATTGTCCATGAATGATGTACTGGACCAAGTCACTATAACAAAATTAGGTTATAGAAATATATTTTTATGATACTTTTCTATATTGTGTCATATTTATATTTTATCTATATTTAAAATTAAATTATAATGATATATTTTTAAGACATATTATAATAATGTGTCGCTATACATCCTAGTGACCGTACATATAGTGACATTAATAATAAGTGTTAATATTTTTACTAATAATATTTTTTAAAAATTTTAAAAATACTTAAAAGTATATAATTTTATTATAGTAAATTTGGACAATAATTTATTCTATGTTGGAGATTTTATGTAAAACTCATTCACTCCAAACATATGCTTTCATACTTCTATCTATATTAATAAATACATAAAATAATTATTTATATTTTAAAATTTGAAATTATTGTTCTATCCATGATTTTATTTTCACACGCTAGGTGACCTAATTAAATCGGTTTATGAAAAGTCCTGTGTGAAGCCCTTGTCACGACAAGGATTTTTTTTTTTTTATTTGACTTCGAGGGCACCAATGAAATTTATAATAATTAAATTCATTGATTAAAAGTCCCTTGTGAAAGCTTTATTACAACTAAAAATTTAAACAATACGTGTCGTATTCATCTTACAAACAGTACGAGTCGTATTCGTCATAAATAAAATAGTAGCACGGTATAATTTTATTAAAAAAATTAATAAATAATATTTTTAATAAAATTTTAAAATTTTGATAAAAAATATATAAAGAGGGATGAATAGGTGAAAATAATAAACACACCAAATTGTTGCGTAAAAAATAACTTAATGCGGAAAATAAATAAAGTACGCAAGATTTACGTGAAAAACTCCGTCACATGAGTAAAAAACTAGGGAACCGATAACACGGCGAAATCCACTAAGATTAAACACGTACAAGGTGATTTACCGTAACCCTACGACTCAACATTTTCCATATGCTCCTAGTTGATCTTCTCCGCTCGCTCCGAACGCTTCTCGAATCCACGATTTGCGTCCCAACGTCAAATCCACGACGTTCAACGTCGAATCCACGACGTCCAACCGAATCCACGGTCTTCACCAATGCGGCACGTCTCGATCACACGAACGCGCCTTGCTCCGAATCCACGAGAGCGGTAGCACCTTGAATCCACAAGGCCACACGAATCCTCGCGCCGATTCTTGGTAAAATCGTTATTTTTGTTTGTTGATGATTCTCCGAATATTTAGATCAAAAATAAATAAGGAAATACCATCTAAGTATTCTTCAATTTGATTCTACAGAAAATAGGAGTTTGGAAACCCTAGAATCAAATCGAACAATATAGACGAAGAAACATGAATTTAATCGTGTTTTCCTTTCTTCTCTATATTTTGGGAATTTTTCTCTTTCTTAAAAGAAAATCTTTTTCGAGAAATCAAAAATCACCTTTTACGATGAATAAAAAGTTTATTTATAGATTAGAGACCCTTGTAAAGAGATAAGCATCAAAAACTTTCAAAACAGAATTTTTCCCGCACGGCGGTCCGGACTGGATTAAGTCAGATCCGGACTGTCGTCTTTTTTCAGAAGATTTTCTGAAAAACGCAGTTCGGGGTCCGGACTGAAACAGGGGAGGTCCGGACTGTTCATGCAATTTTTGCAGAATTTAAGGTTCGGGGTCCGGACTCAAATAGAGGTGGTCCGAACTGGAAAATTTGCATTAACCAAACCATGTTCGGGGTCCGGACTGGACGTGGCTGGTCCGGATCCTGAACTTCCTAAAAGTCCAGTTTTTGATTTTTATGCATCAAAACATATTCCAAGTGTTTCTAAGCTACACAAATGTATTCGGATCACCAAAATTATTTAGTTAAGCGTACCTGATCATTCTGTATCCATTTTTCTTGAGATTGATGTAATTGATCCACAATTCTTCATCTTCAATCTTCAAGACTTATACCACTTCACGAAATACGCCAAAACAAAATCTTTAACAACCACAACGCAGGAACAACAACTAACAGAAGGTAATCAAAGTATTAACATAATCCATAATTATAAATCAACTACCACAATGTATTTTAAACTGTAATTAAGAATAATCAACAAGTAAACCAAACTAAACCAGGAGGTCAGAATCAAAGACTACACCAACTAAATTGAAGAAATAGACTAAACTAGCTAGGAACAATCTGAACGAAGAGCGGAAACACAAAGGGTCGTCCCTGATCAAAGCTTGAAACAGGGCTCTCTAGTACCGTCATCACGCATCGTCCCGATCCTCACCACTCGAGATACCTGGAACTGGGGATAGTGAGAAACCAGCAAGGGTCTCCCAGTGGGTACCGCAAGCCGACGAAGGCAAGCTGTATTCACTGGCAACCGAAAGAAAACAGTCGACTATAATGTACCGTTCAGATATATTATCAATGAAAGAAAGCATCATAATGAACAGGTAGACCGAATACAATAGCAATGAAATACATCAAGCAATAATGTAAAAATAACAGCTACTGTAAACTAGAAAGATACTAATAATCAATAACAACCGACGACATACAAATACAACAACAATCATGACTGAAAAGAAACTACAACTACCAATCAATACATAAATAACCGCTA
The DNA here is from genome assembly GCA_029204045.2 of Tillandsia leiboldiana. NCBI lineage: Eukaryota > Viridiplantae > Streptophyta > Magnoliopsida > Poales > Bromeliaceae > Tillandsia > Tillandsia leiboldiana. Next base: position 29,642,626 of record CM055073.1, read on the forward strand.
CTGTAAAGAATAACAAATATGATAATGTATCAAGCCGATGAATAAAACAAATCACCCAATTATTTGCCATATTGGTTTAAAGACCTCAGACGAAGCCACGTCTTGCTCACCCTGGCATATGGCCCGAGCAGTAACCACATGGGATTCACGGGTCAGAAATACGACCACTTTTTCAAAAAAGAACACTCTCTTGTAGTGGATTAGATTGTTGATTTACGTGAAATGCTCTCGAGCTGTGGCGATCGATGCAAAATGTTCAATGGCCAACCGTCGGCAAATAGCCGAAAAAGAAACTATAAGGAATCACAGACCGAATCCAACAAGTCATATCACAAAGTCTCAATATGTCACCGACCAATCAAGTCCACTATTCTCGAAAGAATGTCACAGTGTCACCGACCTATCAGGTCTATATAACTCGAACATCATGCAATAAATACGAGATGTCATAAATTACGAAGTCACTAAATCATACTATGTCTCAATATCATGTGCTATAATCATGTCATAGGAACTCTAGCAAATCACAGAATACTGCTCTACTTCTAGGTCATGATGTAAATAGAAGAGTAGAGCAACTAGAAATAAAGTGAGGGGTGATCATGTGCTCAACATGTAATGTGTGAAATAATGACAAGGAACAATAAGGAAGGAATGACATCGAGCAGGCACTACTGAACCAACTTCTGATCGAAGTACCTACCTGAGATTCGATAAAGAACCTAGCACCAATAGCGCTCCAACAAGTCGCCTGTACCTACAAAAGGTTCTACGGAAATCATAAATCATCCAACACTAAAAGTCACTCTAAACCACAAAGGAGTCATTCGACTCACACCCCGAGCATCATTCGAACTATCGGTACCTTTTATCGATTTTCGGAACCCCATCGTAAATTCCCGACAACCCACTAGAACACAGCCGAAACCCACGTAATGTCGCGAAGAGTTCCAATGCTCAACAAACACCACCCGCTGTCCCGAGACACACCGATTTGGGTGTCCGGGCAGCAACACATGACAAGAATGCGAACAAGTGTGATTAACGTAAACCGAACTATACCGGGTTTCCAAAAATGCCATTTTCGGCTCCGAAACCCACCACAAACCTAACCGCTGCCTCTGGACACACTAGGAAGCGAGGATGACCATCCAACAAGGCTCGACGACAAACACAATGCATTCCAGTCGATAGAAACGAAATTTCGAAATAGAATTGCGATCGGACGACCGATTTGGCCGATAATTGCGCCGGAATCCCAAATAAACACCACAACCATCCACAAACCTAGAACAACTAGTCCAGAGGTCATGCACTGCTTGTACACGCTACTTGAGGTAGCACATGTGCAATATTTACATAAAAACCTCTTAACGTACTCTAAATAGCAAGATTAATACATAATAATATAGTATTTAAGTATTTTACTGAATTTTTTGCGCTTCGAAACTGAACAAACACCACAGCCCGACAGGTCTTGACGTTACGAAGATAATGCTCGCTGTCCGGAGCACTAACGAGCATCGGAGAGTGCGTCGGGGCAACCCGAACCTCAATTTTTGAAGTCGCCGAGGACGACGCTGTCTAACCAGCACCACGAGGCAAATCCGATGGCATTAAGGTGAGCACGGCGATCTACACACCCTCAGGAAGGTCGTGCTCCCTTGCGGCGAGGTTACTGGTGACCGGGGTGGCCAAAACAAAAAGCGCGGTCACAACAATGCCTTAATTCCAGCAGTCCAAACCAGGGGGTAGATCCATGGGCTTCAGCGGGGCGCAGGCTGCGTGCTGGGTTGCGCACAAATTGGGCCACGTGCAGGGGCACTGGAGCGGCATGCAGATGCGGCTGCATAAAGGCGCAGGCTGTAGCAGCGCGTAAGCAGCGTATGCGCAAGGCAGCGCGCTATCACTGCGCGGACTCACGACATGCGTGGAGGGCAGCGCGCAAACTAGGCCGCGCGCAGAAGCGCAAGAGCGCAGGCTGCAGCAACGCGCTCGGACGGCGTGCGGGCGCAGCGCGTGGCCGGTGGTGGCGGCTATGGCTTCGAGCGCCCGAATCTAAAGAGAAAAGCCAGCTTCGGTCTCTAGGGCGTACGGATGAGGGAAGGGAAGAGGGGAGGGATCCAGGCGGCTGTGGGGAGGGAAAAAAGGATTAAGAAGGTTAATTTGAATTAAAGAAGCCCTAATTTCACATGTACCCCCTTTTGGAACTTTTGGTTAAATTACCATCGTGTTCTCAAACCTGATATTTAACTTGATTTGATCCCTTATTTAGAATTTTTTTGAATCTTCAAGTTTCTCGAAATGTGTGCATGACGCCGGCTCGTCCCTCCTATGTCCAATTTCATGAATTCCAATACGATATCGTAACAACTTATCCGAAATTATCGAAATCTAGTTTTTCGGTCCGATTTTCTCGTAAAACGTGCAGATTCGGGAGATTCGGATATCGAATTTGAGATCCGATCGCATCACCGTCTTCAGTTCGACGACACCATTAAGATGACGATCTTCTTTTCCAAAAATCTCAACATATTAATTAATTGGTCGATTTATGAAAATAAAACTCAAATTTTATGGTTTTTCTGTCAAGTTCTGTCTTTTATGCCTTTTCGTGTAACCAGCATAGCGAATTCAAAAACAGACTTGATCACTCATTGCAGTGTTGATTTACAAATAAATCAGTGATGAAATTTTTAAGAATTTAATTCTCAATATGCTGAAATTACCATCTTTAGATTTTCGGAATAAATTTTAAATTTTAATTTAAATTTCGAGTTCAAATTTTATAGTTTTCTATATTTTAAATCTGAACTTCAACCATTTAATAGTGTCACTACTAAAATATAATAATTCAAATGTTGACATGAGCTTTATTAGTGAGCACTTTCTTGTACTAATCGTGACTTTTATGAGTATTTTTGAGAAAAAAATGTTCTCATAAAAAGCAGTTTCATTTTCATACTCACAAAAGTAAAATTGATAAAAGATGCTTCTATAATTCTGACATCTTACTAATAAAAATTGTAATTTTAATTAAGAATGTAATAGCTCAAGATCTTTTTCTATTACGAAATGAATACACTTACATCATTAAAATAGATAAAATTTTATTTTTTAGTCTATTTAATTTTGATAACAGTAGCTTAAATTCAAACAGAAAAATAATCTCTCATAATGAACAACAATGATGATGATTATTAGTTTTTTTGAACTAGTACCATTTATTTATTGGAGAATTGAGAGTCCCCAAAAGAGAACTGAGCCTTCATCTTCTCTTCCATTTTTTTTTTCTTTTTTTTTTCAATCTTCTCTTCCATTTCAAAGAAAAATCTTTTCTATTTTACAAATGAAATTCTTAAAACAAGAATAAAATCTAATTAAGCACTTTTTAAAAATAAAATATAATAATTAGCACTTCACGATCCCGCACGCACCGGTAAAGAGATTCGGAAGCTCTCATAGAGTTGTAGTGGAGTACGAGTCGAGTCCCTGCATATATAGTCGAAAAATGCTTAATGTACATATCAAAATAGGTAGATATTTTACACCACATCCGTCTTAGAATGAGATGAATTTCATCTATCACTTCGAAATAATGAATAGAAAAGTCCCCATCGTTAAATAGATGAAATGTAAAATATACACATAAAAATAAATGTACAGACAGTATTGCTCTATATAGTCTTGCCATGCCATGGAGGAGGGATAATTTCATTTCAAATTACCAGCCCTTTTTCAATTATTTCTTACATAATTTAATTTTATACTTATTTATTTATTTTTATTTAATTTAATTTTAAAAAAAATAATTTAAAAAGGGATCAAATATCTCTAACATTTTGCATATCTAATTAAGAAGCCACTACTACTCTCCTATTTCATTTGTACGATGTCCATCAATCTAATTCAAACTTAGTGCTGCAGTTAGACTTCTTAACTTTAAAACAGAAGAATAATTAATTAGGATTAGGTTTTATTTCTTTCCATTAATTAGTTGAACTTTACTATTAATCGGAGCAAATTAATTTAGCAATTAATTTGGTGTGCCAGAAATTCTCACAATCTAGTGACAAAATAGAGAAATTGAAAGGCTCCCAAAAAGGGAAAAAAAGCTAATTTAGAGCATTTGGAGTAACTAATTAATGTAGCTTAATTATCATATATATCAAGTTTTGTTTAATCAAAATATAATAATAAAATTTTCATTTTAGTTTTGATTTTTGAACTTTTTAAAATAGTACAATCAAGTCTCATAATTCACTCTAATTAGCTAAATATTAATATAACAATAAGGTAGTTAATAATGCGATAATAATTAAAATATTATATTAATTTTATATTATCTCTTAATATTTTACCAATAAAATTAAATTATAAAATTTATTATAATAAATTATAAATTATAAATTTAAAGTTGTAATAAATTAAAATTTAAGTATTAAAATATGGGGCTGCTTATGATTTGAGAAGGAAAAATATAATTAACCTAAAAATTTATGAACATGAAGCTATAATAATGAATATTATGAATTCTCATATTTTTAAGGTGACGTGGCGCATTCTCCATAGTTTAGAATATTTTAATTTTTTTTTTTTTATAATAATTATCTACTCTCTCTCTCTCTCAATCTCTCACCTCCCCTCAATATCTTCTCTTCTTCTCTAACATCCGTCCCTTCACCTCCCCACATGCATGCATTGATTAATTTAATAATAATCTCCACCACATACATTATTAAATTATTGTGGTTGTGGTGATGTTTGATGTTTCAAGAAATCGTAATTGTCATTTAATAAATTAATTAAGCATGGTGTTAATTTGCATTTTCTTCTTATATGCCATCCGCTTCCCCCAACTCTCTACAACCCTACCTTCTCTTTTTCTTTGTGGAGTTTTTATAGACCCTGTACAAGATGTTTCGGCGGCGTGGTCGTAGCGGTGGTGGAGGCGGTGAACGTGATGACGGTGGAAACCAAGACGGTGATGGAGGAGCTAGGAACGTAGGCAATGATTGTGGAGATCGATGTGGCAGTGGTAGCAGTGGTAGCAGTGGTTGAATCAAGAGTTTTAGTGGTTGGTTTTGGGCTCTGCTGGGATGATCTTGGTGGAGTTTTTCGCGCCCTATTGTTGACATTGCCCCTCCATAGAACGTGGGAGCGTGCTGCCGTTGTCTTCAAATGCGTCGTCACCTCGAGAGATAAAAATCACCGCCCCTTTCTTTTGATTCTTTGTGAGCGATCCTTTACAGAAACATCATGCAATTTTATTTTTATTTTTTGCCTGAGGAACCTATATCAGATTTTTTTATTTGATGTTGCTGTAAATCCTAATGCAACTTTTTTATCTAATACTTTATTTTATTACTTACTATGTACGTATTTTAATTTTTTACGAATTTTATTTTATTTTTTTATCGAAATCGTTGGCGATTTATTACAACGATTTATCTTTTGTCTGCTGATGCATTTCTCTAATTTTCCGGTAAATCGTAATTCAACACATAAGTCTATTGTTGCTAAAGGGCGAGATCCTGGTGAGTGCCCTAAATTTGTCGTAGCATGATTTCATTCCGTGATTTGATATTGAATTGATCTATATCGAGATTTTAGAATAATTTATTTATATTGTTGTAATAAATTTAGTATAAATTTAGCTATAATAATATACGTCCGCTGCATTGCGCGGATCACTACACTAGTAATAATGAATTTCCTTGCCTAAAGCTACTTTGATACTCCCTATCAAGGACAACGTGTGAAAGAACGTACGGTCCACTTGAGTGACACCTAAATCGCGTGCTTGATGTAGAACATCAAACACCAATTCTAGGTTTCTACTTTTTTCCTTTTCTTTTTTTTTTTTTTTTTGTAAATACACGCGTTATTGAAGAAGCATAAGCATGTAGTTATATTTGTAGTATTTATAATTATATACCAATTTATACTAACATATACAATAAAAATACATGTAATATCAGAGTACAATTGCTAATTTTAAATGCTCAACTTTAAACATTTAAAGTTCACAACTGATTAAAACATTCAATTAGAAAGAAACTTCATTAAGTTTACATCACTTAATCCTTAAATACTACAAGTCGCTTCTTCGTTACAAAGAGGGGTACAACCAAACCTCTCTCTAGGTTCACTACTCAGTGGCACCTTTGCCTTAGTCACATGCCTCGCCGGCGACGATAGGATCTGAAAAATTGTATACCACAAGGAATAAAAATTACTGATAATTCTCAGTGGGTGCAACCACTAAGAATTGATCCTCTACTCTAATGAGATACTAATAATAAATTGTAAAAGCAATAAATATTTCTATATTAGAAATGCATTTATTAAGTTATGATACAATGCCTCTTATACAACAAAATATCACTTATCCATAGGCCATATGTTTAGCCAACTCTTCCATATTCTCCTTAATCAATTAGTGGTTTGGGTTCTATTCCTGTCACACCTTATGGAGAGTCGATTGCTCGTCTGTCATGCCTTGAGGTCGAACTACAATCCAAACTCGCCAACAAATTCGCCACCTATACAGAAATTTCCGCACATGTGAAGCGTCTAACCTACACAAAATAGTATCTAACAACTATACATATATCAGAGCTGGAAATAAAACAGTTAAACTAAAATCTCAAATAATTATACATCTGTAACAAAAGTAATACAACAACACCTCTCAATAGAGTAAAATATATACAATACAGACTTTACAGTACCAAATCCAAAATAACTAGTACAGGGTATCCAAAATATTCAATTAACTCTCAAACACTCCTAAAACTATTAGAATGATTTTCATTTCTTATTACCTAGTTGAACTTTATAATTTGTAAAAATTTAATGCATTATGATAATATTTGACTCATCTGGTTGTAAGCAGCTGGAGGTATTGCAGCTACAATTTGTATATTTAGTTGTTATACAGTCGAAAGTTCGCACATACTAGCAGTTTTTTTTTGTTGTTTTTTTTTTTTTGTTTATGAATGGAATGATGAGGTTATTTTAAGGTAATATGAAAAAAAAAAATATTTGTTTGTTTGAGAGGTAATTGGATAAAGAAGATTGAAATCATTGCTGATTTGAAATTATTGTTCCCATTTGCAATAATTAAACCTTCTTTTATAATTGCAATCAGTTTTTTTTTTTTTTTTTTTTTTTTTTTTTTTTTTTTTTTTTTTTTTTTTTCTCTCGAGACCCGGCTGTCTTGAACCCTGTAGCCCAATTCATCTTTGCAATGAATGAATGAAGCGGCAGCATGCTGCCTTTACCTCAAAAAAAAAAATACTGATGCCTCTCAGAGGGCATCATTGAAATAATTTGATTACCCAGGTTTTTTTTTTTTTTTTTTTTTTTTTTTTTTTTTTTTTTTTTTTTTTTTTTTTTGTAGAGAGAGTGAATTGTAATATTCGTGTCTTCAGCCTTAACTGAAATATCTTCTTCTTTTTTTTATTTGGGTAAACTTGGATTTGCCTCTCTCTCCATATGATTTAACTTATTTTTATTTTATTATTTTACAGCTTAAAAAATTATATTTAATTAATTTATAGTTTAGCTTATTTTCTAGGTGTTATCATACGATTCAAAATATATATATATTTTACTGTTCTATAATACTTACAAATTTTTATTTGGCTATTCTATTAGATGGTAAGAGATCGGTTAGATTAAAATTTTTAAAAATTTGATAATTATCTATTGAAAATATTCAAATCATTATCATTCAATTCAAATTAAATGGTGGTAAAAGAAATTAATAAAGTAGTAGAAATTATTGTAATTTATTAGGAAGTAGAAATATTTTTAGATTATTATGAGATAAGTATTCTCATTACTATTCTTGATGAAAAGCAATAATAATTTATTAATAAAAATATACTATTTTTTTAATAATTTTAAAATTTAAGTGGGTTAATAAATTAATAACAAAATTACTATTTCAATTTTACATTATATAATAATTTTAAAATATTATAAATTCTGAGCCAAACGGCCACTAAATTTTTTAAATAAAAATAAAATAAAATTAAAAAATAATTAAATATAACTTAAATGAGAGTAAATTAAAGTTTATATGGTTATTATTTTGTGGCCCATCTTTTTTTGGGTAGGTGAAGAGTAATTATCATATGCAATCAAGCATCCCTTGCATGCGAAGTACTTTAAGCATTATCAAATAGTATTATTAGTAGAGTTGAGCTAAAACAAAATTTTGAAATAGTAAGTTTTTGGTGTTTTTAAATGGACACTATTAAATATGAATTACTGCACATGAACTTTTTAAAATTCAAACTTTATAATTATTTAACATTTTTTTTTCTAGCAATACTGTCTCATATACAACTTAGGATTAATTGTATACGATTTTTTATAAATATATCGAATAACAGCTATATTCTTACGAAGTTCAACTTTTTATAGTTATTCTTTAAAAAATTCAACGTTATTCATATATATCACTACTGTTTGTCTCTGTTAGAAAAATCTAATTAATCATAAGTTAAATATTTAATCTTCGTTAGTTAGTGAGATAAATTTATTTTTTTATCCTTTCAGATATTTTTATATTATTTTAAAATTTTTAGAGAGATATTTTTAAAAAGACAGAACTGTTAATTTCACACATAGTCTGTTAAAAAATAAACACTAAACTAACGGTAATAAATCAGAGGAATATATATGAATAACTTAAAATTTTTGAAAAAATAAATATCAAAAGTTAAACTTTGTCGGAATATAACTGCGCTGAAAATTATAAAATATGAGCTTACTTTGAATGACAAATCAACACAATTAAGAATTACGATATTTGAAATTTAGAAAGTTTTGGTACTGTAAATTATATTTGACAGTATTAATAATCGATGATCTGCACGCCCCATTATTGAAAATGACGTTAAAGTAGTAATAAGGCTTCAGCATTTCTTATAATATTTTAACTCAACTCTTTTAGAGGCATATTTGCCGATTATTTGATTAACCACCTATTTTTTATATACTCCTAATTATTATTCTATTTTTTTAAATAAATTTTTTTCATTTTTTGAAATATTCTCTAACCATTCAAATCTTGCCAATAAACTCCAAAAAAGAGCATGTTTGTTTTATGTTACGTAGCATTACAAATTATTTTGATATAATCAAATATTTAAAATTTTTGAATCAAGTTATTACTGATTCTATATTATCGTGTTTAGTTTAATATAATATTATAATATTATATTATAGTATTTATAGAATTATTATATTTGATTTATTTTATAAAATTTAATAATCTTGCCAATAAAATATAGTCTATTTCAAAATTACCCTTTGATCAAATTGAATATTATTTTTTACTAAACTATAACTTAATATAATTTACACTTGAATTTAAAATTTAAATTAAAATTTAAAAATTAAAATTTAAAATATGAACAAAAATATATAATTCAATATTTTCATTTAAAATATAAATTTAAAAATTAAAATATAAGTATAAATTTAAAATTAAAAATCTAAATTTTAAATTTTAAATTTTACAATTTAAAATTTTAAATTAAAAATTGGAGAGATAAACATATAATTTTACATAATATATGCACTGTTTGTAATACTATATTATCGATCAGATTACAGACCGGAGGGTGGACGAACCAAACATCCAAACATAATAATCCGGAAGGAATTATTTGTAATTCTAACCGGATAATTCGAACAAAAAAACACCCTCAAGATAAGAATATATTTGAAAACAGGTGATAGTTTTAAAAGACAAATTTGCAAAAAAAAAAAAAAAAAAAAAAAAAAAAAAAAAAAAAAAAAAAAGGAATAATTTTGAAAATCAAGAATAAAATAGATATTTTTTAAGTTTTGAAGAGTATAATAGATATTTTTCCTTTCTCTTTTTATGGGAGCATTGTTCTTTGAAAAGATATTGTTTCCAAGTAGTACTATAAAAAAATAATAACAGTAAAATGGTTTTGTTTTTTTTTTTTTTTTTTTTTTTTTTTTTTTTTTTTTTTTTTTTTTTTTTTTTTTTTTGGGTGCAGTAGAATTAGGAATTGAAAGTGGTGATTTGCTTTCAAGCTCATGTCTTATTTTTAACATTCTATCATAGTAGAATTTCAAATTTCCTTTTTTTTCTACTAAACTCTATAGTAGAAGTAATAGTGCTTTAGAAAAAGCACTATATTGAGATTATTTTCATTAGCATTATTCTTTTCCTTCAGTTTTTTTTTTTTTATCTATCAAATTTTTCACTAAAGGTGGAAATTTTGTGGAGAGCAATGCTATCTCTACATTCAAAAATTAAATATAAATTTCATTCTGTTTGTCCAAGAACATTAATTTTTACACCAGTTTTATCAAAAACAAAATTCTTTTACTACTAAAGACCTAAAAAGAATGTTTAACCTTTTAGATGAATAGTGTAAAATTTACAGACAACTGTTATTGACCCTTGGATTCATGGCAATATCTTTTAGGCCAATTCCCTTCCCAACCCAACATGTGATGGTAAATTCAGGGCAAATTAGTATTAAATAATAAGAAAAAGATTGGTTGTACATTTTAAACGAGATATATATCTTACACTCGACACATCATAGAGTGAAGTATCTATAATGTAAATTTTACTAGCCACTTCAATATGACTAGTAAAAAATATCCCATCTTTGGATGGAATGTATATCATACACTCCAAATGAGATATACGAATAGCATTACTTAAATAATAATAATCTCTAAAACTTTAAATATGCAGAAAATAATACTTTAATAATTTTATATTCAACTACTATAATAATGTGTTTGGCAAATCTGTTGGTCATATTGAGCTACTAGATAACGTTTGGTACAAAAATTAAATAGGGGATAAGGGGATATCCCGCTTATCCCCCCAAACACTCTCCCAAAACACCCTATCGGGTTATCCCACCATTCGGTGGAGGGTAGGATAACCCGGTAATGGTGGGAACAGTTATTCCCACACTCTAGCTTTTTCTCTGCCCTGCCCTCGCACGCAATCCGATCCCATCTACCCTCCTCTCCAATTCCTATAGCCCCAAACCCTCATCCCTCTCATGCTTTGCTCCCTCCCCACCATTCTCGAACTCGTTGAAGAAGCTCGCTCGTCCCCTGCTTGAGCTGTGCGGTGTGGGTTTCCTTCGCCGTTGGTTGCGACCACCGATCTGTGGATTTCCTTCCTGTCTTACTGTGCTCTCTCCCCACCATTGTCGAAGAAGCTCTCTCTTCCCCTTTGTGAGCTGTACGGTGTGGGTTTCCACCGCCGATCGTTGCAACTGCTGATCTGTGGGTACCCTTGGGTGGAGCCACTATTTCTACCGTCTCCCCTTTCTCTGCTCTGCCCTCACACGCACCCCGAGGCCATACTTATCCTCTCCGGCCTTGCGCGGCCTCCCTCTGTGACCCCCGATCTGTGAGTTCCCCTCTTCTGAGACTCCCGATCTCCGCGTCCCCCCATCTGTGGGTGTCCCTTCCTCCGGCTGTAGCTCCGACCCTGTCTTGTTGTGCTCTTTCCAGATATGTGAAGGCTTCGAAGTTGCTACCTCTTCCTCTTTTTCAGTTGTGCAGTGTTGGTGTTGTTGTGGGTTTCCTCGGCCGTTCACTGCGACCGCAAATCAATGGGTTTGATCTTCGCGGCCCCCAATCTGTGGGTATTTCTCTTGTCACGCCCCGGGGTCGAAACTGCGACCCGGCTCGCCAACAGATCCGCCACCTATGCCAAACCCGCATAGGCGAAGCGTCCCACCTGCAAGAAAAGTGCTACAGCTAAACAGATATCAGAGCTAAAAATAAAAAATCTGCTGTATAACTAAATCGATCACTGTACAACTGGAAATAAAACAAAATGTCCGCCTCCCAAAAATGATAATCAGACAACAACCTCAAATACAAGAATCAGAACTCAACAGGGAGGTATCTCCAATAAATACAACAGTGTACAGGCTCTCAATACATAACAATCCTCACTACAATAGTCTCTCAAAGGAAGAAAATGAAATAACTAATCTACTGAATCTCTCCTCTGAAGGGGTACCGCTACACTCCAACGACGGATAGGGAACTAGCTCGCGACTCCCTCGCCTCGGTCAGAAGGATCAGCAACAGGAACAACAGGAATCGGAGAAGAAGTTCCTGTGGGAAAAGACACCACGACGGGTGTGAGAACTACGTCCCAAGTAGTTCTCAGTGGGTGCCGCCAACAAGCCCGACGGTCTGCCTACAAGACAGCTATTTATAGGCCCAGCCCGAAAATCCGAATTTTGGACTTTTGGCCCAAAGTTTCGGGCGCTTGGCACTTCCGGGCTGCTACAGTAACGGGCCGGGCCCGTTACTGTTCACGCCCGAAAGCCCCTAGGCCCGCCACGCGTCCACCGACACTCCCCGCGCCCGGCGTACGCGCGCCCGCGAATCGCGGAGCGACGTGTGGCCGACACGCGGGCGTGGGGTGGCTGCGCCCGGCCAATCGCGGGGCGCCACGTGGCGCCCCCACGTTGCTTCCCAACCGCCCCGCCGTACGGCCACCCACTCCAGCCGCAGCGTGGACCGCGCGCACCAGGACCCGCCAACCACGCTCGGCCACGTGTCCGCACCCGGTCCACCGGGCACCCGCGCCTCTTCCGTGGACCGCGCCCGCTGCGCCGGCCAACCTGAAGGCGCCACGCGTCCTCCGCCCGGGTGCACGCCTCCGCAGTGGACCGCGCGCCTCCGCCGCCGCCAGCCGCCGCGCTCCGCCGCCCGCCGCCGCCGCCGGCGCCCCTCCGGCGGCCGGAACAGTACCAAATCACCTCGAAATCCGTGCCGGGTCATCCGGGCTCCGAAAAATACAAGTAAATAGTCCATCTTGACCGTTTTCGCGCGCTGAATCCAAATCCGATGTCCGATTTGCCAAATTCCACTTCTAAAATTTCTCAAAAATTCCCGAGAAAGCAAACTTGATCCATTTTTCATGCCGAGTCCAAATCTTGGGTCCAATATGCGCGCAAACACCTCTAACACCCAACACGGGTCTCCAGAAGCCGCAGATCCAACAGTAATCCAAACGTGGGAATTTCGGGTCCTCACATCCTCCCCCACTAAAAGAAAGTTTCGTCCTCGAAACAAACACGGCTCAAAAGGGAGTTCAAAGCTAAGGGTAAGCATCCAACAACACAGTCTCCAACTCCCCAGTCGCTACTCACTCCCCGTGATTACTCCTCAACAAAATAATAATCAGTACGGCATGGCCCGGTTGCGTAATTCTCTCATCTCACGAGCCAGAATTCGCAACGGGCGTCCCTCGTACCACAAGTACTCGCAGATCTCAAAGAAAACGAGTCCATCACGGGCGAGGAATCCACAAGCCTAACACTCCTGAGCTGAGACGTGGAAGGACCATCACGAACGCCAACAAAAGGCTGGGGGAAAAGAGAGAACAACCAATGTAGCACGCACCAACACCGCTCCCTGGTGCCAGCTCAACCAGGCGATCCGAGACACCCATACGGTCATCCAAGGGAAAAGAAGCCCTAATCGGCTAGGGTCCTCGCTCAGTCACTCTCGGATCCTGACCATCCGCAGGGGCCGCTTCACCGCAGTCTACCGTCAAAAGGGACCCTCAGGGACACAACCTCGAGCCCTGTTCCGCAACGGTCCCACCCAGCGCCAACTGTGGAACCATTAAACTCAACCCCGAAAAGCTATCCGGCTCCAGGTATCCGTCACCACAGTGGCCCTGTCGGGGTGGTACTGAATGCTCAAGAATAACCCAATGGTAACTCCACAGCCACTATGGGAGGCACCACTAACACAAAGGTCCATCCCCCATCTCTGGCAAAGCTGCAATCGGCGCTAGTACCAGTCTCATCATCCATTCGCCATGCTCTCCTGGCACTGCGAAATCCAAAAAACTCCTCACCTCAACAATAAATGTTGATCTCAGCCAAACTCAAATAGCATCCACATTGGCCGGAAATCCACCGTCGCTCCTATGGCTAACACAATGTGACCCAAGAAGGTAAGCTTCTAAAGCTAAAACTTGTATCTCAATAACCTGGCATACAGCTTCATCCACACAGCATAGTAACACATCCACCAGTGCTCCTCATGCTCTAAGTCGCTCTGGGAGTAGATCATAATATCCCTGGAGGATCTTGTTACCAATACAATCAAGTACAGCTGGAGCACAATTCCTCAAACCAAAAGAGTGGCAGGGCGTTAATCAATCCAATTGGCCTCACTAAGAGCTCAAGATGCCCTACCGTGTCCTGAACGCCATCAAGGCAAGGTCCTCGGCTGTCTGATTCCAAGTAGGTACCCGCACCAAACAATAACTGCCGGAGTATGACTCCATCAAAAGGTCCAGAATAATACTCGGACCTGTCTACACACGAACCATAAAAGGGCCCTCACAGTCGTGTATCAACGATGTGGCATCACCACCGTATATCAACGGCGTGGCACTAGGTCAAACAGACCCCTCGATCCATCAGATCCTGCAACTGCGCCATCAGCTCTCACAGCTCTACTGGCAATATCCAATGAGGTGCTGTCGAGGGTGGCGCGGTTCCCCGAACCACGCCAAACTTAATCTCTATCTCCCGAACCGGCGGCATTAACAACAGCTCAGGTGAAATCACACCCGGAATCTCGTGGCAACAGAGATATCTTTGGGTCCCGGTGCCGCCGTAAGCACCTCTCACACTGTCGCTATAACCAGTGTGCTCTAACGACCTCAACAACCAAATCTCCTCTTGTCTGCCTCGCAGAAGGTCAAAGTCCTCCGCAGATAACAAATCCACGCTACCGCTGCGCCACTCCGATATAGAGGTTGATGCTGCCATCGGGGTCCACCCGATCTCTGGCATCACGGGAACCCGTTATCCAGGAAAAATAAAATCAGAAATATCTCTGCCGGCCGATCTGTCCTCCATCACCCGGCGCCAAGCGCCAATATCCAGAACTCGCCTCTGGCGGCAGATCCCTATCCCAAGGAACTGCATCGCCAAGCTCCATACACAATGCCTACCCATCGAAGCGTCAATAATCCAAAACGGAGGGACCAACTACACTGAAAGGTATCCTGGCGCAAACCATTCCCCGTCAAACATATCCTATGCGCCTCATCCCTCGAAACCTGGAGCGTGCAGTTCAACAATTGCATAAACTCCCTAGCACAGGGAGGCTCTCCGAGAGTCTCTCCATCACCACCAACCCCAATTCTGCCTACAAAGGCTCCAACTCAAACCTATGAATCGGGATGGTTCAGACTGCCGGGACTGGCTCCATCGATCAATGATGTCCCTAAGCTCAGCTACTATCCACTATCCACCCTGCCTCGGTGCCTTGGCACTGCTCGTCGGCACGGAGGGGGCTGCTCGCTCCATCGGCGCCACTGGTACAACTGAAGATACCACTGCATAGGAAGAGAGTACTGGAGGACACTCAAGCGGTACTGCCACTGGCTATGCTCTCTGCTCCAACAAGCACATCAAACGTTCCATGGCTTCTTCCTGGCATCAGACAGCCTCCGACATCTGTGCCATCTGGATCCATAACTCCTGGGTCTCGCTCTGCTCTGATAGCTCTGTCTCCCGCTGCTCGGGTTACTCATCAGATGCGGGATGTGCCCTCTTCGCTACACGACGTCTCAGGGGCATCGTAGACCACTGCACAATAACAAACATCAGGACACAACAACCATACGACCCAATCCAGCGAAAGTCTAAGACATGTTATCAATTCCACAGCATTATGTTGTCTGCAGCCAACATAATCGCTTAGGAGCATAAACATGCCAATCACTCATCCCGTCTCTTGGGAGAGGTACAAAACTCGATCAGGACTCTCGCTAAAAGTCACGACTCTCACGTAGTCATCCTAATGTCCAACCACAAGCCTAGGGTTTCTAAGTCCTCAATGACCTACAACCTAGGCTCTGATACCACTCTAATCTGTCACGCCCCGGGGTCGAAACTGCGACCCGGCTCGCCAACAGATCCGCCACCTATGCCAAACCCGCATAGGCGAAGCGTCCCACCTGCAAGAAAAGTGCTACAGCTAAACAGATATCAGAGCTAAAAATAAAAAATCTGCTGTATAACTAAATCGATCACTGTACAACTGGAAATAAAACAAAATGTCCGCCTCCCAAAAATGATAATCAGACAACAACCTCAAATACAAGAATCAGAACTCAACAGGGAGGTATCTCCAATAAATACAATAGTGTACAGGCTCTCAATACATAACAATCCTCACTACAATAGTCTCTCAAAGGAAGAAAATGAAATAACTAATCTACTGAATCTCTCCTCTGAAGGGGTACCGCTACACTCCAACGACGGATAGGGAATTAGCTCGCGACTCCCTCGCCTCGGTCAGAAGGATCAGCAATAGGAACAACAGGAACCGGAGAAGAAGTTCCTGTGGGAAAAGACACCACGACGGGTGTGAGAACTACGTCCCAAGTAGTTCTCAGTGGGTGCCGCCAACAAGCCCGACGGTCTGCCCACAAGACAGCTATTTATAGGCCCAGCCCGAAAATCCGAATTTTGGACTTTTGGCCCAAAGTTTCGGGCGCTTGGCACTTCCGGGCTGCTACAGTAACGGGCCGGGCCCGTTACTGTTCACGCCCGAAAGCCCCTAGGCCCGCCACGCGTCCACCGACACTCCCCGCGCCCGGCGTACGCGCGCCCGCGAATCGCGGAGCGACGTGTGGCCGACACGCGGGCGTGGGGTGGCTGCGCCCGGCCAATCGCGGGGCGCCACGTGGCGCCCCCACGTTGCTTCCCAACCGCCCCGCCGTACGGCCACCCACTCCAGCCGCAGCGTGGACCGCGCGCACCAGGACCCGCCAACCACGCTCGGCCACGTGTCCGCACCCGGTCCACCGGGCACCCGCGCCTCTTCCGTGGACCGCGCCCGCTGCGCCGGCCAACCTGAAGGCGCCACGCGTCCTCCGCCCGGGTGCACGCCTCCGCGGTGGACCGCGCGCCTCCGCCGCCCGCCGCCGCCGCGCCCCTCCGGCGGCCGGAACAGTACCAAATCACCTCGAAATCCGTGCCGGGTCATCCGGGCTCCGAAAAATACAAGTAAATAGTCCATCTTGACCGTTTTCGCGCGCTGAATCCAAATCCGATGTCCGATTTGCCAAATTCCACTTCTAAAATTTCTCAAAAATTCCCGGGAAAGCAAACTTGATCCATTTTTCATGCCGAGTCCAAATCTTGGGTCCAATATGCGTGCAAACACCTCTAACACCCAACACGGGTCTCTAGAAGCCGCAGATCCAACAGTAATCCAAACGTGGGAATTCCGGGTCCTCACATCCCTCACTCCGGCTGTCGCTCTAACCACCGTTCTCTGCTGTGGTTCCTTCTTCCCCACCATTCCCCTTGCTCGATTTGTGTGCACCTACTGTACCACACCTCCTGAGGCTCCCTCTTTTTCATCCTCACTGAAACAAGCAACCACGATTTCGTTGTCGAAAAGAATTTACATAGCAAAATATGATGGCGGCCGTCTCTTTCGATTATCAATTCCTTTTTGTTTGCACTGGTTGGAAAGGATCTGCTACAGATATGCGAGTCCTGAACATATACATAAAAAAAGAAAATTCTGAATATCATAGTTATATTTTCGATTACATATAAAATTACAGTTGCACAGCATGATATATTGTTACGTCGACAGAAAAATTTTATTTGGTTGATTCTGAATACGCGAACATAGATAGATTTCTAGTGCCGTATAAAGACGAGCGATATCATTTGAGCCAATTTGATAGTAACACACACAGTCGTGTACATTACAGTCCGCGGGACCTTTATAATCATTGGCATACATAATGACAAAATGTAGTGGAGGAGACATTCGGGATATCGAAGAAGCGCTTCAAGATTTTTAATAATGCAACACCATTTCCTTATAGGGTGGAATATCTAATTGCTATGACATGCTGTGTAATATATAATTTTATTCGTAGGAATGCGAGAAATGATAGATATTTCAACAAAACACTTGACCCAAAAGCTACCGGAGATGAAGAGGAAGACGTAGGTAGTTAATTTGTGACACCCCCGGAATTTGGATTAGTCCTATATATAAATGATATAATAGGACTAAATCTCTAACCCGGCTATAGCATTTTGGATGGTAGCAAGATCCAAGAGGAACATGAGAGTTAAGCGTGCTAGAGCTAGAGTAGTTCTAGGATGGGTGACCCCCTGGGAAGTGGGGCGTCACAGTTGGTATCAGAGCCATTCACCAGCCGGAAATGTGAGATGAGTCTCGGCTGAGCCAGGGTTATATAGCGGGTAGAGCGAGACTCCCCGGCTAATGACCGTTGTGAGTGGAGTGCAGCTCCTCACAAGGTCGGCTAAGGCTAGCGAGACGAGTCTCACATCGCCTGGTGCTTGTGAGTGTGCTTGAGCCTGACGTGGACGTCAGGGCTTAAAGGGGGGAAGAATGTGACACCCCCGGAATTTGGATTAGTCCTATATATAAATGATATAATAGGACTAAATCTCTAACCCGGTTATAGCATTTTGGATGGTAGCAAGATCCAAGAGGAACATGAGAGTTAAGCGTGCTAGAGCTAGAGTAGTTCTAGGATGGGTGACCCCCTGGGAAGTGGGGCGTCACAGTACTCGGTGCATCAAGCTTACGGCGAGGCGACGTCATTCGTACTAGTATTATAAAACAGTTGTGGAATAGTAGAAGCGAGACCTGTGATGGTTATCGTTAAAACATTATGTTATAAACAGTTGTGTATTTATGACAGATGTATACTTTCGATACTTGGTATTAAATTTAAAACGCATATATTAGTAGGAAAGTAATATGAAATTTATAGTAAACAAATTAATCACTTTTTTCCATGATATAATATTTTAGGAAAATTTTGCGAATATATTTTGATTATGAAAAATATAGCAATTGAAATTTTGATTTCAATATTTTTTCCCTGATATATATTTTGATTTTGATTTTGATTTTATCTGATTTTTAAATTTCTTCAATCAAATATTTAAAACAATCCAATCGAAATTTAATTTTATTTTAATACATCGGGCAATTTCATCATTTTATCTAATTACTACTATCTATTTGTCACGCCCCGGAGGGTTTAAAATAAGCGAAAAACGTGTACATTTTTTTTTTTTTTTAATAAGTACACCCGTCGGGCACGTGCGCAGATCCGCCACATACGTGAGAGTCCTCGATGAGCCAGGCAGAGTGACCCTTGCGCATGCACGGCGTAGGAAAGTACAAAAAATACTTTAACCACACTAGCTAAGTACGAAAGAGAAATGAGAAGTCGCCAAACGACATTTCTAATAAGACCACCAAGTTTAGAAAAAATAAATCCACGGGTTGCAAAACGGTGCCTGCACGACACTTAAATTTCATTAAACATTTTCGCAATTTTTTTACTTGAATTGAAAAGAGTGGCCGAATCAACAACGAGTAAAGGAATAACGTTCATCCACGATAAAACACAATTCACATCCAACATCCACAATAATGAACCACACGCACATAAGCTAACTAACCGAAATAATCAAAACGTAAGTAAAAGAAAGGTCATCAGCCCCTAATCGGGGCTAAAATCCTCAAGTCGCCGCCTCACCGTCGTCCCGGATCCCACCCCTGACCGAACCTATCACAGTGTGGGAAGTCAGTGACCAAAGAGTAAGAGGTACATGTAAAACATGTAAGAAGTTATAAGTACTGAAAGGAAAGCGAACCGATAAACCAGAGCATCCAAAACTCCCCCTCATGAATCCACAGTATCCCTGTAGGTCAGAACGAAACACATGCCAAAAAATCTAAGGACCCCCAGCGAACAGAAACACCTTGCTCTCACCTTGGTGCATTTAACCCCTCTACGGTACTTGTGCAGCACCTTAAGTAACCGTAAGGGGTCCCCACCACGTCACCTTGTGGGGTACACGGGTCAACGTACCACCTCTCCGAAAAAATACACCGATGCGGTGGTCAAACCGCTGGTGTGCGCGTAAGCAGCCATGAGCATAAAGACCGAAGTCGGTGTGTGATATAGAGCACCGCGACACCAGTCGCAACAGATAGTAATAAAAGAATTCTCATGCGAAAAGGGGATAGTTGAAAACCATCAGCACATCTACTTTACTCTTTCTTAGAACATGATGAGACCTCACTTTAAAATAAAAAAATGCACGAAAAGGGTACCCACCTTGAATCGCGTTGAACAGAACGCCTGTAACCGTCCTGCGCCCTTGCACGACTCCCGGACCCCTAAAAGTCCCCAACAGAAAACATCAGTAACACCTAACTAAAAAACCCAGACCACGCAGCAGCAGCGGCGCGGCCCCGCGCGGGCGCCGCATGCGGTGCGGCCCCGCGCGGGCACCAACCCGGCGCGGCACGCCGCATGCGGTGTCGCCCCATGCGGCGCGGCCCCGCGCGGGCACCAGCCCCGCGCGGCGCGCCGCATGCGGTGCGGCCCCATGCTGCGTGGCCCCGCGCGGGCACCAGCCCCGGGTGGGCGCGCTGCCCGCGGAGCGGCCCTGCGCGGGGCTGGCGCGGGCGCGCTGCCCGCGGAGCCACCCCGCGCGGCCGGCGCCGCATGCGGTGCGGCCCCGCGCGGGCGCCGCATGCGGTGTGCCCGCGGGCTGCAGGCGATGCGGCGGCGGTCACGTGGCGGCGGCGCGTCCGTACACCGCAGCGGCGGTGCTCCGGGACATCGCTGCGGCTGTGCTCTAGGGCATCGCGGCAGCGACGGCAAATGCGAAACAAAGCAAAGAACGGCGAAACCCTAAAAGCCAAAAACGCCGAACCCTAAAAGCCAAAAAAAACGCCAAACCCTAAAACGACGATACGCGAGAGATAAACGCCGCTAACCTTGATCTATCGGAGAAGATGATCCATTCCCATTCCTCATGGTGGTGAGGATCCGAACCCGCTCCCCGTTGACGGTAACGTCCCGTTCCCGGCTTCCAGCACGTTGATCGAAGAAGATCAGGTTCCGTTTCCTTTTTTTCTTTTCTCTCCGATTAGCGTTTCCTTTTTCTTGGAGGGTAAATAAAATAATATATTTAATTTTTTTTTTCTCATACGTACAATAAATCCCTATCTGCGACAAACGGGATTCACAAACTAACTTCTAGATAAGAGTGCCACCTAAGCCAAGTTCTAAACCAGTCGGCGCGAATTTTGAAGCACCAAAACTTTAACGGGTTCGACTTATCCCATCATACTCGTTAACACAAAAGGCTCAATCCGGAAGATCCGTAAGTCGGATTTCAAATCCGATCGCTCCGCCGTTCACCATTTCACGGGCTCTATCAAGGAAAAATATCCACAAACCACCACGGTCTACCTAGAAAAACTTGATAATTTATTTCTCCTAATAAACTAATTTATTAAAAAAGAAATAAAAAGATGACAGGAAAAGTCATGACACTACATCACACACCCCTTAAAAGAAGTTTCGTCCTGAAAACTTAACATCAACCCGTGCTAAATAAATCAGAAAAAACACTCTCATCTTTGATTCTAACTCCCAAGTCGCTTCACGCTCTTCATGATTACTCTACAGCACCTTCACATAGGGGATCACCCGGTTGCGCAACTTTTTGTCTTCCCGTGCCAAAATTTGTATCGGTGTCTCATCAAAGCTTAAGTTCTCTCGAAGCCCAATAGCAGAAACATCAAGAACATGCGACGGATCGGAGAGGTATTTTCGAAGCATCGAAACATGAAAAACGTTGTGCACCCGATCGAGGTTTGGCGGCAAAGCTAAACGATAAGCTACCGGGCCAATGAGCTCCAGGATTTCAAAAGGTCCAACGAATCGCGGGCTCAATTTGCCCCGCAAGCCGAACCGTTTGATCCCCTTGGATGGCGAGACCCGAAGCAAGACGTGCTCCCCAACCTGAAACTCCAAGTCACGACGTCTTCGGTCTGCATAACTCTTCTGCCGACTCTGGGCGGTCAACAACCGCCGTCTGATGAGGCGCACCTTTGCCTCGGTCTCCTCTACTAAGTCCGGTCCCAGGAACTTCCGTTCTCCTAAATCATCCCAACAAATAGGGGGTCGACATCGACGCCCGTACAATTTTTCGTATGGCGCCATCTAAATGCTGGCCTGGTAACTGTTGTTGTAAGCAAACTCCACAAGAGGTAGGTAGCGTGGGCTCCCTCACCCAAATCGAGCACGCATGCGCGGAGCATATCTTCAAGAATTTGGATCACCCGTTCCGACTGTCCGTCACTCTGGGGGTAGAAAGCTGTGCTAAAGTGCAGTTTGGTCCCCAGAGCCCGCTGCAAACTCTGCCAAAAGATTGACACAAACCGGGTGTCTCTGCCCGAAGTAATCGATGCCAGTACCCTATGCAATCTCACAACCTCGTTGATGTAAACCTGCGCCAAGCGGTCACGTGTCCACGTCGTATGTACAGGTAGGAAATGAGTCGTCTTCGTCAGTCGATCCACAATGACCCAGATCGCATTGTGACCCTGCCGCGATCGCGGGAATCCAGTGATGAAATCCATGGTTATTTGCTCCCACTTCCACTCTGGCACTGGTAGTGGTTGCAGTTTTCCCGCCGGGCGCTGGTGTTCGGCTTTTACCTGTTGGCAAACCAAATGGTGTGCCACGAATTGCGTTATCCCCTTTAATTTAGGCCACCAAAAAGTCTGCTTAAGGTCTTTGTACATCTTTGTGCCACCAGGATGCGCCGCATAGGGAGCATAGTGCACCTCTAATAAAATCTCATCCTTCAACTCTGGCAGATTGGGCACGCAAATTCGTCCTCGGAACCGTATTGCGTTGTCCGTGCCAATCGAAAAGTCGCCCTCCCGATCCGAAGGAAGCCTATCCCGTACAAGCTGTAGTTGAGCGTCAGTCTTTTGACCTTCCAGGATTTTCTTAAACAAGGTAGGCTTAACCATCAGGGACAATAGTCGCGAAACTGCACCCCCCGGTACCACCTCCAATCTCATCCGCGAAAAATTCGCGATTAAACGGTCTTGCTGAGTGATAGCGTTCACTGGTAACCCTTCTGTCTGACCCTTCCTGCTCAAGGCATCGGCAACTACGTTTGCCTTTCCGGGATAGTATTGAATGGACAAATCGTAGTCCTTCAACAACTCCAACCAGCGCCTTTGCCGTAAGTTCAATTCCTTCTGCGTGAATAGATATTTAAGGCTCTGGTGATCCGAAAATACGTTGCAATGAACTCTATAGAGGTAGTGTCTCTAAAGTTTTAAAACGAAAACGACCGCTGCGAGTTCCAGATCGTGTGTAGGGTAGTTTCGCTCATAATCCTTGAGTTGTCTTGATGCGTAGGCTACGACTTTTCCCTGTTGCATCAGCACACTTCCAAGACCGTTCCGTGATGCATCACAATAAACCTTGAAATCCTCACCGGGTGTCGGTAATGTAAGCACGGGTGCCCGTGTTAGCCTGTCATTAAGTTCCTCGAAGCTCTCCTGGCATTGAGTCGTCCACACAAATCTCTCCCCTTTCCGGGTTAGACGATTCAGAGGGGTGGCAATTTTTGAGAAACCTTCCACGAAGCGCCTATAATATCCTGCCAAACCCAAGAAGCTGCGAATTTCCGTTATTGTAGTCGGTCGGGGCCAGTTAGCTACTGACTCCACCTTCTTAGGATCCACCGCAATTCCCGTCGCTGAGACTATATATCCCAAGAAGTCCACTTCACGAAGCCAGAACTCACACTTCTTGAGCTTAGCAAACAGTTTCTGGTCCCTTAGAGTCTGAAGAATTACTCGCAGATGTTCCTTATGTTCCTCATCTGTTCGTGAGTAGACCAAAATGTCATCAATAAAGACCACTACAAATTGGTCCAAGAAGGGTTTGAATATCCTATTCATCATATCCAGGAACACCGCTGGGGCGTTCGTAAGTCCAAACGGCATAACCGTAAACTCGTAATGACCATATCGAGTTCGAAAGGCTGTTTTAGGTATATCCTCACCTCGAACTCTAAGCTGATGATAGCCAGACTGCAAATCTATCTTCGAGAACACTGACGCTCCTTGTAGTTGGTCGAACAAGTCATCAATCCGAGGCAAGGGGTACTTGTTTTTCACGGTAACCTTATTTATCTCCCGATAGTCAATGCACAGACGTAAACTCCCGTCATTTTTCCGCACGAAGAGAACGGGTGCACCCCAAGGCGACACACTTGGTCTGATGAACCCCTTATCCAAAAGATCTTCTAGTTGTGTCTTAAGCTCCCTTAATTCTGCGAACGCCATTCGGTACGGTGCCTTGGTGATAGGTTGCGTACCCGGAAGAAGCTCGATGGCGAAGTCGGTTTCTCGTTCGGGAGGCATCCCGGACAGTTCGGTCGAAAAAACGTCTGAAAAATCCCTTACGATAGGGATATCCGAGAGCAGTGCCGAGGGTCGAGTCGCTAAGTCCACCGAGGCTATGTATGCTACACATCCACCCTCCATCAGTTTCCTAGCCCGCGACGCAGAGATAATAGAAGAGAATGAGGTGCTCTTACATGCCAAGTATACGTGATCCGGAAAGCCAGGTTCCTGCAGCCGCACCTGGCGCTTCTCGCAATCAATCACCGCCTGGTACTTCGTGAGCCAATCCATACCGAGTACCACATCGAACTCCTTAAGCGGGATTACCACTAAATCCCAAGGACAACGTAGCCTTCCCAACTTTATCGGGCAGGAAGGTACAAAACTATTCGCTTCTAAGGGTCCTCCAGGGGTCAAAACCGACATTATACTACGAAGAGGTGTCCCCTCAAAATCATGAGTACGTGCGAACTCACGAGACATGAACAAGTGGGATGCTCCAGTGTCAAAAAGGGTTCTAGCACGATAGTCTGAGACTAGAGTAATACCTGTGAGGACCCGGAAATTCCCACGTTTGGATTACTGTTGGATCTGCGGCTTCTGGAGACCCATGTTGGGTGTTAGAGGTGTTTGCGCGCATATTGGACTCAAGGATTGGACCCGGCATGAAAAACGGATCAAGTTTGCTCTTCCGAAAATTTTTGGTAAATTTTAGAAGTGGAATTTGGCAAATCGGACATCGGATTTGGATTCAGCGCGCGAAAACGGTCAAGATGGACTATTTACTTATATTTTTCGGAGCTCGGATGACCCGGCACGGATTTTGAGGCGTGGGGTTACTGTTCCGGCGGCCGGAGTTGCGCCGGCGGCGGCGGCGGACGGCGGAGCGCGGCGGCGGGCCGAGGAGAGGCCGGTCGGTCCACCGCGGGAGTCGTGCACCGGGCGCGGGCCACGTGGCGAGCTTCGGTTGGCCGGCGCAGCACGCGCGGTCTACGCAGTGGCGCGGGTGCACGGTGGACCGGGTGCGGACGCGTGGCGGACTTTGGTTGGCGGGTTCTGGTGCGCGCGGTCCACGCGGCGGGAGGCAGGTGCCTCGGGGCGCGTGCCCGACGTGCGGCAGCGGGAGGCGCGGTCGCGCACGTGGGCGCGGCGTGGGCGCGGTCGGGGGCGACGTGGGGGCGCCACGTGGCGTCGCGCGGTTCGCGGGCGCACGTGCGCCGGGCGCGGGGAGCGCGTCTGGGCCACGTGGCGGCCCGTGAGGGATTCGGGCGCGCACAGTAAAGGGCCGGGCCCGTTACTGTAGCAGCCCGAATACCCCGGGCGCCCGAACTTTGGGCCAAAAGTCCAAAATCTGGATTTTTCGGGCTGGGCCTATAATTAGGCAGTTGGCTGAGGCTTTTTGCCCCCTTTCCCGAGCTCCCCTGCCCATGGCCCCTTTAGGAAAGTTGTAGAACTTTGTGCTGCGCATCTTCTGGCAGAGGCCCGGATTTTTTTGGAAGCCGCGGCGTCGACGACTTCGGCATCGGAGCGCAGTGTGGCGATCTTTCATCGGAGGCCCGTTATCGTCGCAGTTCGATCTGAGAGGTCCACAGAGCTACTCCGTCAGTATTTTTGGACGATTTCTGCGGCGTTGGAATCACGAGAGGTACGCCTTCGATTTCCGTGTTGATCACCTTGATTGATTCTGAGTTCTTGGCACGGTTTACGAGACATTTCTGAGCCACTGTTTTGCTGGTGGAATTCTGGACAGCGGAGGCTTGCCGGAATTTTATCTCCGCACTCGAGCATCAGATCGAGACGAGCCTATACACTTTTTGGATCTACTCGTCGCGAGGATTATCATCGTATTTTTTTGGGATTTTTCTGAGGCTTGCCCGAAGGTATACTGTTTCCCCTTTTACTGTGCAGAGTTTTACAGTTGTGTGGTTGTGAGTGTTTGCGCACCTGTACTGTGGAATTTGTAACTCGGCCTACGGGGCTCGGAATTGAACGTGCAGGTACCCGTTTCGAAGGTCTCGACGAGACGATCGCTGTGATATTTATTTCAGAATTTTTGGAGCCTTATCTGCAGGTGAAAAATGGACATCTTTGAGGCTGGATTTCAGAGTGTGATTATTTGGGTAATTTATGGGGTTTAAGTGTAACTTTGGACTGTATGTTGTACCCAGGAGAGTTTGCGGGTATTGCTGGACCCGTTGGAGTTGGAGATTTGGGATTCTGGGTATTTTCAGCTGTGGAACTCCGGACAGTCAGCATTTTCAGGTGGGTGGCCTTGTCTTCATGACCTGTGGACTGTACATTAATTCTATCAGTGTAGGGACTTGCATGTTGTAGATGTATTTTGTATAGCATGCTAGAATTTAGAAATTGATGTTCCTGATGCTGTCAGATGATCTTGTGTTTATGGTCCTTCCCTACAAGCTGTTGATTATTGTTATCTTGGAACTTGACCTAGCACCCCGTCATATGTTGCATGTGTAACCAGACTAGTAGAAAACCCTCACTTGGGCTAGGGTTATTTCTGCTTTAGACATCCACACTTCTACTTTCCTGGACATAGTGTTCTTCCTCGCCCGGGTAGTGGGCCGAGTGGTCAGGAGTTATCTTTTAGTGTGGGATGCATGTTACACTCGTGCTTGGGGGCAGAGTGGAGTCTGGTAGATGTAGTTGGTTGTTCATCTGTAGCGGGAGCCGTTTGGGTAGACGGCGGTCCCGAGATATTTTATTCTCTTGTTTTATCTGTCGCCGCTGTGTTAGTGGCAGCGGTATATCAGTGTTAGCAGGACCTTAAACCCAGAACCTTTTTGGACACACATATGATTTTTATCAACCAAATGGTTTCTTCCAAGCATCGTAGGGTCGCCGGAGTCTGTTCTTGTTTGATTGGACGAAGGCATTAGCCCTTCGAGGCTTGGATATAAAACTTGGTTTCAACTGTTTTCCTAAAAAGAACTAAAAATCATTAAATATGGATTTCTTACAGATCAAAGGGCTTCAGTAAGAAATGTCACCTTTTCCTACAAATTAACCACCCGAGATGATTCGAGTGGTCTGGGTTCTAAGGTCTGCCTTCTTCTTGGGACGAGAACAACGAGAGGCTATGCCTAGAGCCTGTTCTTGTTTGATTTGGATTGTAGGTTCTAGTCTTTCGGGGTTCCCGGACCCTTCCTCGTGTCTGTGGATGCGATGTTGGCCTGTTGAGGCAGTTGTTCGCAGTGGATGCGATGTTGGCCTGTTGAGGCAGTTGTTCGCAGTGGATGCGATGTTGGCCTGTTGAGGCAGTTTCTCGCAGTGGATGCGACTTTGTGCTATGAGTGGGTAGAGTGTGATCTAGAGGTTGTTTTTCTGATTTAATGGTGGAGGTGGTTCTCCCACCTAGCTTTGAGGATCTTGGGGTTCTGGCAGATCGAGTCGTGGAGGTTTCCCGACTCAGCCATGGTCGTGCATTTATCAGATTGAGTCGTTGAGGGTTCTCCGACATAGCTGTGAGAGTGTTTTGGGCTATTCCTGTTTGAGTCGAGGTTCTTTTTCCGACTGAGTTGTGCTTTGAGCTTGGAGTTACCGATCTGTTTGATCGTGGATCATAGCCTGCATGAGCCACATTTGAGCTTGACAGAGATACTTTACAGAGATACTTTACAGTGATACTTATGGGTTACTTTGACTCGAGCGGGTCGCTCCCCTCGAGGGCCACTCCGGAGTAGGCGAGACCGGGTTGTTGTACCCGCGTGAGTTGAGATGTTCTTCGCGACTTGTTGTTGCATTTGTCCCTCTGGCTGTGCTTTTGTTGGCAGCCATGGACGCCCTACGTAAGTCCGCTCCTCCGGGACGTAACGGCAGTAGGTTGGCGCAGGTTTGACTGGACCCGAGGAGGCAGTCAGTTCAGATTGGGTGATCAGAGATGAGAGTTAGTTGTGGCATCATGTTCTTTCTGTTCCACTCTTTGAGCATCTAGATAGAGGCATAGTAGCTGTAGAGTTTACTTTTCCCAGCTTTCCTTACAGCACTGCATTTGTTGCTTTATGCCTCTAGTAGACTTAGTGGGCAGACCGTTGGGCTTGTTGGCGGCACCCACTGAGAACTACTTGGGACGTAGTTCTCACACCCGTCGTGGTGTATTTTCCCACAGGGACTTCTACTCCTGTTCCTGCTGCTCCTGTTGCTGCTTCTTCAGATCGAGGTGAGGGAGTCGCGAGCTAGATCCCTACCAGTCGTCGTCCAGTGAGTAGATGTACCCTTATTATTTTGAGAGTTTCTTGTTGAGAGACTTTGTAGTGAGGTATAGAGTTGTACTTTTCTTTCAGAGTTGAGTGACTTGTACTTTGGTGAGGACCTTGTATTAATTTATTCTATTTCTAGCAGGTTATTTTCAGCTCTGATATCTGGTTAGTTTAGTATCTATCTTTTGCAGGTTTGACGCTTCGTCTATACGGGGTTCACCGTATGGGCGGCGGATCTGTTGGCGAGCCCGGGTCGCAGTTTCGACGCCGGGGCGTGACAATACCTGCTACCACGCCCTCCGGTGGGTCCGTCTCCTGGTGGGTCATCGAGTAGACTTTCCCTCCTGATTGCGGCCGCGCCTCCCCTTCCCGTCGGGGTGCTGGTGGGCGAGTGGCCGATCCTGAAGGAGCTTTTCCCCGTCCTTGTTGCTGCGGCGAAGGTGCAGACGCTGCTGAGGATGCTGTTCCCGTGTTCAAGGGGCAGTTGAAACGAAAGTGCCCCGGCTTGCCGCAACGAAAATAGTGATCGTGCCTCTTGGATCATTCATTCACTCGGTGTGCTCCCCCGCAAATGATGCAAGGCATGTCCACCAGCTTTTGTCCTCCCGTCGGTGCGCTCCTGGTTCCTCATTGTTATCTCGAATGTTTAGGGGGTCGGCTTCCGCTAGAATAGCCTCCCTAGAGTAGGACTGAGGTCGCTTCCTGTCCCTGTCATGCACAAAGCCCTCCCGTCGGGCACGCGTAACAGCAAATCCTCGCTCCACTATAGTGGCTCTGTCGACCACCTTCTGGAATGTGTGCAAGTCCGCCGCTTGTACCAGCTAGAAGATGTCACTCCGTAGACCATCCACAAAGAGTTGGGCCTTGTGGGAATCGTCCCTTATAACAAAGGGTACGCAGTTGACCAATCTTACAAAATCCCGCTGGTACTCCATAACCGTCATGCTCCCCTGCTTGATGTGCTTCAGATCATCCTCCATCTGTTGTTTGACGCTGTTGGAGAAAAATGCCCCAAACAGCTTTTCTCGGAACGTAGCCCATGATGAAAGGGTGGTGACCTTCGAGAGATCCGGGCGCACCGTCTTCCACCACATGCAGGCGTTTCCCTCAAGGAAGTGGACGGCCAAGGGGACCCGTTCATACTCCTCCATCAACAAATCTTCGAAAAGCTTTACCATAGTATCTACCCACTTTTCCACGACCCACGGATCGGTCGTGTCACGCCCCGGGGTCGAAACTGCGACCCGGGCTCGTCAACATATCCGCCGCCCATACGGTGAACCCCATATAGACGAAGCGTCAAACCTGCAAAAAGAAGATACTATACTAAACAGATATCAGAGCTGAAAATAAACGGCTAGAAATAGAAAATATACCACACAAAGCCCTCACCAAAATACATAAATCTCTCAACTCAAAAAGAAAAGTACAACTCTATCCCTCGCTACAAGTCTCTCAACAAGAAACTCTCAAAATAATAAGAGTACATCTACTCTCAGGACAACGACTAGTAGGAATCTAGCTCGTGACTCCCTCACCTCGATCCGAAGAAGCAGCAACTGGAGCAGCAGAAACAGGAGCAGACGTCCCTAGGGAAAAATACACCACGACGGGTGTGAGAACTACATCCCACAGTAGTTCTCAGTGGGTCCCGTCAACAAGCCCAACGGTCTGCCCACTAAGTCTACTAGAGGCACAAGGTAAATAATGAAATACTGAAAGAAGAGCTGGAAAAGAATATCTCTACAGCTACTATGCCCCTATCTAGATGCTCAACAAGTGAAACAGAAGGAAAACATGATGCATCTACTAACTCTCAGGTATAGCAACCCAAACTATAATGACTGCCATTATAGTAACCCAAACTATAATGACTGCCACATAGGGTCCAATCAAACCTGCGCCCACCTACAGCTGCACATCCTCAACAGGACGGTCTACCGTAGGGTGTCCATGACTGCCACATCTGGGCCAGCCAGAGGGACGGCGTCGACAAGTCACGATAGAAGAACTCAATCTCACGCTGGTTACAACAACCCGATCTAAAGCTCAATATCGACGCCGGTTACAACAACCCGGTCTAAAGCTCAATATCGACGCCGGTTACAACAACCCGGTCTAAAGCTCAATCTCGACGCCGGTTACAACAACCCGGTCTCGCCTACTCCGGAGTGGCACTCGAGGGGAGCGACCCGCTCGAATCAAAAGTAACCCATGTCCAACAGCTCTGTCATGTATCTCAGTCAATCAGGCAGAAGTCGACACTATGCTCAAAGTGGAGACTCACTCAATCCACACTGCAAAACCTAACCCCAACTGATGCATAACACTAATCGGTCCAACCGCCCACAGTTCGCGGTTGCCAATACACTAACCCGAGTCGATAATCTGGTGCTATCCCACCCGACTCAACAAATCACTGTCTCACTCACTGGCTGGAATCTACACAGCTGAGACTCACTGTCACTATGACAGCTCACAGCACAAAACCCACTGGCTGGAGATGCTCTACAGCCAGGATCGGCCCACAACTCAGGGCTAACAAATCTGGTCGGACAACACTCAACGACCCGGGACTACCGTCAACTTCGACGGTTCCCAACCACAGAACATCAACCCAACCTGCAGACTCACAGACAGGATAAACTCCACAACAAACGCAGAGAAGGGTCCGGGAACCCCGAAAAACTAGAACCTACAACCCTAATCAAACAAGAACAGGTCCTAGGCATAGCCTCTCGTTGTTCTCGTCCCCAAAGAAAAAAAGGCAGACCTTGGAACCCAGACCACTCGAATCATCTCGGGTGGTTAAATTTATCAGAAAAAAGTGATATTTCTTATTGAAAGCCCTTTAATCTGAAAGAAAACCATATTTAATGATTTTTAGTTTTTTTTAGAAAAACAATTAAAAACAAGTTTTATATCCAAGCCTCATAGAGCTAATGCCTTTGTCCAATCAAACAAGAACAGACTCGGCGACTCTACGATGCTCGGAAGAAAACATTGGTAGACTAAAATCATATGTGTGTCCAAAAATAGTTCTGAGTTCAAGGTCCTGCTATCACTGGTATATAGCTGCCACTGACACAGTGGCGATAATAAAACAAGAAACCAAAACATCTCGGGACCGCCGTTTACCCAAACGGCTCTCGCCACAGATGATCAATCAACTACTTCTGCTCCCAAGCACGAGTGTAAAATGCATCCCACACTAAAGGAATCCCGACCACTCGGCCCACTACCCGGGCGAGTAAAACACTATGTCCAGGAAAAAATAAGAAGTGTGGATGTCTAAAGCAGAATAAACCTAGCCCAAGTTGGAGTTTTCTACAGTCTGGCTGAACATGCTGCATATGACGGAGGTGCTAGGTCAAGTTCCAAGACAACAATAATTTTACAGATAGTAGGAAACAAGAGATCGCATGATCATCAAATAACTCTAGAATCAACGGCTGTCACATTCTAGCATGCTACACAGGAATATCACTATCATGCATGGTCCTACTATAGCAGATTTAATGCGCATTCCATCAATCTTGGAGACAGGGCCACCCACCTGAAAACGCTAACTGTCCAAGGTTCCACAGCTGAAAAATACCAGGAAATTAATTTGTCCAAATCCAATGGGTTCAGCAATACCCGCAAACCCTCCTGGGTACAATACAAAGCTAACAGTTACACTTAATTCCATAATTTACCCAAATACACACAATCTGAAAATCAGTCCCAAAGATGCCACTTTTTCACCTGAAAACAATGCTCCAAAAATTTCAATAAAAATACCACGGCGATCCTCGCGTCGAGACCTTCGAAACGGGTACCTGCACGTCCAATTCTGAGCCCCGTAGGCCGAGTTACAAATTCCACAACACAGGGTGCGCAAAACTTCACAATCTCACAACTGTAAGAATCAGCACAGTAAAAGGGGAAACAGTATACCTTCGAGCAAGCCTCAGAAAAATCCCTGAAAAATACGATGATAATCCTCGCGACGAGTAGATGCAAAAAGTGCATAGGCTCGTCTCGATCCGACGCTCGAGTGCGGAGATAAAATTCCGGCAAGGGGCTGCTGTCCAAAAACTCCACCATCAAAACAGCGGCTTAGAACTGTCTCGAAAACCATGCCATAAACTCTGAATCCAGCAAGATAATCAACACGAAAGTCGAAGACGTACCTCTCGTGAATCCACTGCCGCAAGAATCGTCCAAAAACACTGTCGGAGTAGCTCTGTGGACCTTTCAGACCAAACAGCGACGATAACGGGCCTCCGATGAACGATCGTCGCTCCGCGCTACGATGCTGAAATCGTCGACGCCGTGGCTTCCAAAAATTCCGGGCCTCTGCCAGAAGATGCGCAACACGAAGATCTCCAACTTTGCTAAAGGGGCCAAGGGCAGGGGAGCTCGGGAAAGGGGGCAAAAAGCCCCAGCAAGCAGCCTATTTATAGGCCCAGCCCGAAAAAATCCAACTTTCGAATTTTGGCCCAAAAACCGGGCGCCCGGGCATTCCGGGCTGCTACAGTAACGGGCCCTGTGACGCCCCACTTCCCAGGGGGTCACCCATCCTAGAACTACTCTAGCTCTAGCACGCTTAACTCTCATGTTCCTCTTGGATCTTGCTACCATCCAAAATGCTATAGCCGGGTTAGAGATTTAGTCCTATTATATCATTTATATAGAGGACTAATCCAAATTCCGGGGGTGTCACATTCTTCCCCCCTTTAAGCCCTGACGTCCACGTCAGGCTCAAGCACACTCACAAGCACCAGGCGATGTGAGACTCGTCTCGCTACCCTTAGCCGACCTTGTGAGGAGCTGCACTCCACTCACAACGGTCATTAGCCGGGGAGCCTCGCTCTACCCGCTATAACCCTGGCTCAGCCGAGACTCATCTCACATTTCCGGCTGGTGAATGGCTCTGATACCAACTGTGACGCCCCACTTCCCAGGGGGTCACCCATCCTAGAACTACTCTAGCTCTAGCACGCTTAACTCTCATGTTCCTCTTGGATCTTGCTACCATCCAAAATGCTATAGCCGGGTTAGAGATTTAGTCCTATTATATCATTTATATAGAGGACTAATCCAAATTCCGGGGGTGTCACAGGCCCGGCCCGTTACTATTCACGCCCGGAAGTCTCCCAGCCCGCCACACGTCCACCCAAACAGCAAACAACTGTTTGGGCCAACGGCGCTGCACCGCGTGGCCGACGCTGGTGCCGACACGTGGCGCCCACGCCGGGAGCCGCGGGTCAGCGCGCCCACGTCGCGCCCACGCTCGCCTGTCGGGCACGCAGCCCGAGGTACCTGCTCCCTGCACCGTGGACCGCGCGCACAACACCACCCAACCACGTGCTGCCACGTGTCCACCCCCGGTCCACCGTGCACCCGCGCCTTTCCCGTGGACCGCGCCCACTGCGCCCGCCAACCGGGTGCCGCCACATGGCCAGCGCCCGGGTGCACGCCTCCGCGGTGGACCGGGCGCCAACGCCGCCGCCAGCCGCCGCGCTCCGCCGTCCGCCGCCGCCGCCGGCGCTTCTCCGGCCGCCGGAACAGTACCAAATCACCTCGAAAACCGTGTTTTCGCGTCCGGGCTCCGAAAAATACAAATAAATAGTGTTTTCGCGTCCGGGCTCCGAAAAATACAAGTAAATAGTCCATCTTGACCGTTTTCGCGCGCTGAATCCAAATCCGCTATCCGTTCTGTCAAATTCAACTTCTAAAATTTGCCGAAAATTCCCGGGAAGGTGAGCTTGATCCATTTTTCGCACCGGGTCCATTTCTTGATTCCAAAACACGCGCAGAAACCTCAATCACCTACAATGGGCTTCCTGCAAGCAATCATGCTTCCATTTACACCAGGAATCCATTTCCGGGGCCCGACACCCGCACAAACACTCCCAGAAGCTACTATTCCAACCATAAACTCTTAAGTGGGGATTCGGGTCCTCACAGGTCGTCTCTCCCTCAAACACAGGTGGGTCGTATTTTCGGAAATCCGCCAAATTCGCTCTCACCCTGTCCCGTTCAGTCGGCTGAACAGACGCTTCCCTCGCGGCGACGGTGGGCACTACGGGAGTAGGTAATATCACAGTCTCTCTCAAACGGGCTTCGGATGTGGCTCCTAGCGTAGGTCCCGAAGCCGCCGGCGTTGGGGCTACAGAAGGCGCTGCAGGCTGAACCAGCGGTACCCCGGTTGTCGCGGTCTGAGGAGGGGCGATCGTGGTCTCGCCATCTACTACCGGCGGTCCCGTCGTAGGTGCAGTTGGCCCGGATGGAGGGGCCTGGGCGACCACCACTGACGTAGCTAGTTGCTGCGTCAATTGACGTACATGTTCTGTGAGGGACGCAAGCTGTTGGGCCATCTCTCGCAGTTGTTGCCGAAGAAGCTGATTCTCCGCAGCCGTCGGTGCCGTTCCCTCTGCCCCTGCGTCATCAATTGATGACCTGGTCCGGGCCATTATCTCTACATACAAAGAAACTAAGTTAACCCTAGACTGAACTGATCTAGCACCTTGACCGACGATCAACCGGGACTTTATTCCCCCCTCCCCCAGAACACTCGTGCTCTACGCACATATTCCTTGATTATCTCATTGGTTAGTTGCTAGTGGCATTGTACTTTGTGGATGTTGGTCACCGGCTACTGTGGTTAAAGTCGTTTCTCTTTGATACCATAAAATCTGTCACATCCCGGGGGGTTTAAAATAAGCGAAAAACGTGCACATTTTTTTTTTTTTTTTTATAAGTACACCCGCCGGGCACGTGCGCAGATCCGCCACATACGTGAGAGTCCTCGATAAGCCAGGTAGAGTGACCCTTGCACATGCACGGCGTAGGGAAGTACAAAAAACACTTTAACCACACTAGCTAAGTACGAAAGAGAAAGAAGAAGTAGCCAAACGACATTTCTAATAAGGCCACCAAGTTTAGAAAGGATAAATTCACGGGTTGCAAAACGGTGCCCACACGACACTTAGATTTTATTAAACATTTTCGCAATCTTTTTACTTGATTTGAAAAGAGTGGCCGAATCAACGAGTAAAGGAATAACGTTCATCCACAATAAAACACAGTTCAAATCCAACATCCACAATAATGAACCACACGCACATAAGCTAACTAACCGAAATAATCAAAACGTAAGTAAAAGAAAGGTCACCAGCCCCTAATCGGGGCTAAAATCATCGAGTCGCGGCCTCACCGTCGTCCCGGATCCCACCCCTGACCGAACCTGTCACAGTGTGGGAAGTCAGTGACCAAATAGTAAGAGGTAGATGCAAAGCATATAAGATGCTATAAGTACTGAAAGGAAAGTGAACCGATAAACCAGAGCATCCAAAACTCCCTCTCATGAATCCACAGTATACCTGTAGGTCAGAACGGAACACCTGCCAATAGGTCTAAGGACCCCCAGCGAACAGAAACACCTTGCTCTCACCTTGGTGCTTTTAACCCCTCAACAATACTTGTGCAGCACCTTAAGTAACCGTAAGGGGTCCCCACCACGTCACCTTGTGGGGTACACGGGTCAACGTACCACCTCTCCGAAAAAGTACACCGATGCGGTGGCCAAACCGCTGGTGTGCGCGTAAACAGCCATGAGCATAAAGACCGAAGTCGGTGTGTGATATAGAGCACCACGACACCAGTCGCAACAGATAGTAATAAATGGATACTCATGCGAAAAATGGTTAGTTGAAAACCATCAGCACATCAACTTTACTCTTTCTTAGAACATGATGAGACCTCACTTTTAAAAAAAAACGCACGAAAAGGATACCCACCTTGAATCGCATTGAACAAACACCTGTAATCGTCCTGCGCCCTTGCACGACTCCCGGACCCCTAAAAGTCCCCAACAGAAAACATCAGTAACACCTAACTTAAAAACCCAGACCACCCGAGTAAAAACCGAGACTAGAAAACGCAAGAGAAGAAATAAAACAGGGCGGCGGCGACTTGGCAACGGCGGCGCAACGGCGAACAGTGCGGCCCCGCGCCGCGCGGGTACCTACCCCGCGCGGGCGCCGCATGCGGTGCGGCCCCGCGCCGCCCGGGTACCTACCCCGCGCGGGCGCCGCATGCGGTGCGGCCCCGCGCAGGCACCAGCCCCGAGCGGCGCGCCGCATGCGGTGCGGCCCCATGCGGCGCGGCCCCGCGCGTGCACCAGCCCCATGCGGCGCGCCGCATCCGGTGCGGCCCCATGCGGCGCGGCCCCGCGCGGGCACCAACCCCTCGCGGGCGCGCTGCCCGCGGAGCGGCCCCTCACGGGCGCGCTGGCCGCGGAGCGGCCCCGCGCGGCGCCCCATGCGGTGTGCCCGCGGGCCGCAGGCGGTGCGGCGGCGGTCACGTGGCGGCGGCGCGTCCGTACACCGCAGCGGCGGTGCTCTAGGGCATCGCGGCGGCGACGGCAAATGCGAAACAAAGCAAAGAACGGCGAAACCCTACAAGCCAAAACGCCGAACCCTAAAAGCCAAAAAAAACGCCGAACCCTAAAACGACGATACGCGAGAGATAAACGCCGCTAACCTTGATCTATCGGAGAAGATGATCCGTTCCCGTTCCTCGCGGTGGTGAGGATCCGGACCCGCTCCCCGTTGACGGTAACGTCCCGTTCCCGGCTTCCAGCACGTTGATCGAAGAAGATCCGGGTTCCGTTTCTTTTTTCTCTCTTTTCTCTTCGATTAGGGTTACTTTTTTCTTAGAGGGTAAATAAAATAATATATTTAATTTTCTTATTTCTCATACATACAATAAATCCCTATCAGCGACAAACGGGATTCACAAACTAACTTCTAGATAAGAGTGCCACCTAAGCCAAGTTCTAAACTAGTCGGCGCGGATTTTGATGCACCAAAACTTTAACGGGTTCGACTTATCCGATCATACTCGTTAACACAAAATGCTCAATCTGGAAAATCCGTAAGTCAGATTTCAGATCCGATCCCTCCGCCATTCACCATTTCACGGGCTCTATCAAGGAAAAATATCCGCAAACCACCACGATCTACCCAGGAAAACTTGATAATTTATTTATCCTAATAAACTAATTTATTAAAAAGAAAATAAAAAAATGACAGAAAAAGTCATGATACTACACTATTCCTCTTATTCGCCATTATCAAACAAACCAAACACAATTTTTTTTATCCCTAAAACTAATCTAATAACCAACCAAATACTTTTTTACAATAGTTTCAGCTAATTTTCAAATTTATACTTATTCATGAAACAACCAGCTCTCTCTTATCCCACTACCAAACGAAGCCCTAGGGTCCAGATAAAACCTCAATGTGTATGGATTGGTACTTCAACTACATCAGAAAGTGGTAGATAGTTATAATAGAAAATAACAATAATATTAAATTATTAATATAATTAATACTTCTTCATACAACTATATTTAAAAGTTCAACCAAGAAGATTTAGCCCCATGCTACTCTAGTTGTTAAACACAAGAGTAAGCAAGTCACTCAGGAAACCCAGTAAAGTGTTCTGGCTCTGTTTAGTTTTTAAGAAAGTATTTTTTTAAAAAAAACATAGTTCCAGATTTCATGAAAAATTCTGCTTTCCATTTTGTAGATTTTTGTATCTGAAAAACAAACCTTATGAAAAGAGTGTTTTCCATAGAATTTTCATTTTTTCCACGAAAAACAGTTTTCCGCAATTTTTGAGGAACCAAACACCCCCCTTGAAACTATTTAGTATCCCAATATTATTATATACTACTTGGTTTTGCAACATCTTCATTGATGAGGGAATAGTAAATTTTGATCAGAGAATATGATAAAACACAGGCTTTTAACTGTCCCCTTTAATTCCATGCATTTCCAAGCAACAAAGATTTCTCCAGAATCAGGTTTCCAACAAGTTCAATGGTATTTTTTATACAATAATTGCCCAAAATCATTAGAATATATGCAGCATAACTCAGAACACAACATAACCCAGGTACCATAATCTCATGAAGCATTCACCAGAAGATGTAAGAGAACAAGAACTTTTAAGAGTTCAAAACTTGAGAAATGCAAATTTGATCAATAATGTGAAAGGAATAAAAAAAAGAGGCTTCACTAAAATGTTTACCAATCACATCTTTTTTTTTTCCATTCACATACAAGTAACTAATATTTCTTCCTCTAAATCCTGCTAATATACTCTTTTATCTGATATCATGAAAATCAGATTCCAACTAGCATTAGCTTTTTCTGAGTGACTGTTTAACTTGGTGAATCAACTGAAGCTTTTGCTTTAGTATATACTAAAAGAAGGAAAAGGATTGGAAAGGAAAAATATAACTGTGGAAGTAGCTTGCATGACAAATTCCCACAGAAACCAGGCAAATGTGTTCTTTAAAGGCAACAGGCAACACATACATACATAAAGTACTGCTTTAACAGCTTGCGAACAAAACAGATTCCTTTATTGGGTGGTGACAGTAAGGCAACTTGCCTGATTTCTTTAGGCTAAAAAACAAATATGTACATCAGCTTTTTTGCAGCATAGGTGTTGCCAACCAACATAAGGAGAAGTTCTTTATTTGCCAATTTACTAACCACACTATGGGGCTGTTTGGTTGCATGTAATTACAACTGTAGCAGATTCAAATCCGATGTTTAGTTAGATGTATTTTTGAATTCGACTCATGCACTTCGATCTGCATGCGGAAGCCCAACTACAGCAGTTGGAACTACCCATATTGACCGCAGTTCCAACTGCAGCAATTGGAGAGAGTAACATTAAACTAAGATAATTAAATTTGCCTTCCTAATTACTTTTTAAACAGAGAATATTTTTCGCTCTACATTGGAGGTAATCTCACCACTTTATATGCAATGAGATAATTTTTTTAAAAAAAATACACTTCTCAACTGCACTTCTCAATTGCATACGAACAAACAAATTATTTATAATTATAGCACTTTCTACTGCATCTAACCAAACAAGATACATGCAGTTTGTAACTGTTGTATTTCCAACTATACTATGTTTCTAATCATCCAACCAAATGATCCCTATGTATCAAATTTTGGCTAGATTTCACGCATTTAAGTGGTGCATCAAACACTTTATCCACCATGAGAACGATAAATGACGGAATTCCTCTGTTTCTTTAAATTTCATGAATCGATGTAAGCTAATGATAGAGACAATCATTTATGTTCAAACCATATGAGGAAGAACGACTGTTATTATGTTTCGAAAGACACTCCAACAAAGAAAGCTATAACCGCTATATGGCACTTCTTCCTTTTTTGCCGCTAATAAAGCTCCTATATTTGCTCTCGAGCCTATTATTGGGGGGAATTGTTTGTTGCAATAGTAAAAACTCTTGGTTTTTCAGTTATACGTTGTTG
Organism: Tillandsia leiboldiana; assembly: GCA_029204045.2. NCBI lineage: Eukaryota > Viridiplantae > Streptophyta > Magnoliopsida > Poales > Bromeliaceae > Tillandsia > Tillandsia leiboldiana. The sequence continues at coordinate 29,682,533 of CM055073.1, forward strand.
AATCTTGAGAGCGGCCACTACATGCAATTCGCCGAAGCGTGGAAGGTTAATATTATCACCAAACACTTCCTCCCGTTTTTTTTTTCCCTCTCTCGGAAGTAGTAGTGCCCCACTTTGATGGGAACATAACTGGGCAATGTCTTTGCTTCTTTTTTTTTTATTTCCCAATGATTTAGACATCTCAAATGTTTTGTGGCAACAAGATTCCTTTTCTAGAAGTTGGCTTCAAATTCGTTACTTTAATCACAAATCACTAAAAGGGAATCAAAAGTAGCAGAAGGGCTTTTCCAAAGATAAAAACTATTTGTTCTACACCTCACAAAACAAAAGGCTAAGATACTGCAACTTGTCATAACATGAAATTTTAAATCCCAAACTAAATAGCAAGCATCCAGGGCTAATAACCAGAATTTAATCAAGCATAAGGAATTTGGTTCAAAAATTTTACAGAATATCGGTTAAAATGCATAGAGACCTCTTCAGCTATAATCCATTTTAAAAAAGACCCATAAACTTCTTTTGTTTTTTTAAAAAAAAATTGAGATGTTTTGATTTGAGTTATTTTAGCCAATCAAATTCGTGATTTCATTAAAATTAATAGCTCAATCAGCTATTAGTTGTTAATTAGTAACAAATTGACAGTTTATTCAGCTGAAAAGTAGATTAAGCAGTGAAATTTGATGAAGCCACTAATTAATTTACGGTAATTCCCAATTCGATTAGTCAAATATCCCAAATCAAAACAAACAAAAGTTCCCATTTCAAAATGGCCTACAGTTGTGGTGTTCTCGATTCGTCATACAATTTTTACCTAAAAGATATCATCTATACTACGAATCGCAATAACATCAAATGCTATATAACCGATAATCACGACACGAGTTACATAATAAAGATAAAAATGAATTAGATAATTGATTTCTAACAACTAACACTGACAATTACAACTATATTAACCAATAACAATGATGTTCCAATTGGGTGCGTCAAATTTCGACATAAACCAAGGATAACAATATAGGGATATAGAGAGCATTAAAGATCTAACTAAGACGAAAGAGATCCACAAATGCGTAAATTTGTCGACCTTAAATCTTGATTATCTTAGCAGCTCTAACCACAGGGTTGTTCCGCGCGATCTCCTCCCGCCCCGCGGCCTTGTAATCGAAGGAGCAATCGTGGGCATCGGAGTACCGATGGTGCGTGCAGAAGAGGTCTCCGCAGCGGCACCGGAACGCGGTGAGCCCGACCTTTTTGCGGCAAATTAAGCACCTATTGGTGGACTTAACAGGGGTTTCGGTTGCGATTTCGCTCTCGGGTTTCCGCTTGTGGGGTACTGGAAAGGGTGGTTCAGATGAAGGGCTTTGGGTCTTTTCGGGCTTCTCGGAGGGGAGCTCCTCAGAGGGTTTGAGAAACAATGGAGGGGTAGTTGGAGGAGAAGGAGAGTTTGAGGAAGAAGATGAGGGTTTGAGGATCTCGGCGTCGTCTTTGCCAAGGTTGCAGCTTTCTCCTGCCATTGAATTCTAAAGAAGAAGATCAAAAGAACCCTAAAATTTGAAGAAGAAAAGGTGCAAAAAAAAGCAAAAAAAATAAAAAAATAAAAATCAACTTTTAACACAGAAATTAGGGCAAATTAAACCCAACGAAATGGAGCTAGAGAACTAAGATTGAGCACAACATAGATCAAACAATAAGACAAATAGAAGAACAAAAAAGCAGATTTTAGAATGGAAATCAGGGGAAAATAAACCCTAGTAAGAAACAAAGATTTTTGAAGCTAAAAGCGCGAAAGCAACGAATTTTCGCGACGAATTGAGGAGAAAATCGAAAAACGGGGGATTTAGGCGGGGTGATCGATCGAATCGATGGCGATTCGAGGAAGCGTAAGAGGCGAAATCGGCCTCAATCAGGAATAAGGGTTTCCCTTATTGGGCGATTTTCGCCATGAATCGAGGGAACTGGGACGCGGAAGAAGCAATTGAGGATCAAACGGAGGAGGAGATCGATCGAGAATTGGGAATCGTGAGAGATCGAGAGCGAATTTGTGGGGGAAAAAAGGGGAGGAGGGGTAGGAGAAAGGGTAAAGGTCGAAGCTTTGGAGATGGTAGAGAAAAAAAAACAAAAAAAAAAAACAAAAAAAAAAGGAAAGAGAGAGAGAATTAATTAATTAATTAATTAATTAATAATAATAATAATAATAATAGTAATAATTTATTATTAAAATAAAATAATAGCGGTACATCCGAAATTACCATGTAAATCCGAAATATACACCCCACCTCACAATGAGTGGGGTGTAAATGTATAATATACAATTAATATTTTCTATAAAATAATACGACTAAAATGTAATGCAAGTACCTGTAGAAGTCCAAAATTGCTACTTGGTCCTATTAGATTTTTGCACTTCTTTCACAATATTTCAAAAGTTTCGTGGGGGACCAAATTGCAAAATTGATATAGTACAAGGACTGTTGAGATATTATAATTATGATAAAAACAATTAAAAAAAAAAATAAAAAAAATATTTTTTGTACATTACATTTACATTTCACTTATTCTGAGGTAAAATAAATTTTAGACCACTTCAAAATAATCAATAAAAAAAATTATTAAAAATAAATAAAATATATATTGTATTTGAATGTAAAAATAATATTTGCTCTAAATAAAAAAATTGAATAATAGCCGAATTGAGTCCACCAACCATACAAGGGGCCCTTCATGGGCCCCACTCATTAATAGCCGTTGATCGATTGGCCGCGGCGTTAATCGGACGATGATGAGGGGTCGGGCCTCTGGTAGCCGTCCGATCACGAATCAAAGGCTGAGATGTTCTTTCTGGATATATCAACGAGATTATAAAAAGAATTTATTTTTTTTTTGACTAACAGATTTAAAAAATATTATAATTATATAAACCCACCTTCAAAAAATTTATTTATAAATTTAAATTTATGCATTCACCGTTTTTTAAATACAATAAATTATTTATCATTTTTTTAAAAATCGTAAAATTATTTTTAATGTTTAATATAAAAATATGTAAGCTTGGTGAAATTTTTTAAAAAAATGATGAATTATTTACCGTTTAAACATAATTTTATAAATAAAAATTTTAAATACCAAATTTTATAATTAAAAAATTAGGTTAATTTTATATAAACATATTGAATAGTAAATATATTCTTACAAAAGTTTAATTTTTTATATTTTTTCTTTCAAAAATTTTAAATTGTTCGTATATATTTTTCTGATTTGGTTCCTTCTAAGTCTTAAATTGTTCGTATATATTCTTCTGATTTGGTTCTGTTAGTTAACTGTTTAATTTTTAACAGAATATATGTAAAATATTAATTTTGTCTTTTTAAATATGTCTTTCTAAAAGTTCCAACGGGTAGAATAGTGTAAAAACATAAAAATGTCTGAAAAGATAAAAAAAAATAATTTTATTTTACTAACCAACCAAGATTAAATATTTAATTAATAATTAATTATAATTTTTAAAAAATATATATGCTATTCGAGCCGTATAAAATTAATTTTAAAAAAAATTACAAGATTAGTGGCACAAAAACTCGTATAAAAAATCTCCCAGCACTTTAACCCGTGTTTTAAATACCTTTTTCTGTATAAATTTTGTATGCATAAAAATATTTGTTTTATATTTTTAGTTGAATTTATTTTGAAAAAACAAAAGAATGGATAGCATGTTAAACGGCTCGGTTTGACCCAAAATTTTGACTTTTGGTGTTTAATTTTAGTATTAATTTGAAACGAATTAAGTCAAAATATTTTGTAAAACTAACGAATTTAAATTATTGGTTACTGGATAATCCCAAAGGCCCAACTTAGAAAGATCCAAACCGTTCAAACCGATCGAACCAGTTCAAAAAAATTCAATTGGGTTGGTTTTTAATTTAGAATAATAATTCGATTGATTCTATTCAAAAAAAAAAAAAAAAAAAAAAAATCAAAAAAATCAAAAAAATCGGGTTCGATCCACTAGTATTTTCTCCTTGCTTAGCTATCTATATATAATATAATAAAGAAAAAAAAAAACCAAAATTTCTATTTTTGCAGAGTAAAAAGCCAAATTATTGACCATGACAATTTTATATAATATTTTATTTAATTTAAGAATAAAAATATGAAACGGCTTTGAAGTTTGAAAATTCAGCTTGCGCTTAAATAATTCATTCAACAAAAAGCCAAATATATGAAGAGCCTCTGAATCAAACAGGAGCTTGAACTTTTAATTTTGATAAAAAAAAAAAAAAAACACCCTTTCAAACTTTATTAAATAATTCAATAAAATTCTCCTCTTTTTCAAGAAAACTTACTAATTATACGGTCGTTGGTCATTATAACTGCACTTATAATTCAATAAGACTTAAAAATATTAAAAAATATATATTTTTTCTCTTCAAATTTTGATAATTAAACATGAGGGTCGAAAAATAAGTTGAACAGAACTTTAATTTGTTTTTTTGCTTTTCTTACCGTTTAGAATGCAATATATAATTTTTTTTTTCTTTTGTGTATTTTGAAGCTTTATAAAACTGGATAAAATATATAAGACCAAATCGATTGTATAATTAATAACTTTAATTGAAGAAAACAAATTTATTAAATTATTTGATAAAGTATAAGAGATTATTTTAGATGTGCTTGCAAATAAGCTGAGGGTGTACCAGTAGCATTGCTCATTAAATATAAAGACTGATGTACTATATCTTTGTGTCATAATTAATTAGTTTACATTGCATTCCAACAAAGGATGCATTTGATTGGGGCTATATAACATTACAGGTTATGTCCAGGCATTTGAAATTACTGAATCGGATTACTACTGATATTGTATTATCACATTTGATTTAATACAGTAATATAATATTGAATTACAATGTATATAGAATTATTATATTTGGTTCATTTTATAAAATTTAATAATTTTGATAATAATATATAATCTATTTTAAAATTATCCTTATAGTCAAATTTAATATTATTTTTTATTAAACTATAACTTTAATATAATTTGTAATTGAATCTAAAAATTGAATTTAAATTTAAAATTTGAAATATTAAATTTAAAATCTGAATAAAAATATAAATTTAATATTTTAATTTAAAATTTTAAATTTTAAAATATAAGTATAAATGTAAATTTTAAAATTTTAAATCCAAATTGAAATTTTAAAATTTAAAATCTAAAATCTAAATTTGAAATCTAAAATTTAAAATTTATTAAAATTCAAAATTTTAAATTTTAAATTTTAAAAATTTAAATTTTTAGATTTTAAATTTTAAATTTTAAATTTTAAATTTTAAATTTTAAATTTTAAATCTAAATTTGAAATATAAAATTTCAAATTTCAAATTTCAAATTTGATAATTCAATTTTTTTTTAAAAAAAAGTATTGAAAGGGCTAAGGGGTTGGAAGGCAAAATTGTAATTTTACATTATATGCAATATTACCAGCCTTCGGTAATATGATATATCCGTGTCTTCCCTCGATAATATTTTTAGTATAATCTTGTACCATTTGTAATGCTATATTACCGATCGGATTACAAAGTGGATGAACCAAATACCGTAATCCTGACAGGATTATCTGTAATCTTGGCAAGATAATCCAAACCAAACGCTCCCAAGTGATATAAGACAACTTAAAAGAAACAAAAATGCTTTCAAAATTTTAGTTTTTTCTTGTCAAACAAAGACCCTTAGATGTAAAAGTAGGAAGAAACCCACCACTACACCTCCTACACTATTTTGTGCAGAATTCTACTCTATTAAAAGATGAAAACACAAAACAAAAAAGTAGTAATAATACCAGAACAGGCTTAAGCATCTATGCATTTTAAAACTCTACAGATGAACTCTCAATCATTGGACCTTCACTAAAAATTGCAATCAAAGAAAGAAACATGAAAGGGATTTTTTTTAAATTAACCCTAAAATTTTTTGATATTTGCAAAGTAACCTTTGCAATTTTTTTTTTTTTTAAAAGTAACCCTCCTTTTGCCAGCAGGGCGCAACCGAGGCGGAACGACCTGAAGGCGCTGAGTCGTTCAGTGTCTTCAGAAAAACCCTGTGAAGACGCTAAATGAATCAGCGCCTTCATAGTATATGCTAAAGACGTTGATTCATTCAGCGCCTTCAACGTATACCATTAAGGCGCTGATTCATTCAGCGCTTTCATCCTGAAGGCGCTGATCCATTCAGCGCCTTCAGCATATACTATGAAAGCGTTGAGGACTTGACCAATTTTCGCAAAAATTGGCTAAGTCTTCAGATATAACTGCTAAAGGCGCTGAATAGTTCATCGCCTTTAACATCATATGTTAAAGGCGCTGGTTGGTTCAGCGCCTCTAACAAATATGTTAAAGGCGCTGACCTATTCAGCGTTTTTAACATATTTGTTAGAAACGCTGAATAGTTCAGCGCCTTTAACATGTTAAAGACGCTGAACTATTCAGCGTCTTTAACATATAATGTTAAAGGCGCTGAACGATTCAGCGCCTTCTTCTCCACTATACCCACCCGCGCGGGCAGCAGGCGCTCATTTCTTCTCTTCAATCCCGCACAGTGCCGATCTTCTCATTTCCCTCCGCTCCCGCACAGTGCCGATCTCCTCTCCCGCACAGTGTCGTTCTCCTCTCGCCGTCGCCGTCGCCGAGAGGAAGCACATTGTTGCCGTCACCGTCTCTCTCGCTCTCTACATCTCTCACTGTGAGCCTCGCTCTCTCTCTCTCTTCTCTCTCTCTCTCTCTCACTGTGAGAGAGGGATCTCTCACAGTGAGCGATATCGCTCACAGTGAGAGATCTCCTCACAGTGAGAGAGAGAACTATGAGATCGCTCACTGAGCGATCTCCTCACTGTGAGATCGCTCACAGTGAGCGATCTCCTCTCTGTGAGATCGCTCACAGTGAGCGATCCCCTCACTGTGAGATCGCTCACAGTAAGCGATCCCCTCACTGTGAGTGAGGGATCCTCTGTTCTCACAATGAGGGATCCCTCTGTTCTCACAGTGAGGTCTGTTCTCACAGTGTCCCTCTCTGTGAGAGGGATCTCTCACAATGAGAGAGTTATCTCACTGTGAGAGATCCCTCACTGCGAGAGAACTCTCACAGTCCTCACTGTGACAGAACTATCACAGTGAACTCTCACAGTGAGGGATCTCTCACAGTGAGGGATCTCTCACTGTGCGAGAGATTTTACTGTGTCCGCGTGAAATCGCGCACTGTCGCCCTTAGCATTACCTTGCGAGATCTCACTGTGAGAGGTTTTATTGTCGCTCTCTCATGGTGAAGTTCAAATTATTATTTTAAAGTGCTTAATTTTTTTTATAGTTAAAATGGCTAATCGTCGCATGTCTTCATTGGGATGGACAGTTAGTTATCGATGAGAATGGTCCAAAATATATCGGCGGTCGAAAAAAATTAATCGCGATACCTTCTGATTCTACATATACTAGTTTCGAGACGAGAATGTATCGTTTAACAAATTGTAGAAGAGAAGAATTTCGTTTAAAATTCACTATTCGTTGCCCTAGTGTCGGTAATGAATATTTAGCTCACGAAATAGTAGATGATGAATCATTAGAGGGAATGATTAGATTATGTGAACATTATGGTTTTATGACGGTATACATTGAGAAAGAGCTACACCCGTCGGAAAATTTTGAACCGCAAGGTTATTACACGAGAATGCTCAACAATTATATTGATGTGGGTCCTTCCGCCAATGTAATGGATGATCCAAATTTACTAAGCCAAGGTGGTGTAAGAATTACAAGGTTAGTAAAATAACATAATAAATTAGTGATTTGTAATTTTCTGTAATTGGACTTAATCATTATATATACTGCAAAGAAAGTGAGTATTCGCTTATTGAGATATTGTACCTTGCTCGGTTAGTGTGCCACCAACGACCACATGTGTGCCACCTACGACCATACACACGCAAGCCACAACCTCACGTGGACAATGCACGACCTCATGTGGACAATGCACGACCTCACGCGGACAATGCACGACTTCCCGTCTAGAACCTGAATTGTCTCATTTACAACTAGAACCTTATGATTAGGGGTAAGTACAAATCTAAGTAATTTTTAAATTAATGGGATGTGGAGGTGGTAATGTTTACCAAATGTGCAGGTTATCTACTTCCTATGAACATTGGAATAATCCTGCTATTAATAATTTTGGTACTAATGTTGACGAAGGAGGTGAAAATATTGATGAAAGAGATGCTACCGTGGTGATAGTGATATTAATCATGAGGATTCACCGATCAATGATGATCACAATAGTAGTGAGGATGAAGATTTGAATGATCCATCATATGATATAGATGATGATCATGATGAAGGGCTAAATTATCTTGCAAATGCCATTTTCAATGAAATGGACAACCCAGAAATAAGCAACGAATATGTTGACAATCCTGACGAGGAAATTGAATTTGTTGATCATCCGGAACGTTTTCCTACAGATAATAATTGGATGAATCAGTATGCTGTAGATCCTTCCGAGGGTGATATTCGACAAATCAATATTAGTCTCCCTAGCATTGACGGGACTTGGGTTGGCCGCGTCTTTCGTGATAAGGCATCTTTATTGAATGCTCTAGACCGGTGGCATATTGATCATAATGTACAAATGAAAGTTTTGAAATCTACTATAACGATTTATACTGTCAAATGCTTCGTAGAGGGATGTGCATGGAGATTACATGCTTCGGTACCTAAAGATACGACGTACTTTAGGGTTAAAACATATGCTGGTCCACACACATGTGTAATTCCAATGCTGAACGCGGCACACCGTAATTGTAATTCGAGCCTTATAAGTCAATTGATTCTTTCTACATTAAAGGCTAGATTTAATATGACACCAAAAGAAATTCAAGAAACGGTGCGAGAGACTTACCATGTTGACATAACATATTGAAAGGCTTGGCAATCAAGGAGTAAAGCATTACAGCTTATTTACGGGAGCTGGGAGCAATCATACACAGACTTGCCTCGTTACCTTAATATGGTGAAGGAATCTAATCGAGGTACTTTATGGCGTCTGGAACATAGGTGGCCCGCTGATGGGATTTCTCGCTTTGGTCGTATTTTTTGGTCATTTGGACCTTCGATTCGTGGATTCACACAATGTCGGCCGGTAGTTAGTATCGATGCCACACATATGTACAGCAAATACGAAGGTCATGCGTTGATAGCGACGGTTGTAGATGCAAATAATAGACTATATCCTTTGGCATTTGCAATTTGTGAGGACGAGAATGGCGGGAGTTGGCGATGGTTTTTGCAAAACCTGCGCCATTATGTTACCCGTGATAGAGCCATTTGTTTTATATCTGATCGATTTCCTGGATTGAGGGAAATAGTGGTTACTATCTATCCTCCAGCACAGGGTCACACGCATCGTTGGTGTCTTCGACACATGAAAGGAAATATGAATAAGCGCTTCAAAAACAAAACTTTGTTAGATAAATTTTGGCAGATTGGAATTGCTTCAACACCGACGGAATATAATCAGTTGAAGGAAGAATTAGAAACGTTGGATCACGATGCTTGGCAGTGGGTCCATGATCTTCATAGATATAAAGAGTACTGGGCAAAGGCATTTGATGGAGGCCGCCGGTTTGGATTGAATACTACGAATCTATCTGAATCGTTAAATAGGGTACTTAAGGGCAGTCGTGGTTTGCCTACCACGGCTTTTGTTGCGGCTACATTTTATAAGCTGAATAAGTTTTTTTTTTATCGCCGTGCTGACGGTGAAAGTATGACGGACGCGCTAACCCCTAATATCAAAAGAATAATTACCGAAAATATAGATACGATGCGGGGACATCGGGTTGACCGATTTGGACTAACAGAATTTGAAGTCAGATCTGAAGATTTCTCCTTCAAAGTGATTGTGAATGGAACAAATGCAGAATGTTCATGTGGTGATTTTCATCTAACGGGAGTACCTTGCTCGCATATCTTAGCAGTTTGTAGTACAACACATATGAGATTAGACTATCATATTTTTTGTTCAGTCTGGTATAGTACGGACTGCTATCGTGCGACGTACGCACCACATTTTCATCATGTTCCTGATAGACGACACTGGCCACGACCCCAAGGTCCCCCGATTGTACCGCCTCCTATACGAAGGAAGAAAGGTCGTTCACGATCTACACGTATTCGTAATATAATGGACGAGAGGGGTGGCCGACGAGAAATATGCTTCATTTGTAAACAGGCAGGACATTATAGGAGCACTTGTCCACAAAATGTACAAAGAGTGCAACAAGGACGTCGGCGTATGACTTCCACAATTTTATTTATCTTGTCTTAAAAGTTGCTCTTTTTTAGCTATCATGTTACTAATATGTAGATTACTTATTACAGATGGCAGATCACGAGACGCGGGGCCAGTTGATCCGTCTGTCCTAGTAGAGCAGCATCGCCATAGGTCCGCATTTATCAAGACTGAGGTAAGAGCTATAAAATTTTATTTTCTTTTTTCCATAATATAAATAAGCTGAATTGATGTATGAGTTAACTATATTTTGTTTGCATCACAGGGCTATCGTGTTGTCTTATTCGCAGAGCATGGGCGCAAGCTGAACCAGTGGGAGCTTGACCATCCAGCTGTAATAGATCTACTCCGTCAGTCTGGATTTTACGGGGTATCACGACTTAGACGATTAGTGCTGGATCAGGCTCTGCTGGGCGCCCTTGCTGAGAGGTGGAGACCGGAGACCCAGACCTTCCACTTCCGCCACGGTGAGATGACCGTCACACTACAGGATGTGGCGGTTATTTCGGGTCTCCGTATCCATGGTGCGCCGGTGTTGGGATCTACGCTTCACGATTGGCCAGCTATCTGCGCAGATTTATTGGGGGTGGTACCTAGTGACATCAAGGGGTCACAGGTATCTCTAGATTGGTTATATCAGCATTTTCATCATTTACCTCTAGATGCCCTTGCCGGAGCAGTCGCAGCTACAGCCTGTGCATACATGCTATATCAGATCGGGGGTAGTTTGTTTCCAAACCCTAGCGGATATAGAGTTCATCTAAAGTGGCTGCCACTTTTAGCTGACTGTGATATTTACGGCGTGTATGCGTGGGGTGCTGCGACGCTGACCTATCTATATCGAGCGCTTGCAGATGCCGCGCTGAAAGGAAAGGCCGAATGTTGCTGTTTTGGGACCCTTTTGCAGGTATAAAATCTATTTTTTTGATTTCAGTATTATCTTTATATATTGGTATTGTATATTTTATTTATTATATTAACCCGCTGGCGTTACTTTTTAGATTTGGGCTTGTGACCATATTCACATCGGCCGACCTACAGGCGTCATAGCGCTGCCCGATATAGTCGATCGACCTCTGGGTTGCCGGTAAGATATTTATTTGCTATAGTAGAGTTTTATCTTTCAAATGTAATTGCAACTAATATATGTTTTTTATAATCTAGATGAGGCAACGCTGGAGAACTACGTTTTGGAACCAATGTCAGGACGACTGACATTGAGTTTTATAGAGACGAGCTAGATCAGCAGCGAGAGGCGCAGGTATGTAGATGTTTTATTGAATACTTTAAGTATATTTTCTTCATCACTTTTATATTAACTGATCATTTTGTCCATTTACAGGTTATATGGATGTCGTACACAGATGAGATTATAGCTACATTACCAGATTTCTGTGTGCAGGGCTCAGCAGTCTGGCGTGCAAGAACAGTCGTTATTTGCTTTCACATTGTCGAGATGCACGTGCCGGACCGAGTCCTGCGGCAGTTCGGTCTTCTCCAGCATATACCTCTCAATGTGGAGTCCATCCGACGCATCACATCACGTGGGCGTCCGGATGAGGATTGGATCGCATTTCATGCTATCCACATTGAGAGGTGGTCCGGGAGGCTAGAATAGATTTTTGCTCAGCTCCCGGCTGCTGGTGAGGACCCACTGCAGGCGGCATCCGTATATATGCAGTGGTACTGGACGATTACGAGAAGATGGATATCTCATCCAGCACAGCGTCCTCTGCTGACTTTTCATCCCCGTGGGCATGTCGAGAGGAGACCGGTATAATAATTTATATATATAAATTTAACATGTTCAACTTATTTAATATAAATTTAATTTCTAAATTAAAATGTAGGCCGACACACTACGACAGGTTCATACTATTGTCGGCCAGTTATTGCATGACCGGCCGCCGCCTGAGTTCGCATATAGGACTTTGACAGAAATGAACGAGAATATTTAGATGGTACTACAGCATGTACCATCTGAACCTACGGCCAGTGTGTTAGGTGGACCTTCATATGAAGGAGCGTCCTCGAGTCATCAGGTACCATTTACCATAGAATTCAAATTAAGTTTTCAAATTCAAATTAACGAACTATTTACACTCTTTCAGGTGCCACGACCTCCATCTCCTATCATTCAGGCCCCAACGACAATTCCTTCGACGTCAGCGTTGCTCCCGCCACTAATATCACGGACTTCATATGCTTCTACAAATTCACGCCGTCATCCCTCGTCATCATCGCCACAGGAAATCCAGCATATTGCTGAGCAAGATGAGGATGGTATCATCGAGGAGCTCGATCAGTTGGCAGCAGTCGAGCATCTCGGTGATATACCTATTATCGAGCTTGTTGTTCCCCGCGGGCGAGGGCGAGGGCATGGACGTGGGCGTGGCCGAGGACGTCGAGGTCGAGGTCGAGGTCGAGGTCGAGGTCGAGGTCGAGGTCGAGGTCGAGGTCGAGGTCGAGGTCGTGCTCAAAATTGAGCTTTTGAGGTCAAGGTTGTATTATAGACATTTTTGTAATGTTCATTTTCACATTGTTACTCAACTGTGATTTATGAATGTCATGATTGTTGGACCTTCATTTGGTGTTTGTGAATGTTGTTTTATAATTTTGAATGTTAATTCTCATTGTCTGCAACTTGTTGTACAAATTTGGGTTTTTTTTTAAGTACACTAAAACTATGTGTGCTGTTCCAGCTAAAGGCGATGAATGGTTCAGCGCCTTTAGTGTTCTACACTAAAGGCGCTGAGTCGCTCAGCGCATTTAGTGTTAAACACTAAGCGCCTTTTTTGTAGAACACTAAAGGCGCTGAATAGGTCAGCGCCTTTAACATATTTGTTAGAGGCGCTGAACCAACCAGCGCTTTTAACATATGATGTTAAAGGCGCTGACCTATTCAGCGCCTTTCGCAGTTATATCTGAGGACTTAGCCAATTTTCGCAAAAATTGGCCAAGTCCTCAGCGCCTTCATAGTATATGCTGAAAGCGCTGATCCATTCAGCGCCTTCAAGATGAAAGCGCTGAATGAATCAACGTCTTAATGGTATACGCTGAAGGCGATGAATGAATCAGCGCCTTTAGCATATACTATGAAGGCGCTGATTCATTTAGCGTCTTTACAGGGTTTTTCTGAAGACGCTGAACGACTTAGCGCCTTCAGGTCGTTCTACCTCCGTGGCGCCCTGCTAGCAAAAGGAGGGTTACCTTTACAAAAAAAAAAATTGCAAAGATTACTTTGCAAATATCAAAAAAAATTAGGGTTAATTTAAAAAAAATCCCAACATGAAAGATGCCAATCAGCTTCATAAGTTTCATATCAAGCTCCTCTCTTTCCTAATATTCAAAGGGTATAAGCAAACATAGTGATGACTCCGACAAAGTCGACGAAGCAGATACACATTCCAACTTTGAAAAAAAGAAGAAGAGACATCACATTTTAAATTTGCAATTGATTTATTATATCACATCTTTTATTTTGGTACATTTTCTAGTCCACAGCTAGGGTTGAATCTGTACAGCAGTAAGAATATTTTTCATAGCAAACAAGGAAATATCATCATGGTAGACTATGTACACAAATCGCCTTGAACTCGCCAAGAAGAAAGAATCATCTTCACAAAGCTTCCTTTTTGTTGGTTAAATGAAGTGCCGGTAATGTTCAATTATGGAAGAATAGCTACTCTTGAATCTTTAGTTGTACCGAGAAAGAAAGTAATTTTGCAAACATTTATGATATTTCTGTTAATGTGAGGTGGGATATGTAGGAACAGATCATACCAGATGTTCTTCAATGGACAAATCAGCATTGTTTTGAGACTTTTGGGCTTCTAAAACTCTTTGCATTGCATAGTAGCACCTGCAATCAAAGGAATCAACAGAATAGTACAATAAGTTTAACGGATGGATCACAAACCAGATATAGAAAGTATGAATTCCTATTGATTTAGCAACTACAACTAGATAATATGAGTAGATGTGCTTAATGATATATTTTAGCAAATTAATGATTTTTTTAAGCATATAATAAATGGCTAAATTACACTTTTGGTCGTCAAATTATGAGATGCGTAGCATTTTGATCTCCAAATTTTAATTTATTATAATTTCTAGCTCGAATTTTCTAAATTGTTGCAAACAAATTCTACGATATAATTTAGTTGATCGAATGATAATGAATCACTGATGTGGCCATGCCAGTGATGCGACAGTGGTGTTGTTAATGTCATATCATTATTACATCAACAACACACCATTATCCGGTCAACCAAATTGGACTACGAGAATTGACTGTAACAATCCAGAAATTGTAACAAACTAAAGTTTGAGGATAAATGCGTCACTCGCCTAATAGTTTTGAGGACCAAAAGCATAATTTAGCTTCTAAATGTTTCAGTTATAGTTTTTAACATTATGATAGAGGCTTAAGGCATAAAACACACAATGTGAACTTAGGAAACTACAAGAATGCAATTTACCTCCAGGGTAGATGATCAACAAACATGTATGGTGTTACGACAATATCCCTGAAGCTTTCTCTTCTCGCCACAAAGGCTCTATGCGAACCATCTTTGTCCTGAATACTCCAGAATTTCCAGAGAGGCAAGATACTTCCAGGTTGTCGTACTATGTGAATGATCAATCCCGGAAGAAACATCTCGGGGGGCTCTACGGGTATATCTCTGTAAGTTGTTTGATATCCTTCAAAACAATAATCCAGACCCTCAAATTGAACTATTTTATCATGCTGATCAATGTTATGGTCTTGATAGTTGTTGTTTCTACGAAGCAAACTCTCCTCATTGTTGAGCTCTTGATAAGGGCCGCCCCTCTCTGCATCGAGATTGTAAGAACAATATTAGAAAACCGACTTCAATAGTAAGCCTCATAAAAATTTTGAATCTTCATTCTCTTTGAGCAAGGCTAGTGAGTCAACATGTTTATCTGACAAAACTTTACATATATAACCCCTAAAAATTATATGTTTAAATTTATATATCCTAGCAAAATATAAATTTACACATAGCCCTGCAGTAAGTGAAATGCTCCTCTTTTAAAACTTTTTCTAATAAAAACCTTCTATCTTTTCCATGAATTGGATGCCTCTACATACTTACATAAGAAACTGAACCACTGAGTATATACGGAAATTCAGAATTTATAGCAGTGTATATATATGGAGTGGGGCCAGAATATTATCGGTAGCCAACGGACTCCGTTGCTACTGATTTGTTTTCGATGATGGAGCCTCCAAATCGATGATTAGCACTGTTAAACATGAACTAAAACCACTGGAAATATCTAGAAATCAAATTTCAAATCTTTTCGACATCATTGACCTAATGATCAAAGGATTGCAAAATTTGTAATTTTAATGGTAGATATGAGGCGTTTGCTCGTTTAACGGTATAAAGAAATCTAAATCAATTGAATTTTGATTAGAAAATTCCTTAAACTATTTAAAACAAGATCTATACTCTCGATCTCGATTATAAAACTCCTATCATCACTTTTTGAAGGATATTCATTTTCGGCCGTTCACTTTTGTGTCCAGTTGATGAACAAGAAAAGAATATCGAAAAAGCATGTAATTTGATTTTCAAGTAGTTTAAATGGTCTAGATCATATTTAACGGTGCTAATCATCGTTTTGGAAGCTCCATCATTGAAAACAAATCGGTAGCAACGGAGTCCGTTTCCTACTGATAGTATTCCAGCCTAGCTCTATATATATGTGTGTGTAAATATATGACTTTCAATTTTCGTGGTGATATAAATGAAAAAGCCTGAACCTCTAATTGTGTGTCCAAACTGCCTTCTATTATGTATATGATTATTTTTTATCCCCTATCACATTGCTTGTTATGGAAGTTGGAAGTGAAAAGCAATGGTAATCACCATTTTCATGGTATTTATTTACATGAAGAATCCCCTGGGCAAGCTTTTGTATCATTGCTGAATCAGCTGAAGAATCATCCGAAAGAGCAGCAATCGCAGCAGATCGAAGCCTGAGGATTGAACTGACCGAAAAGCGTGCAGAATATTCATCATTGTATACAATGCTGACAAAGAAAAGGGAAATTTTCAGTGTTAGATTGGAGAAAGCTTAGATAAACACATAATTCGGAATGATAAATATTATTTATACTTACGTAGTGACGAAGTCAGAACAAGCTTCAGCTAATACAAAATCCAAGCAAGGAAGGGTTCCATAAGCATATACATGTAAGTTTGGGAAGCGTCCATAGAGCTGCTCAATACAAAGTATCTTAGTATTCTGCCAGTTATCTCATTATTGAAACTATATATCAACTCACAAACGCACACTTAAACTTAGAATTTATGATAAAGAAAAAGTTACAATTTAGTATTTACTATTATTATATCAGTAGACACAAAATATGGGCATCTTGTTTTAGCACCTTGTTTACACAGGTTAAAAAAAATCCATTACATTTTGCAGAAGATCAATAGTAAAACAAAGAGAAAATTTTCAATAAAGAATCAATGGAGCAGTTAGAATGAATCTCAGAGATCATCAAGCAAAAGCCTCAACCACTCTTAACAAGAATCTTTTTAGATACTATTTAAGTTACTACAGATCTCAAACCGAAAACATACGGTTATATAAACTGATCAAGATATAGAAATCGACAAAGAAGAAAGGATGAATTTTAATCAAATCTGAAGTCAATCCGCAATGACAGAATTTCTTTAATTGTTATCACTTCGCTTACCAACCGTAGAGCATGCGATGCTATTTCAGATTTACAAAATGTTGTCGTTTTCCTGTAATTCAAATTGCAGCTTGAGAACTAACTATTTAAACCATTTTGTTAAAAGTCCGTTCCGGAGTGGAGGTGGCAGTACGTTCATATGAAATGATGACAGATACTAGAGCTGATATGCAAAAATTTTATTGCAAAATTAGTAAGGAATCATGGAATTACATAGAAAGGAAGAACATCTGAAATTAGGAGAAAATGAGAGCTATAATAGGAGAAAAGACTACTAAAACTGCAATGTTGCAAGCTATTTTTGTAATTAATGTCCAGCAGCGTTTGCTACAATAGGAAAACTAGTTGTTTGTCCCATGCGATGTCAAATCATGCCAAGAAAATATGTATGACAAAAAAAAAAAAGAAAAAGAAAAATAAAGGTTTACAGAAGAATTGAATGAATATATGCTTACCCTAAGTCCCAGGAGAGTAGCAACAGCACCTCCTAAGGAATGACCTACAATAAGAACTTTATATCCATGACATTCGCAGCCCACTCCCAACAAAGAAGACAGAAACCCAGATGCTCTGGATGCTGAGTTTTCTGCCAAAAATACAAAAACATCATTAAGTTGTAACCATAATGACATGCAGATTTCCCAACACAAGAATACAAAGTGCTACAAAAATCTTAAATAAATCATTTTTGTGTTACATTTAATAGTATGGTCATGACAACAATTGGCAGGTAGAGATGTTAGAGACTTTGGCATGTTCTCCAGAGAATTTAGAGACTTGGCATGTTGCAATCCAATTATAATAATAATAAAAAAATCAATTGGAATTTTCTCCTGATTTTACGAGCTCCAAACCAATGACCTTTGGCGAGAAAGAATGACACTAAGAAAGTCACAGGCCGAAAATACATTTCCTCTGCCCAAACATGTTGGTTTTAGTAAAGATTAAGAGGCTACATAACTGACACTATGGCCTTATAATCAAATACCAGTTTTAATTAAAACTAACGAGTTTTGATTGAAACCTAGCAGTTTTGGTGGAATTACTGAAACATGTGGAGTTCTCAAATCAGGTGAAGAGGAGGGTTCATATAACAATATATACTAGCAGAGACCATTCTCCAAAGTCAGCTTCAATGCTAGCATCCACTGAATGTGATAATCGACAATCCCGTAAAAGACACGCCTCCAACAAATAAATGCTTGTTGACACTTAAGTTATTTGATTTCCCGATGAAAGAAAAATGGGTGAAATTAGTTTGAGCTTACTTCATTATCACTAAATCTTTAGTCGGTGATAAGCTATTAGAATTTAGAAAGGCATATGGCATAAATGAAATGCAAGCGCATGTTTAGGGCCTGTTTGATCATGGTGTACAGTGTAGTGTTGTTTGACAAACTGCTTTTGGAGTAGTGATATTAACCTACTAGGAGAAGCCCTGTATGAAAGTCCCTTTATTATCTACAGCATTTTGGGCTCAAATTTGATCTCAGCCTTCTGACACAGCAAAGGTTGTATCAAACACTTTACTAGCATAACTGTAACTAAAAGTGAGCTTGACCCAACGGGCACTACAGGTGTAACCAAAACAGACTACAGAGTAAAACAACTTGAGTGCACGTAGAAGATCGAGATGAAATAAATGGCTGCAGTTCTTGCCTTTATCGCCTTGTTGTCCATCAATTTGCATGAAAAGCTCTCGAGCAGACTCAACAATCCCGGCATGTCCATAGTGTGGTAAAGAGGAAATAACTCTTTGCCTCGTACTTTCAGGTAAGTGTTCACTCCTGAAGAAAGGAAAAAATGCATTAATTTCAATATCCAGTTGTGCATAGACTCGAGGATAGCAAGAAACAATCACCAGAAGTGCTATAACATTGGAATTCGTAATTACCAACTACAGATAATAAGATCCTGATAATCACTACTGAAGATTTGAAGAAAGAGAAAGGTGCTACCTAAATATAATATGGAATAAAGAGCAATAAGAGAAGGGAAAGAGACCGCCCAATAAAGTAAATAGTGATTTATCATAACAGCACTGTTGGTTGTAATGATGACTGCATTAATAACAAGACTACAGAATATCAGTATACGCTAAAGCTAGAACCAAGTAGAGATAACAGTACACAGGAAATCAGGTAATTTCAGACAATGAGCTCCATACCTATTGGACCAGTATAATTT
Source organism: Tillandsia leiboldiana (assembly GCA_029204045.2). Classification (NCBI taxonomy): domain Eukaryota; kingdom Viridiplantae; phylum Streptophyta; class Magnoliopsida; order Poales; family Bromeliaceae; genus Tillandsia; species Tillandsia leiboldiana. The sequence continues at coordinate 29,701,795 of CM055073.1, forward strand.
GAAAAATATTGCAATGGAAACATTTACAACATTTGCGCACTTGTTTTGTGCGTATATGTGTGTGTGTATGAGAGAGAGAGAGAGAGAGAGAGAGAGAGAGAGAGAGAGAGAGAGAGAGAGAGAGAGAGAGAGTATACAGCAGCCCATCCAAATCTTCCAAAGTAAGTTCACATTCCCCACACAATCCATCAGTTATAAGATCTTCAGGAGTCTCAGTTCCACGTACAGCAATGACAACAGTTCTTTGATCATGGAGAACAACAACAAAGTAAGCAGCCTCACGCCTCGTCTGCATCATCAAGAAAGCAGCAAGTGATACAATTATCAAGAATCATCCACGGTTCGATAGGCTATAATTAGATTACTTAATTAAGCTATAACTAGATTCACATTATCACTGATAAAAACAATACTGAGGTGCTATTTGTGAAGAAATAGCACCTCAGAGTGGTAGAAATAACACGTTAGTCTTACTTGACAGACACGGCCTCGTAGAAGAGCTTCAGGTGGTAGATTAGCATACTTGAGAAAGGCTGCAGCATGTCCCCGCCACCAATTATCGCCTTCAAGAACATGACGCCTAAAATAGAACTAAAATAACAATTATTACGTTTGAAGGAACAATATGATATGCTGTCATTTCTCAAAAAAAAAAAAAAAATACTGCAATATTGCAGATCATAACAATCAACACAGAAAAAGAAGACTTTCATCATCTAACAAAAATAGCATAATAAAACAAGTATATAACGGCAAAATATGAAGTGGGACACAATAATGTCTGGATGTTGTAGGCTCGCAGTACGTATTATCAACACGAACATGTTACAGTTAACAATACTATTAATTGAGACGTAAAGGATAAAAGTATAAACAAAATCTAGAGTTCATTTAAGCATATAAATCCACTAATTAAGAGAATCAAAATTTTATTATGCAAACTACACCCAAGAAAAATGGGAAGGATGTACTTGGTAACAAAAGTGAGCAAAACAAGAGTTTGTCCTCTCCCAAGAGAATAACTTCAACCGAAAATAGTTGAAGCAGACACAAGCATGAAGTGCCAATACAATCTGCACCAATATAGCGGCCCACCGATCCTTTAATCTATCAATTATACAAAAGCTTCTGATGTATTTATATGTATTGCCTACTGAATCATATCTAATGGCAGAAAATAGGTACAATATACAACAAGCTAATGTTACAACTAAGATTTAATTGGATGAGGGGCATTAGAGACCTGTTACGAGTCCATGGAGTTAAAACGCCTTGTCTGTAAAGCCATGCACAAGGAAATAAAATGGGGTTCCGTCCAAAATCAAGTACTGGCCCCTGCACCAACACTATAATCAAATATAAAGCTAGCAGTTGGATAAAAGATGAAATGATGTAGAATTTTGTGTCTAACCGTGTAAGCAGCTTCAGCAAATGGATGGTATAGTGCAGCTTCTTGAATAAGTTCCTTTGGTGCCTCAATGAGATCACTTTGCATGCTAGGTGAGTGTTTATGACTTTGTAATAGAGCAAGTCCTGAACAAGATAATAATTGAAATGTTTGAGCAGAAAATAAAACCTAATGTAAAGCATGTAAATGTCTAAGCGTTTTATAGTAAAGTTTAATCAAATTCAAACATGGAAAGAAAACTGTACAAAAGTAGTCCTTCTGAATGTCTGATGTTGAAAGGCTCAAATAACATGGAACTGAAATAGGGGCACAAGAATAGCCCCTTGAAATGATTTGTATCTTTTAATACAATTTTGACTCTTTAATTCCCCGCTCTTCCTAAGATATTATGCAGCGGATACACAATGACATGACAAATGATTCATTTACCGAAAAAAGTAGATTATACCAAGATCTCAGAACTTACTGCACAACATTGAAGCGTTGTGGGAAGTTAAGCACCAAGTTACTTTGTACTGAAAACTTACTACTTCATAGAGGTAATTAACCTGCAAGGAGTTCCAAATGTCCTGTTCCTGATGCTCGATATGCCACCAAGTCACCTAAGAGTCTTGCCACAGAGTAAACTTCATCTTCTTCCACAGCCGTCCTAATTTAGAGCAAAAAAAGAAATTAGCGCAACACTATAACTAAAATTAAAGCTTCATTTCACATAAATGAAAGAGTGAGACATACAAATACTTCGCACGTCCTAGACAGCATAAAGCCTCTCGAATCGCATGGTCAAATACCTCTCTGTAATGAACTTTCCATGCAGTATCATGAGTCGCATAAAAGGACCTCCACTTTAATACATCTGAACCCGTGAAACATTGCATAATAACTACCACCCACACCAGGACAAGAAAAGAAACTACTATAGTTCGCTTCCATACTTGACCAGCTGTATCCTGCCCTAGATTTTAAGCAAGGAAAATAATTAATAGGTTGTAGGTATAAAAAGAGCTAATTTAATGCCAAAAAAAGGAAATAACAAAAAAAATTGTAGCACTTGAGAGTTCAAGCCCACTGTTTGAAAGAAAGATATCAGAACTAAAGCATTCCTTCACCAACAAACATAAAAATAGTTAGAAGTTTGAATAGTAAGAATTCAGTACGTGATGCAAACAAAAAAGATATCAGCACTAAAGCATTCCTTCATCATAAACATAGTTAGAAGGTTTGAACAGTAAGAATTCCATACATGATGTGAACAATAGAAATCATGCAAGCATTTTCCCAACAATACGGATTTGGCTAGAATACAAACCACAGAAAAGAAGACTAGCCAAAGCACTAGGATTAGTTTTTAGAGGGTTAGCCGGGTTAGTATTCATGAAAAATCCATGACCTTGAGAGCCATATAAGATAAGAAATTATTGGCTGCACCCAGCACACAACATCAGCCCTTACACTGCCTAGTGAACCTGCAAACTGCCTTTGATCTTATCTCATACTTCCAATTCAACCATCCAAAAGAAATTTATTTTTAGATCAATAAAAGCCTTGGAATACAAGCGGATCACTTGGTGGCACATGGTCGATGTGGAGGCATATAATTTCAGGATCTGAGCAGATAGTTTGCATTCTTATCCAGAAAAGGAAAAGAACGTTAAGAGATTTGTGCAGCAAACAACCAACAAGTTCGGCTGGCGCCTATTACATACAAAATAATGTAATGGCCAATGGGAGTAATAATCAACAAGGGTAAAAAATAAGCAATAAAACTCCGATAAGATAATTTGATATACAGACCTCCAAAGCATGCTTTCGAGTTCCCATTGAAAGCAAAATCATTTATAATGAACATGAGATAAACTGCTGCGACAAATTGCAATACAGTGACCACCATACCAAATCTCGTCCACCATAGCCACCGCTTGTATCTCACCTGTTTATCAAGATAAGAGAATTTAGACATGAAAAAAAAAAAAATTGCTGAATAAATGTAGTATACTACATAACCATTTAATTCATATGGAAATGGAATAAATTCATGTATAAAAGCCACTAAACCATATTTAATCATGAAAAGGAAGTTCTTTTATGATGTAGTGTTGTTAAATAGTATGTTGTCTTGTATGGTGTTTGTTTAAAAAGCACTATAGTTACATTTCTTCAACATATTTTCCCTGCAGCAAAAGTGGAAACACATAATTGAAGCTTCTACTTGTGGGCATCAGAGTCTCATTTCCGATTCTCATTACAGCAAAAGCACCAAACTTTTCTGCTTTATCAAACACTCTACTTGAGGTGACTGATGAAAAATATGTAGTTCATTGCAATTTCTATTGTCGGATCGTCGGCACTAACCATTAATCTCAAAAGCTCGAGCAGTTAGAAATATACTACCAATTTACTAATAGCATACATATACAACACCTACAAATTCAATTGTGACTCGGTCAAACAAGCCTCACGCCACTTCAAACTTGACCGGGCCCAACCCAGCCACACGCAATTTCGAACATGATTCAGCCCAATCCAGCCTCAAGCAATTTCAAACGTGACTCAGCCAAACGTGGCCTCCCGCCCTTTAAGCCATCATATATCGTGTTTCTAGAAGAAGCAATATATTAAAATCCCTTCAACAGATTTTCCCCGCAGCACTAGTAGAGGACTTTTTTTCCAAATAACCTTTAAAAATTTTATAATTGGGCAAATAACTTTACTAAAATTATATTTGGTAAAATAATCCTCCTTTTGCCAACTCAGCATGGTGTCAAAATTTTATTTATAATGCGGTGAATCGTTCACCGCCTTCAGGAAGACCGCGAATGATTCACCATCTTCATAAAATTCTTTTAAGGCGGTGAATCATTTACCGTCTTTTTGAAGGCGGAACGATTTACCGTCTTTAATAGATTTAGATAATCCGTACTCGCATTCCCATTTTGCGCTCTCTCGTCTCTCTTATCTCTATTCCCTCTTATATTAGCAATAACAACCTAAATCTCTTGAATATCTTATCCGTACCCATATTCCAATTTTATTACTTTTCCCTCCTATATTAGTTAATGAACCTAAATCTCTTAAAAACGTCTCTTATCTCTTTTCCCTCTATCTTATATTAATTAATGAGCAATAACAATCTAAATCTTTTAAAAATATTTCTTATCTTTTTTTTTTCTCTTATATTAGTTAGTGAACAATAACAACCTAAATCTTTTAAAAATCTGACTCTACCCACCTTCTCATTTTATTTCTTGACGGTGAATTGTTTACCGCCTACAAGAAGACGGTGAACGATTTACCTCCTTAATAGGATATTTTATGAAGATGATGAATCATTCGCCGTCTTTTTTTAAGGCGGTGAACGATTCGCCGTATTTAAAAAAAAAAAAAAGGCGGTGAACAATTCACGCATTTTAAAAAATTTCCCATCCGATGCTGAGTTGGCGAAAAGAGATTTATTTTGCCAAATATATTTTTAGTGGGGTTATTTATCAAATTATAAAAATTTTAAGGGTTATTTGGAAAAAAAAAAAAGTCTTTAGTAGAAGCGCCAAACTAGACCTCCTGCTTTTGAAGTTCATAATCTCATTTCTATTTCCTGTTACAGTAGAAGTACCAGATTTTTCTATTTCGTAAATGCTTTTACCAGAGGCAACTGTTGCTAAAAGCTAAAATTCAAGAACCAAATATCGAAATTTATTCGAAATTTAAACAAAAACTAAGCTCCCTCGCGCATCGAAAGGGGGAAAGGGTACCCGTCTCTCGTGGCGAAGAGCGCCGTCGACGGCGACGGAACCCTCCACCAGATACCCAGAGATGGTCTCCGCCGTGGCGTGCTGCGCCCTCGCGGCACAGACCATGGCGGCGATCCTCGCGCCGGCGATGAGCGCCGCCGCGGCGATGGCGAGCTTCGCCGCGGCGGAGCAGCCGGAGAGGACGGAGTCCAACAGGACCCCTCCCAAAAGTACGATCCCTAGGTTTAGAACCCCGACGAGGAGGGAGACCCATCGCACCATGCGGAGCTTGGAGGCTAGGGTTTCCCTCTCCCCGGTGAAATCGGCCATGGGAAGAAGGGGAAGAGGTGGTGGGGGACGAGGCGGGAGTTTCCGGGAAAGGTGGAGGGCATTTTAGGGATTTTGGATGGGAAGCGCCATTGTTGGGGATTTTTTCAAAATGACCCTCCCAAACTTTATATTTTGCCAAATGACCCTATGAAAAAAAAATTTGCAAAACTAACCTTACTTTTGCCACCTCGGCGCCACGGTGGGCAGACAGCGTGAAGGCGCTGAAGCGGTCAGCGCCTTCACAATATTCCTATGAAGGCGCTGAACCCCTCAGCGCCTTCATGCCATATGTGAAGGCGCTGAAGGGATCAGCGCCTTCATAGGAATATTATGAAGGCGCTGACCGCTTCAGCGCCTTCATGATATATGCTGAAGGCGCTGGTTCATTCAGCGCCTTCAGCATATACTATAACCGCGTCGAGGACTTAGTCATTTTTCGTGGAAAAATGGCTAAGTCCTCAGTGTAAGTCAAAATTGGCTTCTCTGTAAAGGCGCTGAGTGGCTCAGCGCCTTTAGTGATTTACACTGAAGGCGCTGAGTCACTTTCTCTGCAATATATACAATATTTAAGTCCATTTAAAGAATATTCTAAATGACAAAATTATTAGGTTGTTGTTCTAACCTTGTCATTCTGACACCACCTTCGTGTGGAATATGTTGATCACTCATTACATTGGCGGAAGGACCCAAATCAATATAATTGTGGAGCATACTCGTGTAATAACCTTGCGGTTCAAAATTTTCCGACGGTTATAACTCTTTCTCAATGTATACCGTCACAACACCATGATGTTCACATAATCCGATCATTCCCTCCAATGATTCATCATCTAGTACTTCGTGAGCTAAATATCCACCACCGACCGTGGGACAACCAATAGTAAATTTTAAACGAAATTGTTCTCTTGTACAATTTACTAAACGATACATTCTCCTCTCAAACCTACTATATGTACAATCAGAAGGTATCGCGATTAACTTTTTTTGACCGCCGATATATCGTGGACCATTCCCATCGATAACTAATTGTCCATCCCAATGAACACTTATGGGCATGCGATGAGTAGCCATTTCAACTACAAAACAAAATTTAACCACTTCAAAATACTACTTTTAACTTCTCACTGTGAGGGGATCTCTCACAGTGAGCGATCTCTCACTACTGTGAGGGGAAGCTCTCTTACTGTGAGAGAGTGATGTTTACTCTCTCACAGTGAGCTCATAGTGAGTTCACAGTGCTTCTAGCCCTAAATTACAGTATTGTTTAAATAGACTTTGCAGCAAAATTATAAGTTGTGTTCTTATCGTTTAAATTTTATTTTTTTGGGGGGGGTTAATCAGTGAGAGAGCTAAGCTCTCTCACAGTGAGAGATCAAGCTCTCTCACTGTGAGAGATCACTCTCACAGTGAGAGAGTGAAGCTCTCACAGTGAGAGATCAAGCTCTCTCACTGTGAGAGATAACTCTAATCTCTCACTGTGAGAGATCTTGATCTCTCACAGTGAGAAATCAATCTCTCTCACAGTGAGAGATCAAGCTCTCTCACTGTGAGAGATCACTCTCACAGTGAGAGAGTGAAGCTCTCACAGTGAGAGATCAAGCTCTCTCACTGTGAGAGATAACTCTAATCTCTCACTGTGAGAGATCTTGATCTCTCACAGTGAGAGATCAATCTCTCTCACAGTGAGAGATCAAGCTCTCTCACTGTGAGAGATCACTCTCACAGTGAGAGAGTGAAGCTCTCACAGTGAGAGATCAAGATCTCTCACAGTGAGAGAAAGAAAGAGAGAGAGAGAGAGAGAGAGAGAGAGAGAGAGAGAGAGAGAACTCACAGTTCACAGTGAGAGAGGAGCAATGCGACGGCGACGGCGACGGCGAAGGCGGCGACGGCGAAGGCGGCGACGGCGAAGGCGACGGCGAAGGCGGCGACGGTGAAGGCGACGGCGACGGCGAGGGGCAATGCGACGGCGATGAAGAAGATGAAGAAGATGAAGTGCGGGATGAAGAAGTGCGGCGAAGATGAAGTGCGGCGAAGATGAAGTGCGCGATGACGACGAGGGGCACGAGCTCTCTGCGGGTCTGCGGGATGAAGAAGATGAAGAAGATGAAGTGCCGCACACTGCTGCCCGCGCGGGGTTATCGTAGTGAAGAAGACGCTGAAGCGGTCAGCGCATTTAACATTAAGTTAAAGGCGCTGATCCGATCAGCGCCTTTAACATTAAGTTAAAAGCCGCTGAACCGCTCAGCGCCTTTAGTGTTTTACACTAAAGGCGCTGAGCCACTCAGCGCCTTTACTCTTGTACACTAAAGGCGCTGAGGCACTCAGCGCCTTCAGTGCAGAACACTAAAGACACTGACTGGCTCAGCGTCTTTACAGAGAAGCCATATTTGGCTTACACTGAGGACTTAGCCATTTTTCCACGAAAAATGACTAAATCCTCGACGCGGTTATAGTATATGCTGAAGGCGCTGAATGAACCAGCGCCTTCAGCATATATCACGAAGGCGCTGAAGCGGTCAGCGCCTTCACAATATTCCTATGAAGGCGCTGATCCCTTCAGCGCCTTCAACAGAAGACATGAAGGCGCTGAGGGGTTCAGCGCCTTCATAGGAATATTGTGAAGGCGTTGACCGCTTCAGCGCCTTCACGCTGTCTGCCCAACGTGGCGCCGAGGTGGCAAAAGGAGGGTTAGTTTTACAAAAAATTTTTATATAGGATCATTTGGCAAAATATCAAGTTTGGGAGGGTCATTTTGAAAAAATCCCCCCATTGTTGATGCTTGTTACTTGTTTACGAGGGAAACCTGGTTAAATTGTATGCAGACCCTCTCAACTATAGTACTTTATGAAATAGCCCCTCATTTTTTTTTTCTCTCTCTCTTTTTGACATAATTAAGTGGTTTTTCTCGGAAAATTTTTATCAAATTTATTAATAATTATAATTATTTTTTATTGAATAAAACTAAACCTATTAATGGTTAATAATTAATAGAGTTATTACATTTTGGCTCAGTTTTTAACTCAAATAAAAAAAAATGCTTAATTACCCGAGTCCCTATTGCACTTAATTAGTTCATATCTTATTTACTTCATACACTAAAATTTGCATCAGTTAACTCTATCCACTTTCCCATTATTTTTTAATATATCCAAAAATTAGAATAGTTAGTGAAGTAGCTTATAAAATTTTACTAAAATAAGTTGATATATCGTATTGTTCTAGAGCTGACAATTTAGCTCGCTATTCGCGAGCTAGTTCGTGTACGATTTCTTAATAAATAAGTCATATGAGAATTAAATTATTCATCTTTATATTTTAATGAGATAGTTTGTGTTTGGCTCGTTGACAGTCCTATATTGTTTCATATCTCAATATCTATCTAATTTACAACTTAGAAAAAAAAAATAGATAAAAATAATCTTTCACTTAATATAAGCAAAGTTAGAATCCTTTTTATAGCAAAAAAAAAAAGTTGTGTTTACTACTTATATTTTATTTCTATGATGTTTTGAGTTCAGTGAGGGTACGTGAAATAGAATAGTAGCGTCCAAGGACTCTTGCTAATATTATTAAAATTAATAATTTATCAGATAATTTTATTTAATTAATATAATTTTACTGTATAATTTACTTTTATCAGTCAATTTATTCTATAAAGTTTCACACTTGAATTCAACAATTATTTAAAATTTTAATTCTTTTTTAAATAATAGTAAAGTGAAAGAATAATTTATATAATTTTTAATACAGGACGTAATTAAGACCTGAAATACAAGTATTATATATATATATATATATATATATATATATATATATATATATATATATATATATATAGGAAAATGCTATGTGTACACCCCTTTCGGGGTGTACATCATACACCCCACCCATCCAAGGGTGGGGGTGTGATGATGGGTCACTTGATGTGACCCGTAAAAAATATCGCCACCATTAAAATGGTGGAGGTGTATGATGTACACCCCTTCGGGGTGTACATGTAGCATTGCTCATATATATATATATATATATATATATATATATATATATATATATATATATATGCATATGGCTACTATACTTTTATGAGTATAAAGCTTTTTATACTTATAATTTTTTCGTTCTTGGATGAAGGAATGTGCGGTTAGGATGATAGTGGTTCCCTAGAATTTAGTGGGTTGTTGGTAAAATAGTATAAATCATAAGGGACCACTATAATTCTAACCGGACATTCCTTCGTCCAAGGATCGAAAACTTATGAGTACGAAAAAATTTTACTCATAAAAATATAGCGGACCCTATATATATATATATATAATGTACCTAGACTATTATAGTATTAATAGTATCAAGTTATTGATGGTATTAAATTTTTAATTCTTGGATTAAAAGATGCGTAGTTGGGATGATAGTGGGTCTCTATGATTTAATGGGTGGTTGGAAAACTAGTATGATCTGACGGATAAAAATTAATGATCAAAGAGATTGATCTAACGGTGGAAAACTTGATAGCACCAAATGCTTGGCGCTATCGATAGTTTAGTAGTCAGACTCTATATAATGAGCAATGTTATCTGTATATTCAAAATTGAGTATACAATTTACATTTTATCCATTTCAAGATAGGTGATTTATTCACGAATTATTTTCAAATGACTAGTAAAATTTTCTTTATTATGAAATAAATATAATATAAAATATACACACTATTTAAAATATACAAAAACATATTTTACATATATAATTTAGTCTTAATGAGCAATAGTGCAAGGGTGCCCCTTTTTTCAAAAATTGAGCCTCAAAAAAAAAAAAAAAAAAAAAAAAAAAAAAAAAAAAAAATTGTTGAGGGAATTACTTTTTGGAGCCACTTCTAAATTTTCTATAGTTGAGGTGGTCTCCATACAATTTTTTTTTATTATTGTTGCACTAATTAAAGAAGAAATAAATTGTAGTTTCCTTAATTCTGCGTCATTTTTTTAAGTGGGGCATAAGAATCGGCAATCAATACGTCAAATATAATTTAAACTATTTTAACTATAAAAAAATAAATTTTGGTGATAATGTGATCTCAAATTAAATTATTTTAACTATAGCGATCAATAGATAAAATATAATTAAAATATATATTATTATCTTGGTGATAATATGGTCTCAAATTTATTGTATAGCAGTGGTTAAAATTATCACTTTTGAGACTACTGTAGTAATAAATAAATAATATTAAAAATTATAAAATTTAGTTTTCAAAATATTTAAATAGCTAAGATTATATTTAATATTATTAATTTTTAATTTAGCTGTCCTATCACTGAAAAATATAGAAAATAAATAGTTTGGTTCACTTATAAAAGTATTCTAGCTTAATTCTTATCATCACCATTATCATCATCATCTAATGCTAGTTAGGACCTTACATCCACAAAAGCCCCCAGGAATCTATAACCAGCAGGACTCAAACTCTATTTAATTCTTGATAAAAACGTACAGATTTTATCTGAACTATGGATCATTCTGAATCGACTATCTAATCTTTTAAAATTTTAATTTTATTATTTAATTTTTTAATTTATTTGATTTGAGTCGGTTAATGATACTTTAACTTCAAATTTTGAATGGACGTTCATATACCTTTATAGATGTTGTTAGTATATTTTACACATTTCTCGTAGCTATAAATTTATTAAAATAAATAATTAGTTTAAATTTTGAAGTGAAAGTATCGCTTCAAATAAGATTAATTAAAAGATTGGATGATAAAATTAAAATTTTTAAAAAATAAATAACGGACTCAAAATAGTCTATAACTTAGGTAAGTTCCAAACATTTGTACCTTCATTTTGTATTTCAATTGGGGTTATTTATTAAACTCTACTTAGGGGAATATTGATGTATTAAGTGATCCAACAGCTAAGAAAGAGAGTGACAGTGAACAAAATAAAGTTTTACTTACTGAGAAAATTGTAGATATTGGCAAAGAGCTGGGTGATTGATACTTGGGACTCGAGTTCGAAATTTAGTTGCTTCACATTTCCAGCTAAATTTATTTCAAAAATAAACGAAGCGGAAAGTTTACTACATTTCTGTTAAAATATATATATATATATATATATATATATATATATATATATATATATATATATATATATATATAAGCAATCGTTATACTTCAAAAAACTTAAACTATTCGAACACAGATTTTTCTGTTCTAATATCATGTAAAATTATATGAAACAATTGTTGTACTCAAAAAATTTAAATTATTAAATAACGGTGTTTATATATTTTATATTTAACATTACACTCCTAAATTTCTGATTTATAGCAATCCAAATAAATTTTAGTTAAAAAAATTAATATGATAAATAAAAGAATGGTGATTCTTGAACAAAGAGGATGTAAAATATAAGAATTTCTAATGAACAAATTCGGTTGCTATGTGGTCTCAACACTATACTGTTATGTTTGTGCTTCTTCTCTATTAAATATATATAAATTATTAAAATATAAATTATTAAAATACTGTTATCTAGCAACTTAGGTGTGTAAAAAATTAGAAAATTACTAAGTGTACACCCCAAGGGGGTGTACATCTCACACCCCCACCCATTTAAGGGTGGGGGTGTGATGAGGGGTCCCCCACCCTTAGATGGATGGGGGTGTGAGATGTACACCCCCTTGGGAGTGTACACTTAGTAATTTTCTATATATATATATATATATATATATATATATATATATGCAGCTGGGGTGCTTTTATAAGCACGGAGGCATTCGTGCTTATAAATCGTTTTTGATATTAGGACTTCCGAATCGACGATCGGTTTCACTAGACTTAATTTAGAGTATTTGAAGTATCTAGAAAATAAATTTCATAATTTTTCGATGTTATTTGGCTAGTGATCGAAAGAGCTCAAAATCAACGACTGAAGATAAAAATCTTATAAAATGTGATAATATGATACTAAAATTTTATATCAAATATATTGATCTTATTTTATATAGAATAAAAAAAAAATTATCAAAATTTTACATGATTTGAATATTTCTAAACCGTTAAATTTTATAAACGGCTCACCACGACCATTAAAATTATTGATTTTGAGTCCTTTGGATCACTAGACAAATAATATCAAAAAATCACAAAATATATTTTTTAAATTTTTTAAATACTCTACATCAAATTTAACGGAGCTAGTCGTCCATTGGGAAGTCTCAATATCAAAACGACTTATAAACATGAAAAGCTTCGTGCTTCCATAAGCATACCAACTTAACTATATATATATATGAGAAAACCTACCTGTACACCCCCAAGGGGGTGTACAGGCTACACCCCACCCATCCTAAGGTGGGGTGGCATTCACCCGTCACATGTACAGGTAGCACAGTTATATATATATATATATGGGTCTGACTATTATACTTTTATGAGTAAAATTCCTTCTTACTCATAAGTTTCGACTCTTGGATGAAAGAATGTGCGGTTAGGATTATAGTGGTTCCCTATTATTTATACTATTTCACCAACAACCTAATAAACCCTAGGGGAACCACTATGATCCTAACCGCACATTCCTTCATCCAATGACGAAAAAGTTATGAGTATAAAGGAATTTATACTCATAAGAGTATAGTAACCTTACTGTCACGGACTTAAGCTTTTCGCCTAGCAAAAGTTCGTGCGGCGCCCGCCTTCCTGCTCGAAGAGGGCAAGCCTTGCTCTCTGTTTGCTAGCCCGAACCTTCGCGCCCTACGACTAAATTGCAAAAATAGAGAAAAGAAAAAGGAGTAGTGGTTCCGCAGAAAAACTAAGTACTCTCTTTACTTGGAAAATAACAACTACAAGATACAACTCTCTCTTGTTGTTTTGGCCTTAGCCAACTCCCCTATTTATAGGCTCATATACATAACTCACCTACTAAGCCTACATTAAATACCCACTAAGCCTACATTTACAACCTTGTAGGTTATGCATGACTCTTGGCATCCCTTGACATTGATGGTATTGATGGCATTGATGAAGGAGATTGCAAGTCTCTTCACCTTCACACAAATGATGGTGAAGTAGGGCCCCTTGTCAAGCCCGCTTTGGTTTGGGCTAGGAACTTAGACTGAAATTTTCTAAGTCCCTAACACTCTCCCCCACCTAATGCGCAGGCGTTCTCGTCGCGCGCTGCTTCTAGAACTCGTTGATAAGTGCTTGGTATTGCCAAAGTGTGTCAACCTTCTCCCAAGTAGCCTCGCCGTAAGGGAGATTTTTCCACTTCACCAAGTACTCTGGGCTTGGCGGCACTCCGCGTCGCCGAATCAGTCGAGTGTCCAGGATAGATTCCGCTTCTTTGTCAAATGATGTAGTCATGGTTACCGGGGCGCGCTGCGACACGCCACGGTTTAGATCCTCGGCGTCTTCATGGTATTGTTTTAGCTTGCTGACATTGAAGACAGGGTGGATCTTGAGGTTCGCGAGCAGCTGCAGTTTGTAGGTAGACTTACCCACACGCTTGACCATAGGGTATGGGCCTTCATACTTGCACAGCAGCCCCTTGTGCACCTTGCGCAAGACCTTGAACTGCTGCGGTAGTAATTTGACCATCACTTGATCACCCACGACAAACTCCCGAGGTTGTCACTTCTACTCCGCCCACTTCTTCATTCGCCGAGCTGCTTTCTCCAAGCTCGCCCTCGCAATTTCACCCCTTTCCTGCAAGTTAGAGGTAAATTGGAAAGCAACAGGGCTGCGAAACTACTCTTCCGCGACGGCTGTGTGTGGGGCAAGCGGTTGTCACCCAATCGCCAGCTCGAAGGGACTACAGCCCGTAGAGTCGCTGCGCCGCAAGTTGTAGAAAAACTGGGCGACATCAAGGTGATGCACCCAATCCTTCTGACTGGCACTCACGAAGTGCCGCAAGTACTCCTCCAACAGAGCATTCACCCGCTCCGTTTGTTCGTCCGTCTGTGGATGAAAACTAGTGGAAAAGAGCAACTCAGACCCCAAGATTTTGAACACCTCGGTCCAAAACTTGCCGGTGAATCTAGGGTCGCGGCCGCTCACTATACTTTCGGGGATCCCCCAAAACTTGACGACATGGTTGACGAAGAGTCGTGTTGCTTCTTCAGCCGTGCAATCGGTTGGTGCTGCGATGAAGGTCCCGTACTTAGAAAAACGATCCACCACCACCAGTATGGACCCATGCTCCCCCACCTTTGGCAAGGCGGAGATGAAGTCCTTGGAGATGCTCTCCCATGGACGACTTGGAATAGGCAATGGCTCGAGGAGACCGCCAGGTCGCTGGTGTTCAACCTTGTCCTGTTGACACACCAAGCAAGGTCGCACGTAGGCCTCAACGTCTTCATGCATTCGTGGCCAGTAGTAAGCGGCCTCGAGCAGTGCCAAAGTCCGCTTCTGACCTGGATGACCTGCCCACTTGGAATCAAGAAACTCCTTTATGAACTCGCGGCGAAGGTTGCCCCACTTGGGCACAAACACCAGCCACCCTTTGGTGAGGAGTAAGCCGTCGCTGAGCCAAAACCTTCGCGTTTTGCCCTCCTTAACAAGTTGCACAAGGTTCTGAGCGATAGGGTCCTCGTTGGTTCCTGTGCGAAGTCGATCGCTGAGTGTCCCGCGAAGTTGCCACACAACCGCTAGCTCAGCCTTGCGGCTGAGTGCATCGGCCACGTGATTCTCCTTCCTGGACCTGTACTGCATCACCATGTCGAACTCCGCCAAGAAATCCTGCCACCTTGCCTGTTTAGGCGACAGCTTCTTCTACGACTGGAAGTAGCTTGTGGCGATGTTGTCAGTGCACACCACAAACTTGCTCCCGAGCAAATAATGCCGCCAGGTTCGCAAACAATGCACGACGACGGTCATCTCCTTCTCTTGGACAGTGTATCGCCGCTCGGTGTCGTTGAGTTTGCGACTCTCGTAGGCAATGGGGTGTCCATCCTGCACGAGAACACCGTCAATGACAAAATATGAGGCATCGGTGTGTACCTCAAAGGTGCGACTGCAATCAGGTAGTCGCAGCACCAGATCCTCCATCACCGCCCGCTTTAGGTCCTCGAATGCCTCTACGCATTGAGAGGTCCAATCCCACGAGTGGTTCTTCTTCAAGAGATCCGTTAGGGGGGCTACTCTCGCTGAGTAGCCTGCAATAAAACGTCGATAGTAGTTGACGAGCCCAAGGAATGACCGCAACTCAGTTATGGTTGTTGGGGTCTCCCATTCGCAAATGGCTCGCACTTTTCGTTGATCCATGTGGAGTTGTCCCTGGCCTATCCAGTGGCGAAGGAAGTATACCTCTTCCTTCGCGAAGCTACATTTCTCCTTCTTGACGAACAACTGGTTCTCCCGCAACACTTGGAAGATGGTTCGTAAGTGTTCGATGTACTCCTCCAAGGTGTTGCTGTATACCACGATGTCGTCGAGGTACACGACCACAAAGCGATCGAGATAGGGATGGAACAGCTTGTTCATGAGGGTGAAGAAAGTCGCTGGCGCATTCGTCAGGCCGAACGGCATGACAAGGAACTCATAGGACCCGTACCTTATCACGCACGTGGTCTTTTCCTCATCTCCTTCCGCAATCCGCACTTAGTAGTACTCGGAGCGAAGATCAAGTTTGGTGAAGAATTTTGCTCCGCCCAATTGATCAAAGAGATCTGCAACCAAAGGGATAGGGTACTTGTTTTTGATAGTTACCTTATTGAGCGCCCTGTAGTCTATACAAAGGCGCAGGCTTCTATCGCTCTTCCGCTGGAACAAGACTGGTGCTCCATAGGGTGTTTTTGACGGTCGAACAAAGCCTGCATCGAGGAGTTCCTTCAATTGCTTTTGTAACTCCTCGAGCTTTGGCGGGGCCATTCAGTATGGCGCTTTTGCTTGCGGTTTGGTTCCTGGCTCGAGCTCGATAGCATGATCCACCTCCCGCCTAGGTGGAAGTTGCTTTAGCAATTCCTTGGGCATGACGTCCTGTAATTCTACCAAAACTGACGCAATCTCCGTCGAAAGGCCCTCCTCCTTGAGGCCCTCGTCGCTCACCTCGCGGATTGCCGCAAGGTAAGTCATCTCACCACGGTTCACACCCCTTCGCAACTGTAAAGCAGAGAGGGTCTGGGTGTTTACCGTTTTCTCCTGGCTCGCTAGGACCATGCACGGGGTTGTCTCATCCATGATGCTTAATGCTCCAAGGTGTGGCATCGGAACCGCCTTTGACGAAGCCAAGAAGTCCATACCCAGTATGACTTCGAAGTCGTCGATAGGTGCGGCGGTGAAGTTTGCAATGCCCTTCCAAGGTCCCACTGCAATTGCCACGCCTTTAGCTACCCCAACCACAGGTTGTGCCTCCGAGTTGACGGCCTTGATTTTACTTGCGTCATTCTCGAGGGAAATGCCTAATCGGTTGGCCTTCACCTCCGCGACAAAGTTATGAGTGGCTCCCGTGTCGACCAGCGCTCGTGTGGCTCTGCCGTTGAGGACCACATCGATGTACATGAGTCCTTTGTTGAGGGATGTGGTGTTGCTTGCCAACCCCTGAACCGCATTGACGAGCCTAAGAGCGCCCATCTTCGTTGGTTCGCTGCTGCCCTTACCCTGCTCAGTTTGGACAACATTTACCTGTTTTTTCTTTGGACAATCTCTCGCCCAATGGTTCTCGCCACAAACGTAGCACATCAATTTTTTGAATGGCGTCGCAGGTCCTTTGTCGCGACCCCTGCGCTCCTTTGGGTCGCGGCGTTCTCCTCCACCCTTAGCCTTGCTCACTTTGGGTATTCTGCCGCGAGACGGATCCGCCTTCTCATACTCAGGCAGCTTCTCCGCTAAGGCGATTGCGGAGCCCACGTCTTGCATGCACGTTGCGCCCCACAAGTTCTTTATTCGCCCATAGTTGGAGTCCGTCAAGAAAGAAGAATAAACGATCTTCTTCCGCTATGTTGGTGATGGACAGCATCAACTTGGAGTACTCCTTGACATACTCCTTGAGAGTCTCGATATGCTTGAGCTGTCGAAGTTGCCTCCTCGCAAGATATTCGACGTGCTCGGGATAGAACTGCGCCTTAAGCTCGCGCACAAAGTCCTCCCAAGTCTTCAATTCGCATTGGCCCTCCTCGGCCTCTGCGGATCGCCGACGCCACCACAGCATCGCATCGTCAGCGAAGTACATGAATGCAGCCTGGACTTTTTCCTCCTCTTCGTCTAGCTGCAGCGCCTTGATGTAGAGCTCCATGTGCCATAGGAAGTTGTCGATTTCTTTTTTGTCGCGCGTTCCCCTAAAAGATGGAGGCTCGGGAACACGTACCTTTGAAGCATACACCCTGTGAGGTTCAGGACCACTCCCTACCGCTTTCTCAAGGATTGGCACCCGTGACTTAAGGTCCTCGACCTCATCGACTCGAGCAACAAGATCCTCGATCAAGGTATTTTGCTCCTCATCTCGCCGAGTAATGGTCTCCTAAAGTTTTTGGAGTTCGGAGCGAAAGGTTGCTATTGCAGTAGTAGCACTTTCCTCCATATTGCGAAAGTCATCAAGAAACATTCTAAAAGTTTCGGCCAACTCAGAATATCGTTCACCTATTTTTGCCACGGCATCCTCCAATAGCGCGAGACGGTCATCCAAAGGAGCG
This sequence comes from Tillandsia leiboldiana, assembly GCA_029204045.2. Classification (NCBI taxonomy): domain Eukaryota; kingdom Viridiplantae; phylum Streptophyta; class Magnoliopsida; order Poales; family Bromeliaceae; genus Tillandsia; species Tillandsia leiboldiana. The sequence goes on from CM055073.1 coordinate 29,719,882, forward strand.
TCCTCCCTTGTGATGGCCCGTGGCTCTTTGTTCTTGCCTCGCCTAGGATGTTTTGGAGGTTCAGACGGAACATTGGTGACGCCAGACATGGTTCCTAGCTCGAACCGGCTCTGATACCAACTGTCACGGACTTAAGCTTTTCGCCTAGCAAAAGTTCGTGCGGCGCCCGCCTTCCTGCTCGAAGAGGGCAAGCCTTGCTCTCTGTTTGCTAGCTCGAACCTTCGCGCCCTACGACTAAATGCAAAAATAGAGAAAAGAGAAAGGAGTAATGGTTCCGCAGAAAAACTAAGTACTTTCTTTACTTAGAAAATAATAACTATAAGATACAACTTTCTCTTATTGTTTTGGCCTTAACCAACTCTCCTATTTATAGTCTCATGTACATAACTCACTCACTAAGCCTACATTTATAATCTTGTGGGTTATACTTGACTCTTGGCATCCCTTGACATTGATGGTATTGATGGCATTGATGAAGGAGGTTGCAAGTCTCTTCACCTTTCCACAAATGATGGTGAAGTTGGGCCTCCTTGTCAAGCCCACTTTAGTTTGGGCTAGAAACTTAGACTGAAATTTTCTTAGTTTCTAACATTACGCTATATATATATATATATATATATATATATATATATATATATATATATATATATATATAGAGAGAGAGAGAAAGAGAGAGAGAGAGAGAGAGAGTTTATATATTTTTAAAAATATAAGTTCATTCATGATTATGAATTTTTTATTATTGAATTTGTATTGAGATTTATACTATTATAAAGTCAATTAAAAAAAAAAGAAAGAAATAGTACAATAATACAAATCTTAATACAAATCCAATATTAAGATCCGTACTATTATACTTTCTCTTTCTCAATATATATAATAATAATTTTTTTTAGTTAGTACCATGATTATGACAATTCTTAATTCTGAGTAATCTCAATATAAGTTTTATAAGTTTTATCTGAATGCAACTAAATAAATTATTTTTTTAGTTGTACATATACACTATATTTACAAGCGCGGTTGCTAAAAAGGATGAAACCAAAATAAAAAAATTATGTTTAATTATAGTAGAATAAAACTTCAGCGGAGAGTTTTCTGACGATAATTTATTGGATTGACTGGATTTAGGTATTAATTTTGCTTTTATTGAAAATTTGTAAGGTATTTACCTTTTTAGTACTCAAAAAAATATTTAAACTATTTTTTTTATAATTTTAAATAAAAATAAAAAACTCACGTGTGGCAGTGATTCAGAATGCTAGTAAAATTATGAATTTATTATTCAAGGCTTTTTGTTTATTTACTTCTTTCTATTATTCAAAATTTTTAAATTTATTTTAAAATTATTAAAATAGTTTTTTTTTTTTTTACTTCATATTTTATTAATAAAATTTAATGAATTGGAAGATATTTAACAATAAAAATAAAAAAGAATAAATCAAAAAAATATTTTTTACTTTCTTTTGAAACCACGAAGGATATATATTAATAAATAATTTATTATCCCTTATTATTTACCCTGGTCTCTCTTCTTGCGAACTCTTGAGTGGGTCTCTCCTCCTCCGCATTGGCGGCGGCGGAGGTGGCGGCGGCGGCGGCGGCAATGGTGATCGCCGTCATCTCCTGCGCCCTCGCCGACCCCGCCATCACCGCCACCCTCACAGCAGCCGCCGTGGCAGCGGCGGCGACCGCCGCCCTCGCCCGTGGCCCGCACTGCCGGAGCGCCGCCGCCTCCGCCGCCGCCCCGAGCGCCGCCGCCGCCGCGTTCGCAGCCGCCGCAGCGGCGGAGCTCCGCCGCAGCCTCCGGATCCCCCGCAATGATGATGGCATTGTGGGTGGGATGGTGGTGGGAGCGAGGAGGTGGGGAGAGGAGCTCAGCTCGTTTTAAGTTGGAGAGGGAGTAGGTAAAATTGCACACTAGCCCCTGTCTTATCCTTATATTGTCACTCGGTACTTTTTTTAAAAAAATATTATTCGGAAAAGGCTAATTCTACCTTAAAAAAGAAATATATAGGGTCGGATATTCATTGACACGGATCATTAATATTAAAAGCTCGAGTTGTTAAATATATACCATTAATTCATTTTAAACATACAAACACAAAACTAACGGATCTCGACCGAAGTCAACCCACATGAATATTAAGTCTATTGTTAGGCCTTTTGCCATTAGGTCTATAGCGGACCGCAACGTTACTCAACTTATCAAGCTCATTCAACTCAGTTTATTAGTCTTCTAAATTTATTATCACGAACAAAAAATTTGATCTATTTTTAACTCATAAATAAATAACCAGCATATAGGATGTCATTTGCTACTTCGCTAGTCGCTTGATGTGATTAGTAAAAATATCCCACTCAATGGAATGTATATCATACATTTTTCTTAAAGTGTATGTGTAGTATTACTTTTAGATATGATGTATATTATACACTTATTTTAGAATATATGTATAGTATTATATTTTTCACTCAATTCCTACCCAATGAGATAGGTAAGTAGAATATATATTATATACTCCTTCTCAGATGTATGTGTAGCATTATTTTTTTTACTCAGATTAAATTAGGTTAATAAAATTTCGTTTGGACTAGTTAGTAAACTTTAATTTTCCTTTAATTGTATCACTTTATAATTTTTCAAATATAGATGACATGATACTTAATTTACCACTTAAAAATAATCTAATATTTGATTCACTTATCAAATTATTTTTTTAAATAATATAATAGTCAAACAATAATTCTAAAATAATAATTTCATTTCTTCGCAACTCAATTAAATAAATACCTTCTTGTCAATTTCTCTTAAAAGTTAATCCAAAAAGTTAAAATTTAGTGACTTTATTTAAAGAAATTAAAGTTTGGTGACTTAAATAAAATTTTATAAAACGGTCGGGACCTATGGTGCAATTTAAACTTTTAATTGAATGTTGTAATTTTCATACTTTTATAAATATTGTGTTCCAATGATTTTGTTCTGAAAATAACATTTCAGTCCTCGACAAAGTTTAGAGTTGCAATGTAATATATAATAACAGAGTTCAAAAGTCAAGTAATAATAATTGTATTATTTTAAAGATAAAGTGATAAAAATAGTAATTTTATTAGAAAGTAAACTTTTGTTGATGCTTAAGGTTACAAAGGTGCAATAATTATATAACTATAACAAAGTCAAGAGTCAAAATTATTTAATTGAAAACTTTAGGGACTAAGCTGTAACATTCGAATACAACAGGGAAAAAAGAATGCTTGCTTTTGCTTTTTTGCTTTTTTGCTTTGGGAGGTTCTTTGCTTGGTTTCCTGGCGTGGAATAGTATTGGATGCTGTTTTCAAAGGAGGAAAAGTGAAACTTTTTCAGATTGTAGGGTGCTAAGGAGGTGTTTGAATCAAGTATAAAAATGGCCAGAAAATTATTTTTCATGGAAAAATATTTTTTCTTTGATAATAATTTTTTAGAATTTTCGTAACAACCATAAGTACAACAAATGGTGCAAATCCAAGGACTGAGATCGGAACAAATTCAGAGCGAATTAATTTTAATTTTATTTTTGACCTTCACTTACCGCTTCATTCAGGATGGTTAGTAAGTAGATTAGAGCGAATTCGAAATCGATTATATTATTTTATATTTTTAGTTCTCACTTACCGCCTCATTCAGAACGAATCGGGCGAAAATTCCAACAACCCGGATCCATTTGCATTTCTATGCACAGTAGTGAAAAATGTGTGATTTGTTCTTTGTCATTGATACCTTTTAACTTCAATTATTTCATTTGAGTTATTTTAGTGTTTTTTTTTCATTGATAAATTAGGGGGTCAAATATTAATCTACTACAATTTCTGGGTCAAACTTTTTTTGATTGTTGCTATTACAAAAGTTTGATCAATTTGGTTGATTGGATAATACTATATTACTAATGCGACGCATTACCATTTAATTAACTAAATTATACAGTGAAATTTGATTGTAATAATCTCGAAAATTCAAACCAGAAATTACAACAACCTGATGTTTGATGACAAAAAGTTAAAAACATATACTACTCCCATCCAAAATCATCAACAAATTTTCACCACACAAGCAAATAAAAATTCGTAGGGAGATAGATTATTTAGGATAACTTTCATAAGTTGTACAAAGAACCAAAAAAAAAAAAAACTGGAGCAGTAACTAACAGCGAAAAATTCATTCTCGACGAGCATTCCGTCTCACTACATGGACATAGAAAAGTACAGAATAAGTTACGGTGGACGCTCAACAAGTGTCGACGAACACAGAAAACTTGACTTCTACATGAGGAACTCCCTCGGGTCGGTAACAAAGCCCGTCAGCGCTGAAGCCGCTGCCGTGTACGGCGAGGCCAAATAGATCTGCCCTTCTTTGTGGCCCATCCTGCCGGGGAAGTTCCTGTTTGTGGTGGACACGCAAACCTGCATATCGAGAGGGATTGTAAATTGATCAAACACGATAAATCTATAATTTAACGAAATCGACAGAGAGACCATGCCTGCCGCATTGATAATTAATTAAGTCGAACTCAAAAGTGTTTGATTTGTAAACAGCTTGAGAAGATGCTTATTCATAGGATCTTAGCTCCAACTCATAGTTTATATTTTAAATCTGTCTAAATCTGCCTATTTGATGATGTTGCTGCAGAACCTGTTTTCGAATGTCAAAGAGTAACCGGAAGGCATCACTTTTTAACAGAGGAGGACAAACTTAAAAGATGCAGTTGAATTAAGAATCATTTTGTAAATCAACATGTTTTTATTTATGATCATCAGTCTTTGTTGTTTGTTATATAGCTGAGTTATATTACCTGAGGTTCGTTCATCCGTGCATAAGTGTCTCGGGGACCGCCCAAACAAGCTCCGCAATTAGGGCTGGCTGGAACATCACAGCCGGCCTCCTCGAATATCTGAGAGCAAGTCTTGCCGCCGGACCCCGGCACGGGGAGGCTATATACATCCATCCATACCTATTATCATTTGTGTGAGAGAACCAACTAAATCATAGTAACACAAAGCCCATTTACGTCGAGATATCTTTATAGAGTGAATCCGCTACCTTTTGCGTCGCAGGGACGAGAAAGGTCGGAACTTTCACCTTTTTCCCCTGTTCGCAAACAAGTTTCAAGGCATATGAATAAATCGTCCGTGAAGGTTAAAAGGCAGCAGAAATAAAGTAACTAAAAATGTTCAAAAAATAGAAACAAATATAGGAACATGAATATCTTAATGTGGGGACACAATGCAATTACTGAATCAGTAACCCACATAAATCATAGCATGGTATTTTTGAATTGTAGTAAAAGAAAAGGGGTATTTCACAAGGATAGTAAAAGTTCACTAGTTAGATGTCCATTCATCAAACAGCTTAAAAATGCAAGAACAAGATTTTCTCATGGATTTATGAGTTCCCATATTTTCGATGTTCTTGTAATCCATTGCCGCTTCGGAGTTAACCTTCCATACAGTATAAAAGTCCTCAGCATCTATGCTTACAGGAGGATGATATGAAGCTACGATGAAAATTACACCGACTGAAATTAACTGCTACTAAAAATTAAGCAAGTCATATTTTCTTACGGAAGCTAGGAAAACCCTCGCAGCAGCCAGGAAATCCTCGGTCTTCCCACCAGTACAAGAACCGATGTAGACCCTGTCGATTTTGACGTCCTTGCATTCTCTTGCCAGAGCACGATTATCGGGTGAATGAGGCTGAGCAGTTAAAAAAGAATTAAACTCCATAACATAGCGGACAGATGCTATTATCGTAGAAATAAAATTATTTTGGTACTGTAAAATTTGGATATTCACTTTAGTAAGTCACAAATTTAAGTTGAATATAGAAAGCACAAACCTTCGCAACCGTAGGCTCCAACTTGGAAACATCAAACTTGTAGTCACTAATAAATCTGGACAGTAAAAGACGCATAACCAATGCATGAGGATACAATAACTGTATTATTTGGTAGAAAAGAAATGCGAAGGATGAAATCTGAAATCAATAAGACAGACTGTCGAAACTACTTGTAACCATTCAATTTTGTTAATAAATATAAGCATTTGAGATTTGAAGGTAATAGGTACATAACAATTCTACATAAAATATTATCAAAGAGGTTGAATGAAGCCAGCATATTTAGAAATATGTCATAGTACGCATTATATCATATATTCTTAGCAGATATTCCTTGGGCGGGTTTGGTTCGGGTTATCCGGCCAGGATTAGAGGCAATCCTGTCAGGATTATTGTGTTTGATTCATCCAATTTATAATCCGATCAGTAATGTAGCATTACAAATTGTGCAGAATTACTCCGAAAATATTACCGAGCAAAGGTGGGTATCTCGTATTACTAATGGCGGGTTATCTTGCATGCCATGTAAAATTACAAGTTTACCCCTCTAACCCCTCCAAACTCTTTTAATACGTCATTTTAAAAATTTTAATTTAAAATTTTTTATTGTCAAATTTTAGATTTTAAATTTAAAATTTAAAATTTTTATTTTAAATTAAAATATTAACTTTTATATTTTTGTTCATATTTTAAATTTATATTGCTTATTTATAAATTAATTCAAGTGCAAATTATATTAAGTTATAATTTAGTAAAAAATAATATTAAATATGACCACAAGGGTATTAATAAATTTTATAAAATAAACCAAACATAGTAATTTTATATACATAGTGTAATCCAGCATTACATTACTGTAATAAATCAAACGCGGTAATACAGTATTAATAGTAATCTAATTCAAAATTTTCAGATATCTGGTTATGCCGAAATAACCTGTAATGCTACATAACGCGAACCAAACAAGCCCTTAAGTTGTTAATATGCAATCGCAAATAAAAATTTACTTCTCAAGTTGAAATCAAGCAAGCTGAATAAAATTAAAAGATTCAATTTCGTCTATGAGAGAATGGATTGGATCAATTCCGAAAAATATGAGAGAACTCCTCAGAATATGATTAATATGGAAATCAAATTAAAATACCTGGCGTTATCATCGCTATAGACAGGTTCATATTTTACAGATGTCTTATTCTGCATCAAACATTAAACAAGCGAGATATCATAAGAGAATGAAAATGAGAAGGATATACAGCAAACTGGAATTAATGAGTTATCAAAATAATTTACGTCTTATAACTGGTGATAGAAAATTTGTCAGTATCTTTAGATACTACAGTGATATCACTTACGAGCACTAAGAAGAATTACATATTAATGTATAAACACCGCCTTTACCTCAAGGTACTTAAATGTAGTTTCATCCGGAGGAACTACTCCATTTTTGCCCCCGGCTTCAATAACCATATTGCACAACGTCATCCTCTCTTCCATCTAGAAAGAACAAAACATACATTACTTTAGTATACTCAAAGAGTGTCACCGAAAAAAAAAAAAAAAAAAAAAAAAAAAAAAAAAAATCATAGGGCACTAAGCATACAGTTAAACTCTCAACAGCTGAGCCAACGAATTCCATAGATTTGTATGTCGCACCGGAAACAGTAATTTCACCAATGATCTGCACAGTAAGAATCGAAAGAAGAAATACAAATAAAAAAGTAGGAGAGTTATACTGGAAAATAATCAAAGAAGGGATAAAGTAATCAACGCATAACGTAGCGTAAAAGAGTATTGAACATACTTGCAAAATTAAATCTTTGGCAAGCAAATAATCAGGCATTTCTCCATCCAGAACAAACCTCATAGTAGGGGGTACCTGGAATTCTTATGGTCAAAAGATTTCAACACTGAAAAATAAAGTTAGGGGGGGGGGGGGGGGGGGGGGTTTCTAGATCACAATATCTATTATTGCCGGGCTGTGTATAAAATTTTATTAAAGAAAAAAGAGAATAGAAAACAGTGTAAAATATGACATCCATTACAAGGAAGCAATCGGACCTTAAGAAGAACTTTCCCAGTGCCCATCACAAAACCTGCATCAGTATTGCCAATTCCTGTAGCAAATTGGCCGAAAGCTCCAGCATTACATGTGTGGGAATCGGTGCCAAGCAGAACCTAAATGGAAGATCAAGAATTTTAGAAAGGTCTGCAAATTTAAATAATCCTTTAACTGAAGGAAGCGCTTTCGCAAATAATATATACCTCACCGGGCCTGCAGTGGCCTTCTTGGGCAAGAGCAATGTGGCATACACCTTTATAATCTGGATTTACCTGCAAAATTAAAACATTTGGCGTCAGTACAATTTGAGACTTATTGAGCAATAGATATTCATAATTCCTATATATCCACATACAAAGTTGGCAGTCGTACCCTGAAATTACTTAGATCCTTTATATCGTAGAAGTACTTAATATTTTGCTCAACACAGTAGTCCCTCAAGATATCCACATTCCGGTTTGCACGTTCATCGCTGGTAAAAATGTAGTGCTCTGGTATGACCACAATCTTTTCCCTGTCCCAAACCTGTGATTACCAAATTCAATCAACGACCTGCAATCAGATATACTTCAAACAATTCCGAATAGCACGCTCAAAGTATGTTTCTGAGACTGGCAAGATTGATTCTGAACATATCAGATATATGCTGAGCATTCTGTCGCAGTTGAAAAACCAGATTCACACACAATGTTGTGCTCCAAAAGATTAAAAACAGAGTAATTCTGTTTATGCAAAGGGAAAATTAATCTATAGTATTAACAGTTAACATGAGCAAAGTAGATTGCGAAAAAAATGAGCAATGTTCAGTTAAACTAGATAATATGTAAAAAGCAGTCAGTAGTTCATTGTGTTCATGGAACCTCAGCATTAGGACACCTTTTTTGCATCACTTACACAGTTGAAAGATTTCTCTTTGTATGATACTTCCACAAGATCCAATTACTTCACGCACTTATAAATATGAACCTTTTAGTTACTAGATAAATAAAATGCACCGAGAAGAAACATTGTCTAATAAAAATTGTAATACACTAAAAAAAAAATCTCTTCAAATAGTTCTGTTCCAAAGTAACAATACCACGTTTGTATGGTTTTAAACTCATTGATCCTAACTCCTAAGCACATATTATTATATGAAGATCAAGATTTGGGGATCACCTTCGCATTCCGACCGAACTCCCTCTTAAATATCCCGAACGTCCCAGGTCCGCACACATCATGAGTCATCAACACATCCACATTAACCCAAACATTCTCTCCCGGCTCCAGCCGCAACCGCTCCGACGCCCTGGCCAAGATCTTCTCCGTCATAGTCATCGAATGCTTTACCTAAAGAAGAACAGGAGCACAAGAAAAGAAATACCATAAATACCACCCAAAATAAACGCAAAAAATGAAAAAGAAAGAAGAAAAAATTTTAATTGAAGGCGACAGAGGTAAAAATGTACAGAAGTTACCTGAACTATGACCCTTTCTCAAGGATATATGTATTGTGGCACGGGATTGTGCCGAAACTTGCCGGCACACGGTGCGTGTCGAGCCGTGCCGATGAGTGCCGGTCACAAAAAAATATATGTGCGCCAACACATAACATAATGGCATAAAATATTAATTTTCTTTAGCGACAAAATTTTTTAATTGCTTATTATATATCTTTATCAAATCTTTTAAGATTTATTGAAGAAATTACTTCGTAATTTTAAGAAAAGAGAGTTTTGAGCTGTGCCATCGGCACGAGGTTTGTTCCGTGCCGGTATTTTGTTGGCACGATATGGCGCGGTGGATACGGCTTGTGCCGATGGATACTTAAATCCTTGCCCTTTCCGAAAAAGACTACCTACATTTTCAAACTCATGATTCTCACACCTACCTTCCAATTCATTTGACTATTTGGGTGCGCCTTTTGTTTTTACGGATATTAGGAAATCCTACGTGACTCACGCAGTGCACTCAAATTTTGTAACAAAGGCGATCAAATAGCTCGAGACAAACAAATTGAGAAGCCATGCACCAAAACCAAAACATTTTAAGGATGGATTGCCGTCGCAGAACGGAACATAGTTCAAGCAAGCTATATACATTTAATCAGAGACAAAAGATGAAGGGAGGAGTCCCGACCGAACCGGTGGTGGCCGGAGAATGCGGGGACGGGGCAGGAGGCGCCATGACGGCAAGGATCTTTCTCATAGCACGCCCGCGACATCTGTGGGCGCCGATCGAAGGGGAAAAGGATGAGCCAATATCGAATTCCTAGTTCAAAACAAAAATAAATTAACAACAAGACACTACTCACATACCATTACAGCAACAGCATTACATCATTAGCGATGGAGATAGGAATAACCACTTCTCCAAACACAAATTAAATTGAAATTACTAATAAATAACCATTCCTGAACTACTATATCATGTAATCAGAAGCAATAAAGTTAGAAATAGTCGATTTCCGAAATCGAATTCCTCATTCAAACAGAAAGTAACAGTAAGAAACTACTCTTACAGCATTATATCATCGAATCAGTAGCAACAGAGATAGAAATAATCAGAAAAATCAGGAAAAGGACAATCCGAGATCAATGTCCTTTACACAAAACAGAAATTAACACTAAGATACCACTGATACACCACTACATCATCAAATTAGTAACCAGCAGGTAAATGGGAGACCTTAGGGTTAAAGAAGGCGCATTTCGAAGCCGTGAAATGCGAAACCATGGATTTGAGCTCGGATTGCTCGGTTATTCACCTCTAGGAGGGGGAAGGTGCGATTTTGGAGGCGATGAAGTAGGGAAAATTGGATCTTTTATAGGGATGGGATAGGAAATTTTGGACAAAGTGTGGAACTTTGGGGACGATGGAGGCGTTCGTGTGCTTCGGGGAACAAGGGTTTTGGTGGGGACAAAAAGGTCCAGGGCTTTTGGTCCATGCTCTGAGAAATTATTCCATGAACCCGGTGCACCAGGATGTCTCTTAGACCTGTTCTTTTAGGCCTAGATGGGAGCTTCCTACTTAATTTTTTTTTTTTTTTTTTTAAAAAAAAATTTGAATATCATTATACGATCTTACATCCAATAATATATATATATATATATATATATATATATATATATATATATATATATATATATATATATATATATATATATATATATATATATATATTTTATCTGAATGAAAGCAAGAAATTTGATTTTCAACTCCTTTAATATTTTCTACTCTTCATTTATCATATACTACAGGTTTATTGAGTAACTCTGTTTGGATCTTATTTGCTATATTCTTCCTAGGATATAGCAAATAAGACACATGCGGATCCAAACAGAGTTTCTCAATAAAATTTAGGGGCAATTTTTTACGTACCCCTAAAAATTTTTCTGTTTTCAGATTTACCCATCTTAGAAAGCTAATATTAAAACTACCCTTCTTACGTTCCAACTTCTTTCCAAAATACTCCTGAAGTTAAATTCTCTTTGGAATTGCCGTTATCTGTGTGTAATTACTATTTTGCCCTTTCAAATATACTCTAAACTCTAAAACCCTAAACCCCTAAACCCTAAAACCCTAAACCCTAAACCCTAAATCCTAAAACCCTAAACCCTAAACCCTAAACCCTAAAACCCTAATAAAAAATCCTAAACCCTAAAACCCTAAACCCTAAACCCTAGAACCCTAAAAAACTCTAAATCCTAAACCCTAAAACCCTAAATTCTAAACCCTAAAATTCTAAAAAATCCTAAACCCTAAACCCTAAGGTAGCGTTTGGTTCGGGGATTAGAAAAATTTTGTTATACCAGGGATAGGTACAGATTCTGGTATTAGCAGGAATTAGTGTAAATTTGCGTTTGGTTCGTTTTATGAGTTATACCGGAATTAAAGTAAATTGTGTTTGGTAAATTATATAGGAATAAGGAGAATAGGAAGAATTGGTAAAAATTGTGTTTGGTTGAGTATAGAGGAATAAGAAGAATTGATAAGTGATAAATTTGTGTATTGACTATTTTGCCCTTTATGATATAATATATAAATAAAATAATTTATTATATTAATCAACCTAATAATAAATTTAAAATATTATTTAAAATTGTAAAAAATATTTAAAAATAAATAATAAATAATTAAAAGTACTTAAAAATAATAGAAAATTATATATTAAAATATTTAAAATTTTTGATTGTTTTGACTATTTTGCCCTTTAAATTAAATTTTAAAAAAATACATAATAAAAATTAAAGTTTAAGTGAGAGTAAAAATTTTAAGTGAGAGTAAATAAAAATTAATTTTTAAATTTTAAGTGAGAGTAAAAATTTAAATTTTTAAATTGTAATAAATTTTAAAAAAATTATAAAATAATTGTATAAATTTTAAAAATTTAAAATTAAAATTTTTTTTTTCAAAAATGAAATAAAATAAAATTTTTAGATTTCTTAAAAAATAAGTTAAAAATTAAAAAATTTTAAAAAATTTAAAATTTAAAATTTAAATATTTTTTAAAATTTAAAAATTCTAATTTAAAAAATTTATAAAATAATTTTTATTAATATGCAAAAGAAAGAAAAAAAAAATTAAAACCCACTAAAAAGAGAGTGAGGAGAGAGAGAGAGAGTCTTTTCTCGATTCTCGTGCCACTTTATGGGTTCCTCCCAATTCCACCAAATAGCTGGAACCCGGATTCCAGCTTCCATACCCGTAATTCCAGCCAGCCTAGAACCCGGGTTCCCATCCATTCTATCCCCGTTTGGGTATGGACTTGGGGATAAGGGGGGTATTCCCCCCTTATCCCCCTTACCAAACGACGCCTAAATCTTAAACCCGAGCAAAATAGGTATATCTGATAGTTTTCAACTCCGATTATTATTTAACTCTAGTTTAACCCTAGTTAACTTAACAAAGGGAAACGGTAGGGATATTTTTAATAACGGTGGAACGTATAAAGGGTATATTGGAAAGAAAAAAATAAGAGAGGTAAATCAGATATTTCTTCATATTTCAGGGGTACACAGACAATTATCCCTAAAATTTAATAGTCTTCTTTTATATATATATATATATATATATAGAAAAATACTAGATGTACACCCCAATTGGGGTGTACATCTTAAAACTACCCTTCTTACGTTCCAACTTCTTTCCAAAATACTCCTGAAGTTAAATTCTGTTTGGAATTGCCGTTATCTGTGTGTAATTACTATTTTGCCCTTTCAAATATACTCTAAACTCTAAAACCCTAAACCCTAAACCCTAAATCCTAAAACCCTAAACCCTAAACCCCAAAACCCTAAAAAATCCTAAACCCTAAAACCCTAAACCCTAAACCCTAGAACCCTAAAAAACTCTAAATCCTAAACCCTAAAACCCTAAATTCTAAATCCTAAAATTCTAAAAAATTCTAAACCCTAAACCCTAAATCTTAAACTCGGGCAAAATAGGTATATCTGATAGTTTTCAACTCCGATTATTATTTAACTCTAGTTTAACCCTAGTTAACTTAACAAAGGGAAACGGTAGGGATATTTTTAATAACGGTGGAACGTATAAAGGGTATATTAGAAAGAAAAAAATAAGAGAGGTAAATCAGATATTTCTTCATATTTCAGGGGTACACAGACAATTATCCCTAAAATTTAATAGTCTTCTTTTATATATAGAAAAATACTAGATGAACACCCCAATTGGGGTGTACATCTTACACCCACCCCATCCTGGGGTGGGTAAATTCCACTCGTCCCATCGATGGGACGAGTGGAGGAATACCCACCCCAGGATGGGGTGGGTGTAGGATGTACACCCCATTTGGGGTGTACAGGTAGCACTCCCCATATATATATATATGAGCTAAACTTCTTAATTCTGCTATAGTATTTTATGTGGTGTTAGATCCAAAAGATTAAGGCGATGACAAGATGCAAGAGGTTAAGAGGGTTAAGCGTATTTAAGCTAGAATAGCTCTGAAATAAGTGGGAAGTAGGGCATCACAGTCGGTATGAAAGCCAATCACACGCCAAAAATATAAAATGAATATTAACTGAGTCAGAGTTATATAGCGAGTATAACACAATTGTAGATGGAGTGTTGCTCTGAGTTTCACATCCGTCTAATATAAAAACGTCGAGACTTAAAAGAAAAAAAAATATGACAAATCAAATTTAAAATAATTCTATATATGAAAAATAATAAATTTAAACTTTTAAATTCTACTATAATATTTTGGACAATGATTAGACTGACCTAAGAGGTTAAAATGATTAAACGTGTTAAAACTAAAATAACGCTAGAATGAATGACTCTTCAAAAGTGAAAAAATAAATATAACGACTCATAATTTAAAAATCTTATATATAAAATATAATAAGATTAAACTTTTTAATCCAACTATAACATTTTAAACGATAGTTAGATCTAAGACTATAATAATCCTAGAATGGATAACCCTCTAAAGAGCATCACATATATATATATATATATATATATATATATATATATATATATATATATATATATATATATATATATATATATATATATATATATATATATATATATATATATATATATATATATATAAGTATTAAGATCTTTTAATCACAAGAGAAAATCTTCATTCCAAGATATTCATTTCGGGTTAGTACACTTTATTAAGAAAGAAAAGGCTAAAAAGTAATACAAGTAGCATAATATACGCAAAAACATATTAAAAAAAAAAAAAAAAAAAAAAAAAAAAAAAAAAAAAAAAAAAAAAAAAAAAAAAAGTCTAGCAGTACAATCTTATTTTCTGTTGCCAGACAAACTTGGCAGATTTATAAATTACAAACAATCTGGCATCAGCCTGCCCACTCTATCACATTGAACTTATGTTTAAAAAACCAACCCTAATAATACAAATGCTGCACTAGTCCGGGAAAAGATCACCATTCTCAACCACTTGCAAATTAGAAAAGTGCACTCTCATCAAAAATCATTAACAATCTTGGGTAGATAAAATTTTGGGATGACTGACAGCAGACATGCACATATAAAAGTACAATATAAGTTACGGTGGACGAGCGTCGCTGAACACGGAAACCTTTTTGTCTACATAAGGAACTCCCTTGGGTCGGTAACAAAGCCCGTCAGCGCTGAGGCCGCAGCCGTGTACGGCGAAGCCAAATAGATCTGCCCTTCTTTGTGGCCCATCCTGCCGGGGAAGTTCCTATTTGTGGTCGACACGCAAACCTGCATGCAGAATGATTTCGAATTTGATCAAATACAATAAATTTGTCATTTAGCAACAGCCGCTCTTTGTTTCATGATCGAAGGTGAGATTGCCTTGGACTCGTGTGGTCATATTGGCGAATTTAAGAGATTTGACTAGGCTACACATAACAAATATACTAGTTTATAAGAACTTTGTTTAAATTATTCTAATAACCGAAATTCAAAATTCAAAAATTACTAGTGTGGCACCTGAGCATCGATACTTCTCGTATGTAACAATAACTTAATTGAGGCGAAATCGAGAGGCAAAAGCTAGGCTTCTTAATATAATGAGCCAAGTGATATTAAGAGCCAAGTTTTGATCCAAACATGAGACACTTATGAGCGACAAGCACATTCGATAGCCCTAATCTGGAACATTTTAGTCAAAATGGGGTTATATGCATGGCTGATGGTCAAAAGGGAGGGCCAGTCTCCCTGGCGTGGAGCCATACGGCTAATCCATCCGATATAAAACGAAAAAGAAAAGAAAAATAAAAAGAATAAGGTTAACTGCATATTTAGAACCTGAAGTTTGTCCTGAGAGTTTCGATAACAATGTTGCCCCTGAAAGTTTCTTCCAGGTAAATATTAAGACCTGCTAGTCTAAGATCTACAACCAGACACCACCTTAGCATCATCATTAAAATTCGAACATCGCAGGCTAACTAAAGGACTTCATTTTAACACTGGACAAACTTCAGAGACTGACTCGTTAAATTGAAGGCATAGGTCTGTGAGTATATTTGAGGTCAATCTTCAGGCGCTAATTGCATAATTAACCTTATTTTCTATGACCATCAGGCTTTTACATACTTTAGCTGACCTATACCTGAGGTTCGTTCATCCGTGCATAAGTGTCTCGGGGGCCTCCCAAACAAGCTCCGCAGCTAGGGCTAGCTGGAACATCACAGCCGGCCTCCTCGAATATCTGAGAGCAAGTCTTACCGCCGGACCCCGGAACGGGGAGGCTATATATGTCCATCCATACCTACAATCATTTGCGAGAGACGACAAAGTAAATCATAGTAATATGAAGTCCATCTATGTTGATGTCCTTATAGAGAAACCACTACCTTTTGTGTCGCAGGGACAAGAAAAGTAGGAACTTTCACCTTATTCCCCTGTTCATCAACAAGTTTCAAGCTACATGAATAAATTGCCCAAGATATTCAATTCAAAGCTAGTACATTTATACATTAAGAGAAAAAAGGTTAAAAGAGAACACAAATAAAATAATGCAAAAGTCAAAAGAAACCCATACAATAAATCATCTACAAAAAGAGTAAAACATAGCATGGTATTTTGAATTGTAGAAAAAGAAAAAGTACTTCAACCGGTGTTCATTCATCAACCAGCTTTAAAAAAAATGCAAGAACAAGATCTCACATGGACTACAGTATCGACTGATCTAAATGCTCTCACATTTTGTTGCTTAAATAAAATTCAGGACACCATCAGCCTAATGAGAGTGGCGAGTTTTCATGTTTTGGATGTTCTCGTAGTTCATTGCAGCTACGGAGTTAACCTTCCATATTGTATATCATAATTACTCTTATCTAAAAGGCCATCTTAAGTGTTTCCCCATGAGAAAATTAACCACAAGACAATCTTCGAATAATAGCTGCTTAAGGTGCGTACCTTCAACGTAGCATGTCTTAATCAAATCATATAAAATAATCGATAACACAAAAATGTAATTCTATAATCATGTTATCGAGTATCTCTGACATTATTAAGTTTAGTTGTTAAATTTTAAAGTCCTCAGCATCTATGCTTTTACAGGAGGATAATATGAAAGAGACGAAGATAAACAGTTACGGTGAAAATTATGCAGACAAAAATTAACTGCTACAAAAAATTAAGCAACTCATATTTTCTTACGGAAGCAAGGAAAACCCTCGCAGCAGCTAGGAAATCCTCGGTCTTCCCACCAGTACAAGAACCAATGTAGACCCTGTCGATTTTGACGTCTTTGCATTCTCTTGCAGGAGCACGATTATCAGGCGAATGAGGCTGAGAAGTTAAAAAAGAATTAGACAGCATAATATAGCGGACAAATGTTATTATCCCAGAAAAATTATTTCAAAGCTAAAAAATTTGAATATTCACTTCATTAAACCACAAACCTTTGCAACCAGCGGTTCCAACTTGGAAACATCAAACTTGTAGTCACTGATAAATCTGGATGGTAAAAGTTACATAATCAATGTATTCATTATTTGGTAGAAAAGAGATGAAAAAGGACGAAATTTGAAATTAATAAGCAAGTAAGACTGTCAAAACTACTTGTAACCATTCAATTTTCTTAATAAATCCAAGCACCTGACATTTGAATGTATTAGTACGTAAGAATGCTACATTAAATATTATTAAAGAGGTTAAATGAAGCCGACCACAATAACATGCTTAGAAATAGTCATAGTACACATTGTATCATATCGTTCTTAGCACATGTTCCTTGAGCAATTAACAGGCAATCACAAATAAATATTTACTACTACAGTTGAAAGCAAGCAATTAAAAGATTTGATTTCGTCCATGAGAGTGGGAGCAAGCAAAGGATCTTCTTTATCTAGACAATAAATTGGATTAATTTTAAAAAATATGAGAGAACTCCTTAGAACATAATAATAATGGAAATCAAATTAAAATACCTGGCTTTGTCATCGCTATAAACAGGTTCATATGCCACAGATGTCTTATCCTGCATAAAACATTAAACAAGCAAGATATCATAAGAGAATGAAAATGAGAAGGATATACAGCAAACTGGAATCAACGGCTTACCAAAATAATTGAAGTATTATAACTGATGATAAAAGAAATGTCAATACCTTTGAATACTACAGCTATATCTCTTAGGCGCACTTAGAAGAATTACATATTAATGTATAAACACCGCTGTTACCTCAAGGTACTTAAATGTAGTTTCATCGGCAGGGACTACTCCATTCTTTCCCCCAGCTTCAACAACCATATTGCACAATGTCATCCTCTCTTCCATCTTGCAATAACAAAACATACGCTATCTTAGTACGCTCAAAAGAATCTCACTGGAAGAAAATATAGCAGGGGACTAAGCATACAGTTAAGCTCTCAACAGATGAGCCAACGAATTCCATAGATTTGTATGTCGCACCGGCAACAGTAATTTCACCAATGATCTGCAAAGTATGAATAGAAAGAAGAAATAAATAACCAAAAAATCGGAGATTTATGCTAGAAAAGAATCAAAGAAAGGAGAAACTAATCTAGGTTTATGTAGCGTAAAAAGTTTTGGACATACTTGCAAAATCAAATCCTTGGCAAGTAAATAATCAGGCATTTCTCCATCCAGTATGAACCTCATTGTAGGCGGTACCTGCAATTCTAATGGTCAAGATTTGACTTTTTGAAGTAGAGAAGATACGGCGATTGCACACTTTTATGTCTAAAAGGTGGTACAGAACTGCAGACATAAGACAACGGACGTTGAATATAGGAGAAGCCTATGCAGCTGCTTAGTAAGACTCAAGGTAAGACTCAGAGCATGTAGTTTGCAAGTTTGCTTCTTCTATGACTTTGAAAAGCTCATCCATATTTTCAACTGTTAAAGACTATTGGAAGGCTCGTCCGACATGCATCAAATCGTATGGCTACGAAGATTGAGATGGTGAAAAATTGTTATGACGACACAACATAGTGCTACATGATAAAAGAAGAGCAAATGCAGTAAAAATAGTACCCTTGTGTATTTGAAGGGTATACTGCATGAGAATAAGAATATTGCTGAATCAGGAATATCAGCAAGGCCTCTTGCCAAATTAAGAAAGCGACATAGTGGAACAACAAAATAAGAAAATTCACAAGGTATCGCAACTCACGGCTAAGTATCCACTGGCGAGATTTTCTTAAATTCAAAAGAAGTCCGGAACTTGGATAGACAATGTGCAAACAAAGAGGAACCCACTGTAGGTGCTTGACACTAAATACTGAACAGATATTTCATGCAAAAAATATGTGTAAATGTAAAATAATGATTGTAAAGGCCGTAAGCAGATGTGCAAACAGGACATGGTAATTGTAGTCGCGATTGCAGAATCAAGAGTACAGTCTCTCCTTTCAGAAGCATGGCATTCTTTGTTATAATAAAAATAAAAAAGTGAAATCATAAGAAACTCCCTAAACTATTGACAATTTTGAAACAGATCCATCAACTGTGATTATCTTCATTTTTTATTTAGTTACTTCATCAGTTAAATAATGGATTCAAAAAATGAAAACATTGAAGAGTTAACAAAGATTGAATCAAAGGAAATAAAAGTTGAGGGATCTATTTCCTAATATCTGTTGTTGAGGAGCTGTGCGTAAATATTTACCAGACCAGAGGGTTTAAAAAAAAAAAAAAAAAAAAAAAAAAAAAAAAAAAAAAAAAAAAAAAAAACTGAAAACTGCGAAAACTATGGTATGCATTACAAGGAAGCATTTGGACCTTTAGAAGAACTTTCCCAGCGCCCATCACAAAACCTGCATCAGTATTGCCGATTCCCGTGGCAAATTGGCCGAAAGCTCCAGCATTACATGAGTGGGAATCAGTGCCAAGCAAAACCTATATGAAAGATCAAGATTTTGAGTATACTCTACAAATTTAAATAATTTCTCAACTAAAGGAGCGCTTTCACTAATATATACCTCACCAGGTCTACAATGACCTTCTTGGGCAAGAGCAACATGGCATACACCTTTATAGTCTGGATTAACCTGCAAAATTAAAACATTCAGCATCAAAACAATTTAAGACTTACTGATCAATATATATTCATAATTTCTGTAAGGACCAAAGAAAGAGGGGCAATGTCAAACCTACCCATCTAAAACTTCAAAATATCAGAGTTGGAAATATCACCAATACTCCTCTAAACATGCAAATTTATGACCAATACCCCTGTAAACATATAAAACTATCACCAATACTCCCAAACCCTAAACCCTAAGCCCTGTTATATATACAACGGCACTCATGATATTTCCCGATTTAGAGGGGCATCTACAAAAAGTTGGCAGCCATACCTTGAAATTGCTTAGATCCTTTATATCGTAAAAGTACTTAATATTTTGCTCAATGCAGAAGTCCCTCAAGATATCCACATTCCGGTTTGCACGCTCATCACTGGTAAAAATGTAGTGGTCTGGTATAATCACGATCTTTTCACGGTCCCAAACCTGGAATTACCAAATTCGATCAATAGCATAGTCAAATATAATTAAGAAATTCCAAATCATACGCTCAAAGTAACTTCCTGAGATTGTCAAGATTAATTCTATACATATCAGACGTGCAGAAAAACCAGACTTACACACATTTTTAAGATCCAAAAGATTAAAACACAAAATAAAGGCACTAATGATATTAAATCATAAGTAATAATAAACAGAATATTCTGTTTATGCAAAGAGAAATTAATCTATTGTATTGCCGGCTAACATGAACAAAGTAGATTACAAAAAGAATAAGCAATGTTCAGTTAAATAAGATACTACATAAAAGTAGTTCATAGTTCATTGGGTTCATGGAACCTCAGCATTAAGATCCCTTTTAGGCTTCATTTATACAGTATAAAAATTTCTCTGAAAATGATAATTCCATAAAATCCAATTACTTCACGGACTTATAAGTATAGACCTTTTTTTTCTGAAAGGAATGTATAGGGTATTGCCTATACGTTTCATTGAATGTAATGGGAGTTACATGTAAAATGAGTATAAATTATAATTGCTGGTGCTGAGTAGGCCCTCAGCAATAATTGAACCCCCTAAATGAAACCCCAATTACAAAATTTGAACCACATTAGTGCATCATTGTGTGATACTCGAGCTAGTTCTTCGGATGATCTACACAACCCATTGAAAATTCTATTGTTGCGCTCCTTACATAAGTTCCAGCATATGGCAGTAAACATTGAGTCAATTTTACGTCGCAGACCTTTTAGTTATTAAATAAATAAAATGTTGTCGAATTCAAATTGTAATCCACAAAAAGAATCTCTTCAAATAGTCGGCTTGCTCACAAGAAACTCTATTCCAAAGTAAGGCTATGTACTTGTCCCAAAGATCATAAACAATAACACAACTGTATGGTTTGAAGCTCATTGACTCCAAGAACACATTGTTATATGAGGATCAAACTTTGGCGATCACCTTTGCATTCTGGCCGAATTCTCTCTTAAATATCCCAATCGTCCCTGGCCCGCACACATCATGAGTCATCAACACATCGACATTAACCCAAACATTCTCTCCCGGCTCCAACTGCGACCGCTCGGATGCCCTGGCAAGGATTTTCTCTGTCATAGTCATCGAATGCTTTACCTAAAGAAGAACAGGAATACAAGAAAAGAAATACCATGAATACCACCCAAAAAACCCAACAAATTAAAAAGAAAGAAAGAGAAAATTCAATAGAAAGATATAAAGATGAAATTGTATGGAAGTCACCTGAACTATGACCAATTCTGAAAATACTACCAACCTTACGAAGTTTCGATTCCGACACGTAACCTTCCAATGCATTTGATTGAGCCATTGAATGATTCTTCCGTTACTAAATTTGGGTGCACCTTTTATCTTCATGGAGATTAGAATATCTTACATGACTCACATGACTACATTCCCACTAAAGCAAGCAGTACACCCAAATTTTGTAATAAAAGAGCCATTAAATAGCTCAAAACAAACAAATTGAGAAATTATGTACCAAATTAAAAACTTTTAAGGTTGGGTTGCTGCCGCAAAACATACCATAGTTCAAGAAAGTTCCATACATTTTACAAAAGATAAAAGATGAAGGGAGGAGTCCCAACCGAACCAGTAGTGGCCGGAGAGCGCGGAGAAGGGGCCGGCGGTGCCATGACGGCAAGGGCCTTTCTCATTGCACGCGTGCGACATCTGTGGGCGCTAATTGAGGGGGAAAAGGACGATCCAATATCGAATTCCTTATTCAAAACAGATATCAACAATAAGATACTAGTACAACAACATTTTATCATTAAAACATTAGCAATAGAGATACAAATAGTTGGTTTCCAAGATCAAATTCCTTCTTCAAACAGAAATAAACAATAAGATACTGCTCTTACACCATTACATCATCCAATCAGTAAATGGAGAAAAGAATAATCTGAGATCAAACTCCTAATACAAAAAAGAAACTAATACTAAGATACCACTCATACACCATTACACCATTAAATTACCACTAAAAGGGATTTAAAAAAAAAAAATCGGTTTTAAGATCGAGTTCCTTCCTCAAACAGAAATTAACAATAAGATACTACTCTTCCACCATTACATCATCGAATCAGCAGCAATAGAGATAGAAATAATCAGTAATAAATGGAGAAAAGAACAATCCGAGATCAAATTCCTCCACCAAAACAGAAACTAACACTAAGAGACTACCAACACATCATTACACCATCAAATTTGCGGCAAAAGGGATAGAAATAGTTGATAAATGGGAGACCTTAGGGTTAAAGAAGGAGCATTTCGAAGCCGCGACGAGTGAAGCCATGGATTCGAGCTCGGATTGCTCGTTATTCACCTCTACGAGAACAAGGTGCGATTTGGGAGATGATGGTGCAGGAAAAATTGGATGTTTTTTGGGGGTTGGATCGAAATTTATGGACGAGGTTGTGGAAATTTGGGAACGATAGAGACGTGTGTGCTTCGGAAAAACCAGGGGAACGGGTGTCTTTGGTAAAATAGATCAAAATTTTCTAGGGCGCACCCCGTGCGCCCATTGGTCGGTGTTGTGAGAATTATTGAATGAACCCGGAGCACCACGATGTCTCATAAGGAGATATCATATATATATATATATATATATATATATATATATATATATATATATATATATATATATATATATATATATGAGCAATGCTACATGTACACCCCGAAGGGGTGTACATCATACACTTCCACCATTTTAATGGTGGCGATATTTTTTACGGGTCACATCGAGTGCCCCATCATCACACCCCCATCCTTAGATGAGTGAGGTGTATGATGTACACCCCGAAAGGGGTGTACACATAGCATTTTCCTATATATATATATATATATATATAGAGTCCGGCTAGAATACTATCGATAGTACTAAACAATTAGTGCTATCAAGTTTTCAGCCGTTGGATGAAAAAATATACGGTTGGAATTATAGTGGTCCCCTAAGATTATTACTATTCAACCAACCACCTAGTAAACCCTAGGAGCCCACTATAATCTCAACCGCATATTTTTTCATCTAACGGCTAAAAACTTAATAGCACCAATGTCTTGGTGCTATAGATAGTATTCTAGCCTAATTCTATATATATATATATATATATATATATATATATATATATATATATATATATATATATATATATATATATATATATATATATATATATATATATATATATATATATATATATATATATATATATATCCATATATATATCCATATATATATCCGGCTACTATACTATTAATAGTATCAAATTATTAGTACTATCAAATTTTCTACTTTTAGATCAACTACTTTGATTATTTTCATCTGTTAGATTTTACTATTTTTTCAACTACCTATTAAATCCAAAGTGTTATATCTCAACCACACATTTTTTAATTCAAGAATTAAAAATTTAATATCACCAATGACTTGGTACTATTAATAATATTCCAGCCTAGCTCATATATATATATATATATATATATATATATATATATATATATATATATATATATATATATATATATATATATATATATATATATATATATATATATATATATATATACTTTTAAAAGCACGAGTTAAAATATATTTGTGAATTTTTTATTATTGGATTTGCATTGAAATTTTTACTACTTACTTTTTTTTTCTCTTTCTCTAAATTTACAATATATCCTACACCCCACCCCACCCCATCCTATATATATATAAAAGTGGATAAAAAGTAACGGAAGAAAACTAAAAGAACTAAAAAAATATGCCATAAAATATCTGCATTAACATTTTATTTTTTATTTTATTTATTTATAAAATATTTATATATTATTTTATATTTTTTCTATATTTTTAAATTATCTTAAATAAAAATAATAATTCGAAACAAATCAAATTTTAAAAATAAATTCCAAATAAAAAAAAAATCGAAACAAATCAAATATAACAAAATTAAAAAATAAATAAATTTAAATTTATATTCATGTCACTAATAAATATTCAAACTAACAATCAAAATAATCAAATTTAGAAAGAATGAAAATTATAAAAAAATTGAAAAAAATCAAGTGTAAAAAAAATATAAAAAAAATCACAAAGTATCTATGTAGAAAACCTAAATTCCACACTCCATTTTTATTTTTTTATTTATTAAATATTTATATATTATTTTATATCTTTTACATATTTTTAAATTATCTCAAACAAAAAAAAATAATCTGAAACAAATCAAATTTTAAAAATAAATTACAAATTAAAAGAAATCGAAACAAATCAAATATAACAAAATTTAAAAATAAATTAATTTAAATTTATATTCATATTACTAATAAATATTTAAACCAACAATCAAAACAATCAAATTTTAAAAAAAAACTAAATTTTTTTAAAAAATAAAAAATTTAAATTTTTTAAAAATAAAAAATATGCGACAAAATATCTACGTAGAAAAACTAAATTCCACACCCTATTAATTATTTTTTTATTTTATTATTTATTAAGTATTTATATATTTGTTTATTTTTTTTAATATTTTTAAATTATCTGAAACAAAAAAAAAATCCAAAAAAAATCAAAATTTTAAAATAAATTACTAATCAAAAATTATCGAAACAAATCAAATATAACAAAATTTAAAAATAAATTAATTTAAATTTATATTCATGTCACTAATAAATATTCAAACCAACAATCAAAACAATCAAATTTAGAAAGAAACAAAATTATAAAAAAATTAAAAAAATCGAGTTTAAATATATATATATATATATATATATATATATATATATATATATATATATATATATATATATATATATATATATATATATATATATATATATATATATATATATGGGATAATTGCCTGTGTACCCCTGAAATATGAAGAAATATTTGATTTACCCCTCTTATTTTTTTCTTTTCAATATACCCTTCATACGTTCCACCGTTATTAAAAATACCCCTACCGTTTTCCTTTGTTAAGTTAACTAGGGTTAAACTAGAGTTAAATAATAATCGGAGTTGAAAACTATCAGATATACCTATTTTGCCCGGGTTTAGGGTTTAGGGTTTAGGGTTTAGGATTTTTTAGGGTTTTAGGGTTTAGGGTTTATAATTTTAGGGTTTAGGGTTTAGGGTTTTTTAGGGTTCTAGGGTTTAGGGTTTAGGGTTTTAGGGTTTAGGGTTTAGGATTTTTTAGGATTTTAGGGTTAGGGTTTTAGGGTTTAGGATTTAGGGTTTTTAGGGTTTAGGGGTTTAGGGTTTTAGGGTTTAGGGTATATTTGAAAGGGCAAAATAGTAATTACACACAGATAACGGCAGTTTCAAACGGTACACTAACAGAGTTTAACTTTAGGGGTATTTTGGAAAGAAGTTGGAACGTAAGAAGGGTAGTTTTAATATTAGCCTTCTAAGAGGGATAAATCTGAAAACAGAAAAAATTTTAGGGGTATGTAGAAAATTGCCCCTATATATATATATATATATATATATATATATATATATGCCACAAAATATCTACGTTCGAAAACTAAATTCCACACTCCATTTTTATTTTTTTATTTATTAAATATTTATATATTATTTAATATCTTTTATATATTTGAAAATTATCTCAAATAAAAAAAAACAATATGAAACAAATCAAATTTTAAAAATAAATTACTTTTGATCGAAACAAATTAAATATAACAAAATTTAAAAATAAATTAATTTAAATTTATATTCATGTCACTAATAAATATTCAAACCAACAATCAAAATAATCAAATTTAAAAAAAGAAAACTAAAATTATAAAAAAAATTTAAAAATTTAATTTTTTTTTAAAAAATAAAAAATATGCCACAAAATAACTACGTAGAAAAACTAAATTCCCACCCTATTTTTTATTTTTTTATTTTTTTATTTATTAAATATTTATATATTATTTTTTTTATTTTTTTATATTTTTAAATTATTCCAAATAAAGAAAAAAAATCCGAAGAAAATCAAATTTTAAAAATAAGTTACAATTCAAAAATTATCGAAGCAAATCAAATATAACAAAATAAAAAAAATAATTTAAGTTTATATTCATGTCACTAATAAATATTCAAACCAATAATCAAAACAATCAAATTTAGAAAGAATCAAATTTATAAAATACTTAAAAAAATTAAATTGAAAAAATAAAAATAATAAATATGCTACAAAATACTTACTTAGAAAACTAAGTTCCACACTCCTTTTTTTTTATTAGTAAATATTTATATATTATTTTATTTATTTTATATTTTTAAATTATCTCAAACTACGGATATTTTTTTTTTATTATTTTTGTACCGCAAAAAAAAAATTATTTTTATGGTTTCGGAGGATTTAAAAATTAATTAATAAATATACTCATAACACCAATAATAATTTAAAAATATAAATTTATTTAATTTAATTTAAAAATATAAGCTGACGGAAGGAATAAAAAAAAAAATTTCTTGGTATTTAAATTTGATATTTTAATAAAAAATATTTTAATGATAATATTAAATAGGGATAATTGCCTGTGTACCCCTGAAATATGAAGAAATATCTGATTTACCCCTCTTATTTTTTTCTTTCCAATATACCCTTCATACGTTCCACCGTTATTAAAAATATCCCTACCGTTTCCCTTTGTTAAGTTAACTAGGGTTAAACTAGAGTTAAATAATAATCAGAGTTGAAAACTATCAGATATACCTATTTTGCCCAGGTTTAGGATTTAGGGTTTAGGATTTAGGATTTTTTAGGATTTTAGGGTTTAGGATTTAGGGTTTTAGGGTTTAGGATTTAGGGTTTAGGATTTAGGGTTTAGGATTTAGGGTTTTTTAGGGTTCTAGGGTTTAGGGTTTTAGGGTTTAGGGTTTAGGATTTTTTAGGGTTTTAGGGTTTAGGGTTTAGGGTTTTAGGGTTTAGGGTTTAGGGTTTTTGGGTTTAGGAGTTTAGGGTTTTTGGGTATATTTGAAAGGGCAAAATAGTAATTACACACAGATAACGGCAGTTCCAAACGGTACATTAACAGAGTTTAACTTCAGGGATATTTTGGAAAGAAGTTGGAACGTAAGAAGGGTAGTTTTAATATTAGCCTTCTAAGAGGGGTAAATCTAAAAACAGAGAAATTTTTAAGGGTATGTAAGAAATTGCCCCTTTATTTTTTTTCTAACCATTTATTTAAAAGAATAATATATTTTATTTTTTAATAAAAGAAAAATATTGTAATAAAAATTTATATTCTAAAATTTTAAGATAAATATAATTGATAAATTTTTTTAAATTTTTAAATTCTATATCATTTCATATTATTATTTTTAAATTATCTCAATACTATATACTAATATTTAATTTTTACTCCAAATAAATAATATAACAAAACAAGTTTTTAATTCTTTTTTATGTAATGGATTTTTTTTATTAACTATTTTTATATCATTTTATTCCTTTTCTTTTTACATAAATACTTTTAGATTACCTCAATCCTATCTACTAATATTTAGTTATTATATTAACTTTTTATTAATGGCAACTAACAAGCAAATTTAAACTTAATTTTAATTATATATTTAAATTTTAATCATATTTGATTTTAAATTTTTATTTCATCTTAAATTCAGAGTTAAAATTTAATTATACCTTAAATATTTTTATATACTTTTCAAATTCTGATAAATTTAAAATTTAAGTCTGCGTTTTAAACTAAAAATATTAAAATTTAAATTCACATTTAATTCATATTTTAAAATTTGATTTTGATCCATCCACTATAATTAAAAATTTTAATTTTAAATTCAAATTTGATATCTAAAATTAAATTTAATTCACAATTTATAAAATAAAAATTAAAACTATATAATTTTTATAGGTGATAGTAGGTTTTTAGCTTTTAGATAAAAGGATGTGTGGTTAGAATGATAGTAGACTTTTTGGGTTTAGTGAGTGATTGGTAGAATAGCATGATCTAAGAAATAAAATTAGTTAAAGAAGTAGATCTAACGGTGGAAAACTTACAAGCACCAATTGTTTAGTACTTGTACCAGCATAGTAGCCGGACTCTCTCTCTCTCTCTCTTTAAAAATTTTGTAATTGGACAAATAATATTATTAAAAATATATTTGGTAAAATAATTATTTTTTACCAACTCTGGATGAGATGATTTTTTTTTTTTTTTTTTTTTGAAATACAGTTAATCGTTCACCGTGTTCATAAAATTCTACAATCGTTTACCATTTTCTCGTAGGCGGTAAATAATTTACCATCTTTAATAGGTTTAGATTATTACTGTTTGCTAACTAATATAAAATGGCTGTTAATAAAGTCATATCTGATTCATGCCCACATTCTCATTTTGCGCGCGCTTTCTCTCTCTTTTTTCTCTAACATTAGTTAACAAATAATAACAACCTAAACTTCTTAAAGACGGACGGTAAACAATTCACCATTTTAGTAGGATTTTATGAAGACGGCGAATTATTCACCGCTTTTTTACATACGGTGAATGATTTACTGTATTTTTTTTAAAAAAATTCATCCCTCATTGTATGTTTTTAATAAGATCATTTGCCTAATTAAAAAATTTTTAAGGGTTATTTTGAAAAAAAAATCGTAAGTATACTACTTTGCGTTCGAAACTACGAAGACTTCTATTTTTTTCAGTTGTTTTCAACGCAGGATATCCGATTCGACGATCGGCAATCGATTCTATTAGACTTAATCTATAGTGTCAGGACTATTTAGAAATCAAATTCTATATTTTTTCGACCTTATTTGTTTGGTGAAAGAATTCAAAATAAAAGGCTGAAAATAAAAATATCACAAGAAATAACGATAAAGGAGTTAACTTTTGAATTATAAGTATTAATCTTTCTTGATGGCAAATAAAATTTTTATTAAAATTTTATATAATTTAGATTGTACTGTACTGTTAAACTCACGAACGTAGCACATCAGTCATTAAAATATTTATTTTTCTAACCCTTTTATCACTTGACAAATAATATTAAAAAATTAAAAAATTTAGTTATTAAATAATTTTAATAACGTAGATTATGTCTAACGTCGATCGTCGAAACAGATGTCTCATTTTCAAAAACAATTTAAAAATACGGAGAGCTCCATGCTTTTGAAAGCACTGAAGACATACTCTGTCTTATATTTTTTTAATTTTTTTTAATAAATTTAAAAAATTATTTGCATATCTCAGATGAAGTGTATATCTTACATTTCTGGGCTTTTTTTGAAATTAACCCTATAAAAATTTAAATTTTTAAAAATGGCCCTGCAAAATTTGTATTTACAAAAATGGCCCTCTCCCTGCCACGTCAGCAAGCCACGTCACCCGGGGCCGCCACGTCAGCGAGCCACAGGCGCTGGTGCGCCCGGTTTGTTTTAGTGAAAGTTTAGAACACGCAGGCTGAGCCTGCGTGTTTAGAACACGCAGGCTGAGCCTGCGTGTTCTAAACACGCAGGCCTGCGTGTCCACTTGCCCTAACACCCCGCCCGCGCCCGACCCCGACCCTCACTGCATTTCTATCTCCTCTCTATCTCTCACTCTCTCTCTCTCTCTCTCTCTCTCTCTCTCTCTCTCTCTCTCTCTCTCTTTCTCTCTCGCTCCCGTGCCGAAGCCGCCGCACCCGCCGCACCCGCCGTTCGTCGTCGTCGTCGGAGGTTCAACAGCCGATCTCTCACTTTCCCGTGCAGCAGCCGCGTCGCCGTCTAAGGTAATTTTTGTGTATATAATAGGTCAAAATTTAGGGCTTTTTTCATAGTGATTATATGACTTGCATTTCATAGATCATATGATCCTCATGCATGTATGAGAATCCCTCGGGTTCAACCCAAGCAGTTCGAAACCGAAACTAAGATTGATTCTTTCTCAATTCCGAATCCATTTTTATGTGCTTGGAATGGTAAAAAAAAAAGAATGGAACTCCCTGAAATGAATCAAGTAAATGGAGATGGAGTGTACCATCTTGCATTTCATAGATCATAGAGTAGTTATCCTTTTTTTTGTTTTTTTTTAAAAAATCTGTAATTGTGCTTTGTGCATTATATGCATTTGTTTGTGCATATAGTAGATTTTAAAATACTAATGTAGAGAGAGAAAGGGTTTAATGTAGAGAGAGAAAGTCTTTAATATAGATTTTAAAATATATGCATAAAATGTAAATAAATTATATAAAATTAATGTGTAATATATATATAAAGAGAAAGGGCTTATATACTTTTAAAAGTATAAACCTATATCTGAAGTTTGTATTAGAACATTCGAATTTTAAATGTTAAGCTTTTGGGCCCTAATTGCCAAAAGGTCTCGCAAGTTTCAAAACATGAATAATTTCATAATACCTTAGATGATTAATTTCATGAATAGCAAGTTCGAAAACATGAATAATTTCATAATACAACTAAATTTTCATCAAAAATAGTAAATAAAACTTGCAAGGACAATTTTGAAAAATAAACTTGTAAGGACAGATAGTGATTCACTATGATTATTATTAAAAATAACAAAGTTTATAAGTTTTTTTTTTTGTCAAGCTCATAATACCGATCTTAATTTGTCGAACTAGAGTAGTCATCAAACTGACGAATGTTATATTATTTATTGTTATTTTTAGTACGTCAGTATGTCTGGTGAATGTGTTCCGTTTTATATTCATTGGGACGGAAACTTAGTCGTGAATAATAATATACCACAATACATTGGTGGCTATAAAGAACTGATCGGAATTCGCCGCGACATCACATTTCGGGATTTCGAAGCAGAAATATACAAGGTCACTAATTATGATCGAGCGGAGTTCCGTCTACGCATAACAGTTCGATGTCCAATGGGAGCTAATGAATGGGAATTACTTGACATATCAAGTGATCATGGGATTGTAGGCGTGATGAGTTTTTTCCCATTTCATGGTTGCCTCAAAGTATACGTAGAGAAGCAAGTGTTGACTACACGTCACCGTCCAACCTCTGTTTACCAAAGAGATTATGTCGATCTTGAACGAATTCGTACATCAAGGTATGAAAATTTAGGAATTTTCAATTTCAATCTTTGTCCTTTAATAGTATAGGTGCGGAAAATGGATAATTTACATTGTATAAGTCTTGCAGAGCGTCTGAAGTCCCATATGTGCCAGTTAGTACATCATTACCATATATTACTGTGGATCCATCTTTATTCGGTGGAGTTGATGAGCGGTAAGTGATTATATGATTTAATTACATATATTATCTCAATAGATTCGAATAGTTCATCATAAATACCTTTGCAGATCAACTATACATCATAATCTATATGAGGGTCCATCATCTAGCAATCGACACGTCGCTGATGTAGAGTTGAGAAATATAAATGAAAATGAGGAAGTAATAGAAAGTGATAATGAGCAAATAAATAGCAGTGACGATGAGCATGTAAGTGAAACTGATATGGACTCTACAGATGATGATAGTGATGGTATCCCACAATCTATTGATGTTGGTCATGATGGCGGTTTGAATTCTCTCACATGCGCCATTCAAGATGAAGGGATTGAATGGATTGAAAATTCATTTGCAAACTGTAGTGAACCGGAAATTTCGGCACATAAATAAATGTAAATAAAGGTGGTATGAAATACTAGTGTTATGAAAGTTGGGGAAGTAAGGAACATTTGGACGCGAGTTGGGCCCAATTCGGGTTAAAATGGAGAGATCTAAAAATTTATTGGAGAAAGGGGGCCCAGATTTTTAGTGGAAAATTGACAGTGTCGGAAAATTCCGAGAAAATTACGGGAGCCCCGTAAATATGTTTTAAGACCACAGAAAAAGTTTCGCGTTGATCGGATGCCTGATAGTGAGAACGGGCTCCGCCAATAGTGTCGAAAAATTCTGAGAAAATTATAGGAGCTGTGTAATTATGTTTTAAGGTCACAGTAAAAATTTCGTGTTGATCGGATACCCGGATTGCGAGAACGGGGTCCGCCAATGATTCTGGACACAGTAAGGCTTTGGTGATCCAGAAATGACCCAAACTGAAAATTTAAATTTTTCTGTGGTAAATTAAGCTAAAACGAAGCTGCCTGTCAAATTTAGACGGAAACGAACAAAAAACGGGCAGAAAACGGAACAAAAACGGATTTTCAAGACCAGCGGCGCGCTGCTCAATGCGCACAGCTGGCGAGCATCCGTGCGCGGGACGTGCACCGCGTGGCGTGGGGGGCCGCTTGAACCTGGTGCGTGCCCCCTGCGTGGTGGACCGCCACCCGGTGGTTCCTCATTGGAGGTCTTCGTGGACCCGGTCCATGAACCCTCATCTTCCTTCTTCTTCTTATTCTCTTCTTCATCCTTCTCCCGCATCAGACCTTCCCTTTCTCTTCTTCTTCTCCACCAGAGCACGAGAGAAAGAGAGAGAGAGAGAGAAAAAAGGGGATTTCGTGAGGAGGAACGGCGCGCCGTGAACCTCGTGGAGCGCGCAAGGCGTCCCAAAAGTCGATGGGCGGCGCGACTGTACGAGGTAACGTTATTTTCACGATATTTTTGGCACAGTTTTTATGCCTCCTTTGGATTTAGATTTGACATCATTACCGTATTGCGTGTTAGGAACCAAGTTATACTATGCCGTTTTGTTGCACGGACTGTCGCGGGTATTTTTGGTGCGTCTCGTTTTGCGTGCAAGTTATAGAAAAATACACCGTTTTACGTGCGGATTCGACAAAAATGCGCAGTTTTGAACGCAAACTCGAAAAACATGCACCGTTTTGCGTGCAACGTTGAAAAAGAAAAGTGCACCATTTGCGAGCCAAACCGAGGTATGTGCTTCGTTTTACGCGCAGATTGAGTTGTTGTGCACCGTTTTACGTGCAAAGTCTAATATTTTTCATCGATTTGCGTGCAGGACTAGAAAAATATGCACCGTTTTGCCGTGCAATTCTACAGTGAGGCGTGTACTGTTTTGCGTGCAGATTTGAGGGATAGAAAAATATGCATCATTTTGCGTGCAACCCTACAGTCAGACGTGCACCGTTTGCGTGCAGATTTGAGGTACGTGCACCGTTTCGCTTGCAGATCGTGTTGCCGCGCATCGTTTTGCGTGCCGGCTGAAGTGGCGCGTACCATTTTTACGTATGGGTTTTTAATGACATGCATCGTTTTGCGTGCAGGATTGTAGGACGTGCACCGTTTTGCTGTGCGGACTCGAGGGAGGTGCACCGTTTTGCGTGCAAGCTCGAGGAGACAAGTGGACTCGCGCAGGGACCAATTGCAAGTGTCTACAGCAATTGGGGAACCACAAGGTGGGGAATTCTGCCGAAATTGTGTGACCTCTCCCCTTGCTCCCTTGCTTTTCGATTCGAAGCATGATAGTAGCCTGTTAGAGGCGTTAGGTAATTAGTGATTATGATTGCCTGTGTAGATGGTTTCAAAGGGAAAAGTGCAACTGTTGGTTGCCAGAGTTAGAGGAATAGATGTGCATGTGTAAATGAACACAGAGGAAAAAGTGCAACTGTTGGTTGCCAAAGATATATGATGAATATGCATGCGTAGAAGTAATTACTACTTGATGAATGAAATGAAAATAACTGCATGCATGAAAAAGGATTAGCTATTATGATTGTGAGCATGTTAGGGTATAACCCTAGGAATCATGTGACATAAGGAAACAGGACATGCTGGTAGTAGACTAGGAGAAAATCTAGATTAAGATTTAACGAGTGGCATGATGACCTAGGAGATATACCTAGATCGACGAGTGGCATTATTTTAGGAAAAATAACATAAGGTTGACAATAGAGTGTTAAACATGGAGTCAGAGAACTCTAGGTTAAACAAGATATGGAACTTAGGTAAAGGAACCTAAGATGAACTAGTAGGGTTAAACTCTAGTGATGAAATAGAGTTAGTGCAACCCTAGGTTAAACATGGAACAGGAAAAATAGAGTTAGTAAAACTCTAGGATTCAGTGAGGAATCAGAAAATATGGGGATTTGATCCCCAAGTTAAAGAATTAAATATTGTAACCCCAGAAAGTCATAGATGTCTGGGTAAAGGGATTAATTAGTTTAACTTCAATCTGAGTTAAATAAAGGAAATGGAAAATGACCAAATGTGGAGACATGAAGAAAGAGAAAATGGAAATAGGGTTAATAAACTCTTGAGTTAGATAAGATTGAAAGTAACTGGTGTCCTAGTGACATAGTGCAGTGATATAGTGCAGCCTTAAGGGTAATTGAAGCTTAGGGTTGTGAATTGAGAACCAGTAGAAAAGTGTAAAGTGGTCAGGAAACTTAAGATATTGCCGAGTGGCAAAATAAGTGGAATGTAAACGAATAAGTTGTTCAAACTTAAATTGGTGTTATAGCCACCCAAATTATCCTAGAGTAAAGAACTTAGGATAAAAAAAAATAAAGCTCGAGAGAGAGCTAAAAGTGATTAATGATCAAGACAAGCAAAGTGCTTGAAATAGAAGAGAAAAGTAAAAGAGAAGCATTGTGGCATAAATGCTAACGGGAGGGTTGAGCATATGTCACTCCGGGTGGATGAGTGCCAAGGTGCCTTAACTCATCTGAACATAAAGTGTAAAGAGAATGGTTAAAGAAAAAGAATGATTAATGAAAGGTAAAAAGGATAAGATAAAATGTATTGGGCTGAGCACTACGGGAGGCGATGCTACAACCTGTTCTTGTTTGATTGGGGTTGTAGGCATTCGTCTCTTGGAACCCTCGGACCCTGTGAAAGAAAAGCCTAAATGGCCCTTGGGAGGGTTGAGCATATGTCACTCCCAAGTGAATTAAAAAATTAAAGCTAAGTTGCCAACGGGAGGGTTGAGCATATGTCACTCCCGGGGGAAGTGTGTGAGCAAGACTCAGCTTCCCAAGTAAAGGCAAAACAAAGAGCTAAAGTCAAAAGAAAGATAAAGATAAAACGGGCGGACCTACGG
This sequence comes from Tillandsia leiboldiana, assembly GCA_029204045.2. Classification (NCBI taxonomy): domain Eukaryota; kingdom Viridiplantae; phylum Streptophyta; class Magnoliopsida; order Poales; family Bromeliaceae; genus Tillandsia; species Tillandsia leiboldiana. Next base: position 29,755,224 of record CM055073.1, read on the forward strand.
TGAGAAACGCGGCCCATGTTGGAGTTGCAGGCAGTGCCCCTCTCCCGGGTAGAGACCCGTTCGGGACGGTTCTTCCGTATGACGGGGTAACACTTACGGGTGTTATCGGCAACCTAGAAATCTTATCTTATGGTAGCAGGACTACCGGGCTGGGGCCCGTTGGATAAGAATTTCTGAGGGTTAACTTGAACTAAAGCACCAGAATTTAAAGAATGAAGAGAACTTAGAGTGGCCAAGGTGGCCGGGTTAGTTTGACCCTGTATACAGCGGCATAGTGGCCGAGTTGGTGCTTAGCAGCCTAGTGTGGCTAGACAGAGTAGTGCTGGGACGATGAGTATACACAGATAGTATAGTCATATATGATATTGCGTAGCAGTATACTGATATTGAGGATTTTAGTTTCCTAGCACTATTATTATTGCTTCCATTGGACCAAGTGGTGTAGGACACTTTTTCTCGGTGGTTGAACCCACTGGGAACTCTGTCGGAGTTCTCACACCCCTTGGGTGACCCCCCACAGGTTCGAGCATGGATGCCGCGGTCGAGACGGAGACAGGTGCAGACAGCGAGGCATTCGACAGGGGCAAGTGCCCAGCAGCAGAGACCTAGAGGGTCTAGCAGAGGTATCCCTTTTATATTTCTTGAGTGAACTATGTATGGGTGAGGAATTATGTAAAGGAAATTGTAATAATTTTATTTGCAAGTTCAGAGATGTAAAGTGTAATAAATTTATATTATAGTTCACTCTTGCATGCTTCCATTAACTGTTTGTTATTGAATGAAAGTTTAAATTAGTAGTGATTTTTAGTACTCTGATATTGAGCTTCCGCATACACTGATGTGTTATTATGGATGTTACCGTTCCTTTCGGGTAGTGAAAGGTCATACCCGATTGCGGGTCTGTTGGCGTGCCCGAACCGTGCAAATTGGCGGACTCGGGGCGTGACAGATTAGAGTGGTATCAGAGCCTAGGAATAGTCCTAGGTGGTTAGTGAACCTTAGGGAGACCCTAAGGATTAGCACGAGAGAGTGTGTGGATTACTGGGCGAACTATTTGATTGGTTATTGTTGTTCCCAAAAAGGATGTTGGGACTGATCGAGGGGACGATGCTTCATTCTTCGGATATTACGTTGGCGGCCGACAACGTAATGTTGGAGATGAAAAGAGTACCTTTTATACTTTCGCATGATTGGGTCGACGAGCTTTCTGTTGGTATATAGATTGTGCGTTGCTCAAATTGCTAACATTTGGGGCAAATCGTTTCGTTGTGGTGTGCATATTAGCGATGACACCACGCAGGAATACGCGCTTGTTTTGACTCGTAGCAGGGAGAGCGTTCTGGGTCGAACAGAGTACACGGGCTGCGATAGCAGGTGGCCAGCCTCTTATTGGTGGGTCCAGCAGCAGGTCAAGCTTCTTGCCGTCAGCGGAAATTTCCCGCCCGACAGGAAAGCTGATTCCAACGCCTAAGTGTGGCGTCGATGTGACAGTCGGAGCAGAAAGAGTAGGCTCCAGTGGCTGATAGCGCAGCAAGCTGAGGCTGCACAAACGACGAATGAGTATACGGCGTCGCCGCCTGTAGGGGCGACAGTAGAGAGTGGCAGGGCCGCCGAGCTTTTGTCGGCGCACCCCGCACACTTTAGCAAGGGGTGTTATAAGCTTGTGTCAGCTAGGTTGCTGGCAAAGTATGGTTATAAGGTCCAGTGAGAGACCGCCTCACGAAGAAAATGGTAATCGCTATGTTGCAGAACCAAGTAAGTAGTCCTAAGTGGTTAGGCCAGAAATATTTAGGCCTAACGGCGAAAGTTCGCCCCGATGACAGTAGTGACCGTGTGCCATATCATTGTGGCTAAATTTCCGGTATGGTGGGGCTGGTAAGACCCGGGACAGGTTTCGAGATTCGAAAACCTCGCAAGTGAGTGGGAGTTTTATGGTCCGATCTGATGGATCGGTGTAATGGCAAGGTTGCCACCGTAGTATTGCGAGTTGATCACAGAGTTGGTGGACAGTCGTTGTGGTGCCTCGACCAGTTGGGAGAGTGCACAGAAGGCCGTAGTGGTACGTAAGCGAATCGCTTAACGCTGGATTTTCTGCGAGTTAGCATGGGGGCGTAGGACTCCCAATGTTTGGGT